>JAHFWI010000091.1:0-1234056 GCA_028554975.1 Himalopsyche kuldschensis
ATTCAGTTTGAGGCCCTTATTGCAGGAATGTAAACGAATCGGGACCGAATTCGGATTATGTGCTAATTCTATAAGCTAATAGTTTGGTGTATATGTTACAGTGAAACTGTATTCTCAGTGAAAATATATTCTTCTCCAAGCTGTCATTGAAATTAAATTAATCCACCCTATCTTCAGCCCAATGTTTGTCTGTATTTTTCTTTGGTTCTCTTTTTATGAAAGGCACTACTTGTTGATTTTGGTTCATTGAAGCAAAGCAAAATTTTAGGCCGGCAAATCATCGATTTGGGCCAATACTTACAATGATCGTGACCAGTGAAATTATATTGTCATACAAATCTATTATTTGATACATTTTCACTGAGAATACGGTTTCACTGTAACATATATAAGTAAATAGTTTGCAAAAAATAATTATTCATCTTTTACAATTAAATCGTATAGTATCAAAAAAAGATCTATTCAATTTTCTAGAAAACACGTATAACGTTTTGTTGGCTTTTTGAGTTTGATTTATATTTTTTAATTTTAAAAACAGCTTATAATAGCCTAAAACTTGACACTTCTATGAGCGGCCACATTGCAACATGACTTCGGATAACTCTGTCATTGGTCGAAAGTACATATGATTGACCAAACCATTATACTTCTGTTTTCGACGTCGTTAACCGTTCTGATTTTGATAGCAATTATCATTTTCATTTCCAATTGCTTTGATCCTATAACTCCCTCCTTGCTTCCCGTAAAAAGGAAAAATCCCAAACTAAATTTTAAAATTTTTCATTTTAAAATATTAGAATCAACTTGCTTTATTATTTAAGCAAACATTGATAGAAAGTACGAAGATGCCTCTGACAGAGGCGAAACACGTGTCACAATTAGTCAATAAGTAATACATTATTTTAAATTCACTTTTAAGGTGTTCACTGTCAATACTTGGTGTAAAGGCATTATAATAAAAATAATAACACATTTTTAGTACTTTTTCCACATGAGATTTATTTCATCTGGACCGGTTTCGCTTGTGGCGAGCATTATCAACTGATAAGGAATACAATAAAACAGTGGCATTTATGTAAAAGTTAAGTATGAAAACAAGAAAGAAAAGAAGGGATTTCCATCTAATTATGGTTGACAGACATGTAGATTTATTTATTTTTATTATATGCACTAAATTTTGGCCTTTTACTTTGTTAATGTTAATTCATACTTAATTGATTTTTGATGTGTTAGTTTCGCATTGCTAAGAGGTCTTGAACATTTTATTTTTAGTCTATTTTTTTTGTAATTTGCTTTAATTTATTTGCTTAGTTGATTACCAATTGTTTGTCATACTTTTTTTTCATACTTTTGCATAAATACCACTGTTTTATTGTATTTCTTATCAGTTGATAATGCTCGCCATGAGCGAAACCGGTCCTGATGAAATAAATCTCATGTGGAAAAAGTACTAAAATTATTTTTATTATTTTAAATTGTAAATCAACCATCATTTTACTGTTCGTTTTTATGCTACATGTACATGATTGTTTTACAAATATTTCTTTTGCTGGCCATACACTCTGGCCAGAAGAATAATGTGACAGCATTAGGTAGTACATTGTGACAAAGATATGGGATAAGTCTACATACATTAAGTTAAGTCAAGAGATTGGAGATGTAAGAATCATTTACAAACAAATGTATTTTGTAGTCGTTCTGCAAATTTGAATAGTGTAGCATGATATAATCTTCTACCGTAAAATTAAAAACAAAAAGTCATAAGAAAACATTGATGAAATGATTGCATACTTTTATGAATAAAATGGAATCATTTTTATTGAATTATCATTATTTTGCATGGATACGATATTTTGTATATTTGTTATACGTTTATCAGATTTTTAATATGCAAGAATTAATTACCTTTATTGCCGCAATTGTTGTTGTAATATAAACAATGAAAACCACATTAACATTTCACTTCACTTTATAAACGGTTGTAAACAGATCACGTGTAGGTACTGTAGGTGTATAAGTTGTGTGCTGCCGCTGTCTCTTTTATACTCAGACGCATCGACCAATCGAGTGGAAGAGAGATAGATGCGGCAAAATCTGAACGGTAGGCCGATCGTGCCTCTCTATCGCTTATCCGCGCTCTCGCTCGCACGCTTGCCTTCGGCGTAACGCGACAATCGGGACAATGAGTCATGTTTTTTCGTGCGTGCAGCGGGCGTTCATCGATTTATAAGACGTTGTCACGTCAAAAAAAAATATTGTATTCAATTAAATGATAACATCATTAAAGGATTGTGGATTTAACATTGAAATAAGTTTCGACATGATTTATTCACCCGAACGACATAAGTATAGTATGTACCGTTAGTTAAATTGGTAAAATAAAAAATGAGGGTCAATTTGGTACATGGCCACTATGAAGCAACTTTTCGGCAAGACCAAAAATCCTCTCATCTAAGCTAATAAGATGGAGCTTAAAATTTAATGTACTTTTCTGGAGGCGTGTTTGTTTGACTCCTTAAAGCCCTTAAGTCAAAATTGTTGTCGGCTGTGTTTTTGAGTGGCAGGGGTGGATATTCTCGGGGTGTGTCGCTCATTATTCGGTTATGAAGGCAATTTATTACCCGCGAAGCCTTTGGACGGAGCGAGATGGGGCCTACAGCGTTTCGCAGGGCTCGCCAACCTAATCGTCCGCACTGTTAGATAAGTTGAATTATGAAGTCATTCATATGAAGCAAGGCCGTGGATGTATTGTTAGGAATATTGTGTTGCTAAGCACTAGGGACTCCAAATACTTGACTTCTCAACTACTCGAGTATATACTTGAGTAGTTTCAGATGTACCAAAATATATATTTTTAATTCGAATTTGTGTATATTTATAAATGACAAATAATTGAAGAAACTTAGGTATTGAGTATTACTAATTTCTACAATAATAAAGAATTAAACGACTCAAAATTTTAATTGGTTTGATGTTTTTTTTTATAATTCTCGCAGTAAAAAAAACTTCGACGATTATTACTAAAACGAGTATTACTCGAGTATTTTGAAAAATACTCGAGTATCGAGTACTTGAAAAATGGACGAGTATACTCGAGTATCGAGTACTCGATACTCGAATTGGAGTCTCTACTAAGCACTGTACATTTATCAGCATTGCTAGCAGGTAACAGAGCAGCTGGTTTTCACAAAGAAAGATTTAGTCACAATCTGCATTATCGACAACTACTAGCTTTCTCGAAACTTTCAACTTGATTTACCAGTCAAATCGAAGTTAATTGAAGCTTTTTGTAAAATTGCTTTAACTACAAAGCTTTCTCATAATTTAGGTTCAGAATTGTTCAATTAAAATTATAGAAAAAAGTTGATTAATTGGAAGATACCGCAAGGCAAAAAATATGATTATGGTCCAAATATTTTCAAATCCGGGATCGCGGATCCCGAGGATTTTCAATACCTGAAACGTATTGATTTGTCATCAATAAAATGTTATTTATTTCCATTAATGTGTCCTTATTTTAACAATTAACAATTTTTAAAATGAATGCATTACTAGAAATATTGTTTACTTCAATTAGTTATCAGATTTGAACGAAACCGATACACGCGTACATAGTATTTCAATCGAATATTATCGCTCTTGAAAAATTGTTACTAACATAAGATGTCTGAAAAGAAGTAGTTTTTTACACCTTTTGCAGAAAAAAAATATGATCATTATTGACAAGTTTTGTTGCAATTAAATGAAATATGTCGGATTATTATTGGCCATAAACCATTTATATTGTCGCTACAAATTGCCAGAATTCAAACTTCACTACCCATACGCGATAATAAAACGTTATCACATCTCAAACGCGCCTCATTTAAACATCCGTTTCAAATCAAATGAATGTTTTTTTACATTAAAAGATGTAAATAAGCGCTCACGCTCACAGTTTTGATTACGACAGTTTGTCATGAGCATCAGCAATAGCTTGTCCTTTCATAAGTGGCTTAAAATATGAATAATAATACGAAAACTGACGATTTTTAAAAATAATTTATTTAGAACGATGTATAAAGATACGTTAAAGCGTAATAAATACACTTGAGCCTCGTATAACACGGTTATATGGTTCCACAAAAACGTCGTGTTATACAAGGTTTAAAGTTCTAACAAAATTAGGGTTTGCGTACCAAAAAGCCATATTTTACTTTATTTTTTTAAATAAACAAATATAAATTTACATATTTATTGAAAGAAACTTTAATTAAATAATATGCCAATCATTTATCATCGTTATCACTTAGAATTCTATATGTTTTACTTTTTCGCGATAGGTTGTGAGTTTTCATCATCGAAAATTCAGTAATAAGAGATTGTTTGCTTTTAGCTTTTACATCTTTACGTATTTCCTTGATGTCATGAATATCCATGTCATAAAAACATTCTCCACCAATAAGTATTTTTTCCCCCTTAAACCGTGTTATATAAAGCGTGTTGTATAAAAATATGTCACAACTTATTCATCCATGTTGTGTAAAACCGTGTTGTATAAAACCGTGCTATACGAGGTCCAAGTGTCCAACATTTTTTTAGTTCAATCTATACCAATAAAGCCATTCCACTGGGATATTTTTAGACCCCTCTCCGAAAGAAGCATTATTTTTCAGGGACGGTCTTTCGAAGGTTAAGCTGTGAATATATTGTCAATTACCACATACTTTATATATGCAATGGTGCAGTAAGTGAAAATGTATTGAACTAATATTTATAATTATTCAGTTTTTGGCAGCAGTTGGTGACTGCTGGAGTATCTGATACCTACAAAGGTTGGAATACTTCCGGAAATTTCATTACGACACCGTTCATACACCAGATGAAATATTAACGTCATTAGAAGGGTAACAAGACTATGATTTTGATGGCCATAATGAGATGACATTTTTGCGAAAAGTCCGCCCCGCCCCTTGGATATTATTTTATTATTTGGCACCAGATAATTAAATTTATCTGCCTGCTTCGGTGAAAGTAACGTGATAATGTTTGTATACGGTACAGGGATTTTTCGGTCTTGATTTTCCATCACCGTTTGGTGTATATTGATTGAGTAGGCATTTACTTGGTAGAACTCCATTATAATACGGAAAGAAAAATAACAATGTATTTTAATTCTACATAAATTATTTTTAAATATTTGTTGATAGCTATTTCGGCTTACGCCTTCGTCAGAACTATGTTTAAAACGTGTATTAGAGATAGCTTATATACCCTTTGCTAGACAGGGTGCCTCCTACATAATCTCTTTCTGTTGAAAGCATACCGACGTCACATGAAAGAATTTAAATAAGTTTGATTTATTGGTCTAAAGTAATGGTGGGAAACAATAATTTGGGTATTTTGGGGGATCGTGTGAAAGCACTTAAAATCTGCAATTTCTAAGTGCATCTATTTTAAATTGTTTTAGGTTTATTGTTTGTTAATGGTTTTAACAGAGGTGAGCTATTAATTGTGATCTGATCGTTAAGAATTTCATTGGACTGATTATACCTATTAATTTCAAGCTGTTCCAATGCATTCAGTTTGAGGCCCTTATTGCAGGAATGTAAACGAATCGGGACCGAATTCGGATTATGTGCTAATTCTATAAGCTAATAGTTTGGTGTATATGTTACAGTGAAACTGTATTCTCAGTGAAAATATATTCTTCTCCAAGCTGTCATTGAAATTAAATTAATCCACCCTATCTTCAGCCCAATGTTTGTCTGTATTTTTCTTTGGTTCTCTTTTTATGAAAGGCACTACTTGTTGATTTTGGTTCATTGAAGCAAACCAAAATTTTAGGCCGGCAAATTATCGACTTGGGCCAATAATTTCAATGATCGTGACCAGTGAAATCATGTTTTCATACAAATCTATTACTTGATACATTTTCACTGAAAATAAAGTTTCACTGTAACATATATAAGAAGGCGTATAACGTATTATATAGGTAAATTTTCTACACGATTTAAAGTATCTTAAAAGATAAGTGAGCTGTTATTTTCCTAAAATAAAAATATGCATACGTTGTTAACCATTTAAACGCCAAGCCAATTCCATGGATTTTCGCCACAGACCACCATTTTCATTTTCGATTTTTCAATGAAAATGCTCGTAACATACCCGGAAAATCATTTTTTACCCGACTTATTTTTGGTTTTCAAAGAAAAGTGAAAAAAAAAAATCAAAAGTTTAAGAGTTAAAAAAATCTTCGTAGGCATATTTACGATATTAAAGTGCAAGCTCTAGTGACATATGTTAACTTAACTTCAAATAAAATTAAAACGGCTAAACATATCGATACTTTAACAAACACACTGCCTTGAAAAGATGTGTCTGCATTAGGTTTCATTTAAAAATACGATATTTATTCATAAATAAACTCTTGGTGTTTGCGTGCCTGCACGCCGTGAGACCTAGACCTTCTTTAGAACATAGCTGTCTTTCATGTTGCAATTTTTTATATTACAATGAATTTCAGACAAAAATTATTGACATCCAATTTCTTAGAAACGATCATGTGTGCATTTGAGTTGAAATCTGCTCCAGTTATCCCTAATCGGATCGCGAGTTCTTTACGCGGGTTCCCATCTCCTGTAATATGTACCCACAGGAACCTAAAACTATCGACTCTCTAGATTTATTGCCTCGCGCTCATCAGTACTCAGTACGGGATGACGGAATGACCTGGAAAGAAGCGAGGAGGTTGGCAAGTCACAGAGAATCTTGGAGACACCGTGTGGCCACCATATACTCTAAATAGGGAGCGGATATGGAAAAAATGTATGTCTTTAATGTGTCAAGTGCCCAGTGCGGGCAGCTTAGTATATATATATATATAATATTTGACATGACAGCTTACGCCAATGCTCCAAATATTCTTAATTGAATGTTATACGAGATTAAATCGATGATAAATAATGAATCAGTCGTGTACAACTCAACGATAAATAACATACACCCAGCCCAAGATCTCTTTTTATTCAATTGAAAAAATCTGACCTTGCCGGGAATTGAACCTGGGCCTCCTGATCGCTAGGACAAAGCTCTTGCCACTAGACCACAGGGACGGGGTGGGGACATACGGGCGAAACTAAAAAAATAACGCACTGAGTTAAATGGCAAAACAGTTTTTAATGTTAAACTTTATTCCTACGGATTTGCAGGAAAGCCGAGTTCGTACATGTTTCATATTTTAATATCTTATAGAACTGCATTTGAGTATGACAATGCCATATTTAACTAAAAGCAGCCATTTGTGTAGTTTTGCCCGTATGCCCCTACACCCACGAATGTCATTAAAATTGGGTATACCAAATACAAAATTGAAATCAATACTACAATAAGCATACAAAAATTGCAAATGCAAAAAATTGGAAGCAGCTTCAATACTGTAATAATAACGAAATAAATTTAAATCAGACTTGATAATGATATAGTTATACTTATCAATAGGAATGGCAATGGTGTAAAAGGGATGAAGCTATCCTTATAGAACATACTATAGTTGTTGAAAAAAAATCTTTTTTTATTCTCCATTATTTTGATTAAAATACGACATTGATTTTTCGACCACCCATAAGCCCATCGTGACATTTTTTAATCCCCGATCTAAGCCGTGTCATTACCTTTACTTTAGAAGATTTATTCAAGCGAACGATTTCTAACAATTTTGTTTGTGCCCGTTTTTTAATACCACAGCTTCAACAGCCTTATCTAACCTATTCTTCACTAATCAAGACATTGTTTTCAACCCAGTATTTTTAGACATGACGTCAAAACGAAGAATTACTGTGAAAAATAATATTGTGTGAAATTGAGATGTAGTTTTTTTAGGCGCGTACTTATTTAGTCGGTCAGTATCTATGTAATTCGAATTAAATTAAATCAACTTAAAGTAACTGAATCAATAAAACTCCATTTTGTAATTTTATCATTTTAAAATGTTAGAATCAATCTTGCTTCATTACTTAACTAAACTTTGCGATAGTAAGTCCGAAGATGCCTCTGAAAGAGGCGAAACACGTGTCATAGTATGAAGCACAATACGTGTAATAATCAAAGTTTTTTTTAAATTTTATATAAAAATGAACCTTTTACAAAGTTACCGCTGAAACCATCGAAAGTATCAATATGAAGATGGTCAGATTTAATATGAAACGGTCAGTAATTTATGTAAAACGGATAGTATTTTAATTAAATGGACAGTCATATAAAATAGATGGCTAGATATAGATATATATCTTGTGAAATTGATCAAATATGATCTTTATAAATATTTAAGTCTAAGGCTTACGAATTTCTCTGAAATATTTTATTATAACCTGACCTTACCAAATAGTCCACCCACTGCGAATTACAGACAATTTATATATATCTACTTACCCTTTTACAAAAAATACTGACCATTTTCCAATAACATACTGACCAAAACTAATTATTTACGGACCGTTTTATGTATTTATTACTGACCATTTATTACATATTTTCTGCCCGTTTATCGAATAAGATACTACATAAACAGTAAGTTGCTTTTTTTAATCTTGTGACAATAAGACACGTAATTACTTAGCTAGTGTTTATTATGTACACTTATGTAAAATAACAGATTATGCGCCAAGTAATTTGGCATTCAACGTTATTTGATAGGTCTAAATGAAAGCTCAAATTGGTAGTTTATATTGTATTTACTTAGTTAAAATGATAAGTAAATTTGTATGCTGGGAAAATACGTATTTGTTTATGTAAATATGCATATTGTACTGACAGCCGCTGAACGGAATTACGTAAAACAAAAATATTATTTTTATATTACAGAGAAACAGTTTATTGACGAACTTTATGAACTAGAGTTGAGAATATTAGATTGGAAGTTTGCTTTTTTATACATTCACTGGCGAATAACTATTTTGAACATCAATTTATAAGGCTACTATAAGAACGAAACCAATATTCTAAAATGTTTGGAAGTAAAATGTGCTTTTACAAGTTTCATACCTGGATTGTGAGGGATATTAAATGTTGTTTTTAATTGAAAACATAAAAATTAATTGATTCATTTTACACTGAACAAATAAAAAATAAAAGCGTCCAATTGATGACGTTGATTTCAATAGAATTTATTGATATTACAACGGATCAATGACAGTCATACCAAAATATAAATTGTAAATAGAATAAATAGATTGTTCGTACATACCACTTTGATTGCTTTACTAAACTTGCAAGGACATATTCTGAAAACTTTATTGAATGAATGAAAATAAATTAGATGTGTAAACAAATGTGTCCAATCTTATCATTTTTTTGGAAGCTTTTCGAAAGAGACTGTAGAATTTATTTGTAGTTTTTGGTGAAATAATTTGCTAACATGTTTTCTTTGGTTTTTTATAAAGCAGAGGCCCTTGGTCGTTTTGAAGCTTGTTTGGCAATTCAAGATAAGAGCTTTTCTATTTTTAATGGTAATCTGTTTTTCTTGGAACAATAGTGTATGCCAGTGATTTTTTTATTGTTAAATGTCATTTATTGGTGGGAATGCATTGTTTTCAATAAATAAAAGCTCGAAAGGTTTTGTCTTTTTATATGCATTTTCTAACACATTTTACTTGACCTTTCGGTATCTTCGGGCATTTTAGGTGCATGAAGAAACTTGAATAAATGCATGAAGATGCCGAAAGGTGAAACCAGGGTCGTTAGCGACAATACTTATAGAATAGTACAACACTTCGAATTGAAAACGATTCAAATTACATTTTATATACGTGATATAATATAATATATATGTTACAGTGAATCTGTATTCTCAGTGAAAATATATTCTTCTCCAAGCTGTCATTGAAATTATATTTGACCGCCCTATCTTCAGCCCAATGTTTGTCAGTGGTTTTATTTGGTTCTCTTTTTATGAAAGGGATTACTTGCTGATTTTGTTTCATTGAAGCAAATCAAAATTTCAGGGTGGCAAATCATCGACTTGGGCCAATAATTTTAATGATTGTGCCCAGTGAAATCATGTTGTCATACAAATCTAATACTTGATACATTTTCACTGAGAATACAGTTTCACTGTAACATATATATATATATAGAACATATAACATGCTAGTATCAAGAAAAAAAAATTAATCCATGTCTAAGCTGTCAACAAAAACATACTCAGCAACCGATGAGTTGAATGTGCAGCGAAGTGCAGAGAAGAAATTGAAGCGTTAATTGATTTTAATTTGAAATAAAATACGATTCAAAAGAAAATCATCGATAAAATAATAATATTAGCGTGCAACACAAGAAAATTGCTTTCTCATAACTCATTGCATGCTGGAAATATCGGTATTTTATTATATTTGAAAAACATCTATCATTTTTAATCGTTCATTTGATCGTTTTGAAGGTAGCATGCACTATTCCTTGACCCGAAAAGGAAATATCAAAATAAACGCGAATAAGGAATGTATATTCGATAATATCTGCTGCAAGATTATGGATAAAGTGATCATTCAAGATTTTTTACTTGTAAAAAATATTATCATTGTGGTAGAGGAGAAAATAAGGAATGCTTATATCCCTTTGATCGCATTCGGAGATGATTGAAATATCAAATGTAGGTAAAATATATCTGCTTAGAAAACGTTCCCATCGTCATGGCAGGGATTTGTTTTGTTTTATTTTAATAATAAAAAGTAAGTGAAGAGTAATGATCGCGTAGAATTATCGTCACAGGTAGTATCTATCGACTCTCTTGTGGAGACTGCCAAGTTTCTTATGTTGGGCAGATAGGTAGAAACAATAATATAAGAATTAAAGATCACATAATATGTTTAAAAAGTAACAATTTTTCCGAGTTTGCCAATCATTTAGTAGAAAACGATCATTATTTTAATCAGAGTAAATAAAAAGGTTTTAAAATGAATGGTTTAGAATTTTTAGAAATAAATAAAAGTACTAACAGTATATTAGTATTATTAAATAATATCCGTGCGACGCTGAAGTTGATTACACAAATGTTTAATGAATCGATTGTGATAACAAGCTCATTCGGTCGCCCTTTGGCTATCGACTTTGTATGTGATTCATTTTATATAAATTATGTTCATATTTCTGTTGACAATTATTTTTTACACTGTCTTGCTTATTTTTGTATCAATTACTCTGTGTTAATGTTAATTCTCAACAGTTGAAATGCTTGCGATGAAACGGGTTTTGACTGTGATGAATTAATCGTGAAATGAGTACAAAAAATGTTTTATTATTTTTTAATATAAAGTTTTGAAAGTAAACACCTTAAAAGCAGGATCTAATTTTTATTTGTTTTAGGTCCGTATTAATTTAAATCCGTGCAAAAATGCGTTTCTATAATCTTCGCCACGTTGAGCTTTGCTTTGGTTCGGTATCCGTGGGCTTAAATCCCACTAAAGACTGAATCATTAACAGATTTTTCAGCTATTTATTGATTTGTGTTCGAATTTTATTTAACTCACAGAAAGTAAGTCAGTTGGCAGTCAAAATTAACAGGGTGTGATTGTTTTAATTACCATATCAATAATCCGCCTTGAATATGCAAACCGATCATCAATAGATATATGCGTTTTGCGGTACACAGATCGCAGAGTTACTATCTACTAGTCCCGGTCATCAATCAAACTTCAATCCAATCAATCAGTTCTCTCCACGCCAAACCACATTCGCCGAAAGCACTGCGTGGAAAGCTTAGCAAAAGCTCTCTGCCCTCAGACCCCGCGCCCACTCCCCCTTCCGCCCCTAAGGTGCTAACTAGAGACTTCAATTCGAGTATCGAGTTCTTGATACTCGAGTATACTCGTCCATTTTTGAAGTACTCGATACTCGTTGACTATGCTATGCGAAACTTTTTTTTGTTATGTTTGCTTTGGAATCTGCTGACTTTCAATTACAAGTTTATGATGACAAGAGACAAAATAAAATACCAAAACGAACCAATTTAAAATTTGAGACGTTTAATTCTCGATGGTTTTTGAAATGTACGTCGTAAAATTTTAAATTAATTTAGTATGAAATAAATTAAGCATATTTATTTATTTATCATATATTTATACACTCAAATTTGAATTAATAGTTTATATTTTGATACATCTGTAACTACACGAGTATACTCGAGTATTTTTTTAATTTTACTCCTTGAGTTACTCGAGTAACTTGAAAAATACTCGAGTAATACTCGTATTTTATAAATGAAGATTTATTTCCAATTTTCTTTTTATAAACACCAGAGAGAAACTAGAAAACCCCATATAATTCATTGCTAACTTTTAAACCAAAATCCACAGCAACAGAGAGGGTTTTATTTACTGCGGGATTAAAAATAAAACTTCGAACAAAATTAAAATTTGAGTTTTTTTATTCTCTATTATTTTTGAAATATCGGGAGGAAGTTTTCAACGGTGGTCAAATCCTTTTGTTGAAAAACTGAGAATGTGAGATATTTTCATTACTTTTCCCTCATAAATCTATGTTTACTATCAATATTTTTTAAAATATGTTTTAAATTAAAGAATCACAAACTTTTTCACGTGAATAAAAAAGTCTCAAAAGTTTAATCTAAAACTGGCAGCTGAAAAAAAATATTTTCGAATTGACCATTTTTGAAAATTATCCTCTGATATATGTTTCCTAAATTGAAATAAATGTATTGATTAAATAAAATAAGCTTATTTTTTTATTTATCACAAATTTGAATAAATAATATGTATTTTGGTACATCTGAAACTACTCGAGTATACTCGAGTATCTTTAAATTTTACTACTCGATACTCGAGTAGTTGAAATCTCAAGTAATTGGAGTCTCTAGACTACTAACAAACTCAAACATTCGAGCAACTGCGAAAATATTTTCCTCGGATAATGATTCAGACTCGGATTGAAGGTTGCGCAAATTTGAATAGTTAATAATATTTTGAAGCCGGGTGTGAATATGTATAACGCTTTGAAAATTATGCTTCGTAAGTTTATAAATATATTACTTTTTTACTCCGATATAAAAAAAGGTGTGCTTTGAAAAATAGTTTAACCACAAATGCAAAAAAAAAACTTTACCACACAACCAACCAGATATTGTAATTTTTAATTAAAAGATTAGTTTTAAGCTTACTATTTAAATGCCTTCCTGATCATACATAATTCGTCTAAAATCGTAACAGTAGTATAAAATTAGTTAATTGTCATTGAATATTATAAAAAAAAACTTAAATAAATAACGTTAAGTTTAGGGAGCATAAATATCGTATCATTTTTACATTTATTGAATTATTTTTAAATATTTAACACAAACCGTGCAGTAAAAGTTGGATCAATTTGGTAAATTCGTAACCTTTAAAAGATGATCGGGAAAGAATTAATAAACGGCTTTAAATATTCATATAAAAATGCTTTTGTCAGTATCCTAAGAAAGCTCACACGATAACGGCACGGCGTTAACGATAGTAACTGATAGCAAATGAAAAATACTTTATAAACATTTAAATACTGACAAATTCATTAATATACTGATTGTATCTATAATAATTTCCATATTCAATCTTACCCAACCACTCAAGTGAAAAACGATAGACAATTTAATGTTTTAATTAAACTGTATCGAATATAATAATGAATCTTATATTTATAAAATGGTTGAATTATTTATTGTCAGTATATCGAGTAATTAAACATATGATTAACAAAACAAACGTATTGTTAATTTTGATTTGTAATCAACAAATTTACAGTACGTGAACTCCAATCCCGAGTTAATGTACCTTTTATTTAAAATAGCATTTCTTTCTTATATACCAAATTATTATGTTAAGTTGAAATGATAAATCAATAACATATATTAGGACGTCTACTTTCTTTGAAACAACTTTGAAAGTCGAATCAACTTTGTTTAAGATATAAGAATTTTAATCCATATTATATTCTTTGCTTATTGAAATTCTCATAAAATTTTTCTTAAATTTTAAGGTGTTCACTGTCAAATACATGGCAAAAAGGCATTACATAAAAACATTTTTTTTTGTACTTATTACAAAATTGATAAATTAAGATCAGTACCGGTTTCGCTCATGAAGAACACTATCGACTTTGATCAATTATTGGGTCAAATGATAGATCGGTAATATACACATGTCTGTGAGTTTATTTGAGGTATAAGAATTTTAATCCAAATTAATTCCAAACCTTTTTCAAAATTCTTAACAGTTTTAATTTATAAATAAACTTTAAGATGTTCACTGTCGTCAATACTTGGGGGAATGGCTTTGAAAAAATTATAAAAAATTTAAGTGCTTATTGCATATTAGATTTATTAAGATCATGACCGGTTTCGCTGATCGCGAGCACTGAAAAAATGTGTTAATTTATAAATTTGAACTTTTTTAAATGAATTAAAAATTGAAGAATTGTTGCCATGCAACAAACATTCTACCCTTCGCAGGAAATAAGTCAAATATTTCTGTTACAATTTTTGAGATATAAATTACATATTTTGCTTGTAAGAGTAGTTTTTTTAGGCAAATATTTTATGAATGAGGTAAATCAATCCGATTCTCATCTCAGTGCCGAGGCATAGGCATCCGTCAAAGTCACGTATGGGCTTTATTTTTGCGCTGTCAGACAACTCCGGCAATCCAGGAGTCATAAATTATGCATCGTGAGGCCAAAAAGATATGCCTTGCTTGGAATCATTATGCCAAATGCCGCGGCGCCTCAAACATCTTTCGCGAACTGCTTTCATCCCATGTTATGTAAATTACTATCGACTTTTAGTTTTTTTTTTTTTTTTATGAATTTGTTTCCCGATTTGAGCGAAGTTGGAATGCCGTTAGCGTCGGAAAAACTTTGCAAGCCTACTGATTTTCATTATGAGCTCTTCCATCACCGCGCAACTCATGATTTTCTTTTTGGATAACTTACTGTGAAAATTGTGTTTTTTTTTTTTTTGTGAACCGCTTATAAAAAGTTGTTGTGAAGGTTGTATGTCTAAGTATAAACGAAGAGAAAGTTTGAATATACCCAATTTTTAACTTGCAGATACGTGATTAAATTTACATTAAAATAACAGCTCGCGGAAAATTGAACTTTCTCCCACAGTGAAAAAGCTTTCAGTTTTTCAATGTCACTTTCATTCAATCAAAAAAAAAAAGAAATCATTCTTTAAAACAGAAATTTCTGACTGTAGGTCCTGCATTTAAAATTACCACATTTAAGTTACACTAAAAATGGAAACAAAAGCCGGTACATAAAAGAATATTGCTTCAAAGTAAATAGTTATTTTGACATCATGTTACACACACACACAGTCCTTAATCTTGACAATAGATTGATGTTGACATAACTGCCAGCAATTTTAGAGCATTTTTTGTTCTTAAATTTGAATTTTTACGAAATCAAATTTAAAATAACTGAAAATTGAAATTTAAGCACACAATTACTTATTCAACTCATTGAAACTAATTAACATCTAAATATTTGCTAATTTATCCAGATAGAAATGAAAATAATTAAGCTTAGTGATTTACATTAATTATTATGTAAAAGCGATACTAAATACTCCGGGTAAGTTTAAGTTAATTTGTGCACTTAAAATGCTTGCATATGCATTAGGCTAAGCCTGGGTTGTTAGCGACAAAACTCATGGAGAAGTACAAAATTTAAGCGATTCAAATATTCAGTTGAAATCCTTAATCATATGAATATCATTTTTTTCTTACTTAATGGTCACACCCAATTGTTAACTTATGATGTAAATTTGTTCAAATATCGAAACACTCAATCGCTATCAAGTGCTTTAAGCGTGTAATAAATTACCACTTCAAGTTAAATTTGATATTAAAATTCCATCAAGCACTTGCAGTCGAAATCTGGTTGTTATTTAACTATTGTACTAAAGTTCTACCGAGTAAATGCCGATATAAGAATCACCCAAGGCAAATTGTTTTATGTTATAATAATTTTTTTTTTGTCTTACGAGATTAGCTATACGATCTTAATAAATCAGCTTATTTAAAAAAAAAATATATTTAACAAATATAAAAAGCCCTTGGAAGCAGGACTTTTGTCGACTTCAGTAAAGTAATTTTCAATGCTCACATACACTGAAAATTTTAAATTTTATCGGTAAATACGGACGAAATTGTTGTATTGAAGTGAAATAAATAATTTCGCTCTTTGGGAGGGAAAAAAATACGAAAAATTTTCCACACGAAATAAATTATAGTATCAAAGAGTAGGTATGTATTTGAGATTTTCCCTCCACTCGACGAAATGAAGTGTAAGGGGAAATATAAAATGAGATTGAAGGTCGGCAAGGGAAAATGAGGAAAAGGTTGATTATGTTTGATCACATTATTTGATTTAGTTTCGTAGAGTGTGCCTAGTGAAAAGATGTGGATGGAAAATTATATAATCGGATAAATAAAATATGTAAATAATATAAAATGGCACGGCTTTATATTTTGTACTTTTTCATGAATTTTGCCATAAACGACTCGAGTTTTTACTGAAGCGTATAAGTTTGTTTGTACATATCTATGTCCACGTATAATCAAAGTTATTTTAAATTTTATATTAAAATGAACTTCCACAAAGTTACCGCCGAATCCATCGAAAGTATTAAAATATGATTTCTTACAAACAAATAAATTGATGTGCTTTATTTTTTTTTAATATTTTACAATATATCATAATATTATATTATTATTCATTAGCCATGCCCGCTCCCAACTTGGAGCATATGGACTCCTCTCGGGGTTTATCCCAAAACATGTTTTTCTACGACAACTGCTTGTTACTCAGTTGCTATACCTTTCTTTTCCGAAGAGAGTAGGGATGCAAAGGATACGAGGACTAGGACAGGACTAGCGATTAGCTTATCGCTGTCACTATGCGTCGCTCTTTGGGATCGGAAAGATGGGAAGGGATTTTCAACAACACAAACACCCATGCCTTTAAACAGATTTATCGACTGAAAAAATCCGCTCGTACCGGAAATCGAACCTGGGCGGTCCGGCACGCAAGCCAAAGCCAAAACCATTGCCACTGCGCCAAGGACCGGGCTGTAATAATATATTACCTTACTTTAATTAAATATTTTGGAATGGATTATTGATTATTGCTTTCTGTAATCCAAAATAGGCTTAATTTGTTCACTGTATTTTTTATTCGCTGTATTATCAACACTCCATGGAACGTGCGTAATTCGCTGTAACACAGAGATTTAAGAATGCCCACTATTTGCGAGTTTGTTCGTGACACCTCAAAAACACAAGGCAGTGGGATATCACTGTAACCCAACGATTGCTTACCTGGGAAAATATGACGAGAAGGCATCAAAGAATCGATATATTATAGATCGATAGCCATTCCTCCCGATGATCCATCATAGGTTACAAGAAAGAAAAGCTGACATATTGAACTGCAGCGATCGCGCTACCGTCGGCAGCGATGGGAAGGGAGTGCACACTAAACTAGAAAACTGAAAACATGAACCTCCATTCAGAAAATATCATAAGAAAAGAAAAAATTGTAATTTCATCACTCAGAAAGTATATTTAATTTGTATTACTGAAAAAGTCAAGTTAAATTGAAACAGAAGAGCGTCTTATAAGAATTGAATCGAAACAGTGTGTTTCAAGAGTAATCCTAATTCAAAGCTTTTCAGACAGCAGGTTATATTTGCTCACAGTAATAAGTGAATTAACTTCTAAGTCTATACTCGGTACAAGACACTCCAATTACTCGTTATCTCAACTACTCGAGTATTAAGTAGTACAATTTATTAATACTCGTGTATACTCGTGTAGTTTCAGATGTATATAAATATATTTAAGGGTTTCGACTGAGTGTGCTTGATTGCAATTGAAATATTAAATTTGAACTGTTTGAATTTTGTTCTTTTCCGTGAGTTTTGTCGCTAACGCCCCGGGTTTCGCCTTTCGGCATCTTCAGGCATTTCAAGTGCACGGATGTACTTGAACTGAAGCGTAGTTAACAGTTTGTAACGTTTATATGCAAAAATAAAAGTAGATCACTAAGTTAAATTGCTATTCAAATGTAAATTAGCGAAAATTTAATGTTCACAAGTTTCATTTTTCGATATTTGCGACAAAACTCATGGAAAAGTAGAAAATTGAAACAATTCAATTTTGCTGATTGATTGAGTAGGAATTTACTTGGTAGAACTCCATTATAATATATATTATACGTATTAATTAAAATTTGATATAAATCAATGAATAACCTTAATTTATTTCATTAATACATTAATTTAAATTTATAAAACGTGTATTTCAAAAACCATAGACAATTAAACGTCTCAACTTTTAAATTGGTTCGAAGTTTTGCTATTTTTTTTTGTCTCTTGTCATCACTCAAAACAAAACTAACAAAAGAAAGTCTTGCACAGCATAAGTCAACGAGTATCGAGTACTGCAAAAATGGACGAGTATTCTCGAGTACTGAGTATTCAATACTCGAATCAGAGTCTACTCTGTACCCACATAAGAAATAAAACATTCATTCAATCGTAAGCCCGCATCGTAAGAATATTACACTTGCGGTCGGTAAATAAAGGTTAGAAAATAGATATTACATCAAATATTTATTTGTAGTGGCAATCTTTCACGTGTCCACCCACACGATTGATTGGAATGCCGGTGACACTACGCTGTTCTATGAGCCTTCTGCGAAGATACTGTCTACTTAGTAAGGTGCGTATGGATTAGGGATTCCAACTCAGATATCCTAATATTCGATAACCGTATATATTCGGCCCTTTTTGAACTATTCGATATCTGGATATTTGAGAAACCTAGTAGTATTCTAATAAAAATAATGAAACATTTTTAGTACCTTTTCCACATAAAATTTAATTTCATTGAGGTGGGTATTCCCTGGAATACCCACCTCATTTACTTTTATTAATATTTATTTATTAAATGCATTTATCTTTGGTTTTAACTAAGGTAATGACTATTCATAATTTAATCAATTTTTGATGTAATGGCTTGCATTGCTATAAGGTCTTCAAAATTTAATTATACATAATCTATTTTCCTTACCTTTTGCTTCGATTTATTTGCTTTGTTATAATACCAATTGTTTGTCATACCTTGTAATTATTACTAAAACTTTGTATAAATATCACTGTTTCATTGTTTTTCTTATTAGTTGACAATGCTATCCATGAGCTAAACCGGTCCTGATCCAATAAATTTTATGTGGAAAAAGTACTAAAAATGTTTTATTTTTATAATGCCATTCCACCAAGTATTGACAGTGAACACCTTACAAGTGTCGAATTGTATTCGTTATAATGTTTAAAGAAATATTTAAAAAAATCGACGAAAGATCACATTATAATTTCTCAACATTTAAAGAATGACTATGAACACTCCAAGTAGTATAATAAAATTAATATAACATTTATAATATTTTACTACTTATAATAACACATTTTTAGTACCCCAGGTAATGGTTCTTTTTGCCTTCACCCAACTCGGGTGCTATCAATATCTTATCATAATACTTGGGTTTGACAAATTGGGTTGGAATAAGGGCTTAAAAAATCCTTCAATGCCGTAATTTCATTCATTACAGAAATACGTGTATTTATATGTATTGTCTCTATCTAAGATTTTACAAGAGTAAGGAAAGAATTATTCAAAATTCTTTTTAATGTATAATATATCAGTGAACAAGGAAACGTTAATAGTGAAACATTTCTGTTTGCGAAAGAGTTATACGATAACAGTAAACCCTGCTATAGCGGACACTTCCATTGAGCTTTTGCTATCGTATTTGCGGCAGTTTTTGAAATACGTGTCGCTAACTTACAAACTAAAAATTGGAAAAATGATTGATTTGCTTCAAATCACAAAATACAATTGAAATTTTGTATAGGTGCCATTAGTTTATACAGCGTATATTTGCTATAGCGTACTCCCTAGAGACTCTAAGAGTATACTTGTCCATTTTTCAAGAACTCGATACTCGAGTAATTTGAAAAATACTGGATTAAAAATCGTTATTTATAAATGATGATTATTTTTATTTTTTTATATTTTATATACAGCTGACAGACAAAATTGTTAGCAATATTGACATCATTGTTAAATTTTAAACCGACGTCTAAAATAAGCTTATTCATTTATTTACCAACTATTTATGTACACAAATTTGAATTAATAATATACATTTTGGTACATCTGAAATTAGTTTATACTCGAGTATTTTTATTTTTTACTAGAGTATCTAGTTGAAACTCTAATTGGAGTCCCTAGTACTCCCTATTCTCCCGCTATAGCACGGCTGACTGTATTTAGTAAAAACTTAGAAATCGAGAGCATTGTCGACCAGCAAAAGCTGTCAGTATTTCATTTTTACTATTCAATATCCGAATAGTTGGAATCCCTAGTATGGATCGATTGTAAAGGGTATTTCAATAGGGACGCTCAAAATATGTTACTTTGTCCTGCTGAGTAGATTATTCATTGTTTAGTGGCCAAATTTGAGTCAACCAGTTTGGTAAATAATCGGCCAACACCTACCTGTACGTCATCAAATTACAATATCTGGTGAAAACATTGCAAATTTGAATGTACAGGAAAACCCAAGGCAGCTTATTTCTCGTTGTTCAAAGAACTTGAGTTTTCTGCGAAACCAACTTGGCGAATTTTTAATCGGGCCTTTTTACTATAAAAATCGAACTAACCAAGGAACTTCAGGTAAACGACCGCAGACAACGCCTGATTGGGTTCTGGAGCAGTTGGAAGTTTACCCAAATTCCTTGATGCCGACCAGTAAAAAGCTGTCAAATGAAATTAAAATTTAGTCGAAATCTCAAACAACTTGTTTTATTTGGATTTCCCTAGCGTATGGATCCTATATTTGGTATTATCAAACATGTCCCTGGAACTGACGGCTAAATCGAAAACGACGAAACTCTGTTCTACTATGATGTAGACATATTTACTTATTGAGATCGATTCTTTGAACAATTAACACAAACGACGTTTCATTTTAAAGGTGCTTTATCTGACACGAAATATATTGTCAAACCATAGAAAAAAATGCTTAAAAATTCGTCTCGTCAACGTAGGTGCGGAACAATAGTGTTCAGGTATTATAAGAAAATTTTAGAAGCTTAAAAATAATACTATTAAAAAAATATATTAATTCTACAGAAATTATTTTATATATTTGTTTTTATTAGTTATTTCGGCTTACGAACTATTTTTATTAAACCGGCATTTACTTATACTTTATATACCGTTGTAGACAGGGTACACAACACATCTTCTTCTCTGTCGATTTGCATTGCATCTGCACACTTTTTTTTACTAAATTTATTTGACAAAGTTGTAAGATTTTCATCATTAGATCTTTAAGTTCATTATATCTCAGCATTATTTGCGAAAAAATATGCTTTAAATAAGTAATTTGAAACATATTTGACTTGCTCATTGTTACAGGTGAATTTTAATCAATGGAAACTTCAAACGCTCATATCTCAAAACAGTGTCAAGAGCAGTTAGTAACTTTTCAAAGTAAGGTGTCGTATGGTTACTGCAAGACTTTCTGCAAGTTTGAATAATATTTGATAAGTATTTTTGTATGTGAAATGAAAGTATTTTTAATAATATGAATAGATAAAAAAAAAATAATTGTACCACAAATGTTTATTCTTATAAAGATTACCGGCTTCGCTCAGTGCTTGTGTCCATAAACGATACAAACTGTTTTGCTGCGCGTCAGTTCACGTACATCCGCGCACTTGAAATGCCTGAAGATGCCGAAAGGCGAAACCCGGTCGTTAGCGACAAAACTCATAGTAAAGTACAAAATTCAAACAATTCAAATTGGACATTTTATCAATCGTTTTCCATGTAATGTTTAATACAAATATGGTGACAGCGTTTTAGGCTTATACCAGTGCTGTGAAGTTGGAGTCGGAGCTTTTTGGCTGGAGTCGTAGTCGAAGTCGGAAATTTTGGAAAGTTTGATCTTTTTATTTTTGCAAATAATATGTCAAACTTGGCCATTGGCCGGATTGGTAGGGTTGATATTTAATTGAATACACATGAATAGGAAAATTCTGAAAAAAAGTGAGGAAATTATTTTTTCGTGGTTTTGGTGGATGCTAGAGCCGGAGTCGGAGTCGAACTTTTTTTACCGACTCCACAGCCCTGGTTTATACACATAAATATCGATCGACGCTTATTTCACGTTATTAACCTATCGGGGCATTTTTTTCTTGTGAATATTAAATATGCAGGGCAAGATTACAGCACAGCGGGTAGGCCACGCTCGGTAGCCTCCTTTCGCAGCCTTAATTTAATTTCCCCATCCCTTCCCGCCGCATTATTAGTTGTCCCTTGGAGAAATTTCCGGCAGCGGTGTCAAACTCCGAACTTGGTACATACGGTGATCCTTGCAACCCTTCGGCCAGGGCAGGAGACACGATTTTCCCTCACAGCCTTTACAAGCCGGACGATTAACAAACATTTCCCTCTCGCGAGGAACATGCGGTAATTTTCATTTTCTTTCATTTACCATGTGCCGGTTGACAAAATTTACTCTAAAAAGACTTTTCCAAATTTAAATTGTTTATTCCACGTATAGAATAATCAAAGTTTTTTAAAATTTGAATGAACTTCCCCAATTGATTTCAATTTAATAAAATTATATATTATCAAAATCGAGTTTGGGATTTTTCCTTTTTACGGGAAGCAAGGAGGGGGTTATAGAATCAAATCAAAGCAAACAAATAATTATACTCTTAAGAGTTATTAATCAAAAAACAGGAAAAAAAAAAAGATTTATTTTTCAAACCTCCACCATTTTGCGAAAAAATAGTTTTTTAACTTTTTTCTAGTATAAACTAGAATTGCATCTTTATTTATTACGAATTTAATTTTTTTTTAAATTTTATGTAACTAGAAAAGTTTGAATCATGGCAATTATGGAACTTCATTTTTTTAGACCCCCTACTTTACCAGCTTGTAACTTTTTAGCTTTTTAGTTTTTTGGTTTGAATATTTTTTTGTATATTCCTTAAATATTTATAAAAATCTGTTTAAAAAATAGATGTTAAATTGTTATTACTTTTTTTTCTATAGCACTTGCAAAAACACCTAAAATTTCAGCCAGAATACTGCCTTAAGTTTTACTAGTTGATAATGACGAAAAGTTAGAATCCCTAGTATCGATCAATATTTACGGCCGTTTATTACAAATAGCTTAAAGAGCAACACTATGAAATCTTTTATTTTCATTTCTTATCGTCAAGTAAGATTTATATACATAAACATCTCAAAAATACGTGGAAAACTAATTCGAATGGTTTTTCCAAACACGCCGATTTGTTTCCACGTTTTTCCTGTTACGTTCAATATTTACTTATTGAAGTGTTCAGTGATATTTTAGTGGTTAATTCACAGGTTTTCCTAAAGTTATGAGTGGGTGCTTACAGTGAAAACTTTACAAACCAAACAATGCGAAACAAGGTAATACAGAATATCATTATTCTTACGATGCCAGAGCGAGATTTTCAAAAAGCCCTACAACTATTTTTATTGCTTTGCCTGGAACATTTACGCGATATTACGATGTCATAATGTACAAACTTTCTCATAACTACTTTGAACTTATTTTGAAATAAATCAGTTATTTGTAACTGTTTTTCAAGATACATTTTATAGTAAAGTTGCACTTCCAAATATATTATGATAAAGAACGGACAACCCAGCCCCTTATTTGAGGAATCGTGAACATGAGTTGTTTTTTCTTCCAAGGAGTAGAACCAGCCTGCCAATGGGGATGCCACTGGGAAGAGCTTTAGTGATTTTTAATGAAATTGCTTTGGATGTTGACATATTTCACATGAATGTGAGTGAGTTCAGACGAGTACTGTTTTTTTATGATTTTGTCGGAACTCAGTCGGTTGACTTCTTTGCCTATTTACATTCAAAATAAAATCTTTCACTCTTATGTCTATATGTAAACTAGGTATTTTTTCTTTCAATGCTTTCATCTTTTTTCATATTCCAAAAGCAATAAACTTCTAATAAATTATGTCCAAAATAAGATAGCGACGATGGACCTGGCTTAGACATGTGCTGCGGATGTCCCAAGAGAGCCAGAATCCTGCCTGTCTTATGTATCAACCCGATTGATTCCACCGACCTGGAAGGCCGTTAATGACTATCCATAGGATGTACTCAGTGAAACTACGGAATGCCAGTATGACCTGGGAAGAAGCGAGGAGGTTGGAGGTTGATAGAGAATCCTGGAGGCACCGTGTGGCGGCCATATTCTCCGAATAGGAAACAGATATGGAAAATAGAACAGGCCTAGTTTCTCTTATTGAGAGCATTGTCGTATATGTGATATTTATTTAAAAAATTATAACCGGTTTTTGTACTTATTCCACATTACATTTATGAAGATCGGGACTGGCTTTGATCGTCGTGAGCATTCAACTGACGATGATCATCATTTTCAAAAAGTGGTGAGGAATTTATGTGTAAAAAATATTTTATAATTTGGTTTATTTATTTGACTTTTGCATTACAATCGAGAAGTGACAGTTAACACCTTAAAATGATAGAAAAATAAATATATTTTTACATTATTTTTTTCAGTGTCAGAGCTTTTATTGATAAGAAATCTTCAACGTTTTAACAAAAGTCTTAATATATATATAGGATTCTGAAACCGGTCCTGATCTCAATAAATTCTCTCAATAAGATCTCTAAAAATGTAAAATATTTTTTTTATTATAATGCCTTTCCGCCAAGTATTTACAGTGAACTCCTTGAAAGTGACACACAGAAATAGTGTTTTATTCATAAAATAAAAGTATATTCTGAGCTCATACCAAAAATTCATTATTTTTTAAAGTATTGACAGTAAACACCTTGAAAGTGTCGTACATTTAATGCAAGATTAAACCGTTCTGCATAACTGGTATGAACATTAGCACAGAATAATAATGCTCGATCATTATTTACGGCCAGTGTTTTTCTGTTATTGAAACAAAATAATAATAAAAAAACAACAACACCCGAAATCAATAATTTATCACCGTAAGAAAGCTTTGAAATATGTTTTTCAGCTTACTGTTGGACGTAAATAATTTACAGTAGGGCGGGTACGGAAAATATCCATTTTTATGGGATTTCGGTCCCGAGCTAAGTTTTTTTTATCGATCATAGATGGCGAAATATTTTCTTTGGAAAATTGGCGAGTGTGATTGAAAAATTTCAACTGCACCCAAAGGGCACATAAACGTTTCGGTAACTACCAACCGAAGCTTTGCTCGATGTAAGCGTTTATGTTTTTATTTATAGATGTCTGAAGAGACATGTAAACTCTCTCTGTTTGAATCGTTTGATCATTTGATCAATTTGCAATAATCGCGATGAGCGAAACGAGTCCTGATCTTTAACCAGAATTCATACAAAAATAGTAATTTAAGCATAAACTACCCCAAGGTTAAAAGAAAAGAATCTTGATTTTGCTGGTTTAAAGTTATGAATGCCCACTATGTTCAAAATAAAATACGTTGTTTCAAAGTATCAAATAGACAAGAGGTATGAAAAACAATTAATATTACAACTAATAAAATAAATTAAAGCAAAATACAAGCAAAATAGACTGTTAGAATTGTTTGAATTATGTACCACTGGTATTCGAACCCGGCTTCGCTCGGACCAGTTTGGGGTTATGTTCACCTCGGCGCGTAAATTCAGACGGGCCAAGTTGAAACAACTGGCAACTTAATGACCAACAATGCAAAGGGGAATTACAGATCCACAGACATACATACGCCGTTTCGGTTTTATATATAAGATATTTTGGTCCATATGAAACTACTCGAGTACTCGAGTATTTTGTAAAATGTACTACTCGATACTCGAGTAATTGGAGTCTCTACACACACATTGATAACGAAACAAATTTACCGCCGAAACTTTCGCGAGCGAAATCAATTCGTTTGTTTGAACTTGCAACAACAATGCAAAAGGGAATTACAGACCCACATACATACATACGCCGTTTCTGTTTTATATATAAGATTCCATGAGTTTTGTCGCTAACGACCCGGGACTCGCCTCATCTTCAGGCATTTCAGGTGCACAGATGTACTTGAACTGACGCGCAGTAAACAGTTTGTATCGCTTATATACAAAAATATAAGTAGAAGATTAAGTTAAATTGCTATTAAAATGTAAATTAGCGAAAATTTGATGTAAACGAGTTTCAATGAATAAAGTGGGTGTGATATAATTATCGGGATTTTTGAATGTTGTATCGCAGATAATAACAAAAGAATATCTAAAATAAATGTAGGGTTTTATCTGACCAATTATTACTGAGATGATTGATTTCAAGACTTCGAATTATTAATAAATGATAATTATTTAGAAAGGTATAACAATGGCAAGTTAGAAAGATTAAGATGTTCGTTTAAAATTGGTAAACTATCATGTTGAGCTCTGTTAATCTCTAATATTTCTTAGTATAATAATTTATATTCGCCCTTGTTAATCTTATATATAAAACCGAAACGGCGAGTGTATGTATTCCAAACATTTTAGAATATTGGTTTCGTTCTTATAGTAGCCTTATAAATTGATGTTCAAAATAGTTATTCGCCAGTGAATGTATAAAAAAACAAACTTCCGATCAAATATTCTCCACTCTAGTTCATAAAGTTCGTCAATAAACCGTTTCTCTGTAATATAAAAATAATATTTTGTTTTTACGTAATTTCGTTCAGCGGCTGTCAGTACAATATGCATATTTACATAAACAAATACGTATTTTCCCAGCATACAAATTTTCTTATCATTTTAACTAGGTAAATCTTATATATAAAACCGAAACGGCGTATGTATGTATGTGGGTCTGTAATTCCCTTTTGCATTGTTGGTCATTAAGTTGCCATAAAAACGAATATGAAAGAAAATATGTTTGAATTTTTATCGGCGAAGACATTTAGTCAAAATGTAATAAATTAGTCTTCTACTGAACTTTTCCCGGCTTTTATAAATATAATAATGTTTATTATTTACGTGAAGGTATTATTTGACATTTCTTTGACAGCAAATTAGATTTTTTTCTTGAATTTGGACATTTTAATGGGCGAGAATGTCATCAAATTAAATAAAGTTTGTGATTTTATTTTAACTCTATTTTAGATGTTAGATTTTGTGATATAATTATGTCGAATGATATAACATAAAGTAATTATTGGTCGCTTAGTCCGAGCGACGCCGGGTAATAATACTAGTATGTAATAAATCAATGTCTGATTTATGACATATTTAAAACATATTAACGTATTATTTATAAGCGACAAAACTCACGGAAAAGTCCAAAATTCAAACAATTCAAATTTGATATTGAAATTCCATCAAGCACCCTTAGTCGAAATCCTTAATTATGTTTGAATCGTTTGATCATTTGATCAATTGACAATGCTCACGATAAGGAAGCCCGGCCGTGATCTTTATCTGAATACATATAAAAATAGTACTTTATAATACATTTATGTCTTATTTATTGAAATATTTTTTTTCTACCAAGTGCATCATAAACCATCCCATGGTTAAAAGAAACGGTTCTTGATTTTGCTGGTTGAAAATTATGAATGCCACTAGGCTCAAAATCATTTGTTCGTTATGTGTCAAAGAAACATTTCACTGTTATCAGTGGCGGCTGGTGACGGGGTGTTGGGGGGTGCAAAGGAAAATTCAACCATTTTTGCAAGAGTTCTTTCCTATTCATTGGATTTTAAAACACTTCTATAGCATGGACTTTCAATTCACATGTTCGCAATACCAACTGTTTCACTTCCGCAGTACGGAAAAATAGTTGAATCTTCCTTTGCACCCCCCAACACCCCGTCACCAACCGCCACTGACTGTTATCTTGTTTTGTTGAACGTTGTATTAAATAATGCTCACCATGAGTGAAACCGGTCCTGATACAATAAATTGTTATGTTTGTCATTATGCCATTTCACCAAGTATTGTGGACAGTGAACACCTTTAACGTAGATTTTTCTGCATCTAAAGAGCCGATTGATAATTCATCAAGCCGTCGAAGAGTTTATGTTTAATATATCAGAAATAAATAATGTCAATTTGAATTGTTCATATTGACACTATTTACTAGAGATAAAAACATTGCACGAGAGTCACATTGATAAATTAAATTAAAAAATGTTTTCACTGTTTTCGATTCGGATATTCAACCGACGTGACGTTGTAGAGTCAACAATAAAAAAACAATCCAAGCTAAAAATCTTTTGTGAGCAAATATGGATGTGTGTGCGAGAAAAAATACGTGTTAAAAAAAAATGTAAACCTCCATGTTTATTTTCAAGTGACGTTAGCTGCTGAATAGGGGCGGACTAGTCATAGAAAACAGCGCGTCGAGAATACGTAGTGCCTCATATTATCGCGGGTGAAAAACAAGCCTACATTTTTTGCTAATAGAGACTCCAATTCAAGAGTATCGAGTACTCGATACTCGAGAATACTCGTCCATTTTTCAAGTACCCGATACTTGAGTATTTTTCAAAATACTCGAGTTATACTCGTAACTTGTAAATGAAGATTTATTTCCAAATTTTATTTACTTATTTAAAAAAAATATATACTTGGCAAAAGCTGGAATAATTTAAGCAGTGAAAGTTAAACTGGATGCACTATTGAATTAATTTTTAACTAAAGGGTATTTCAATATTTTGTCCTGCTGAGTAGATTATTCATTGTTTAGCGGCCAAATTTGAGTTAACCAGTTTGCTAAATAATCGTCCAACACCTACCTGTACGTCATCAAAATACAATATTTGGTGAAAACATTGCTGCTGTGTGTAAAAGTGTACAGGAAAACCCAAGGCAGCTTATTTCTCGTTGTTCACAAGAACTTGGCTTTTCTGCGACTTCAACTTGGCGAATTTTGAATCGGGCCTTATGTCTGCACCCGTATAAAATCCAACTAACCAAGGAACTTCAGGTAAACGACTGCAGACAACGCCTGATTGGGTTCTGGAGCAGTTGGAAGTTTACCCAAATTTGTCAAAAAAGTCAACTTTAGCGATATGGCCCATTTTATAATTGGCAGACATTTGATGCTATATTCCATATTTAATGCCGTAAAATATACTTACAAATGAAATTAAAATTTAGTCGAAATCTCAAAAACAACTTGTTTTATTTACATTTCAAAACTAAGCGTCCTTATAAAAAGACCCTTTATAAAGCTGACGTTCAAAGAAACAGAGAGAATGTTTTCTACTGAAGGAATTATAAAAACAAAACTTCGAACCAATTTATAATTTGAGACGTATAATTCTCTATCATTTTTGAGACATATGTTTAATATAATTGAAATAAATCTATTTATGAAATTAAATAAGCGTAATTATTTATTTATCATATATTTAAATACACAAATTTGAATAAATCATATATGTGTCGGTACATCTGAAATTACTCGAATATACTCGAGTGTTTTCCAATTTTACTACTCGATACTCGAGTAGTTGAGATGTCGAGTAATTGGAGTATCTAGTTGCTACCCTTTACTGTTCACGTCTGGTCAATTCAACGTAACGCCATTGCCCTAAGATATTTTTAACAACAGAACACGAGCGCCACTATTTTCCCTTAACAACTTTATAAAAAAGCAAAGTTTATTAAAACGCCCAGAAGTTTCTGTACAAGGAATATTTTTTCCGTCACAGTATATGGACGATATAACAAATGATAAAATGTAAAGCTTCAACTGTTACTGATATTTCAAGAAAGATCTATACAAACTGATAATTCTTGTTGGAAAGGCATTATATTAATTTAAAAAATATTTTCCTTACTTAAACAGTATAAGACGATCGGGACCAGCATTACTTGTCGCGAGCATCAACAACTGATAAATTATAAATATAGTTTGTTCATGTAAATTTGAGTAAGACTAATAAAAGTAAATTCAACGAACAATAATTCATTTTTAAGGTGTTCACTGTCAATACTTGGTGGAAAGACATTATAATAAAAATAATAATACATTTTTAGTACTTTTTTCACATAAAATTTATTTGATCTGGACCGGTTTCGCTCATGGCGAGTATTGTCAACTGATAAGAAATACAATACAACAGTGATATTGCTAAAAAAGTTAAGTTAAGGTATTTCTAAAAATTGGCGTTCCCACTTAGTAAAAACCCAGATAAGCTTTCAGTTCATGAATACATCAAATCAATTTGTCACATACAATAACTTATTATTTCCACATAAAATTAAGATGGTGGAACAGAGAAGAAGATTTATTGTGTACCCTGTCTATGCGAGGTATATAATATATAATAATAAGTTATTGAATCTGACAAATTGATTTGGTGTATAGTGTACCCTGTCTATCTGAGGTATATATGCTTGTTCTAATGCACGTTTAAAACATAGTTCTGACGAAGGCGTAACCCGAAATAGCTACCAACTTATATATAAAATAATTTCTGTAGAATTAAAATACATTGTTATTTTTCTTACCGTACCGAAACATAAATTATTTTTTTAAACATATTTTAATAAGCGTCACATTTTTGTGTTCAATTTAATACTTTTTTCATATCACCCACCAGTGGATCAGCAAAGTAATGCTTTCTGAAACGAACGGTTCTATAACATTTAACCATAGATCCTTTTACATCCTAGATGAATAATGTTAGCGGGCTTATATGCATGTTAAAATAATTTATGGTTGAAGTGATTTGTATTAAAGGTCGCAGAGTTATGTGACAAATTTCCGCAAATGTTAGACATTAATTTCAAACACTTCACACAAACTCAGCACCGGCAAGATGACAAGAATTTAATTTACGAGATCTGAAAACAAGGCGTGGTGAAAAATATGAAACAAAAATACTGAATTTATCTCTTTTGAAGATGAATCATAGTGATTTATAAAACTTCAGAAAAGCTTTGAAAGTTTTAAACGAAATGTTGGTTCATAAAACTAACTTTTCAATTCTTTGTCCGTTTCCAATGTATAGTTTACGGTTTTCTTCTAAAGCATTTGAAAAAAAGGTTTGGCTTCATTAAATTAAATACCCAATCCGTGGTGCAGAGGTTAACGTCGTTGGTTTCCGTGACTGACTGCCCGATTTAAAGTCCTTGTACGAGCAGATTTTTTGCAGTCGATTTATCGACTACAGTAGAACCTCGATTATCCGGACCTGCGTATCCGGATTTACGTACGTGATGGAATGGAACAAAATTTTGACAACACCATCAGTAAGTTCCAGGAACTAAGCAGAAAATGATAGAGAAGACATTGCAGAAGAAGTAACACAACTTTCAATATGTGCTGAATGCGACGAAGAAGATATTACCGAGTGGTGAAGTTGCGTTGCAAATGGTCCTGGTTTCCAAATTTTCAATGATGATGAAATAATTAAAGAAATATCAACCTCAGAGGAACAAGATCAAAAAGACGTAAAGAGATTAATTTGTGTCGGGGTAAATATTGGTCCTACACATTCTGAAGCTTTTCAGTGTCTAGATCAATGGTTCTCATGTGCGGCCACTAGAGGATTTGGCTGCGGCCACCAACAGCTACATAAAAAATATTGATATTAAAATAATGTGATTTTACAATATAATTTGTCAACAAATACTATGAAAATGAGAAAAAAAATCATGTGGAATTAATACCAATAGTAAAGAGAAAAACATGTTTTGTCCATATGACATACCTCAAACACAACAGACTCAAAAAAAAAAAATTGTGCCGCCACCAGAGATCTCCGTAGGATCGCTTATGTTTACGATGCGGCCACAGAACAATTTTCCGTGAGAACCACTGGTCTAGATGTCACCATGAAGTGGCTTGAGAGTCAAGAAGAGTGCTATTCAAGCTATAGTCTTAAAAGTATTTGTGATTTGGCAGCATCGAAAAGAAAAGCTAGCTTTAAGCAGAAATCGATAATTGATTATTAAAGCTATGTATGAATCTGAAGACATAAAAATGATTTATACGGAATATACCTGTCTTTTCCTGTCAATTGTGATTTTTTCAATTATCCGGATTTGTCCTTATCCGGACTACCTTCATCCCCAATCAGTCCGGATAATCGAGGTTCTACCGTATGTCTTTTGATTAGTTACTAAATATTCAGGGAAGCTTGCAACAATGTACGAATCATCAAAACATTGATTCGTACATACAACTAACTGTTAATATTATGAACACTATCAATGTCGAAAAAAAATGGTCTCAAAATTTAACCTTTGAACATATATTTTGTCGAATGAAATAATAATAATAAAGTTATCTCTTTTGAAAATAAATCTTAGTGATTTATAAATCTTAAGAAGAGGAAGCTTAAACTTTTTTAAACGAAAATAAGATTTTAATACTAGATTTATTTTGTGTAAACATATGGTGTGGAGCATATGGTTTGATTATTAATTTTTTTAGCTCATTGGCTACGGCGGAAATCAAAACAACACGTATTATATAAACCCGTAACCAATGAGTTAATACAAGTTTTGATTAATGAAAAAAAATATCTCTCTTAACGAAGAGACGTTGATGAAACATACTTTTCATCTTAAGACTTACCATCAGGATAGCATCCTAAGTACCACCAATCTTTTGACAACAAACGCCTTTAAATTGAAAATATTTGAAAAATACAAGAAAACTTCACGACATAAATATAACAGTTTAAGACTTGTGACACTTTTTTGTTGATAGTGCGAATGCAGAAATATTTACATATAAATAACTCAAAGTAAATTCATGCAACATAATTATTTTGCAGTGTGGAAACTAGAGGAAAACCCGAGTGTAGTTAACAATTTACGAGTGGGTAATAATTTGATAGACTAAACCGATATGTTATGATACTCATGGCAAAGCAAAGTGTTACAGTGATAAAGCTCTTTGGGGAAGCAGCTTATAATGCATCGTAAGTGTTCTGCATTGCAGGTGGAAATTAGGTACTCTCAAGGAAGTTTTTGGAGTGAAAATATGGAACTGGAAGGAAAGTTTCATGAAGGATTATACGAAGAATGTAAAATACAAATGTATTTATTAAAAAAATATATCACTTTTCAGGTGTTCACTGTCAATTCGTACTGGAATGGCATTATAATAAAAATACTTTTAAGTACTTATTTCAAGTAAGATTCATTAAGATCAGCACTGGTTTTGCTCTTCGTGAGTAGTTTTCCCGCTTAAGGGTTGATTCAATATTATAAAAAAATCCTTATTTGTTAATGTAATTGGTTTTTCTCACTGCTACGATTCGCCGATCTCAAGAAAACATGGAGAATTAATTCAAATAATAATTGAAAGTTTATATTAATAATGATATTATTGGTCCGCGGTTGACTTCGTTGGCTTAACCGACATCACGACTTAGTTTAAGTCCCGCTATGGACAGTATTTTTTATTTATCGATTCTTCTTGAATGCATGGGTTTTTGTATTGTCTAAAAATTCCCACCTATTCATCCGATCATATTCGCGGAAATTAATCTGAGTGACCAGATGTGTTGAGATACCTCCATTAAAAGGCCATGTGCTACATATTGGGAGCTGCCATGGTAGAAAAATGTATACTTATGTATTATTAAATTATTTTTTCCCCACTTTGCACCTCACTAAAAATTTTGGAAAAATTCCCCATTTGGCACATACCTTTTTTTTTGGTCATGTAAAACTAAGATGGTGGAACAGAGGAGAAGATGTATTGTGTACCCTGTCTACAACTGTATAAAAGGATGAGTAAATGCAGGCTTATAACATAGTTCTTACGATGGCGTAAACCAAAATAGTTAAACATATGGGTGAGGAGTAGAGACTCCAATTCGAGTATCGAGTACTCGAAACTCGAGTATACTCGTCCATTTTTTAAGTTCTCGATACTCGAGTAATTTAAAAAAATACTCGTCATTAATAAATGAAGATTTATTTCCAAATTAATTTACCTTTTTAACAGAGGACAGAAAAACTAAATAGCACTATATCATTCATTGCTAACTTTTAAGTTGACGTCTACAACAACAGAGAGAGTTCTATCTACTGCGGGATTAAAAAACAAAACTTCGACCCAAATCAAAATTTGAAGCGTTTAATTCTCTATTATTTTTAAAATGTATGTTTCATAAATTGAAATAAATGTATAATTAAATAAAATAAGCTAATTTATTTATTTATCATCTATTTATATATAAAAATTGTATAAATAATATATGTATATTTTGGTACATCTGAAACTACTCGAGTATACCCAAGTATTTTAAAATTTGACTACTGTCGGGTAATTGAAATCTCTAGTATGATCTTTTCAAACGAAGTCCTATGAAATATAAAGACAAACTTGTGTGACATATATATGATCATATAAAATACGCTTTGTTTCTGACAATTAATATGCGAATCATATAATAGTGCAGTCGCAGTGCGGTGGTTGAAGTAGGGTGGTTTAGTGTCAGTTGGAGGGATGAACAAACAAACATATGGGTGAGGAGGTTCGTGATTCGTGCCCGTGTCCAACTCGTGACTTGTTTGCTACCCATGAGTCATGACTCGTGACTCGTACTGCAAATCTTCAAAGCCGCAAATGTCAGTGGGTAGTTTTAGTAGCGGGACACGAGCTTTAGGCAACCAAGTTTAGTGAATCACGAACCTACCCAACCAGCTTTTGAAAGCTTTCAAGTATACGCAAACAAAGGAAACTGACGCGAGATATTTAATGACGGGAATTGTAGGTCTGATTATAATTAGTGACATTGTATTATTTAGATTGTTAAAGTTTTGCAGGATTTTTATTTTCAGATCATACCTTATTACCGAAATTAAATATAAAAAGACTTGCTTTAAAATTTCCCTCACGGTGGGTAAGACAGTTTACCACCACTGTCACTTTATCTTAAATATCTATCTTAATACAGTAGAACCTCGATTATTCGGACTAATTGGGGATGAAGATAGCCATGAAAAGGACAAATCTGGATAATCGAAAAAATCATAATTGACAGGAAAAGACAAGTACATATATTGAGTATAAATCATTTTTATTTCTGTAGATTCACACATAGCTTTGATAATAAATTATTTTTTATTGAAAAAATCAATTATCGATTTCTGCTTAAAGCTTGACATTAAACAAATGGTAAACTTCAAGATTTCTTCACTTTGTTTTTTTATATCCGAGATCGTTGACGTTAGTTGACGAAAGTCCGGATAATCGAGGTTCTACAGTATTAGTGATACAGTGTGTAAACTTTTGGTATTCTTGAATATTTTTTTTACACCTTTTGCAGTAAAAAATATGATTAAGTTTCGTCACAATTAAATAAGAAAAATATCGGATTATTACTAGCCGAAATCCATTTAAATTGTACCTAACGATTGCCAGGATTCAAACTTCAATGCCCATAACGCGCCTCAATCAAACGTACGTTTCAAATCAAATGGATCCTTTTTAAATTAAAGACGTAGATAGAGCTATAGATTAGTTAATCACTCTCGTTAATTCCTGTCTTGAAGATACTACGATTGCAGGATTGAAACAAAAAAAAATGAGACATCAATTGAATCAGTTCAAGAACATTTTGCACTTGAAATGCCTGAAGATGCCGAAAGGAGAAACTCGAGTCATAAGCTACAAAACTCATAAAAAAGTACAAAATTCAAATAATTCAAATTTGACATTGAAATTCCATCAAGCACCCTCAGACAAAATCCTTAATTATTTAGATTGTTAAAGTTTTGCAAGATTTTTAATGTAAGATCATACTGATACTAAATAAAACATTTTCCATATTTTTGAGAACGTTGACTATTTATCAGGGCTTTGGAGTCGAATTCGGAGTCACGGAGTCAGGGTTTTTTGAGTCGGAGTTGTCAAGGCGGAGTCGGAAATTTTGAAAAGATTTTATTTTTGCATATAATATGTCAAATTTGGCTATTGGCCTAATAAGTTGGTTGACATAGTATTAAATACACGTACATATGTAGATGGGAAAGGTAGGAAAAAAATCGTGACGAAATCAAACTTTTTTTAGTCGGAGTCATGTTTTTGGTAAATGCTGTAGTAGGAATCGTATTTTTTCTTAACGACTCCACAGCCCTGCTATTTATTATTGACTCGCGTAACATGTGTAGTGCTAAAATATAAGGGATTAAGGGGTTATTTTTTTAGTGCAAAAAGCCGTCTTGACTAATTTATAAATATATTTTAAAATGTAGTGTAACTTAGAAGCGTTTATTTCAGCATAAGATGTATACAAAACTACTTGTTACTTATTTCTTCAGCTAAAGAATAGAACTAGTGATCAGTTAATCACTCTCGTTACTTCCTGTTTTAAAGATACAACGAATGTAGGATGGAAAAATTAGCAATTCGGGCATTAATTGATTTGTATATTCGTTCACGAAAAAGGTCTGAAGATGCCAAAAGAAACTCGGAACGTAAGCAAGAAACAAACATTCCGAAAAGTACAACATTCAAACGATTAAAAATTGAAACTTTTTTTATTAAGATTTTCACTGTTAATACTTGGAACTAGGAAGTATTTAAAGAAATGTCCGGTCCGTGGTGCAGTGTCAACGTTGTTGGCTGGCCTGCTAGATCGCCCGGGTTCTATTTCTGGTACGAGCGGATTTTTTCAGTCGACAAATCTGTTCAAAGGCATGGGTGTTTGTGTTGTTGAAAATCACTTACCACCTTTCCTATCCCAAAGAGCGACACATAACGAGACCGATTAGATTACCACAAGTTCTTTTCGAGTCCTCGTATCCTTTCCATCCCTACTCTCTTCGGAAAAGAGAGGTTGAGCAACTGAGTAACAAGCAGTTCTCGTAGAAAAATATATGTTGAGATAAACTCCGTGAGGAGTCCATATGCTTCAAGATGGGAGCGAACATGGTAATAAAAAAATTGTACTTATTATTGAAAAACAATATTAAGATCACGACCGGTTTCGTTCGTCACGATCAACTGAAATTCGACTGAAAATGCTCGCGATGAGTGAAATCGGTCCTTATATTAAAACATAAATTGTGGAATAAGTACAAAAAATGTTTTTATTATTTTTAACTGGGATTCGAATTTATCAGTCCCGCAACCGAAGTCGGCGACGTTGACACTCGACCACGGACATGCCAACCTTTTACTTACTTACGCTCATATATTATGTTTAGATTATATATATTAAGAGAGATGTACAGAGCACAGTATCTTTATAACCAATCAATATTGATAGTTCAAACTTTTTTGTGTCTACAAGACTATATTGATAAACAATAAATTGAACACCAAAAGAAATCCACGAATTTCATTTTCCTAATACAAACTTCAGACATGTAAAAAAATGTCAAAATTAGGTTCGCGTGTTCTGATACTTCCCAGATAACACATTTGCCAATGACCCACAGATTCTCAAAATGTTCACAACAGTTGTTGTATAAAGTTGGGCTTGTAGTTATTTATTTATTTATATATATATGTAGGTACATAGCAAAAATCACAAATTATAAGTTTATTGCTTTTGCGAAGTGAAAAAGTCCGGTCCGTGTCAAGTGTCAAGTTGTTGACTTGCGTGCCGGACCGCCCGGGTTCAATCCCCGGGACGAGCGGACCTTTTCAGTCGATAAATCTGTTCCAAGGTATGGGTGTTTGTGTTGTTGAAAATCTCTTCCCACCTGTCCTATCACAAAGAACGACGCATAGTGACATCGGTTAGCTAATCACTTGTCCTGTCCTAGTCCTCGTATCCATTCCATCCCCACTCTCTCCGAAAAAAGAGAGATTGAGCAACTGAGTGACAAGAAGTCTTCGTAGAAAAACATATTTTGAGATAAACTCTGTGAAGAGTCTATATGCTCCAAGTTGGGAGCGGACATAGTATATGTTTTTCAACCAACAAGTGACAGTTTGCATTATAAAAGAATTTTAAGACCTTTTCGAGTGTTTGTTCAACAACTCACCAAAGTTTCATCGCAATCGGATCAATGGTATACGAACGCAAACGGGACAAACAAACGAACATTCAATTTCCAAATGTGTATTCAAAAAATACTCATATTTTACACCGATTGGCATTGAAATCACTGGTTAGATCGCGGGTCGTCAACCTGGTTCGTACCGCCAACTAGTGGTCGATAAAGGCTTCCTTGGTGGACGATGGGTGATTTTTGCTAAAATTACAAAACAATGGAGTCTTTATGAAAATTGCCGATACCTTTGTTCTTAGAGAAAATTGAACCAGAAATAAATTATTTAGTTCCACAGCATCAGGCTAAAAGTTCTCATGAATTATTGATTTTAATTTTTATTTATTTTTATCATAGTATGTGTACGCAGTTGTTTGTTGCAATGAAATGTTGTTTATAAAAACTAGTTTTTTCATATCTCCTAAAATCCTTCTGGAAATGTTTCACCCTTTGAAATATTACAATATTGGTGGGCGATAAGGAAATTTTACCATGAAACATAAGCAAGAGGGTGGCAGGCATAAAAAGGTTGAAGACCTGTGGGTTAGATGGATAGCACGGCTGAATCGAATACCGACATTTGGGTAAACTCTATCAGTATTCATACGTTATTTGGCATGCCGCCTTCAATCAAAATCTCCAATATTCCATATCCCACGCAAAGCGAGTAATGTACATGTGGTTCATTAGCATATTGCGACCAAAGATGTGGCAGAAAACGCTCTCATCTAGATCAGGGGTCACCAGACTTTTTGAGAAACGGACCGGATTGAAATTTTTAAAAACTTGGCAGGCCGGATAACAAAATAAATTCATGTTGGAATCCAATTAGAATATTAAAATATATGATAGGTACAAATTGATGAATTGTTTTTAAGAGTTGTGAATTCACAACCAAATCATAATATTGATTAATTTTTGGAGTGCTGAATGAAACTCTTTGGTGGGCCCTGGTTTGGTGATCACTGGTCTAGATCAGTGTTTCCTAACCTTTTTACACATGCGGACCGTTAAAATATCGGACAGAAAAAAAATTACGGACCACTATTACAGAAATAAAATAATGGTTTTTTGTTTCATATTTTTTTAATAAAGAATTTCAAATAAAGGTATTGATGGAATTTCAATATTAAATTTGAATCGCTTGAATTTTGTATTTTTCGTGAGTTTTGTCGTCAACGACCCGGGTTTCACCTTTCAGCATCTTCAGGCATTTCAAGTATGTACACGAACGTTCTTGAGCTGACGCGTAGTAAACAGTCTGTATCTTTTATGTACAAAAATAAAAGTAGATCTTAAGTTTAATTGTTATGAACGTTATCTATGTATTTGAAATTTTGATGTAAATGGGTTTCAATGAATTATCTGGGTAAATTATAATTATCGCGTATTATGTAATGTCGATAGAAAAAATGTGTGTTTTATCTGAATTGATTGATTTCAAGTGTTTGAGTATATAATAAATGATTGAAATTTAGCATATTGTTCGCGGTTTGGCGGAAAGCCTCTGCGGCCCAGCACTGAGTCGCGGACCACCAGTTGGAGAACAGTGGTCTAGATCGCAATCGAACCACCCTCTCTAACGGTATTACCCTTTTATTTACACTGGTATTATTATTCAATTAATAATTTAGCTCGCAAGTACACTCGGCTAAAGCCAAAGATTATTATTAAGCTTAGCATAAGACGTTCACTAAATCTCTCCTGAAATTATATTATATTAAATAAACATAGGTATTCTGGTATTTACAAACTTAGAAACTTATAAGTTGAAAACTAAAAGATAGAAGGTACATATTCAATATTGTAGACGGTTCAAAGTAGAGGTTTGCACGGGCCGAAATTTAAAAATTCTACCCGGCCCGAGCTCGAAAATTTCTGACCTGGGCCGACCAAGGCCCGAGGCACGTTCCCAAACATCTTACGCGAATCCAACCCGAGCTCGATAGTTTTTTAAACGTAATCAAATAAAATAAACCATCATTTAAAATAAACTGATCAAATTATAATAAGTATGTAATTTAGAAATACAATAATAGCGTATACATCCGGAATAATCGGATTTATGTTTCAGTTTCTGTGTACCCAGGCCTGAGCCCAGCCCGGCCCGAATCAAAACCTTCGTTACCCGGCCCGACCCGACCCACTGACTGGGCCGGGTAAAGCCCGCGGGCCAAGCCCAAGCCCGTGCAGACCTCTAGTTCAACGTGATGAATATTAATGGCAAGCAAGTTTTTTATAATTAAAATGAGTTACAGTAAATTTTAAATTGATGCATAAGTATAAAAATACTAACTTTATTGATTGGATTTTTCATAAATTGGCATCTACGTTATAATAAGGTAAAAAGTGTTCAACAGTTCGACACCTTACTTTGAAAAGGTTCTAACTGACATTTTGACAAAAAAATACCATTTGGCCGGTAAGGTTTATATTAATCATATTCTAGCAAATATGATAACTTCAGAATCATATATTATTAAATAACTGAGTTAGCATACATATTCCAGAGTTCATTTGCACACGTTTTTTACTATATTTATTTGATAAAGTTCTAAGATTGTCATCATTATTTCCATGATTAGATCTTTAATGTCATTATTTCTCAGCTGAAAAAATATGCGCGGTTGTGTAAAAAAACAACGAAAAACCATTAAAGCGAATATTTTTTTTAATTGATTGTATAAGTAGGCAACCCCATAGAAAGTCCTTCACGACTCCCTTGGGGTTGCAACACGTGGGTTGGGAGCCCGTGTACAAATGTATAAATAGAACAAGAATTTTGAATGTTTTTAGGATCGAATATAGTACACAAGATATTTTAAAAATGATCAAATAAAAAAAGAAAAAATCTGATGAAACACGTAGCTTATTTGAGGGCTGTAGAAGCATATCCGCCTCTATCCATATATTATCATTTTTGAAATAATGATTGATTAATGATCCGGTTCTTACGTTCTATGCCTTAAAATCTTTAAACCAACGAAACATTACCTCTAAGCCATTTAAAATCGACATTGAAAAGGACGATCAAATGCATAACCGCCTCTCTCCACCATATGTGAAGTTCAAAACCGCCACTATCGATAGTTTGGTTGCTTTTTTTGCAGTAAAAAAATTAAAATTGCTTGCTTTGGAATAGCCAATCTTACAAAAACGCTAATAAGATTTGAATACAATTCAAAAAAACTCAAAAAAGTGTTAAGGGAACATTAAAATCGTTTTTTTCGATTGCTGAACAATTTGACTTTGTGGAGAGAGGCGGTAATGCATTTAAGCCCCTCATTTGATGTAACATGTACTGCGCAATTTTGATCATACGATACAAGGAAAAAATATTCAATCAAAACCATTAGCGAGTCTGTGATCCCGTTGTTTTATGTTGAATTACCCAAGCAAGAAAATATTGATTTGATTCTGTAACCTTGACTATGAAATAATTCAAAAGTTTACGTAATACGTCACGTGAACTGACAGCTTATTCCGCTACGTTGTCCAACTTTCTGGGCTGGCCGTGACGAGGCGATGTGCTGTCAATAGAAATGTTAATTACATCAAGTTTTTGTAATTGTACAAGCGACTATTAACGCCATCATTAACCTTCGAAAGACGGAAGCCAAAGAAAAACCTGTCAGCCAAATTGGGTTTTAAAAAACACCCCAGTACAGACTGACCACGCTACTAATGCACTCGAAAGAGTGGCGCTGTGAAAATGTTCTTAATGACGCCCACAAAAAAAAGATTGCCAGAGATCGAAAATTTTAAATTCCCTAATTTTATATATACTGAACGCGTGGGCTAAGTGCGGTAGGTGCATTTAATACGTCATTTATTTAGTATCAACAGCTGCCGCAAACTCGAGTGAACTGTTAAAGAAGTCAGAGTGTAGTATGTTGGTTACACATAGATTGCAATTTAAAAATGATTTATTATACCTTTTAAATCTTTCTTAATATATTTCAAAGTAAAATTGATAGTCTTGCTACAATTATTCATATTTTAAGTCGCGCATGAAAAGACGAAATCTCTGCTCTGATACTCATGCGACCGCATGGGACCGCAGGGGCCGACAACATTACCAAATACGCAATCTATATATAATATATATGATATATCCGTGATCAAACTTATAAGCGCCCTTATCGACGCCTTTTAATGTAAAAAAGCATCCATCAGATTTGAGACACACGCCTGACTGAGGCGTGTTAGAGATATTACAACGCCATCTAATCGCTTATAGGCAGTGAAGTCTGGCAATTTGTAGTGACTTTATTAAGGGTTTTCGGCAAATAATAATCCGACTTATTTTCTTCTTCATTTAGTTGTTGCGACGCAACTGGTCATATTTTTTTCTGCAAATGGTGTAAAAAAATATGATATAAAAATACTTTAAGTTTACATATTGTAACACTAGTATTAAGATAGATATTTAAGATACAGTGGCAGTGGGGGTTGTCTGTCTAACCATTCGGGAAAGAAGGGTTAAGAATCGCAGTTGAGTACTCGACAGTCGACATTTGAAGAGGTTCTAACTGCTCTTGACACTTTTTTGAGATCCAAGCGTTTGATGATTCGATTGATTAAAATTCATTTGTAACAATGAGCAAGTAAAAATGTCTCAAATTACTTATTTTCAGTATATTTTTTCACAACTCTTGCAATTTATAACTCAAGTACAAAAATGTGCAGATGTAGTGAAACTCCGGAATATTTCTAACTCCGTTATTTAACTATAGAAAATTCTGAAATTTATATGCATACATGATAGAATGCGGTAAATACAAGCTTTTCCGATCTAAAAGTAATTTTAGGCAAAAATGTCAATAAGAACCTTTTCAACTTCAAATAACGATATGCAAAAATATCAATGGTATCATTTTGACATTTTATATTAAGTTTTTAATTAATAATACTTTATCCCAAATAACTGCTACAAAACTAAGCAAGTGGCAAAATCAGTTGACCTCTGTTTTAAGTTTAGTCTGGGTTTTTATCAGCAGTTGAAACATTTTTTTGTTTTTTAAATAGTTGCACATGTTTGGTATCTTGTAATATTAACAACAAAAGGGCGTTCTATAGTTTCGGCAAAAATTTGTAAGTTCTGCTTTTAAGTTTATTTGAATGTGTTTTTATCATGCCAAAAAGCAGCCAAAATACTTCTTATTTGACGAATCTACAGATAAGAAAGTAATGACTTTTTTTGTATATGTATTTTATGTAAAGCTTGTATAATTATGAAACTTTATGACATATCCATTGGGTTTATATTTGTGTGAGTACTAATTTTTTTAACACGTACATGTTATGGGTTATAGAAAAGAAAGTTTAAATCATATTTAATCTAAAAAGTGTCCGAAAAAATCAACGTTAGTTTTTTTCTTTAAATGTGTTAACTGTCAGGTAGAAAGGCATTATTATAACTAAATTAATCAAATTTATTAGTACCTACTGTTTTCTCAACTGATCACATCAATTTAAAACTAACTGTTGTTTTATAATATTATGTACCTTGTACAAAAAATGTGTTTTCTTTATCTAAAATCAGAATTTTTTCTAACTTCTAAGTTACACTTACTTATTCTTTATAAAGGCTGAACGTTTAAAAACATCATAACATGTCAATATGCGAACCGCTTTAAACAAACACAGTTAGAATAGCTTGTCAACTCATTTATAATCTTATATATAAAATCGAAACGGCGTATGTATTTATGTGAGTCTGTTATTCCCTTTTGCATTGTTGTTGTAAGTTGCCATAAAAACGAATATGAAAGAAAATATGTTTAAATTTTTATCGGCGAAGACATTTAGTCTAAATGTAATAAATTAGTCTTCTACCAACTTTTTCCCGGCTTTTATTAATATAATAATGTTTATTATTTACGTGAAGGTATTATTTGACATTTCTTTGACTGCAAATAAGACTTTTTCCTTGAATTTGGACATTTTAATGGGCGAGAATGGGGCTGTCTTCAAATTAAATAAAGTTTGTGATTTTATTTTAACTCTATTTTGGGTGTTAGATTTTGTGATATAATTATGTCGAATGATATAACATTAAATAATTATTGGTCGCTTAGTCCGAGTGACGCCGGGTAGCAATACTAGTAAATACATAAATCATTTTAAAAGTTTTCATTATCACTTCTTGGTGGAAAAGCAGTATATTTAAATAAAAAAGTTTGGTACACAAAACTGTTTTAACTCGTATTGTCAACTTATGCTTGCAATCAGCGAAACCGGTCCCGATCATTGAATAATAAATGAGGAGGAGGTAATAAATTTTTTTGTTTATTTAAATATCTGAATTCACACAAAAATACAATTGATTTGCATTTATCACTTTTAAGGTGTTCACTGTCAATACTTGTTAGAATGGCATTAAAATAAAAATAATAACACATTTTTAGTACTTATTCCATATATTTTTTTTTTGGATCAGGACCGGTTTTGATTGGTATCAATATAAATACCACGTCTTTATAGCAAGAATAATAATTGATAGTTGAAACAATAGATAATAATAGATTGGTAAGTGATTAAGGAAGCCTGCTCACAAGAGTATGAACTCTTGAAAAAAACAAATATTAAGTTTATTTTAATATTGTTTTAACACAACATCTTTCTTATTATTACAATTAAATTGTTCTTGTATTTACTGTCTTTCATTGGATCTTTAATCAAGATTTCTCATCTTCTATTCTTTACATCTGGCCATTGATATTTCAAGAGTATCATCAGGCATTTCAAGTGCACGGATGTGCGGATAATAGGTCGGATGAACCCTAAATTTATTTTTTAGATATTCCTATGTTATTTTCTGGTCATTAATATTTTCAAAAATCCACATAATTATAACAAACCCACTTAATTCATTGAATCTTGTGTACATTAAATTTTTGCTAATTTACACTTTAATAGCCATTTAACTTAGTGATCTACTTCTATTTTTGTATATAAACGATACAAACTGTTTACTACGCGTTGATTGAACAATTTACGCGAAAATTGGGTTATTAGCGAAAAAACTCAAGGAAAAGTATAAAATTCAAACAATTCAAATTTAATATTGAAATTCCAACGATCACCCTTAGTCGAAATCTTTAAAACTGGGAATGTTGAGTAAATTGAGTAAAAAAAAAATATGTCAGTATATTTTATTGAATCGTTAATCTATTCAGTTATTTATATTGGTGACTTGTTAACGACTACCTTAATGGCAGATTTAGAAGGCAATCAAAATAGAGCATCTCGGACGGTACATGCACAGGATGCACGAACCGCGCGCCCCTAAAACATTAATTATATATTCAGGTAGTATGAAATAGCATTAGCCATCTGTATATATTAAGCACACAGAATTGTATAAATCAGATGTGGCCAACTTGTTTACAATGAAATCAAACTTTCAATATTTAAAAAGTAATAAAGAATCGACTGTTTTTAATTAAGGAACTATTTAATACTAAAAAATTTTAGTGCTTATTCCAGATTGAATTTATTAGATCTGGACAGTATTCGCTTATAGCGAGCATTATCAACTGATGATAGTGTCAAGATTATGAAATAATGACAGTTGATAATGCTCGCTTTAAGCCAAGCCGGTCATTATCTAATAAATCTTATGTGGAATAAGTACTTAATATGTACATAGGGTAAAACATACAATTGTCGGCCACTTAAGGATTTTTTTAACTTTAAAAATTTTTTTTTCATGGTAAAAAAAATAGTTTTAAAAAAATGGTGCAAAACTACAATTATGGGCCACTTTCTGCAATTGTTGGTCACCAAAAGATTCAATTATTGGCCACACAAAAAACAGAAACTAGATGTATAATTACATGATCTCAAATCATTATTTAGTGTAAAATCAAGTAATTTATTGGATTCCAACATAATTTGTTAAGCTGCAGTTCTGCTGCTGTTATTGGCCAAAAAGTCAACATTTTTCTAGAAATATCGGAGAAGTGTAATAAATACATAGGTGATTAGTAATATTATTAAAACATTATTCATGCAATAAAAAAATATATTTTAGATTTTTTTTATAAGAATTTATAGGATTAGCTTGGCCGGCCAGTAATAGAAATTGTATGTGTTTTTGGAATCAGTTACTGGCTACCATCATAATAACCTTTTACAAAAATATTTTCAATGCATAAAAATAATTATTTTATAGCTTCACTAAAGACGAATAATTCTGGTTAATTAAAATTTAAAAATAACTAACTTACAAACGTGTATGATGCTTTTAGACTGAAGTCCAATCCTTATGATATTTACAAGAATCTAACATGCGTCACGGTGACACTCCGGCTGTCTGATAAAAATGCGTGTTTGGATTTGTTTGGGAATTCATAAAATGACCATTTTATGTTTAAACGATAGAGGAATAATAAGGGAACTAACTATATTATATAAACCAAAAGTTGGAAATGTTGTTTTGGTTTATAAAAAAACTAGATTTACAGTGGCCAATAATTGTAGCTGGCCCACAATAGGAGGTTTTACCCTATGTATTATTTATTATAATACCATTTCACCAAGTATTGACAGTGAACAAATTAAAAGTAAAACACTTATCATAACATAATAATAACATATTTTATTAGTTTATTCCTCATTAAGTTTATTAGGATCATGTCTTTTTTGATCATCGCGAGCATTATCAACTGATAAAAAATACAAAAATAACGGTATAACAAACAATTGGCAATACAAATATCCAAATGATTCAATGAAAATAAAACAAAATAACCACCATTGATACCAAGTAGAACTAGTTCTGACGATGGCGTAAGCCGAAATAGCCATGAACAAATATTTCAAATAATTTCTCTAGAGTTAAAATACATTGTTATTTTTATCACCGTATTATAATGGAGTTCTACCAAATTAATGGCAATTCAATCAATAAGATATCTAATTTGACTACAATTAAAATGTTTAAGACCTCTTAAAAATATAAGCTACAGCAATACAAACTAAGTAATAATTGTCATAAACAATATAAAATCAAACAAATATGTACATAATCAAATGGGGAATTTTAGTAATAAGATCGATTCGCTGGCAAGATGGGAAAGAATAAATTTTCAGTCCAAAGGTACGGTCATGAAAGGTTGAGAAACTGAGTAACAAGCAATCACAGTTAGTAACACAATACGTGGAATAATCAAAGTTATTTTAAATTAAAAATTAAAATGAACTTCCACAAAGTTACCGCCGAATCCATCGAAAGGAGTAACAGGTATTTATCTTAGGAACAATAAACTTATGTTGATATAAGGTTCGCAAGGCATCCAATGAAATTATATGAATGATTTTTTTTCTTTCTACTAAACGCGTGCTTAAGAACAATACTGTTGCAGGAAAAGCGGATTTTTGATCAAAGTTGAAGGGCCCGTCTGATTTTTTGTGAGTGCTAAGACCACAGCTTGAAGTAATTAATCCATTAGAGATTCTCCTCAGCCTCCAGTATTCTTAAAATATTGACGCTGTAAACGGAAAGAAAATTAATTCAGAACCTTACTACTTCACAGCGAGGAAAATTTCTAGGAAAATTTCGATAGCTACTAAAGCCGCATAGAAAGAAACCTGCGGGAAAATTGCAATCTGTGGATCGATTTTTGATGAGCTGTTTAAAGATTAAGATTGGATTGGAAAGGATAGTGTTTATTTTAATCTTAAATTTACTCTCTGTAATAAAAGATTTGTATAATTTGTGGAAGCCGAATCGGTATATATAAAGAAAATTATATTTATTGATTGAGTAGGCATTTACTTGGTAGAACGAATTAATAAACTTGATAGAAGCGATATATATAAGATGACTTGCGGTACATGTGATTAAGTATATGTCAGGCAGACCGGAAGAAAATTTCGACTCGGGCAATTGAACATGTTAGATCTTTTAACAATGAAAAAACTGATTCAAAATATTCAAACCACCTCATAGAACAATCACATAATCCGAATTCGGTCCCGATTTGTTTACATTCCTGTAATAAAGGCCTTAAGCTAAATGCATTGGAACAGCTAGAAATTAATAGGTATAATCAATCCAATGACATTCTTAATGATCAGATTACAATAAACGCATCACCGCATCTAAAAGCTATTGACAAGCAATGAACACTAAAAACAATTTAAAATGGATTCACTTGAGACATTGCGGATTTTGAGTTGGTTAAAACAATAAAAATAACCCAAAAATACCCAGATTAAAGTTCACTTCAAGATTACACCAGATCAATAACTTATTTAAACCTTTTTCCCATGTGGGGTTAGGATGGTTGAGCAGAGAGGGGATGAATGGTGAGCCCTGTCTATTCTAGGTAAATATATAAACTATCTCTAATACACGTTTAAAACATAGTTCTGACGAAGGCGTAAGCCGAAATAGCTGTCAACAAATATATAAAATAATTTATGTAGAACTAAAATACATTGTTATTTTTCTTACCGTAAAATTATATTTATTTGATTATTTATAATCAAATAAAAAAGTGGCAATTTAAAACAACGTCAAAAATAAACACATTACAAACCAACTACGAAATTTGACTCAACCGTGATTACAAAGTTGTTGTTGCTTTAACGCATGCCGGCTGATGATTAGCACAATGTACTTCCTTCGTATAAAAATACGTCACACTATTGTTCATAAAATCAAAGCACTTCATATAAAGCAGGGGTGGCCAAAGCGTCGATTGCCTATCTGATCTGTACCAATCTCTGATGCCCGTCACAAGAAGCGTACGAGACAAGTCGTGTGACAGGGACAGCACGCTAAAATCTTGAAGTTAGCCGATTATCGACGAAAATATTTTTCTAAAACCTGGGTCAAACAAGGTTTGGCAATTAGATTAATATAGGCTTTAAATTACTACTTTTAATGTTGGTCGATCACCGCCAATAATTTAAAACGAAATTCGATAGCGGGCAAAAAAGTCTGGCCACCCCGGGTAAGTATATCAGATTTTTTTTTTTTGTTACATTGATACTTTTTTATGTATATTTTAAGTATTGTGCAACAAAAAGTGGCACTTTTTGTAGTACAATCAGTTGAATAACGATGTTATCAATTTTATTAATTAAATCTTTCACCCATTCTTCTGTATTGGTACTACTTGTGATGGACCAAAGTTATCAAATTCAGTGAAAATGATACTTAGCAAAGGCCGGGCCATCACTGTTATCTTATAAAACCGAAACGGGGGATGTATGTCTGTAATTCCCTTTTGCATTGTTGTTGCAAGTTCAAACAAACGAATTGATTTCGCTCGCGAAAGTTTCGACGGTAAATTTGTTTCGTTATCAATGTGTGTGTAGAGACTCCAATTACTCGAGTATCGAGTAGTACATATATAAAACCGAAACGGCGTATGTATGTCTGTGGGTCTGTAATTCCCTTTTGCATTGTTGGTCATTAAGTTGCCATAAAAACGAATATGAAAGAAAATATGTTTGATTTTTTTTATCGGCGAAGACATTTAGTCAAAATGTAACAAATTAGTCTTCTACTGAACTTTTCCCGGCTTTTATTAATATAATAATGTTTTTATTTACGTGAAGGTATTATTTGACATTTCTTTGACAGCAAATTAGATTTTTACCTTGAATTTGGACATTTTAATGGGCGAGAATGGGGCTGTCAATATATGAAAGGGGCTGTGAAATGTCAATGCCAGTCTGAAATGTTCATTTTAATTCCATTTTAATTGACCTAGACTTTTGAATTTTGAAAAAAGTTGTTTCAACTTGGCCCGTCTGAATTTAGGCGCCGAGCTGAACATAACCCCAAACTGGTCCGAGCGAAGCCGGGTTCGAATACTAGTATGTGTTATAAAAAAGGATGTGAAAATAAAATTGCATTAAAGGATTGATGAATTAAAATTAAATTTATTGTGTATTTAAATTACATATTTCGGTTTGACGATTTTGAAAATTTGATTCAATCGACAAGCTTGAAATTTTCACGTTTTCCTTTTACCATGATTGAAAATAATTTATCAGTAAAAGCTCCTTTCAAAATCTGTGAAATACTTGGAAATTTTACGGTTATGACAGTTAGATTAGTGACGCTGTTGAAGCGGTTATCATTTGACGCTTGTCGTAATAGCCGAAAGGGATGACAAAAGATTGATTTCCAATTATTTTATTAAATTATCTTAGTGACCCATTTGCAATTTTCTGAACAGGTAAAAATTTATATTCAGGATCAATGAAGGAGTGAACCTTTGGACAGTGATATCGGTTGTTGAAATGGTTTGTTATTAAAAAAATTATAGATTTTGTATAATGCTATTAGTAGAATTAATATTTATATTCAATAGTACGCATTCGGAGTATGTGGACATCCTACCTTGTAAATCAATTTATGTTTGCTTTACGAAAACTTCCGTTTTATTCATTCGCTCCAGCATTTTATTTTCGGGGAACCGAAGAATAGAATGATAAATATTTGATGTTTAACCTCACAAACAGAACAGTAGAACCTCGATTATCCGTACTAATTGGGGATGAAGATAGTCCGGATAAGGACAAATCCGGATAATCAAAAAAATCATAATTGACAGGAAAAGACAAGTATATTCAGTATAATTCATTTTTATGTCTTCAGATTAATATATAGCTTTAAATATAAATATTTTTTTATTAAAAAGCTCAATTATAGATTTCTGCTTTTAGATGCTGCCAAATCACGAATACTTTTAAGACACATAAGTTGTCTTGACTCTCAGGTCACTTCATGGCGACATCGAGACACTGAAAAGCTTCAGAATGTGTAGAAATAAAATCTCCCCCCTCACGAATAAGTCAAAAATAAGAATACGCTGAATTAACCATTTTATGATGCTAAAGTAAAAATAAATGCAAATTCATTACTCAAATTATTCATATAGATATTTTTTGATTTACACGCATCAACATTGTCGCTAAAACCATATTAATATTAGCAGAGGGAAAACAAAAATAAAATATTCAAAGAAAACTTAATAAGAGCAAAGTAATCACCAATTTCGAATACGCCCAACTCTAATCCAATTCTGGCTAACTTTCGCAAATTTGTCATAATTTATTAACTCATGAAAAAAGTATGTGAATGAAAAAATAACTAGATTAGTTACTTAAACATGGTATGTTCATTGTTTATCTTAGTACAGAGTGACTTATACAATTAAAATAAACCGGGTGTCCGGAAAATAGACAATAAAGTATCATAAGGATTATTTGATTCACTGAACAAAAAGTGGACAAAAAATGACATCATTAGAAAGCTCTTTTTTTACCGTGAATGTAACTTCAATGAAGTATGCTTGTCACTGCGTTACCTTAATTTGAAAAGGTTCTAATTGAAATATTTGCCATAAATGACTTTTTGGTCCGTAAAGTTTGTATTTACCACATTCTATCATAAATATGAATTTCAGAATTATCTATGGTTGAATAACGGAATTCCAGTGTTGCACTGCATCTGCACGCTTTTTTTACTGAATTTGTTTGACAAAGTTCGAAGATTGTCATCAATATTGCAGCATAAGTACATTTAATCGTTTTTGGGCTTTTACTTTGTTAATGATAATTCATATTTAATTGATTCATGATGTATTAGTTTGCGTTGCTTAGAGGTCTTCAACCTTTTATTTATAGTCTATTTTTCTTGTTATTTGCTTAGTTGTTCTACCAATTGTTTGTCATACCTTACTTAACTTTTGTATAAATATCACTGTTGTATTGTATTTTTTATCAGTTGAAAATGCTCGCCATGAGCGAAACCGGTCCTGATCAAATAAATATTATGTGGAAAAAGTACTAAAAATGTATTATTATTTTTAAGATATTTATATTACAAAATAAATTATCTGTCTCCAAGTTGTTAGTCTTTGGATTTATTTTAAAATATACATTGTCTTTACAAATATACCAGGACATGAATAAAAAATTAAAAGTGGTATATATTTTTTAACATGGTATTATATTTGTAAAAGTCAAAACGGTTTTATTGGTTTTGACGAAATAAATTAAAAAAAACCTTTTTGACCACCTTATGTTTATACAATATTTAGGTGGGGAATCGAATGATATTTTCTTTAGAAGATCTTGTTATTTTACTAACCAAAAGCTTTCGAAACAATAAAGTGGAGAGATGTTCGCTTTTTTGCCAGCCATGTCCGCTGGGACATTTATAATTAATCATAATTAATTTTCCAATAGGGTTGCCACCTCAAAATAATAGAAAAATATTACGGTAAGAAAAATAACAATGTATTTTAGTTCTACATAAATTATTTTATATATTTGTTGATAGCTATTTCGGTGAACGCCTTCGTCAGAACTATGTTTTAAACGTGTATTAGAGATAGCTTATATAGGCTGGACAGGGCCCCCTATACATCCCCTCCCTGTGTTCAACCATACGAGCAACATTTGAGATACGAGGAACGGTCGAGTATCCGTGTGCGTTTTGCGTATGTGTGGAAGGGTTGCATATGTATGTATTGGTGGAAAATCCGTATATGTATTTTTTGTTTGTATTGAATTCTACTTTGACTGTAAAACGCTATGAACCTTCTGTAAAAAAAATACTTCACTCCATCTCTTTCGCACAACCGACAGATCCCATACATAAGACATAGATGACGATCTACGACTAGGGCTGGAACGGATTAATGACATTTCAATTAATTTCAATGAGAAAAATTGCTTTGATGCACGAGCAAGGTTACGGACGGAATTAAACTCGTATCTCGAGGTACCACTGTATATCTATATACATATATAAATGGATGTTTGTTTGTTTGTGTGTTGGTCCGGTATGCGACCCTATACCATTCAACCAACTGCGATAAAAAAATGGTTATTTGTTGTGTGCACTCCCACGAAGGTTTTTGCGTTCCAATACCGTTCATCGATTACAATAAAACTTTGGTGAGTTGTTGTGTGGACACCCACAAAGGCTTTTTCGATCCTACACCGTTCATCCGATTGCAATAAAACTTTTGCAATCGATATGCTGTGTGCGCGAAGGTTTTTACGTTAATTTGCCGTTTGTTCGATTGCAATAAAAAAAGGTGTTTTGTTGTGCGAATGTCCACAGCGGTTTTTAATTATCTTAATATATATGCTTTCTTTATTAAAGTGGCGTTGCAACGCATGCCAGGTACTCGATAGTTACTTAATAAGGTTCAATATTTAAAAAAAAGCTTAGACTGATCGGTCAAACTGTATTGGTTACTAACAAAGCAAACTACCAAGTTTTGAAAAGATTTCGGTTTCATTAGCTTAGAAAATAAACCTCAACTCATAGGACATTAAGATTTATTTTTAATAATCACCAGGCGATGGGCAGTTGCTTCAGACACTCCCTGCCCAAAAAAAATGGCTAAGTATTGCTTACAACACTGCATACTGTCGTAAATAGTAAAAATGGGTGAAAACAGTGATGGGGGATTATGGCAAGAAAGTTTTTTTTACAACTTTACTTCCTCTGGAATAGATACTTCAATTACCCGACATCTCAACTACTCGAGTATTGGGTAGTTAAATTTTTAAATACTCGAGTAGTTTCAGATGTACCAAAATATATATTATTAATTCAGATTCGTGTACCTATATAAATATATGATAAATAAATAAATAAAAAGGCTCATTTGATTTCATCAATACATTTATTTCAATTTAAAATCAATAGAGAATTAAACTTCCCAAATTGTAATGTGAGTTTCGTTTGGTTCAGTACGAGTATTAGTCGAGTAGTTTTCAAAATACTCGAGTAATTTCAAAGTTCTTGAAAAATGGACATTTGGATTCATTTCCTCCATATTAGAAGCATGCATTACAAACAAATAATATTTTTAAAGCCTCTGCAATAACTTACAAATATACGCCTTTGCGGTAATAATACGGGTTTCAATGGAATCGGTAAAATTACATACTCTTAATGCATATTAATTATTCTATCGTGGTAATTATATTGAAAGTTAATAGAGTGATTAATTAAGGTTTTTCATCACTGCTTGGCAAAAATGATGTTAGGCGTCTAAAAGCAAAGACCAACACGTCCACTTTTCAATTTTAGTAGTAAAGGATGTTAAATAAGTAAAAAGCATTGCATAGTATTATTTCCACATATATTCTGAAAAAGAACAGGATCAGTTTTGCTCATCGCGTTCATTGTTAACTGATTAGTAGAGACTCCAATTACTCGACATCTCAACTACTCGAGTATCGAGTAGTAAAATTAAAAAATACTTGAGTACTCGAGTATACTCGAGTAGTTTCAGATGAAACAAAATATATATTATTAATTCAAATTTGTGTACATAAATAGATGATAAATAACAAAATAAGCTTATTTTATTGAATTAATAGATTTATTTCAAGTTATGAAATATATATTAAAAAAAAACGAGATTTAAACGTCACAAATTTAAATTTGGTTTGAAGTTTTGTTTTTTAATCCCGCAGTAGATAAACTATCTCTGTTGCTGTGGACGTCGGTTTAAAAGTTAACAATGAATTAAATAATGCTTTCTATTTTTTTCTGTCCAATGTTTAAAAAAATAGAAATAAATCTTCGTTTATAAATAACGAGTATACTCGAGTATTTTTCAGATTACTCGAGTATCGAGTATTTGACAAATGAACGAGTATACTCGATACTCGAATTGGAATCCCTACTAATGAGAGAGTACCAGTAAGCAATGTTTTTTCACGTATACATTATTAGCTATAGTAATCCATATTTTTCCGATTTCCGGCAAAATGCATATTTCCCAGTTAGTTGCAATTAATATGAGCGAAATAAAAATTTACATGTGATTGCATTGATCGGTCACTGATTCTTTTTTCGATTGCTTTAGCAGCTAATAATGCTCTCAATGAGCGCAACTGGTCCTGATTTAATAAATTTAATGTGGAGTAAGTACTTAACAAGAGTTATTATTTTTTCTATTGGCTTCTGCTTTATGTGTTTTTGTCGTGCTTCACAAGCTATGTATCAATAAATATCCGGTCCTTGGCGCAGTGTGAACGTTGTTGGTTTGCGTGCCGGACCGTCTGGGATCGATTCCCGGTACGAGTGGATTTTTTCAGTCGATAAATCTGTCCAAAGGCATGGGTGTTTCAATACAGGAAAAATCCATTCCTACCTTTCCTTTCCAGCGATTAGCTAAGCACTAGTCCCGCCCTAGTCCTCGTATCCTTTCCATTCTTACTCTCTTCGAAAAAGGAGAGGTTGAGCAACTGAGTAACAAGCAGTTCTCGTAGAAAAAACATATGTCGAGATAAATTCCGTGAGGAGTCCATATGCTCCAAGTTGGGAACGGACATGTTTAAAAAAAAATATGAAGAATTTTTGGTAAATTATGGATATATGGTCACGGGATAGAATCCCAATCCTCTCGAGCTAAGTTCAAAAAAATTATACATCCTGGTTCTACAATTTTATGTTTTGACTTTACTCCTTGAGTTTTTGTGGATTATTATAAAATGTGGAATCAAAATGATTAAATCCGAAAAATATTACTGATTATTGTATGAGTTCTGAAAGAAGAATTTGTTTTTTAATATTAGCCTATAATAAAATCATTCTTTTTATCTTAAACAAATAATAAACTCATGTGACTGTCTCTATCTGTATATTATTTGTGTAGTTTGTGGTTGCATTTTGCTCCTGTAAATTAAAACAACTCAATTTCATCCTTATTGCGAAGTGTCTTTAGGATCTTTTTTTATAATAAATTTAAAAATTAAAGACGATACATTTCAAAAAAAAGTGTAAGCCTCACATTCATTTCATATAATGTGCTTATTTTTCATAAATCTTTACAAAAATTCTGTCCCGTGACCATATATCCATAATTTACGGAATTTTTATTGCATGTGTGTTTTGTTAAGATTTTGAAAAATGTGGACATATCTGCTTTCGCTTTAAGACGCTTCATATTATGTAGATTCATTCACAAAAAGTTTTAGTTCCCTCATAACGCGATGAAAATAATGTACTCGCCTACTTTTCCGAAAGCACTTTTCATATTGTTTGATTAATGTAAAACGCATGTAACGGTCCCCTAACACTTCGCTTGCCAAGCTCTGCACGATGACTCTTCATTGCGGCAGGGGTATAAAAACTACCCACATGAATAAATATCAGTATTTTACTGCGTTATTATAACTTGCACACATTTTCCTTCCGGTGACATAATTATTCATACAATGTACGCTGTACTTTACTGACAATGTTTTAAACCTTCGAAAGACGGTGCCCAAAAAAGAACATGTCAACCGAAGGGGGGTCTGAAAAATACCACAATGGTATTTTTTGCATAAATTTCCTAACCTGACCTAACCTTCGAAAGACGGTGCCCAAAAAAAATCACGTCAGTCGAAGGGGGGCCTAAAAAATACCACAATGTTATTTTTTGCATAAATTTCGATAAAAAAAATGATTTATAATAATTCTACGTATCTTTATACATCGTTCTAAAAAATGCAAATAAAAATTGAAAAATTGCCTACAACTATTCATATTTATAATCAAGCATTAAAAAGACGACATTTCTTTTCTAATATTCATGCAAGACTGACGTCATCAAACGAGGAAGCGCAAGCACGAGCTTATGCGAGCTTACGTCTTTTTATCCAAAAAAGTATCTATTTGATTCGAGTCACACATCTTTACCCATGTAAGAGATAAGATAACGTTATTTTATCGGAATAAGCAATGAAGTTAAAATCATGGCTGAAGAGTCGGAGTCTTGGAGTCGGGGTTTTTTTGGCCGTAGTCGGACATTTTGAAAAGTTTGAACTTTTTATTTTTGAATATAATATGTCAAATTTGGCTGTTGGCCGGATTGGTTGGTTGATATTTAATTAAATACAAATAAATAGGAAAATTAGAGGAAAAAGTGATGAAATTAAACTTTTTTTAGTCGGAGTCGGAGTCGAAAGTTACCAAAAGTTTACACATTGTATCACTGATATTAAAATAGATATTAAAGATAAAGTGGCAGGAGGGGTCGACTGTTTAACTCGTCGGGAATATGGGTTAACTAGCTCGTAGTTGTTTGGAATTCTTGTAAATCGCTAGAAGCTTATCGTTATTATATTCATGGCGTTATAACAATAACACGTGTAAATTATTTATGCGAGGACAAAAAGCTCTGCAGTTGCTTAGAAGCTACAGCTAAGAGCTTTCTAACTGCATATATTTTACAACTATCACTACACAACACTGTGTAAACTTAAATCGGCCCCTAAGTATAAAAGAAACGCTACTAAATACAAAATATAATGATTCGTTGTGTCAGAGAGTCATATCAATAAAAAAAGTTGATGAGAAAATGTTTAAATGCACATTAAAATCACTTTCTTGTCCATAGTACCACTAAACTTTAAAACAACACATGAGAATAAATTGATTTTAAATAAATAAATCAGAAAACCAAGGCATTGAGTTTAAAATGGATGGAGAAATTTTGTATGTGAAAAAATAGGTAAAATTGATTCCTCGTGAAACCTGTTTTTTGACTCCCATGAAAAGATTAACCTTCGTAGGACTATCCTTGAAAAATGACTCTCAGGCCAAAGGGGGGTTAAAAAAGACCCCAGTGTTTTGGCTTTATTGGCATAGACTGCAATAAAAAAAAATATTGAATATGCTTTGACATATATTTATACATCTTTCTGAAAAAAAAATCCCTATTTTTCCTATAATTATTTATATTTAAGTCACGCATGAAAACGACGACTTTTCCACTCCAACGGCTATGGCGGAATAACAATGGAGCCGGTGAGTAACAAGCCAATAACCATGCACGAAGTTACATTACCTTATCTCTTATCTTATCGCTTATCGCCTTTTATTGTTGCCAGATATGAAACACTCCGTCCATGTTATCTATGAGTCGCTATGGTCACTTTCTCTTATCGATTATGTGCGTGAAATTTTATGTTAGTGCTTCCCAGCGATTGCTTACATCGTCAATTAGACTGAAAAATTCCGACTTCTTCTCTTTTTTAATCGATTACGGCGCAACTAGTCAATAAATATCATATTTTTTTCTGCAAAAAGTGTAAAAACTATGATTTAAGAATACCAAAAGTTTAGACATCGTATCACTAGTATTAAGATAGATATTTAAGGTAAAGTAGCTGTGGGACAAAATCTTTACCGTTAGGAATGGCTAGGTTGAAAGCCAATATCATTGTTTAGATATTTAAATTCATTTGATGTTGATTCCAAGGATATTCATTGTAGATTACGTACAATAAGCCGTGAAGTCAGTTGTTAAAGCTAATGACAACGATCGCTCGACTACAAGCCGAGGACGACATGAATATATATATAAATAGATTGATCAATAGTTCACGTTTTATAATACATTTTTGATCATAACTGTAATTGTAATTTCATTACAATATATTTTTTTAAGATTTTATCATTTTATTTCAAGGCACAGAAGAAAATGATTAAAAATCAGTGTGTTGGCTTCTAAGGCTCTGAAATTAAAATTTTCCGTTCACAAATTATAGTTTGTCAACTTAAATTTGAAAACGAGTGATAACTTTACACAGTGTCAAATGGCAGGTTCCAATTTAATTCGGAATTTCAAGTTCTTCATTAATTGACAAAATTCTCCGAAGTGGTTTTGTAATGGCCTAAAAATGCTTCACACAATACCCATTATTGCTTTTGTTTAAATTGTTATATGGTAATGCTGTAAAAACATAATTATCCAATAGACTATTAATACGATCAAGATAATTATTTCATACCTTTGTTGGCCATAAAAGATACCGGTTTTATTTGAAAAGGATAAAAGCCCATATTGTTAATTTTAAAGAGATAGAAGCTTAAAGTTATTTGAACGTTTTGCAAACATGATAATAATATTATTTTAGGGGACTTTGAAAGTTATGTGAATATGAAGTGCCTGCACGGCACTTATGAAAGTGTTTAGATTAAAATTTAATTTGTATTTCAGTGGGAAGGACGTGGGTAATTATGTAATTGGATTTTCTATGAGTGTCTCCCACGCGTTCATTATCGGTGGAGTATTTTGCAAATACATGCCTTTAATAATATGTAAAACCATTTATCACCTCTATGGTGTTAATTCATGGCAGAAAAGCAATATTTTAAATCGATAAACACCTTTTTTGTACTCTCACGTGTATTTAATAAATTTTAGTTTTGCTGATAAATTTGCTAATTTATTTCGGGATCGATATAGAGTCAAACAACTCGTCTAACACGACGGGATACGGATCAAGCACAAGTTACTTAGTATCAAATTGATATAAGTACTTATTACTAGTGTATGTGCTAGTGTGCATGGTTGAAAATCAATCCTGTGCAGACCTGCTCGGGCAATGAATGTAAAGGGCACACTTCCTTTTTTACTGTCCTTTAAAAGTCGACTTAGAACAACAAAATAATTTTGAAAGTTATAAATTAATATAGTATTTAATTTAAATTAAATTAAGCACAGCTGAAAATATTCATTGAGTGTTTCAATTTAATATTTAACGTGCCAGTTAACTGCTTTTTTCAGTATATAGCATTTTGGAATAAAAAATCAGTGGAAAAAACCATGTTATTTCAAAACCGTTCATTACAAGGATGGGGTGTTTTTTGTATATATGTTTGTAAATATATATAAATATATATTTCAATATATTTCACCTAGCCATCCCGAACAGTATAGATTTTGTCCCAACAGCAACTATACCTTAAATATCTATCTTAATACTAGTGATACGATGTCTAAGCTTTTGGTATTCTTAAATCATAGTTTTTTACACCTTTTGCAGAAAAAAATATATGATATTTATTGGCTAGTTGCGCCGTAATCGATTAAAAAAGAGAAGTCGTCGGAATTTTTCAGTCTTATTGTCGATGTAAGCAATCGCTGGGAAGCACTAACATAAAATTTCACGCACATAAGCGATAAGAGAAAGTGACCATAGCGAGTCATAGATAACATGGACGGAGTGTTTTATATCTGGCAACAATAAAAGGCGATAAGCGATAAGATAAGAGATAAAGTAATGTGACTACGGGCACGGTTATTGGCTTGTAAGTCCACCATGGCCGTTGGAGTGTAAACGTCGTCGTTTTCATGCGCGACTTAAATATGAATAATTATATGAAAAATAGGGGTTTTTAAATATATTTTTTTTCAGTAATATATAATATACGTCAAAGCATAATCAATATTTTTTTTTTTGCAATCTATGCCAATAAGGCCAAAACACTGGGTTCTTTTTTTACCCCCCTTCGTCCTGAGATTCATATTTCAAGGATAGTCCTACGAAGGTTAATGCACAAATGCGTTTATTGAAGAATTTAAAGGACAATTAGTTGTTATTCAGTCTCTCAATAGTGTATTTAACGAAGATACGAATAAAAGACAAATAGATTTTGATTTCCTTATTCTCTGTATTGTGTATATGGTCAGCAAGATAACAATATAAAGATATTTACTAACATCCATATATTGAACTCAAATCAATAAAAATATCTTATATATAAAACCGAAACGGCGTATGTATGTCTGTGGGTCTGTAATTCCCTTTTGCATTGTTGGTCATTAAGTTGCCATAAAAACGAATATGAAAGAAAATATGTTTGATTTTTTTATCGGCGAAGACATTTAGTCAAAATGTAATAAATTATTCTTCTACTGAACTTTCCCGGCTTTTATTAATATAATAATGTTTTTATTTACGTGAAGGTATTATTTGACATTTATTTGACAGCAAATTAAATTTTTTCTTGAATTTGGACATTTTAATGGGCGAGAACGGGGCTGTCAATATATGAAAGGGGCTGTGAAATGTCAATGCCAGTCTGAAATGTTCATTTTAATTCCATTTTAATTGACCTAGACTTTTGAATTTTGAAAAAAATTGTTTCAACTTGGCCCGTCTGAATTTACGCGCCGAGGTGAACATAACCCCAAACTGGTCCGAGCGAAGCCGGGTAGCAATACTAGTAGTTACATAAACACACGATTAAGTCCATTCTGGGATTGTTGAAATTTACCACAAAGTCGCATGAAAGCTAAGTAAAAAAATATGCTTAAATCGGATACATGATTAAATACATACTAAAATGTTTACGGTAATACCACCATTAACTAGCCAATTTATTCAATGTGTTTATACTCCCACATATTTTAGTTGTAAATAAAAAATGGTACCATTATCGATATAATATATCATGTGTAAAAATCGTATAATATTTTACGATCAATTACAGTTCGGTAAAGTAGAGAGCTGTATTCACAAAATAACACTATAAATCTCATAAAAAAATTGACGAAGTCGTAAAAAAAACCATAAACTATTATGCGGAGATAATGTTGAATGCTAAAAAATAGTGTCCGGACATAGATAAAGTATTTTATCCATAGACAAAAGCTCTTATATATAAAAGCTCATAAAATTCGTTTGAGCATGCAATGGCGTCGTATACAAAATTCAAGTCAACTGTTGTTCACTAGAGAATATCGACCAACTAAAGGAGATCAAGTGTAATTTCGGAATGGAGTAACAAAAAAGGCCTCACAAAGGCTCAGTAAATAATCTGGAGTCATCGAAAACGGTTCGCATTATACGGGAGTAAACCTTTTGTAGTGGGGCCTTTGCAGGAATCGCGTTATGTATGGGAAGCATCAACTAAGTCAGGGTTTTTGTTTTCTCGTATTACTTCTAACTTTACGCGTATGATATTTTTCGATTTGCAGGGGGAAATTTTGCAGAGGTGACTCTGCATATTATATGTAAAAGAACTTACATATAGATATTGAAACATTATATTTTTTTTTTGCAATTATTCGACATTATATTTATTAGGATCAGGACCGATTTCAATCATCGCAAGCATTGCCAATTGATTATCTGTAAAGATAGAAACATATTTTCTTACACCATACGGTTTATTGTTTTTACCTCATCGCTTGTTCATTTATCTTAAAACGTGCGATATCACATTGCAATCATTGGTGAAGCTCATAAAATTGGAGAGACACTTGTTAAGCTATGGTGTCCTATGGTTCTCGACGAGCAGACTGCAAAAAAATAAAGGAAATACAAATATCAAATAATACTGTTTGATCACGCATTACTAGTACAAAAAAAGAGTAAACACATTTTCTTAGACTTTGCAGTAAATGATCATTGCAAATAGATTATTCTAAAGATTTCGCAGGACTAGTATTTTTTTTACTGTAGAAATTTCTTGAGTGTTACTTTTTTACTTATAAGAATTAAGTGTTAATTTGATGAATAAGTTTGAAAAACCCTGATTAAGCACAATAGCGTGAATTGGCTAGGCACAAATAAATGAATTGATTAGATAATATAGTTACCTTTTGATGTCATTTCAATATGGAAATTAAACTTTTTTATCGACTCAAAAATATTCATTTGTAAGCCACTCATGTTTTGGTTAGATATAATATTTTTTTGGTTAAATATATACTTATATGATATAATTCATGAGAAGAAATAGTTCATTATATTTCTATGTAGGTACTTGATGTCCACTTTGCGGTTTTCTGCAAATCCAGGTTTGAAAAAAAACATCCCGTGTGACCTTTGTATTTATTTATTGTAACGAAAACCTTTCAAAGATGGGTTGAAAAAAATGCCTAAAAATATAAATTCACAATAAAAGTATTTTTTCTTTCCTCGGTAAAAAGATCATGAAAATAACCAAAAAATTGTTAAGAGATAAGGATTGGCATATTGTATTAGTTTTGTCAATTTATAAAACATTATGAAAGCGTATAAATAAATGACTCCAAGCCATGAGCATACATATTAACATTGCCTTCCTGATGGGTAAGACAGTTTACCACCGCTGTCGCTTTATCTTTAATATCCATCTTAATATTAGTAATACAATGGGTAAACTTTTGGTATTCTTAAATCATTGTATTCAACACCTTTTGCAGTAAAAGGCTAATTTCGTCGCAATTAAATTAAAATGAAGATAACTCGGATTATTATTGGCCAGAAACCATTTATATCGTAACCTCAAATTGCCAGGATTCAAACTTCAATGCCCATACGTTATAAGATAATGTTGTTTAATCTCAAACTGCATTACGCCAGTCTGTCATGAACACGAACACTTACTGTTTTTCCATTCATGGGCGACGTTAAATATGAATTATCGATTATTAATGAAATCTATGCCGACAAAACCATAGCACTGGGGTATTTTTAGACCCCCTTCGGATCACACGTTATTTTTTAGGGACCGTCTTTCGAGGGTTAAAAAAAAGAAAAGAAGTGATTTCTGCTCTATAATCAACAATGTTAGTTTGTTTCTCATATGGAAATGAAGAAACTTATAATGATGTTGTGTTGATAAGGCTTTGAAAATCAATCCTGGTTTGATTTTTAATTAATTAAGCTCACGTTCTTCCTATTGAACAATAAAGAGAAACTTTCACACACACTGCTTTATTTATTCAAAAAGAATTTTGTCTAGGTCAATTATCACTTACTTTGATTTATCTAAAGCAGGGTTTCCCAAACTATGTTCAGCGGAACAACAGTGTTCTAGCGAAACTGAATAAGTGTTCCTAGACAATTGGCGATTGATGAACCATCTCCACTGATTTTTATGACGTCAAGTATCTGGTACACCATGCACGAAAAAGAAGGAGTATATTGCTTTTACTTATACAGCTAAATAGTCAGTTTACCGACAGTTGCCAAGATTGATGAAACGTCTAGCTGCGCAAGTAAATATCGTTGATAAATCTGTTTACTATGTTCGCTCTCAACTTGGAGTATATGGACTCCTCTCGGAGTTTATCTCAACATGTTATTTTCTACAAGAACTGCTGGTTACTCAGATGCTCAATCTCTCTTTTTCGAAGATAGCAGGGATTGAAAGGATTATGAAGACACAAGTGGTTAATTAATTGCTCTCGGTACGTGTCACGATTTTTGGGATTGGAAAGGTGGGAAGGGATTTTTAACAACACAATAAACCTTCGCCTTCGAACAAGATCGATTTATTGACGGAAAAATCTGCTCGTACCGGGAATTGAACCCAGGTGGTCCGTCACGGAAGCCAATGACATTGACCACTGCACAACGAACTGGGTCCATAAAAATCGTTGAATTATTACATTTGATAAAAAGTAGTTAGTGTTTATTTTGCACAGCTTTGAGAACAGTAACTTGTCAATTCAACAAAAAAATCAGGTGCTTGAATGCAACTTTACATATAGCTGAATAATTGCTAATTAGTTAATATCTACAGAGAAGGCAATCAGCGGGTCGCGACCATTCCCGTGGGCTCCAATTAGGCTAATGAAGTGTCCACTGCAGCCCCGACCAGTGTTAGTGGCCCATGACCGCGGCAAAGGTGAGAAAATATCGACATTCCAATCAATTGTTTGATATAACGTTGAAATTTCATAAATAAATTACTCATGCGTAAATCGCAAAACGTGATTCTCGGAAATATTTAGTATTTGTTTGATTTAGACGAATTATTTAAAGCTAAGTAACGTTAGATACACAAAACAGTCATGGTAACAAACAAACAAACAAACGTTGATTACGATAATAGTAGAAGACAAAACAACCATGAATATTTTGTGAAGTACATAATAATAGATATTTTTTTTAGAAAGAATATCAGAAATATTTTTGATTTTTGAATCATACTTCACAGATTAATATAAAATTCAAATATCTTTGATTATTCCACGTATTGTGCTACTAACTGTGACACGTGTTTCGCCTATTTCAGAGAAATCTTCAGACTTACTATCGCAAAGTTTGCTTAAGTAATTTATTACTTAAGCAAACTTAGTCATTACTTAAGCAAACTTTGCGGTAGTCTGAAGTCTGAAGATGCCTCTGAAAGAAGCGAAACACGTGTCACAGTTAGTAGCACAATATTTGGAATAATCAAAGTAATTCAAAATTTTATACTATAGTGAACTTGCACAAGTTACCGCCGAAGCCATCGAAAGTACTTCACAGATTACCTAACGGACGTTGGACTGGAATATTCTGTCCGGCTTTGTTGACTCATTCCAGATTACAGGCATTAAGATTTATTACCTATTTATTAAATGCACTTACGTGTGGTTTTTACATTCATATTTAATTGATTTTCGATGAAATAGCTTGTATTTCTAAGAGGTCTTCAAAATTTTAACCGAAGTATATTTTGCAGTGAAAAAATAATAGTGTAGGTATTTTAATTCTACAGAAAATTATTTTATATAATTGGAGATATCTGCTTACGCAATCGTCAGAACTATGTTTAAACTTGCATTTACTTATCATATACTAGTATTCGAACCCGGCTTCGCTCGGACCAGTTTTTATGTTCAGCTCGGCGCGTAAATTCAGACGGGTCAAGTTGAAACAACTTTTTTCAAAATTCAAAAGTCTAGGTCAATTAAAATGGAATTAAAATGAACATTTCAGACTGGCATTGACATTTCACAGCCCCTTTCATATATTGACAGCCCCATTCTCGCCCATTAAAATGTCCAAATTCAAGGAAAAAATCTAATTTGCTGTCAAAGAAATGTCAAATAATACCTTCACGTAAATAACAAACATTATTATATTAATAAAAGCCGGGAAAAGTTCAGTAGAAGACTAATTTATTACATTTTGACTAAATGTCTTCGCCGATAAAAAAATCAAACATATTTTCTTTCATATTCGTTTTTATGGCAACGTAATGACCAACAATGCAAAAGGGAATTACAGACCCACAGACATACGTACGCCGTTTCGGTTTTATATATGTACTACTCGATACTCGAGTAATTGGAGTCTCTACACACACATTGATAACGAAACAAATTTACCGTCGAAACTTTCGCGAGCGAAATCAATTCGTTTGTTTGAACTTGCAACAACAATGCAAAAGGGAATTACAGACATACATCCCCCGTTTCGGTTATATATATAAGATTTACCGTTGTAGACAGGGTACACGATACATCTTCTCTGTTCGACCATCCTAGTTTTATATGGTAATATTAAGTTATTAACAGTTTTGCATTGATTTGATGTATTTCTCGAAGTGAAAGCTAATCTAGGTGTTTACTAAGTGGGGATAAACATAAAATTAGTATCGAGTTGATTTATGCATTAACGCTTATTAACGGATTAATAAGTGGTGATAAGTTAATGTTGGCCTAATCATTAAGAATGTCATTGGATTGTTTTTATTAATTAATTCTAAATCTAAATGTTCCAATGCATTTAGCTTAGGGTTCTTATTTACTACAATAAGGTAAACAAATCGGCACTGACTTTAAATTTGTGTTATGTGATTCCTTTATGAGGTGGTTTGCAAATTGCCAATCAGTTTTTTTTTTATTATTGAATGATCTTAATTGTTTGTAGCACTTTTCAACATCATCAAGTGTATGAATGAACTTGAACTGACACTTCAAGTGCATTCGTAGTTGTTTAGAAGCCTGTGACAAACGATGCAAATCCCTCTATGCATATTTAAATCAAATTCAACTAAGTCTTACTAGAATGGCTTTTATTAAAAGTTGTAAAGATGTAAAAGTGTAATAACAACTAAAGCTGTGGAGTCGTAGTCGTGGAGTCGTGAAGCCGGAGTCGGAAACTTTTAACTTTTTATTTTTGCATAAAATAAGTCAAATTTGGCTATTGGCCGGATAAGTTGGTTGAAATATAATTGAATACACATACATAGGAAAGATAGGAATACAACGTGACGAAATTTAGCTTTTTCTAGTCGGAGTCGTACTTTTTTAACGACTCCACAGCCCTGACAAAAACCAATAGCGATTATGTATTTGACTTAATCGTTAAGGATTTAATAAAACACTTTTTTAATTATAAATGTTTCACTTTACATTATAGCACAAGTTATACGTACAATATCCTCTTGAAGCTCGAAGATTAATTTCAATGTTGAAACATTTTTCTCTTCTTCTTCGGGTCCAAGTTGATAACCCTGATATCCTTGAAAATTTAAGTTTGCATGCTCCCAGCTTTTACCTACGTGGTCGTAGGTAGCAAAGACAAATCAATTTTCTTTGTCAAAACTTGTTTGTCACGTAAGTCTTTGGAATCTCCAGTTGCAAGGGCTATTCGGCTGATAAATGCGCTGCCTGTTGATGTAGATATCTTCGGCAGTGAACTTGATGCTTTTTTAAAAAAAATTGTCTTCTTATGTAAATAACATGTTTCTGTTCTGTTTCTTATTTTTGTGTAATATTTTATGTAATTTTTATTAATTTGTCAAATGCATGGCGCATTGGCGCTTGCTGTAATGCTATGTATTTTATATAGTTTGTTTGCCAGTAAATAAATAAATATTATAATAATATACTTTGATTAAAAATCAGAATACAGAGAAGGCTTGATAAGTTAAACTGAGCTAGGTACTGGACCCTTAAGCTAGAACTCTCGTGTTTCAAGTAAGTGTTAGTTTATATAGATCGAAAGCTTATTGACAGTACCAATCAATGTTGATGTTTGTTTATGATAGTTTTTCATTTTAATAAAAAATGAGTATTGGTCTTTGTGTATCATAAATGGACATTTGTTTATGATAAAAGCTAATTCTAATTAATTAGTCTTTATCAATCATTGGAGGATGTATGTAAAGGGTATTTCAATAGGGACGCTCAAAATATGTTACTTTGTCCTGCTGAGTAGATTATTCATTGTTTAGTGGCCAAATTTGAGTCAACCAGTTTGGTAAATAATCGGCCAACACCTACTTGTACGTCATCAAAATACAATATCTCGTGAAAACATTGCTGCTGTGTGTGAAAGTGTACAGGAAAACCCAAGGCAGCTTATTTCTCGTTGTTCACAAGAACTTGGCTTTTCTGCGACTTCAACTTGGCGAATTTTGAATCGGGCCTCATGTCTGCACCCGTATAAAATCCAACTAACCAAGGAACTTCAGGTAAACGACCACAGACCACGCCTGATTGGGTTATGGGTCAGTTGGAAGTTTACCCAAATTTGTCAAAAAAGTCAACTTTAGCGACATGGCCCATTTTATAATGAATGGATATTGGCAGACATTTGATGCTATATTCCATATTTAATGCCGTAAAATATCTCACAAATCTCACAAACAACATACATTTCAAAACTAAGCGTCCTTATAAAAATACCCTTTATATGGTATTAGTTAATTTTGATTAGATGTTTATTGCATCTTTACATAATGTTCGTGAATCAATAGTGTAAGTAAATAAGATAAGTTTTAATTATGGCATGCCATAGCTTCTTAATATTTTACAGTGAATGATGGAGTATACATAACATTATCAATGAAAAAAACTAACAAAAACATCAGAGCTTTTGCATCAACTCAAAATACAAGATACAGTACTTTCGGAATAGTCAGTGCGTTCGTTACATGGGGTCGATGTAATATCAACTTTGTTTGAGCGTCAAATAAAACCGTCAACAGATGAATTGGTAATTTGTTTTGCGAGAGGCTGTCACGTGTAGTGTTCGTAGTGTAAACGTAACAAACCACGAACAGCCTCCCCTCCAAGCGGCAAAAGTTAGTATGCACGTTGTGCGGTGTGCTCCTCCAATAGGGGTTGCAATGTCGAGGTCCCAAGTTCCCGTCTATTTTTCTTGCCTTTAGAATTTCATGACTCAACTTGTATAATATTCTTATGAACTGGAGGCAAAGCTCGAGATCATTTATCAAAATTCTTTTGCTATTCTGAATAGTTTATTGATTGAGTTGAGATTTACTTGGTAGAACTCCATTATAATACGGTGAGAAAAATAAAAATGTATTTTAATTCTACAGAAATTATTTTGTATATTTGTTGATAGCTATTTTGGCTAACGCCCTCGTCAGAACTATGTTTTAAACGCGCATTAAATCATGTTTATATACCGTTTGTAGACAGGGTACACAATACATCTTCTTCTCTGTTCCACCATCTTAGTTTTATATTGTAATAATAAGTTATTAAATAACGGTATACAAACATGATTTAATGCACGTTCAAAACATAGTTCTGACGAGGGCGTAAGTCGAAATAGCTATCAACAAACATGTTAAATAATTGCTGTAGAATTAAAATAAATTATTATTTTTCTCACCGTACTGAATAATTTTAAGTTGAGTTTTAATACATGTATGTATTCATTTGATCCCGAAAACGGGTCGTAGAAAGAGCAACAACCCTTTTTTTCTGTCTTGTTATAATCAGCCTCGGAATGGTGAATATGATTTGTTTGTTCATCAATGGAGTAGAGTCAGCCTGCCAATTGTGATGCCACTAGGAAGAGCTGTAACGATTTTAAGCGTGGGTGATATCAGACGAGTACATTTTTTTAGTCGGAACTCACTTGGTTGACTACATTCAATGTATTTTTGTTTTCCATATCCGCTCCCTGTTCGGAGCATATGGTCGCCACACAGTGCCTCCAGGATCACCCGCCAACTTCCTCGCTTCTTCTCAGGTCATTCCGTAGCTCTCATGTGGATATACTAAGGTCATCAAAGACCTTCCAGGATGTCGGGATCTATACATTTGTTTTTTTTACAATGTTTTAATCTTTTTTTACATTGCAAAAACAATGCAGGCTTCTTTCCATGTATTGGAATTTCTTTTTGAAGAAAATCCTTTTAGAAGTCTGTGCATATTTTTTTGTGAACCTAACCTCACTACTCAGAATCAAAAAAATGTTACTAACGCCCATAATGCGTGGTAGGGACGATACTACCGAATCGTAGTTCAATTGTAATTCAGTTGTGAATGTTTTCGATCGATTCGGCGTTAACTTTGGGGAAGTTCATTTTAAATAACTTTGATTATTTCACGTATAGTGTTACTAATTGTGACACGTGTTTCGCCTCTTTCAGATGAATCTTCGGAATTACTTTCGCAAAGTTTGCTTTAGTAATTTTAAAATAATATCATTACAAGATGGAGTTTGAGATTTTTCCTTTTCACTGGAAGCAAGAGGGGGTTATAGGATCAAAGCGATGCAATCAAATAATTATACAGTGAAACTCCGATTCTACTTTTTTCAAGGAACCGTATAACACAAACGATTAATACGGTAAAATTTTAAATATGAACTAAATGCCGGGACGCACCACGCGGGAAAACGTATAATGCGAGAACGTAAGATCGGGGTTCTACTGTACTACTTATGAAGTTAGCAATTATAAAATATTATCTAATGTGATGGTATCAATTAAGAAAGGGTTAAACCTGTCATTGGAAATAATTAAAGCAGTGGCGAGCAACCTGTCCTATTAAGGATATTATTTTATAATAATTCTTTACTGCTAATACTTCTAATTATAAAATTCTAAACTCTTCATTTTTATCCGTTTTAAGTCCGAAGATGCATATGAAAGAGGTAAAACACGTGTCGCAACTAGTAACACAATACGTGGAATAATCAAAGTTATTTTGAATTTTATCGCAGTTGTAAATGTTTATTTTCTCAATGATCAATTACCAACATAATGCAAATGTATTTTGAGATTTAAATATGATATTAAAGATCACAAATGTAGCTGAAATATAATAAAAAAACTTCTTGTGTACCACGCACAAACGATCAGGACGAAAAAAATGGTATTACAATTATCCACGGATTACAAAGAAAAAATATGACAGACTCGAGTACATTTTTACGAGCTTTTGATGGTTTTTCTGGTCTCTTTCTTTGTATACGCTTTTTTTATCGATTCATCAGTCTGATGTTTGGATTAGCGAGACGTTTTTCATGAAAATAGTTTTTAATCTTTCCTTTGTCATGTAAAATATTTTACGTCATTACTTTTAATGCAAAACGCTTTAAAAATTTAAAACTTTTAGAATGGCATATTCAATCCTTAGATAAACATTTTCTATCGATAAATAAAACATCATAAATGTGTATCTAAGTGTTGGGATTAGAGACTCTAATTCGAGCATCTAGTAGTCGATACTCGAGAATATTCGTCCATTTTTCATGTACTCGAATCTCGAGTCTTTAGAAAAATACTCGTGTTTTATAAATGAAGATTTATGTAGAAATATTATTTAAAAAAAAATTAGCATTTAACATCTCCTTTGACGAGTCTTGGATTTTGAACGCATGGATTTAAAAACAAAACTTAACTAAGTTAAAAAAATTAAAACGTTTTATTCTCTATTATTGTTGAAACATATGTTTTATATATAGAAACAAATGTTAAGCGAAATAAAATAAGCATATTTATTTATCTATCATCTATTTATGTACATATATATATATACATATTTGTATATTGTGGTACTTGTGAAACTACTCGAGTATACTCGAGTACTTGTGTATTTTAAAATTTTATTACTCGATACTCAAGTAGTAATATCGAGTAATTGGAGTCTCTGGTTGAGATAGGCTTCTCTAAGAGTCCATCAGAAATGGATACAATTTATATTTCACTTAATCAAAAATATTGTATTTTATAATTCTATAATTGACAGCTTTTAAGACTTCATTGCATTGGAGCATCATTGAGTAATGTCAAAATTTACCATCAATTTATCGTTGCTAACTATCAATTATTCTTGATGTAAATATATTTTACAATATAAAAAAAAAATACTTTAAAAGTGTTGACTGACTGTCAAATCTTGATGGAAAGGCTTTTTAATAAAACAATTAGTTGAACTAAGTATATTCCATATTGTATTGTGTGTCAAAAAGTGACACTTGCTTCGCCAGGTCCTGTCGCACGGTTTATTTAGTAATTACCAAGGCTGTGGAGTCGGTAAAAAAAGTTCGACTCTGACTCCGACTCTGACATTGACAAAAACGCGACTCCGACTAAAAAAAGGTTAATATCCTCAATTTCCCCCCCTAATTTTCCTATTTATGTGTATTCAATTAAATACCAACCCTATCGATGCGGCCAAAAGCCAAATTTGACATATTAAATGCAAAAATAAAAAGTTCAAGCTTTTCAAAATTTCCGACTCCAGCCAAAACGCCGCGACGACTCCGACTCCGGCCAATAAGCCCCGACTAAACGACTCCGACTCCGACCAGGGCTGTGGCCCTGGTAATTACTACTATTTATCTACTATACTTATCACAACTAAAGCACCGTGTGATGCTGAATTTGATGTTGATCCTGAATGAGGTGAAACACGTGTCAATAATAATCACACAATACGTGGAATAATCTGAGCTTTCTTCGATTTATATTAAAATGAACTTTAAAACCACAAAGTTACCGCCAAATCCAATGAAAGTAAAAAAAGGTATACACTTTGATACCTACTATTAATTAGTTGAAAATGCTCCCTAAGAGCGAAACCAGTTCTGGTATTGACAAAATGTATATGGAAGTAGTACCTACAAACAAGTTTTTTATTAATTTAAAATGCTGCCTTTTTTGACACTTAATTCTTGAAAAATAATATACTTCTATATAATACCCCAGTGATATGGCTTTTTTGGCATTATGCTTTACCGTATCTGTAAACATCGTTCGAAAAAGGAATTAATATTAAAATCGATAGAATTCTTATACCTACTTTTTTATTTTTTGTACCATGTCCGCTCCCAACTTGGAGCATATGGACTCGTCACGGAGTTTATCTCAACATATACTTTTCTACGAGAACTGCTTGTTACTCAGTTGCCCAACCTCTCTTTTTTCGAAGAGAGTAGGAATGTAACGGATACGAGGACTAGTGATAAGTTAATCGCTGTCACTATGCGTCGCTCTGTGGGATCGGAAAGGTGGGAAGGGATTTTCAACAACACATACACTCATGCCTTTGAACAGATTTATCGACTGAAAAAATCCGCTCGTACCGGGAATCCAAGCCGGGCGATCCGGCATGCAAGCCAACGCCGTTGACACTGCGCCACGGACCGGACATTATATTCCTATAGTTATTCATTTTTTTTAATCGCGCATGATCGATGTCTATGACAGACTAGCGTAATCAAAACTATGAGCGTGAGCGCTTATCATTAATATTAAAATAGATATTTAAGATAAAGTTAATATAACCGTCCCGGAAGTGATGAATTTGACCACTGCACTACAAACCTACATAACAACATTAAATATTCACCCAAATTCACAACTTTAAAAATACGCTTCTAAAAACAGTCTGAAGCAATAAAATGCTAATTTTATGTTCGCAAAATATTCAATGTTTGTATTGACGTATTGTGTCAAGCACTGGAGTGCGTTGTGCCGTTTTAGAGAAATTGGTCCATAAATACCGAATTTAATAACAAAACCTCAGGGAAATCATCGAGTGACTCTCCTTTTATTACATTCAAGACTTAAGTGTCAATGTTTGTATTGCATTTGTGAATAGAAATGTTTTGTTTTCACACACTCAAAAAAATATATACATATATAGGGTATTTCAATAGGGACGCTCAAAATATGTTACTTTGTCCTGCCGAGTAGATTATTCATTGTTTAGTGGCCAAATTTGAGTCAACCAGTTTGGTAAATAATCGGCCAACACCTACCTGTACGTCATCAAAATACAATATCTGGTGAAAACATTGCTGCTGTGTGTGAAAGTGTACAGGAGAACCCAAGGCAGCTTATTTCTCGTTGTTCACAAGAACTTGGCTTTTCTGCGACTTCAACTTGGCGAATTTTGAATCGGGCCTGATGTCTGCACCCGTATAAAATCCAACTAACCAAGGAACTTCAGGTGAACGACCACAGACATGTGGGTCAGTTGGAAGTTTACCCAAATTTGTCAAAAAAGTCAACTTTAGCGACATGGCCCATATTATAATGAATGGATATTGGCAGACATTTGATGCTATATTCCATATTTAATGCCGTAAAATATATTTACTTACAAATGAAATTAAAATTTAGTCGAAATCTCACAAACAACTTGTTTTATTTACATTTCAAAACTAAGCGTCCTTATAAAAAGACCCTTTACCTAAAAATGGAAAGAATAGAGACTCGTATAGAAAAGAGGTTCATATATTCCAATCAATACAATCTGTATTTAAGTCTCTATTCACCTGTCAAGTCTCGATTTTCCCTCTCTCGTTTCTATGCACCCCGATTCAATGTGAATAGAGACATCGAAAAAAATTTACTGTGTCTTAATAAAGATAGTGAATATCTGAAAAATATTATCATGAACGTGTAGTAGGACCATAGAAACAGGTTTCAAGCTATTCATATTTGAATTATGTGGCGCAAGTGTAAAGATACATAGTCGTGAAGGGTAAAATGTGTCTCTATTCACCCCATTTTACGGTACTATTTGATGTATTATTTGAGGAAAAGATATAATATACATGCTAAAAATATATTCGGATAGTTTCAGTTTTTCACTTCTATATTCGATTATCTGGAATCCTTACTAGTCAGGTTATCCAGGATAAAAATCATAGAAGTGTTAAATGAGAATGTCACTGTTCGGCAACTGGATTGACAGTATTGTAAGGATACTGGAATTTTATCTCTTTATTATTATAACGATATTGAGAATATAAGTTGCCATGAGATAATCTTGCAGTGTAAAAAAAAACATTTCGGCTGTATCTAGCACTTTTTTATCGGAAAACGAGAGATATATCGAAACGACGTTTGGCATTTTTTCACAATTCAATTGTTTCTGTCATAAATATGTTACGCGTCGTTGTGAAAGCCGATCGCAATGATAAATGAAAAAAAGATGAATTTATATCGAAATTTCTCGTTTGCCAATTCGGTCTATTCATTTTGGTGAAAGCATCCCAAGCCAGACCTCATAAAAAATATGAGAAACGACATGTTCCTCGGAGATATCTTACGCCCCACACCCCGTCGCTTCTACGCTTCTATACAAATTGTCTGATGTATCGAATTTCGAAGCCGTTCATCCACAATTTTGCATTATAAAATATAAGGGTTGGTAATATTAGCACGTGTTTAAATAAGCATACAAATTTTTGTTCATGAAACGTGCCACCTTAATATTCATAAAAATAATAACACATTTTAATTACTCATTCCACATTCATTTTATTAGATCAGGACCGGTGTCGCTAATCGCGAGCATTATCAACGAATAATTAATAAATTTATTTATTTATAAATGTACATTGCAAAAATTACAAATTATAAGTTTATTGCTTTTGCAATGTGAAAAAAGATGAAAAAATTGAAAAAAAAAAATACTTACATTACAGATATAAGAGTGAAAGAAAAAGAAAATACATTGGAAATTGACAAAGAAGTCAACCGAGTGAGTTCCGACAAAATCAGCTGAAATACAAAAAAATTGTACTCGTCTGAACTTACTCATGTCCATGTGGAATATGTCGACATCCGAAGCAATTTCGTTAAAAATCACTAAAGCTCTTCCCAGTGGAATTCTCATTGGCACGCTGGATCTACTCCTTAGAACATACATGGGCATCTACCGGCCCGCGGGCCGGATCCAGCCCACCGGGCTATTTTGTCCGGCCCTTTTACATCTGGGCAAAATAATTGAAAAAGAAATTAATAATTCCAGGGAGGATTTTTTTTTGAAACCATTTTCCTAGTCTATCAGCTCATACAAACAACACATATACAGTCGTGGCAATAGAAATCCGCGCACCCTTCACAATTCTATTCATTTGCGAAAATTTCCTCGAAATCTTTCTTCGAAATTTGCAGATGGAACTTATTGAGCTTTAGGGGGATTTATTGCTAAAACCACTGCTTTGACGGATTTTTATAAATTATATTTGGTGGATGAAAAATATACAAATGTACGCACATTTGCATGAAAAATCATTTGTATTTTCGGCAGCACATATACGTGCGATCAGTTTTTTTCGAGGATAAATCACACTAAATCAAAAATTTTAACGAGGATAACAAATGAAAATCTCGAAAATTCTATGCGATTATCCTTAAGCAACATCATCTCCAATATGGAGTCTTGTAATTCAAGTACAAGGCCAATCTTACTTCCACACTCAACCACACTCAACCACACTCAGCCACACTTAATATTGTAATCAGTAATATTAATACGTAAAGAAAAATAACAATGTATTTTAATTCTACATAAATTATTTTATATATTTGTTGATAGCTATTTCGGCTTACGCCTTCGTCAGAACTGTTCTGACGAAGGCGTAAGCCGAAATAGCTATCAACAAATATATAAAATAATTTATGTAGAATTAAAATACATTATTATTTTTCTTTCCGTATTATAATGGAGTTCTACCAAGTAAATGCCTACTCAATCAATAAAGTAATATTAATATTATGTCGTTCATTATATAAATAAAAAATATATAAGATTTAGCAACGTGTTTTATTGAATTAAATATAACTTATCTGTACATAGTTATTTGGTCCGGCCCTTAACTCGAAGACAGAATGACAATCCGGCCCCAGACCTAGGAAAGGTTGCCCATGCCTGCCTTAGAAGAACAAACAACTCATGTTTACGATTCCAAAAATAAATATCAGGGACATTCAATTAAACATTCTCAAGAATTTATTGATTGAGTAGGCATTTACTTGGTAGAACTCTATTATAATACGGTAAGAAAAATAACAATGTATTTAAGTTATACATAAATTATTTTATATATTTGTTGATAGCTATTTCGGATTACGCCTTCGTCAGAACTATGTTTTAAACGTGTTGTATTAGAGATAGCTTATATACCTAGGCTAGACAGGGTACACCATACATCCCCTATCTGCACAGAAATCCCAACGCCACATGGAAAAAATTAAAATAAATTATTGATCTGGCGTAATCCTGAAGTGAACGTTAAGTGGGTATTTTTGGGTTATTTTTATCGTGTGAAACAACTCAAAATCCGCAATGTCTCGAGTGTATCCGTTTTGAATTGTTTTTAGCTTGCTGCTTGTTAAAGGCTTTAGAAGTGGTGATGTGTTAATTGTAATCTGTTCGTTAAGAATGTCATTGGATTGATTATACCTATTAATTTCTAGCTGTTCCAATACATTTAGCTTAAAGCCTTTATTACAGGAATGTAAACAAATCGGGACCGAATTTGGATCATGTGATTTCTCTATGAGGTGGTTTGCATATTGTGAATCAGTTTTTTTATTATTAAAGGATCTTACATGTAGTGGAATTCTTATTTTGGTCTCGGGTAAGTCGAAAGAAATATGTGGCCAGGTACATTTCTCTTGGAACATTTAAAATACAATTTCATTAATACAACGATGCATGCGATATTAATACAAAAGTTAAACAAGAATTGTAAGGTATGACAAACAATTGGTATTACAACTAAGCAAATAAATCTCTTTTGTTTTTATTTTGAGAATATTGAGGTCACTTTTAAGGTGTTCACTGTCAAAAAATGGTGGAATGGCAGTTTAATAAAAGTTATAACAAAATTTTAGTAAATATTCCACATGAAATTAATTGGATCAAGACCGGTTTTGCTCATGGCGAGAATTATCAACAGATAAGAAATACAACGATACAGCGATACTTATACAAAAGTTAAGCAAGAATGACAAGGTGTGATAAACAATTGGTATTAAAACTAAGCAAATAAATCTATTTTGTTTGTATTTTACTTGTAATGCATAACGAGTGTCTGAAGGTACAACATTAAAAAGCTTTCGATGATATGAATTCGTGGGTGTAGGGATATACAGGCGAAACTACAAAAATGGCTGTTGTGAGTTAAATATGGCATTGTCATGCTCAAATGCAGTATATAAGATAAAAAAAATAGGAAACTTGTACGATGAGCGGTTTACTAGATATTGCTAGATTTTCTTGCAAATCCGTAAGAACAAAGTTTAACATGAAAACTGTTTTGCTATTTATCTCAGTTCATTGTTTTTGTAGTTTCGCCCGTATGTACCTACACCCACGTATTGGGAATGTTTCTTAAATGGTAGTAATAAAATGCAGAGAAAACCCAGTTTTTTAATTAAGCGAAAATAATGTAGAAATAATTTTGAAATATTTTTTTGTTTTTAAATAACTTACATTATTTTAATTTGTCTGTTCACATTAAAAATCACAGAAACATAAAGAATAGTGATAGCTGTATTTTATTTATATACTAGTATTCGAACCCGGCTTCGCTCGGACCAGTTTGGGGTTATGTTCAGCTCGGCGCGTAAATTCAGACGGGCCAAATTGAAACAACTTTTTTCAAAATTCAAGAGTCTAGGTCAATTAAAATGGAATTAAAATGAATATTTCAGACTGGCATTGACATTTCACAGCCCCTTTCATATATTGACAGCCCCATTCTCGCCCATTAAAATGTCCAAATTCACGGAAAAAATCTAATTTGCTGTCAAAGAAATGTCAAATAATACCTTCACGTAAATAAAAACATTATTATATTAATAAAAGCCGGGAAAAGTTCAGTAGAAGACTAATTTATTATATTTTGACTAAATGTCATCGCCGATAAAAAAATCAAACATATTTTCTTCCATATTCGTTTTTATGGCAACTTAATGACCAACAATGCAAAAGGGAATTACAGACCCACAGACATACATACGCCGTTTCGGTTTTATATATGTACTACTCGATACTCGAGTAATTGGAGTCTCTACACACACATTGATAACGAAACAAATTTACCGTCGAAACTTTCGCGAGCGAAATCAATTCGTTTGTTTGAACTTGCAACAACAATGCAAAAGGGAATTACAGACATACATCCCCCGTTTCGGTTCTATATATAAAATTTGATTAAAAAATATTCTACAATATCTGTATAGTAAACCTATCAAATAAATTCAATGGCTAAATAAATAAGCACTTTCACAATTATACAATTCCTTTGTTGAATTTTCATGAATTACCAATTCGCGCTATATAATAGATACAACCCTAAATAATTTATTTATTCTAATTGAATTTGTATTATTTTTCGTTATACGTGTTCTATGAGAGTCAAAATAAAATAATAAATATTAGAGAGAATTGTTTAAATGAGTGGCAACACAATGGCAACATTCAAAATCAAGCATTCATAGATTAACGAAATTGAATGATCTGATACCTACATCAATACAAAATAAAAAGAAATTACAAAAAAATTGTTATTACTTTGCTAAATATGAACAATGAATAAACTTTCTACCTTATTCTTGTTGTTGTTTGTTCTATTAGAGCTTAAAGCTCCAGGCAGGTATGTAAGAAAAGTGTGGATTTCTAATAATGCATGTACAATGCTGAAAACTTACTTGGAGATACAACGGAAAAGGGTTGACGATCAGAAGAAAACCATTAACATAAATATAAGTATTTGGCTTTAGTATAACTAATAAAAATAATAACACATTTTTAGTACTTTTTCCACATGAGATTTATTTCATCAGGACCGGTTTCGCTCATGGCGAGCATTATCAACTGATAAGGAATACAATAAAACAGTGGTATTTGCGCAAAAGTTAAGGATGAAAACAAGGTATGACAAACAATTGGTAGAACAATTCGTATTAGTATTGAAAAAAAATATAAAAATCAAAAAAACCTTTTTTTTACTTATTCCACGATTAATTCAAGATCAGGACCGAATTAGTTCATCGTGAGCTAACCAGTTGAAAATGCTAGCGATGAGAGAAAGCGGTTCTGATTGATACCGCATGATGTTGTAGGGTATCAGAACTCTCTCGGACGATCTTATTTATCACCTCAATCAATGATAATAAGACCAAACGAGTAATATAAAGCGAATAATGCATTAAAATTATTATAAAATCATGTAACCAACTCATTGCGACGGCTTCGCAGTGATTGGTTGAATTCAGCTCAGGCCAGAATGCTTTGTGTTGATTGGTCGAGCTGTTTTTCATACTAGAATCACGGAGTATAAATGTGGCTGTCAAAAAAAATTACCGCCAAGCGAGTCAGTCCTAACCGTTCAAGCCGATAGCTGTATCGCTCTCCTGTCTCGGACAGGAGGAAGTCACATTATTCATTTGGTCTTACGCTTTGAAATATAGTCGCAACTACAATTATATCTGTGTTTTTGTAACTGACAATGTAACTTGAGAACAATAAACTAGCCTACTCTGGGATAGAGTTACGGCCAAGAGAAACCGTTTTAAATCTTTGCGAGAGACATCTTTCTCCCCATCCTGTCCCTAAGTTCCGTCGACGAACGCCTTAGAATGACGCTGTCTGACGCAGTCAGATTGGGAAGAAACCCTGGTCGTCTAATGATCTATTTTAACGCCTCTCTACAAGTTCGAGTATTGAAAGTGAAATTTGAATTTATTCAAGCTAATTTCAATAATTTTAGCGGAAAAGCGAAACGTTAGGTTAGGTTAGGCTTATGAATTATTTATTTAAAATAATGCACAGTTTATCGTGCAAATTTCACAATTGTACAAAGTTGTCAGAACTGATTTCACTCACTTAAAATAAATATGAAACGTTTTTATAATTAAAGATTTCATCTGAAAGTGTAATACTAAAAAACTAAATTGAAAGTACAAAATTCAAACGGTTAAAATATACTTTCGATGGTTTCGGCGGTAACTTTGCGGAAGTTCATTTTAATATAAAATATAGAATAACTTTGAATTATTCCGATACCAAGACGATACCAAGTTTTAACATTTTTAAATAACGTGTGATTTGACTTAAAGATTATGCTCGCTATTACGATTATTATGATTATGCTCGTCATTACTTACATTGTTTCCAATTAATAGAGTAATCACTAACCTATCTGATTGATTGCAGCTCATTAGTTTATTAGTTTGTAATGTTAAACGTCATTAGAAATATGTTTATTTATTTGCTTTGTTTTCTTTGTATGTTTCGATTCTATAACCCCCTCTCTTGCTTCCCTTATAAGGAAAAAATCCCAATCTGATTGATTGCAGCTTATTAGTATCATTATTTGATTGTATTGTTTCGATTCTATCACCCCTTCCTTGTTTCCTTTAGAAGGAAAAAACCCGAAATTCATTTTGTAATTTCATAATTTAAAATGTTAGAATCAATCTTGCTTAATTACTTAAGCAAAATTTGCGATAGTAAGTCTGAAGATGCCTCTGAAAGAGGCGAAACACGTGTCACAGTTAGTAGCACAATACGTGGAATAATCAAAGTTATTTCAAATTTTACGGTTAAAATATATTTATATGATAAGAAAGCTTTTCAACTGAATATAGTTAAATATTGTGTAATAATAAGTTTTTTAGAAAATTACTTCCTAGAAACCATCATATAAATACACTGCACGTGAGAAAACATAAACTCTAACAGTTGTCAAAATATTCCAGCTGACAGTCGCTCAGTTAATTCTTGGCTTATTTCCACGACACGTCAGCACCACCAGAAGAAGTATGCAGGATGGAGACTCCCCGGAGACATCCGCAGTACGTGACTGAGACAGTTTCAACGTGTCTCCGTGATCACAGGCATCATAGGAAGTTGAATACTTCACCAAGTCAGATCAACTTATCACCAATATCTGATGTAAGCATCTATTCTCAGAAGCCCGGTCCGTGGCGCAGTGGTTTACAATGTTGCCCGGATTCGATTCAATTTTTTCAGTCGATAAATCGATTCTGTTTGAAGGCATGGGTGTTTGTGTTGATGAAAATCGATGAGAGCGATTAGTTAATCACTAGTTCTGTCCGAGTCCTCGTATCCTTTCAATCCCTACTCTCTTCAGAAAGGGCGAGCAACTGAGTGCACGGATGCTCTTGAACTGACGCGCAGTAAACAGTTTGTATTGTTTATATACAAAAATAGAAGTAGATCACTAAGTAAAATTGCTATTTAAATGTAAATTGGCAAAAATTTGATGAAAACGAGTTTCAATGAATTACGTGGGTTTGTTATAATTATTGGGCTTTTTGAATGGCAAATAACTGACATTTCAAGTACGTCCGTGCACTCGAATGCATGAAGGTGCCGAAAGGCGAAACCCGTATCGTTAGCGACAAAACTCATAGAAAAGTACACTATTAAAACGATTTAAATTTGATATTGAAATTCCATTAAACATCGTCAGTTGAAATTCTTAATTATTTCAAAAGTACTTGAACTGAGCCGAAAGAAATGACTGTATCGTTATTGTCAACGCGTGTAGAATATTTTACCATATCCGCCACTTATTCGAAGCTTAAAGCCGCCACACGGTGCTTCTAAGACTCTCAGTCACACGCCATCCTCATTGCTTCATCGTCATCCCGTAGCCCGTCTCGTCCTATACAAATAAAGGCAAAATTACAACTCCGACTACGACTAAAAAAAAAAAATTTCAGGTTTTTTTTCTACCTGTCATAATTATGTGTATTCAATTATATCTCAACCAACCTATCCTGCCAACAGCCAAATTATACTTATTATATGTAAAAATAAAAAGTACAATCTCTTCAAAATTTCCAACCAAAACGCCGTGACGACTTTGACTCCAACTCTGACTCCACAGCCCTGATATAAATAAACACAATGAAAACGATTATTAAGTTTGATAAATATATTCTATAAAGAGACTTTAGTTGAAATTATAAATAAAACGACTTATAGACATTTCTCTTTTTTGGTTAATTGCTTGATCTAGCCATCCCTAACGGTATAGATTTTGTCCCAACAGTTACTTTACCTTAAATATCTATCTTCATACTAGTGATACGATGTCTAAGCTTTTTGTATTCTTAAATCAAAATTTTTTACTCCTTTTGCAGAAAAAAAATATGATATTTATTGGCTAGTTGCGCCGTAATCGATTAAAAAAGAGAAGAAGTCAGAATTTTTCAGTCTAATTGCCGATGTTAGCAATCGCTGGGAAGCGCTAACATAAAATTTCACACACATAAGCGATAAAAGAACGTGACTATAGTGAGTCATAAATAACATGGACGGAGTGTTTCATATCTGGCAACAATAAAAGGTGATAAGCGATAAGATAAGAGATAAGGCAATGTGAATTTGTGCATGGTTATTGGCTTGTTAGTTACCGGCTCCATTGTGAGTCCGCCATAGCCGTTGGAGTGGAAACGTCGTTGTTTTCATGCGCTACTTTTAAATATGAATAATTATAGTAATAATTATTGGAAAAATAAGGATTTTTATATGATTTTTTTTTTCCAGAAAGATGTATAAATAAGCGTAAAAGCATATTCAATCATTTTTTTATTGCAGTCTATGCCAATAAAGCCAAAACACTGGGTTCTTTTTTTATCCCTCGTTCGGCCTGAGAGTCATTTTTCAAGGATAGTCCTACGAAGGTTAAAGCAATAAACAAATGTTCAGTATAATTGGAAAACGTGGCATCAAGTTTACTAGTTTTAGTGTGAGATTTCGGTGACAAAAATCTTTTAAATACAATCGTTAAACTTATTACAGATTTTTTTGTAAGGCTTAAAAAATGCTGTATTATCGGTTTGCAGCTTTAAGTAGCCTCAAATATACCTTACGTATAGCAATATGTCTCAGACAGCTTGGATTTAAAGCTTCATATGTTATACTGCCATATTATTGGATACATTATTTTGTCATAAAGTTTTTGAAGCTGTCGATTTTTCTGATGACATGTCTGATGATGGTCAGAGGTCTGTTTAGCTATGACAATTGAGGCTATATTTCACATTTCTTTTCGGACTCGGCAGCTGAAAGTGTCAAGTAAACCATCAAAAGTCTTCAATAAAAAATTTACGATTCCTTCAGTCTAAGCTGAAACCGAAAGTCAATGAAGTTTTTTTTGAAACGGTGTTATTGATAAAATAAGGACATTTAACCGGTCGTATGCCAGAAACGTATACAATAAAACGGGGTAGACACTTTTAACCCTTCAAGGTAAACACAACATAATTTAAATATAAATGACTTGAAACGTGATTCTATGGTCCTACTACACATTCATGAAAATGTTTTTCAAATATTTAGTATCGTTATTAAGACACAGTCACATTCACATTCAATCGGGGTGAATAGAGACGAGAGAATGTAAATAGAGACTTTGCAGGTGAATAGAGACAAAACTACAGATTTTAATGATTGGAATTTTATGAACCTCTATTCTAAATGAGTCTTTAAAAACCCCGTTTTACGGTAAATATGGTCTATAATTCCTTGAGCGTAGTGCCAGCCATAGACAATGAGCGTATACATATGGTTCAATTTACACACACAAATAGAGGACAAGTTTAACTATAACAAACATTGATATCTCTTAGAATCACAGTTATATAACTTACAGTTGACATATTTTGTATTATAATCAATAATAATAATTTTTTAGTACTTTTTCCACATACAATTTATTTGATCAGGACCGGTTTCGCTCATGGCGAGTATTGTCAACTGATAAGGAATTCAATAAAACAGTGATATTTATACAAAAGTTAAGTATGAAAAACAAGGTATGACAAACAATTGGTAAACAACTAAGCAAATAAATTGAACACTTTTAAGGTGTTCACTGTCAATACTTGGTGGAAAGGCATTATAATAAAAATAATAACACATTTTTAGTACTTTTTCCACATGAGCTTTATTTCATCAGGACCGGTTTCACTCATGGCGAGCATTATCATCTGATAAGGAATACAATAAAACAGTGGTATTTATGCAAAAGTGAAGTATGAAAACAAGGTATGACAAACAATTGGTAAATCAACTAAGCAAATAAATTAAAACAAATTACAAGAAAAATAGACTAAAAATAAAATTTTCAAGACCTCTTAGCAATGCAAAACAAACACATCAAAAATCAATTAAGTATGAATTGACATTAACAAAGTAAAAGCCCAAAATTAAGTGCATTTAATAAAAATAAATAAATCTACATGTCTGTCAACCATAATTATGGTTGACAGACAGAAAGAAAATAGACTAAAAGTAAAATGTTGAAGACCTCTTAGCAATGCAAGCTTATACATCAACAAACAATTAAATATGAATTATCATTAACAAAGTAAAAGTTTACAAAGTCAAAGTTTATAATCAATGTTATATCGATTTTAAAGAAAGCTTCCTTATACTACCGATATTCGTCGCTACTTTCTCAACGAAAATCACGGCTCTCGGTGCATGACCGTTGTTATACCTACCGGCATATAACGGGTTAAATTTTTATAAAAGCTTTTAAACTTTATCTCAATTTAGGAGGATCAATTAATGTCTGCTACAAATAATGAGTACAGGTTGTCCTCGACTTACGATCGAGATACGTTCCTGGACTTTGGTCGTATGTCGAATTGATCGTAAGTCGAATTTCATACAAAATATGCATGTATGTACTAGTTATATAATACAAAATGCAAAATCTGTCTACCAATATTGTATCGTAGTTCATAGACACATAGAGAGCTTCAGGTTACAGATGTGAGTTCAACGATATTCAATTGCTTCAATTTCCTTCTTTGCTAAGAAATACTTTTTAAGAATGTCAGGGTATCTAAAAAGATATAAAAATAATAAACGAGATAATACTAAAGAAAAAAGAACGAACTAAAATACCGGTTTCAGTTTGTGGGTTTGTGGAATATTAATGTGTATATATGTCCATGTTTAAAAACACTGTGTTAACTGAATTATGTATACATAATTTAAAAACAACGATGGGAAGAAGTGAAACAAACGTCATTCTTTGCGCACATCCCGCGATCTACTGACCGGCAGGAAATATTTATGGCATCATTATTGCCTCATCTTTGTTTACGCATGAATCAGGGTTGACAAAGGCGTACCGTAATGCAATTTAAAAATTTTTTTTTTTTTTTTGGTCCTAAGTCGAACCGTCGTAAGTCAAGGACTACCTGTATTCTTAAAATAAGATAATCAGTAGATAACATCTTTTCTACAGTCTTGTTCGTTCCAATTAATAGATTTATTAGACAAAAAAACTTTTCTTGACATATTTGATTAGTAAAAAATCCACAATATGAAAGACACACCTTGAAAATTTCCCACGGTGACAATTTTAACAAGTGACTATGAAGATATATTTTATATTATGTCTAGTAAATCCATTAAAAGATTTCTTTAAAACTTAAAAAGAAAACTTTCAAAATTGAAAATAGAAAATATAAGACGGCTCACAATAAATCAGTGATAGTAACGTGTCTATCCCGCTGGCTTGATGATATTATGAAAATAATTCTGATTGATATTATGAAATTATCTTTTATGTTATACATACAGGGAGTCGCAAAAGACTATATTAAAACTTTCGTCCAAAAAAAAAATAGAATGCAACGCTCGCGTATAGTGAAATAAAAAATAACATATCCTTTTTGTTTTTGTTCCAAAGTTAAAACATTTAGTTCAGGACCAGTTTCGGTCATCGCGAGCATTTTAAACTGATAATAATATACAACTATACTATAAGTAAGCATGGCTAATAAAGGTGAAACAAAAAATTGGTAATGGAAATATGTAAATTATTTAAAGAAATTAGCACCCTTGAGCAAAACCGGTACTAATCTTAATAAATTAATTGTGAAATACGTACAAAAAATATCTTCTTATTTGTTTAAAGAATGCCTTTCCATCAAGTATCGATAGTGAACACATTAAAAGTGATAATTATTATGTAACTTAACACGTTTCTAATTTATTGATTGAGTTGGCATTTAATTGGTAGATCTTCGGTGAGAAAAATAGCAATGTGTTTCAATTCTACAGAAATTATTTTATATTTTTTTTGATAGAAATTCGGCTAACGCCTTCGTCAGAACTATGTTTTAGGCATGCATTAAGTCACATTTTCTTTTTTTACTTTTTTATCTTTCTTCTCTTTAATCACTTTAGTGCATTGTTAAAAGATCAGTCCTGTGCAGATCTGTTTCGGGCCAAGTAAGTGAGGAGTAAATTCGTTTCCTTTCTTGATCGCATAGCGTTATGGAAGGCGGCTGCAAACACATAACGGAAGGGTGGTGGGACAGTCAACTTTTTCACCCAAATATATACATATGTACAGTGATGAGGGCTGTTTTCTTTTCTTTAAACAATACAATTTTTCATTTATTTTTTACAAATAATATTGAAGACCACCCCCGACTGTAAAGTTTACTGACCATTGAAAGAGATTAATGAATGTTTAAAGATTGGTCGTATAAAATAAATGCTTTCTTCGAAGGTGCGAGCGACACTTGGAAAATTTGAAATTTAATGATGGCCGAACAAAATACTTGTTACTCAGTGTCAAGAGTCAAAAGAAAGCAACTTTGAATTGACCTTAGATGTCAAAGTTGGTCCAGGTTAGTTATTTATTACAGTTTGCACTTTGTCCGACGAAATCAAGCTGTATTGCTTTTGAGATGCTTCACAATTTTCTGAAAACAAAACTACTGAGCCCCAAAGCTTTATAAATTGTATTTAACTCCGTTATAACACGGTGAAAAAAATGCATTGTCGTTCTAGGACAATTAATAAACAAACTAATATTAATCCATCACGGGCTACTCAGACATTTACGGAAGTTAAATGCAATTTTAAATAAATAAACTTAAAATAGTTTACATTTATCCCCACTTAATAAAACCCAAGATTAGCTTCCACTTGAAAAAGTGTTTTGTGCACCTTTTCTACACCAGTAAATATAAATTATAGTCAATTTGAGGTACCTATAAAGGCTTTACTCATTCCAAGTTTTCCTTAAACATCAGTAGCTCATTGTAACTAAAGGGTATTTCAATAGGGACGCTCAAAATATGTTACTTTGTCCTGCTGAGTAGATTATTCATTGTTTAGTGGCCAAATTTGAGTCAACCAGTTTGGTAAATAATCGACCAACACCTACCTGTACGTCATCAAAATACAATATCTGGTAAAAACATTGCTGCTGTGTGTGAAAGTGTACAGGAAAACCCAAGGCAGCTTATTTCTCGTTGTTCACAAGAACTTGGCTTTTCTGCGACTTCAATTTGGCGAATTTTGAATCGGGCCTTATGTCTGCACCCGTATAAAATCCAACTAATTAAGGAACTTCAGGTAAACGACCACAGACAACGCCTGATTGGGTTCTGGAGCAGTTGGAAGTTTACCCAAATTTGTCGAAAAAGTCAACTTTAGCGACATGGCCCATTTTATAATGAATGGATATTGGCAGACATTTGATGCTATATTCCATATTTAATGCCGTAAAATATACTTACAAATGAAATTAAAATTTAGTCGAAATCTCACAAAGAACTTGCTTTATTTACATTTCAAAACTAAGCGTCCTTATAAAAAGACCCTATATTTATTATCTACTGACGAAACATCAATCTTAATAAAGTTATTTATATTCAATTTATTATGACTAATGTTGAAATACATCAAACAATTGGTATTCAAAATATGACAATAACTTTCCTAGAAATTATCAATCGTACAATCTATCTATAAATGAAATAGAATTGTTTGAAATTCAAATGATTAGAACTTCGTAAAAGTAAATGAACATTATAATTACAACACATTAAAAATATCTTTGTTGTGGTTTGACTTTGTCAGGAACACGGAGGTAAGAGAGCGGACAAACCAGACCCTTATTACGTCCAAAATTAAAAGGCGACGATGGACCTGGCTTCGACATGTGCTGCGGATGCCCCAGGGGAGCCTGAATCCTGCCTGCCTCTTCTATCAACCTGATGGATCCCGACGCCGCGGAAGGCCTCTGATGACCATCCATAGGATGTACTCAGGGGAGCTAAGGGACGCTGGGATGACCTGGGAAGATGCGAGGAGGTTGGCGGGAGACAGAGAATCTTGAAAGCACCGTGTGGCGGCCATATGCTCCGAATAGGTAGCGGATATGAAAAAAATATCTTAGCTAACAAAATAAAATATGAAAAATAAAACAATTAATTACACTTTCAAACAACCAATAACTATTCTCACAAATGATATAAAAATTTTTTTCAAGAGAAATATGCATCAATTTATGAAACGGATATAAAAAAGGCAATGAAGAAAACTGAATTCATCCTGATCATAAAAATATGTGAGTAGTAAAAACAATGAAGTGTTTTTTATTATTTATTTAATATTTCAAATATGTTGTTAGTAAATTTATATCCTACATTATAAATCTATTTACTTATAATCTGAATTCGTGCTTTATTTGTTTGGTGGATTTTCTGACCAACAAATTGAATATGCAACAATTGACATTAAAAGACTTTGTTACCTTACCTAGAAAGTGGTTCAACATTAACTCGAATTAAGCGAATAAGTCCTGATGAAACACCAAACGCCGGTCAACGTGAAGTAATAATGAATTTTCAATACGTAAATTTATCTCTTAGATACACATTTCTTGAAAATTTATAATTCTATTATTAAAATGAAAACCTTTTGTTGGTAAATTTCAGTCGAAATGGTTTGTGAAAGGTTTTATTATAAAATTTCCGGGAAAACATCGATTAGTAAGGATTCTATTTGAAAACTTTATTCCGGAACGCTTTCTAGTTTTTAGGAAATGGATCCGTTAAATGTTTCAAGAAAAACAAATAACTAAATCACTTTTAACTGTTACGATGAAAATGATATTTTTTGGAATGAGTTTATTTATTTGGGACAGTAAAACTATGTTTTATTATATATCATATTAACATGACATTATTGGTCTATGTGAATTTGAGATATTTAACATAAGCGTTCGGATTAGAGATTTCAATTACTCGATATCTCAACTACTCGAGAATCGAGTAATAAAATTATAAAACACTCGAGTACTCGAGTATTCTCGAGTAGTTTCAGATGCACCATAATATATTGTGTATATTATAATTTATTTAAATTATTTTATCTTGTGTTGTGATCACAGATTCTCATCATCATAAACTTGTCATTGATAAGTAAAGTCAGAAGGACCCAAAGCAAAAGTAACAAAAGAAATTCTCGGATAGCAAAGTCAAGCAAGACACATTTGAAAAAAATATATTTCCTCACAGAAAAATCCACGCGTAAGAAATTTAAACATTATTTTGTATTTTTTTAAATAAGTTAATAAAATTTGGAAATAAATCTTCATTTATAAATAAAGAGTATTACTTGAGTATTTTTCAAAATACTCGAGTATTCGATACTCGAATTGGCATCTCTAGTTAAGATGATTTTGAGTTCAAGTCAGTATACAATTTAGGCTTCTTCAATTTACCTGTTTTAGATCTAAGGCATTAGTGATTGTAATGCAATTTCTTCTCATGTGTCTTAGAAAAATTTAGCTCCAATGCTACTTCTTGGTACAAAGACAGTATTTAAATAAACATGCATTGCTTCCAGATATATTCCGATTGTAACCAGGATCTGCTCGAAGGCAGTGGGAGATTTGTTGTTAAAAATCCCTTCCCACCTTTCCCAAAATGAGATTAGTTAACCAATAGTCCTGTCCTAGTCCGCTTATCTTTTCAATCCCTACTCACTTTGAAATAATAGAGGTTGAGCAACTGAATAACAAGCAGTTCTCGTAGAAAAACATGTTGAGATAAACTACGTGAGGAGTCCATATATTTCATGTTGAGAGCGGATATGTGCAGTGATAATTTACCCGTTTGGAGATGATATTTAGATTTCCTCAATTGATATTGTATGTAATGAGTAAATCTGGTTCTGATATTTATTAAATACTAGGCGGTACCCAACAAGCGTTGCAATGCCGCTCAAAGAAAGAAAGTGTTTTAATTGTGTATGGCTCTACTGATTCAAAAACCTTCGAAGGTCGTTCACAAAACAAATCATCAAAGTCTTATCGCAATCGGATGAACGTTATAGGAACGCATACGGAACAAAGAAACAATCATTCATTTTTATATTAAATGTATAGATAGAGAGATAATTCAGAAATCTTTGTAGGCGGCCACACAACAAATCACCAAAGTTGTATCGCAATCGGATGAATGGTGTAGGATCGCATACAGAACAAAAAAACATTCATTTTAATTACTAAGAGTTACTAGCTGTACCCTGCGCGCGTTGCTACGCCAGCAACTAAAATAAATTTGAAGGAAAGACATTACACAAATATTCGATTCAATTTGCATGTATTCAATACTCGAGAAATTTGTAAAAATTCGATATCAATTTTTGGGGGGGAGCGGGGTTGTTTGGCGGGGTGGGGTTTGGGGGGCGTATGGGAAGGTAAGCCAGAAACCTTCTAAGAAGTGAACTCGAAAAATTCGTAAAGCTTAAAAAATAAATTTGGGGGTTGGAGGTTGGGGGGTGGTTGGGGGGAAGGGTTTGATAAGCCAAAACCATTGCGGAAGTGTACTCAATAAATTTGTAAAGTTTCACATCGATCGGTCGAGCGGTTTAGTAGTCCATAGCGGAAATACAGACAGACAAACATTCATTTTTATATATATAGATTACACCACTTTGGTGGGCGTCCACACAACAATTTACCTTACATTTTATTTTTATTAAGCTTTATCGCAATCAAATGAACGATATGGGAACATAAGAACCTTCCTGGGCGTCTACACAACGAATCACCAAAGTTTCATTGCAATCAGATGAACCGTATGGCATCGCAAACAAACAAAAAAACGAACAATAAAAAAATTAATTTTTATATGTAAGACTAGCTGGTACCCGACAAGCGTTGCAATGCCTCACAAAGAAAAAAAGTGTTTGTTTTCGGATTCAAATATTTTAGATAAATAATTTCGATTTATTTTCACTAATATTAATCGGTATCGATGACATTTGCTGTTTGACGTTTGCTGTTTGTCTTTTATCGATTGTCTATGGTACGACACACGCGCTACCTACTGAAAGATAATTGTACTATTCCTATAACCTTTGCGCAAGTGCAACAATCAGTAAATGAATGAATCGTATGGCAACGCAAAAAATATGAAAAAAAAAGATTTTTATATAAAAGACCTAGATACTGTCAGATAATTTTACTAAGTCAAAAACCTCCGCGCAGGTGCGACCAAAAAGTTTGTCAAAGTTTCATTGCGATCGGATGAGCGGTATGGCAGGGCATAGAGTCCAAACAAGCAAACAAACAAACAAACGATTATTGATTTTTATATATGAGATTAAATGTGAAATTTCTTTCATAAAAAAAGGGTGCGAGTACTTATGTACGTGCGTCAGAAGTTAAACTTCTTTGGCATCATGAAATTACTGTAGAGAATTAGATATTAGAAATTAATAATTAATATTAAAAATCGTAAATTAATAGGTTAATTTTATTTTTGATAATTATAATACATATATATTATAATTTTCAAAAATAAAATTTAGAGAATAATAAATATATATAACATAATTTGTACTAAATAATATAAGATTCATATTTATTATTTTCTTAATTTAATATTCACTTTTCATTGTTATCACAAATTTTGAATTAAATTTATTACTTTATTTTATAAATATTAAATAACCAATAATAAATATTCAACATTAACAATTTAATAATATTTAGTATTAATTATATTAAATAATCATATTTTAATTTATATCAATAAATAATACATACGGATAGTTAACATCAATTATATTGACAGCTTTAACCTAAGAATTTTGTGTGACGGTGATGCGCGCGCATCTTAAAATTTCACTCTCATCATTTTTTCATAACGCGCCTAAAGAAGGATAACTTCAAAAGTATTTTTATCAAAAGTAGACAGACGGCTTAAACCTTAAATGTGAAAATTCTTAGCTTTCATTGCAGACGTAAAATTTATGGACGGAAAAATGCATTACTCGAAATGTTATCATTAAGATAAAGAATCAAATTTTTCATGAAACTTTGGATACTAAAGGGACTTTGTATAGTAAAGTTTTAACGGGTTTGATTCAATGTATTCTGAAGGTAGTCGTTTTGAAATTCAGATTGGTAAGAACGTAAGAACTGTTGCGAATATACATTTTTATTCACGGTCGTATTTTCAACGGTAGCTCTTGGAACGAATATTTGACTTCCTGAAGTGCAGGGCTTTTATTTATTTACGTAGGTAATGTCAGCAATAAAGAGCAGTGCTCGCCAAACTGTGGCAAGTCAGCTATATAAGTATAAAATTCAAAATAACTTATCGTTTTGATGTTTGGTTTTATTTTGTATAGATACAGTTTACAATAGCTGACAATCAGTGACGGCTGGTGACGGGGTGTTGGGGGGTGCAAAGGAAGATTCAACCATTTTTGCAAGAGTTCTTTCCTATTCATTGGAATTTAAAACACTTCTATATCATGGACTTTCAATTCTGATGTTCGCAATACCAACTGTTTCCCTTCCGTAGTACGGAAAAATAGTTGAATCTTCCTTTTGCACCCCCCAGCACCCCGTCACCAGCCGTCACTGCTGACAATAATAACCACTTGCTAACGGTTGGTGAAAGAAGAATCGTAGTTGGTTTTATAGTCATTTAGTTAACCACATGTGTTTATAAGATCCGTGTGATCTTGTAAATCTTGTGTAAAATCAAGTGAAATGTTAATCTACCTTAAGTCAATTGATTGCATATAAAATTAAAAATAACTTTGATTATTCCACGTTTTTTGTAACTAATTTTGATGCATGTTACCTCTTTCAGAGGCATTTTCGGACTTACTTTCGGAAACTTTGCTCCTCGCTTGTTTATATGTTGTGATGCTAACGCCATTCGTAGTATAATCATTTGTTCGCCTTGTTTTGATTATACGGCCCCCTCCTTGCTTCCCGTAAAAAGCCAAACTCCATTTTGTAACCAGCAAACTTTGCGATAGTAAGTCCGAAGAATCCTCTGACAGAGGAGAAACACGTGTCACAATTAGTCACACATTACTTGGAATTATCGATGCCATTATCATGCATTATTTTTTTTACAATGCAACATTAAAATTACCCGATAACTGTAATTCAACCACACAATTATTACTAAATATAAAGGTAGTGCAGTCGGAGTCGGAGTCGTGAAAAGCTTTCGAAAAGTTAAAACTTTTATAATTTCCAAAATTAAACGGATAGACCACGAAATTCAGTAATTTTAATTATTGGCGAGTCACTTATTTCTCAGTCAATCAACAGTAGAAAAAGCAGTGTAATAGTAAGATATTAGGAAACATAGTGATTCGCGATGATTCTTCTATGATATATTTATAGAGAAAAAAATGACTCACCTGCGCTAAACAAAATATTGTTAGGAAATTGAACAAATAAAAAGTTAATTCTAACTCAAAGACAAAAGAAAAGTTTTTGTAAATACTCTGAAATAACTATCTTTCAAGCAACTAGTATTTTCTACATGACTGGTAAAAAATAAAGCATTATAGAAAAATAGGGAAGACTGGGAAAAGTGTTACAATATATTTGCAAAAAAACATTATTCTGTTGGATTCTTTGTCTGAAGTTTTTATAGTCAGTTAGTCAGATTCCAACAAAAAAAAATGACATTAAAAAAAGCAAGAGAAAATATTTTTCGTGAGTGGTGTGAGAATTGAAAGGCTTGAACAATATTTACTCTCACAATATAAATAAATACATTGGATATCTCCAAAAGAAGTATTCTTGAATAATAAACCCAAAAGATTCAACGTGGATTTTGAAAATTTTCAATAGATTTATTGAAGTCTTATTTTGGGTGTGAAGATTTTTGATTCCTCAGAAAATGACAACCGATGGTAAGTTTAAACTAATATCGTACATTTGAAACGGGTAGTATCTATTGGTAGTATCTTTGCTGATAAAAATATTTACTAAATATATAAAACAGTTGAATTGATTTTGTAGCATTTTGGAAAATAATACTATTTTAAATTTGACATAAATAGATTAAATTAATGATTTTTCCTTCTTAACATGATACAATTCAGTATTCAAATATATAAAAACTTCTTCTATTTTATGTCAACAGCATGACAAACGAGAGTGAGCGCATACGAGATCACACATTTGTAGTAAGTAACGCGTGATGGCCGATAATTTGACAAGTGCTTAGCCACGCCCATCTGTGTGCATTGGAGTTGATGACTCTCGTTAGAATTTTGTTTGAATGTGTTATTTTAAAATAGGTGCACAATGAAAGTTTAAATCAAAAATCTCTAAAATAATAAACACAATCAACTAAAGAATATTAAATTCAAGTAAATGTAAAAATTTCGAGCAATTCTTGCTAAGAATTGAACCGTTTTTAATGATTCCAAGACAATCATTCTCGTAAGGGGTTATTTATTAAGTGTTTCCCCACACAAAGTCCTCAGCTAATAAAATCTCTTAGAAAGTCAATACTTAGCTAATTTACATGCGGGAAAGGGGAAGAAAGACTTAGACAGTATCCACACTGGCAAGAAAAATAGACAGGAAGCTAGGAGCCCGTTTTACGGACCCCGCATATTGTTTCAGTAAAAAATTCAAGGTAAGAGAAGAAAACAAATTAACTAAACAACGAGTATAGTACGAGGTATTGATTGAATTGGCATTTACTTGGTAAAACTCAATTATAATACAAATAAATGTGTTTAATAGCTTATTGTTATCATATAAAACTAGGATGGTGGAACAGAGAAGAAGATGTATTGTGCACCTTGTCTAGAACAGTATATAAAGGATAAGTAAATACATGTTTAAACATAGTTCTGATGATCACGTAAGCCGAAATAGCTATCAACAAATTTACAAAATAATTTCTGTAGAAATAAAATATATTGTTATTTTTTTCACTGTATTTGTTTTTAAAGTATGCACGAATTAAGTAATGTACACACGAAATAAAAAAGCTTTTTTAAATTTGTGTACATAAAAAGTTACATATTTCCAGAAAAGCTTGGGTTGCCAATGTAGTCCAGCCCTGTATTAAAGGGCCGCATTTATACGCGACGGAATTTCAGAAATGTAAAAAATATTTTCTTTAGTACAATTTTAAAGGAAAGGTCTTTGTGTAGGTCACAGTCATATAAAAATCTATTCAAATATTCAAAAAGGGAATACAATGAAACTTTTCGTTAGGTCGTATTTTATTCCTTTTATTTATTTTCGAATAAAATACGCATGTGTGTGATTTTCCATAGGTTTTTGCAATGTCATTGCTCACAAATCTTGCCGATAGAGTTGATTATTTCGAAGAAGAATAAAATAACACTGAAAGCTGAGAGAATAAGTCATAAAAATCCGTTAGCACTCGGTAATAAAATGGACGATGAAAATATTTCTCACTTTTCAAAATTGATAAAATAAAATTTATTATTTCATAAAGAAAAACTGTTTGTATTCAAAATAAGCAGCGTTGAAAATAAATTGAATGATTTTTAACACTTTCTTTGTCCTCATAGTTAGTGAAGTCATTGAAATTATTAAATAAAAGTTAAAATAGCAATGTATTTTAGTTCTAAAGAAATAATACGCTTTATGGTTGATAGCTTTAATTCAGCGTAGCGTAGCGTAATTCAAAATAGCTATCAACCAAATATAGTTAAAATTATTTAGGAATAAAATACATTGCTGTTTTTTCACAGTGTTATAATGGAGTTCTACAAAGTAAAAGATAGTTCAATCAATTAAAAGGACACCATGTTTATTTACGATCTCTATATTTCCAAGCATAAAATAAGTCGCTAAATGAATACACATTTGATTTATTAAGATCAAGGCTGGCTTCGCTCATTGCCAGCATTATCAACATAACCATCCTTATTGCGATATCGTCTAGGAATAAAATCTGACATTTCTTGGATTCTATATTGTTAATTATCAGTCTTACTAACCGATCTTCATCCTAATTAATCTAATGTGAAATAAGTAAAAAAATGTGTAACAATTTTTTTTAAATAATACCATTCCACCAAGTATTGACAGTGAACCCCCTTAAAAGTAGTTGACTTGACGCGATATTGTCTTGTTAGTTGATAATGTTCACGATGAGTAAATTTAGTTCGGATTGTTATCAAATTTTATTAAAAAAATCAATGAAGTGTCAAATATGTGTCTTATTTATTTGAAATAATGCCTGTTCTCCAAAACACTTTCAGCAATCCTCAATAAATTTGAGAACTTAATTGATATCGTAAACAACCCTTAAACAATGAGATAAAAAAATAATTACTAAATATACCTCAATATGAATTGAAATAAGGATAATTTAAAATTAATTTAATAACTTACTTTCCCTCCAAGATGTACAATAATATAAGATACTAAGAATAAAAATTATAATGTCAATTATTAAACGTATTCAAAATTTTCCATCTCACATTTCAAAATTATAACACGATTCGTGTAATAAGAGCAAAATGAAAAAATGTTAAAATCTCGACATACTGCCCTAACGTGTGTTTACAGTGGTTTCACATTTCGTAGTCATTCTAAAACATTGTAGAAAACATTTTAACACAAAACAATGTTTGCTTATGGTTTATTTGACATGTAATTTTTCGATGAATTTTACTTTAAATTAAATAAATTACCTTGGCTGAGTGACTGAGTAACATTTTTTCTTAAAAAATATATCTAAATATCTCCATTTGGATGTCATATGCTTCACATTGGAACGGGCATGAATTTACCCAACCAACATTTGTATGACCCGTAGTTACCATTTGAACTTAACTTAAATTGCTCTCTAACTAACAAGGGATTGAATTAAGACAGCTTAATTCGATCAAACTTTCGATTCTGTAATATAACTCTTATATCTGTTTCTATTTTCGTTTGTTAAATGTAATCATTAATTCAAACGTTGAGAATTTCTGTGAGTCCAATAAACCAAGAAAACAAAAAGAAGTGTAGAATTTCACCAACAGAGCTGAGCAGTAAGACTTTGGCAAACCTGCTAACTGTATATGTGCCGGGTGCCCACCCGCTTTCCATCCTTGTGCCATGTACACCTCACGTTGGACCATTTCCCAAGAGAAACGTTTCACTAAGCTTTCTACTCTCATTTGCCTTCGTTGAAACAAGTGGCAGTGACGTCCTGCTTGACACTAAATTGAAGGGAAAAAATCGTACACTTTGCCCCAATGTAAACATAGATGATTAGAAGTTTAAATTTATTAGTGTGACTATGTTCATGAAGGCAGATTCTGCGAAAAACAACTTTTCTAGACTAAAAAGGTTTCATGTATTTCAATAAACTTTCAGAACACATCGCCAAAACATTTTTAATTAAGCTCCAATTAACACTTGATATATTTGACATAGGCATTTCAAAATACAAAAATATTAGTTATAAGCTAAGCGTTGATTTAATATAAAGTTACGACTGAAGGTGCTCGATGGAATTTCGAAATAAAGTTTGAATCTTTAATTTTTTTTTACTTTTCCATGTTTTCATGTTTTGTCGCTATCGACGCGGGTTTGGCCTTTCAGCATCTTTAGTCATTTCAAATGCACGAATAAACATTCAAATTTACATTCGTCTACTTAAAATGCCAAAATTCGCGATGAACTTATCGAAAAGTACAAAATTCAAACGATTCTAATTAGCGTCGATTGTTGGCATTTCATAATTTAAAAATTGGAACTTTCGAATTTTTTTAACTGCCATAATTCATATTTAAATGTTTAAATAAAGTGTGCTTGTAATAACACAATGGTTAACAAAACTTATAATAAAACTATTAATTATTTTTCACGTTGCTTAAATAGCCGACGCCTTTGGTGAAAATGCAAACAAACACAAAAAAAAAACTCAATGATAATGGAGTTCTCATTCTTCTAAGACAAAAAAATATGCTGAACCGCGAACCGAGTTTTTATTTGAACAATAAAAGCTTTTATCTTCATTATTATTGTGGGAGATCTAGAATCATTAGATTCGCCTCTTGACCGCCATTTCACGTCGACACAGTTTGTTTTGTACGCCATTTTACTGTTGTGTTACAAAGTTATTACGGAAAAATATAACAATAAAATAATACAAAGCGTGTAAAAAATTAAAAAATATATTAAACAGACATAACATTAGTTTGAGTCATAAGTAATGTTGTATTTTTTAAAGAAAACGAAAGGATTTAGTTTTAAACAATCTTTATGTAATTATTATGTCAATTGTCTTCCTTCTTTCGGTCAACTTTTTTACCATCTCATAATACAAAATGTCTTGTTTCTACGCCAAAAATGTGTCTAATACCACCTTTTTTATTTGCCAAATTCAACTGTGATTTAAATAGCAGATAATCAAAGTCGATGTTTTTGTTGGTTAATGCTTAAACGATTTAATATTTTAACGGTCAGTAGTTTATGTAAAAATGTTAGTATTTTAATTAAATTCATTTTTAAAAAATTACAATTTTAGTTTGACAGCTTGTAAAATTGACTATAAGAAATCTTGTGAAAAGCTTGTGAAAAAATCAATGTATTCACAGTGAATACCATAAAAGTGAAAATAACAGCATTTGAAATTGACAACGACAAGATTTCAATAAAATTCAAATGTTCATTTAATTATACAACCTATACTTAATACTTTAGCCTTGGGGTTCTTTCATATTCTTTTGTTATGTGAAAAAATACTTTTTATCAAAAATATTTATTTTAATACGATATGCATTGCCCATTAAAATTCTCTTCAATACCCCTACGAACCAATATTTTCTGATGGGATTATTTAATTATATTTTGAATAACAACTAGTTAAATTCTGTTTTTGTTTTATAATATTTAGTTTACAGAGCTTATACCCATATTTCAATTAAAATTCAATCGTATTTTATATTAATTCAATTGGTAATTTTTTATTGATTTTCCGAAAATCTTCTATATATTATATTCTTTAATTTCAATTATAAATATTCAATTATCTTTCAACTGTATCCATTTTTTCCGATTAATTTACTTGTTGAAATTGAAAGCGCTTTTAAAAGCGCTCTATAATTTAAAATCAATGAATCGAAAACAAGCAAAGAAAGCTTTTTGTCTGTTTATATTGAAAGCTAATATGAGGGGCTTTCAATAAAAGCTATTATCTCTTGCAATTTGGATAAATCTTAATGATATTTATTTAAAGAAAATAGAACCAAACTATTGAGATATCATTTATTTTTTATGAATAGTTGAATAAAAAAACATTGAAATATAATTTATTTTTGTATGATTAGTTTTGACGGTAGTGATTTTATAGAATTTTTTTAGAAGTAAATCAACGCTTTTTTCGAAATTTGTCAGGACAGGAAACAATGGAAATAAAATACAATGGGTATTTAAATCAATGTATTCAAATGACTTTACCAAGATTTTAATGATTGATCATTACAAAGCATCATTTCATGACATAGCTTTGTAATAAGTGATATCAATTGTGAGGTTCTTCGTACACTTCTTGGTAAGGTCAAACATCAAATGTTCATCTTTAAATTTAGAAAGAAATCATGTCAGAAATGATTAGAGACTCCAATTACTCGATATTTCATCTACACCTGTATCGAGAAGCAAAATTTTAAAATACTCGAGTATACTCGAGTAGTTTCAGATGTACCAAAACATATATGATTAATTATTACGCGTGGACTTTAAACCTTAAAATAAAACTTAAAAACCAATTTAAAAATTTGAGACGTTTAATTCTCTAATATTTTTGAAATTTATTTTTTATATATTGAAATAAATGTATCATGAACTTTATTTATTCATTTATCATCTATTTATATAAACATATTTGAATTATTGATTGAGTAGGCATTTACTTGGTAGAACTCCATTATAATACCATTAAGAACTAGTTCTGACGAAGGCGTAAGCCGAAACAGCTATCAACAAATATATAAAATTTATGTAGTACTAAAATACATTGTTATTTTTCTTTCCGTATTGTTATATTAACTGTATTTGTGTTCAAGTAAATCTTCCGACAATGGTGTTAACGATTTTTTAAGAATTTATTTTATCTTGTCATATTTAATGGCTCAATATTTTCTTCTCTTGTAAGAAGACAAAAACATTTTAATATTGATAATCTGATTTCAATGTTGTATGATTATGGAGTTCTATTTTCTTAAAACAAAAAATTGATTATTATACATTGTCATATCTTTGTCAATTTGATATTATTTGTATATATTTTCCCCAGGGGAGCCTGAATCCTGCCTGCCTCTTCTATCAACCTGGTGGATTCCGACGCCGCGGAAGGACTCTGATGACCATCCATAGGATGTACTCAGGGGAGCTAAGGGACGCCGGGATGACCTGGGAAGATGCGAGGAGGTTGGCGGGAGACAGAGAATCTTGGAGGCACCGTGTGGCGGCCATATGCTCAGAATAGGGAGCGGAAAAAATTCCGCTGAAAATGCTTTCGTTAAGCGAAACCTGTGTCCTGATCTTCACAGCATATACGTGCAAGTAGTTTTTCATTTTAACGCAAAGTCATTTTAATATAAAATTAAAAATAGCTATGATTATTACACGTATTGTGACACGTGTTTCGTCTCATTCAGAAACTTCGGTTTTACTTGTGCAAACTTTGCGATATTAAGTCCGAAAATGTTAACCACCTGTTACCTGTAGTAAAACAATACGTGGGATAGTCAGAGATATTTAAAAATTCATATTAAAGTGAATTTCCACAACTTTACAGCCGAATCCATCGAAAGCAGGGCAAGGGAAGGGTCGTTCAAAAAATACAACTCCAACTTTGACTCTAGCATTTACCAAAAACACGACTCCGACTCCAACATGGACCAAGAACACGACACGTTTTTTTTTTATTATATTCCTATTTATGTGTATTCAATTATATATCAACCAAAAAATACGGTCTATAACCAAATTTTACATCTTATATAAAGGGTCTTTTTATAAGGACGCTTAGTTTTGAAATGTAAATAAAACAAGTTGTTTGTGAGATTTCGACTAAATTTTAATTTCATTTGTAAGTATATTTTACGGCATTAAATATGGAATATAGCATCAAATGTCTGCCAATATCCATTCATTATAAAATGGGCCATATCGCTAAAGTTGACTTTTTTGACAAATTTGGGTAAACTTCCAACTGCTCCAGAACCCAATCAGGCGTGGTCTGTGGTCGTTTACCTGAAGTTCCTCGGTTAGTTGGATTTTATACGGGTGCAGACATAAGGCTCGATTCAAAATTCGCCAAGTTGAACAAAGTAACATATTTTGAGCGTCCCTATTGAAATACCCTTTATAAAACTGAAACGGCGTATGTATGTATGTAGGTCTGTAATTCCCTTTTGCATTGTTGGTCATTAAGTTGCCATAAAAACGAATATGAAAGAAAATCTGTTTGAATTTTTATCGGCGAAGACATTTAGTCAAAATGTAATAAATTAGTCTTCTACTGAACTTTTACCGGCTTTTATTATTAATAATAATGATTATTATTTACGTGAAGGTATTACTTGACATTTCTTTGACAGAAAATTAGATTTTTTCCTTGAATTTGGACATTTTAATGGGTGAGAATGGGGCCGTCATCAAATTAAATAAAGTGTGTGATTTTATTTTAACTCTATTTTGGATGTTAGATTTTGTTATTTAATTATGTCGAATGATATAACATTAAATAATTATTGGTCGCTTAGTCCGGACTAAGCGACGCCGGGTAGCAATACTAGTATTATATTAAAAAAATAAAATGTTAAAATCTTTCAAAGTTCCGACTCCGAGTACGACTCCGGCTAAAAAACCCCGAATCCACGAATCCGCCTCCGAATTCACAGCTTTGATCGAAATTATTAACATTATCAATATTCGAAATAAAATTGATGTTCTCATTAGGTATGCAACGAAGTTTTTGTAATCTAGAGTGAAATACGCTTGTGTGAAATACTGCCGTTACTCATATCTCGTTAAGATCATATCTTAACTTACACTTATTAAGTATTTATTTACACAAAGTAAATTTATTGAATGGTTCATTGAATTGGAAAGGGAATTAATAAGGCCTATGTACACACAAATTTTGTGTGCTGATGCCTGATGATTCACTTGATCTGTTATTCACGGCAAGTCTGCGTTGATTATACCCTTAACTATTTAAGGGTATACACTTTGCCAGAGTCGTAGACGAGTTTAACTCAGTCGGAGGTAGTGTGTTTGAATAAAATATTTCCATGGTGATTTAATGGTTAACTTTTGCCAGGCTGAGGGTGAAACAGTCGACCACCACTGCTACTTTATTTTAAATAACTCTTACTATTAGTCATACAATGTGTTAACGTTTGGTATTCTTAATCATCGCTTTTTACATCTTTTGCAGTAAGCAAATATGATTTTGATGAAATAGTTTCGTCGCAATTAAATAAAAAAGAAAATTAGTCTGATTATTATTGGCCGAAAACCATTTATATTGTCTCTACCAATTTCCAGGATTAAAACTTCACTGCGCACACGTGATAAGATAACGTTAGCTTATATCAAACTCGCCTCTTTCAACGAACATTCCAAATCAAATGGATGCTTTTTACAGTAAAAGGTGGAGATAAGAAGTCGCATTCACAGTTTTGATATCGCCAGTCTAGAATAAACAAGAACACGATCAGGTTGTCTCATTCATGCGCGACTTAAAATATGAATAATTCTAGGAAAATCATCGATTTTCATATTTTTTTTTTTATAAAACGATGTATAAACATACGTCAAAGAATAATCAACCATTTTTTTATTGCAGTCTATGTCAATAAGGCTATACTACTGTGGCCCTGTGTTTATAGACCCCCCTTCGGCCTACGAGTTATTTTTCAAAGACAGTCTTTCTAAGGTTAAATTGTACTGAGAAACTCTCCGGTGAGCTATTCAAACTTTTTCATATTTTGTAGAAAAAAAACAAAGATTCAAAAGAAAAAATGTTCCCGTAAGCGACTTCCTGCTGACAACAGCTACATTAAATGTTTGATAAAAATTGTATACAAGACTCGGAAAACTCATATAAAATCTTTGATAATATATCTTAATTTCCTAGTGATCAGGTGGGCCCGGGTTCAATTTCCGGCAAGGCCACTTTTAACGAGAGAGAAGAGATCTTGGACACAGGTGTATGTATTTTTTCGTCTAGTTGTTCTCGACTGATTTATTATTTGGTAAATTATGTATATATGGTCACTGGACAGAATCCTAATCCTCTCGAGCTAAGCTCAAAAAAATTATACAAACTGGCTTATAATTTAATGTTTTGACTTTACTCTTTGAGTTCTTGTGGATTATTATAAAATGTGGAATCAAAATGATTAAATCTGAAGAATATTACTGATTATTGTATGAGTTCTGAAAGAAGAATTTGTTTTTTAATATTAGCCTATAATAAAATTATTCTTTTTATTTTAAACAAATAATAAACTTATTTGACTGTCTCTATCTGTATAATATTATTATTTGTGTAGTTTGTGGTTGAATTTTTGCTCCTGTAAATTAAAGCAACTCGATTTCATACTTATTGCGACGTACTCTTTAGGATCTTTTATTACAATAAATTAAAAAATTAAAGACGAAACATTTCATAAAAAATCGTAAGCCTTACATTCATTTCATTTAATGTGCTTATTTATCATAAATCTTTACAAAAGTTCTGTCCCGTGACCGTATAACCATAATTTACCCATTATTTATCATCGAGTTTGTCTTCTATGAATTTCACAATAAAAAATATTTAATATTAAAATTTAACAAAAATTTTTTTTTTTAATTACAAATTAATTAATTCTACTGAAAAAAACAATATAGAAATAGGAATGAATAATCTATATAAAATTAAATATAAAAATACATGGCAGAGAAGAAAAAAAAACTTGTATAAAATATTCATTCACGTCTATTAGATTCAAAGTATGAGATAAAGAAGTTGATTTTTTCGATTTTTTTAAAGATTTTTTAAAAAATATTTGAGAAATTGAAAAAGTGTCAACCGAAATGATATAACAATCATTAGTATTGAAGTTCTACCAATTAAAATATACACTATCTTATTGCAGAATTTAAATTATGGCTAGGTCCGGTTTCACTCATCCAAGAAGTATTTTCAACTGAATTAAATTGGCGTTACCATCTACGCACTCAAAGAAGCGAATTAGTGATAAAAATACATTATTCAGGCCCATAGTGCAGTGGTCAACGACGTTGGTAGACAAACCTCCCAGATTCGATCGCCAGATTTATCGATCCTGTTTGAAGGCAGGTTAAAAATCATTTCCTACCCTTCCGATCCCAAAAAGTGGTGCATTGTGAGAGCGATTAGCTTACCACTAGTCCTCGTATCTTTTCAATTCGTAATCTCTGAAGAAGAGAGGTTAGGCAAGTGAGTAACAAACAGTTCACGTAGAAAAATCAATTTAAATTAAAATCCGTAAGGTGTCTATCCATATTCGGAGTGGACATGGCTTAAAAAGCCATTGAATAAGCATTTCATTTGTAAAATGAGGATATTTAGGTCCACAAGAATGTTAGCATCAAACTCAATATTTTTTGTTCTACTGATAGCATGTTGCAATTTTTTTTAATATACAACTGTTTCATTGTATTTCTTATCAGTTGAAAATGCTCGCCATGAGCGAAACTGGTCCTGATCTAATAATCTTTATGTGGAAAAAGTACTAAAAATGTTTTATTATTTTTATTATAATGCCATTCCACCAAGTATTGACAGTGAACACCTTAAAAGTGATTCATATAATCATTTTGGGAATAATTTTTCTATTACGGTATTCCAAGGAATTTATTTCTCTCTCTTATATTTTACTTTGTGACGAATTAATAAATTATATTTTTTTACATAACGTATTTTTTTTTAAATATTGCAAAGTACCGCATTAGAAATGTAATGTAAAAAGAATAAAGAGAATCAAATCTTGAAGATGGTGAAAGTGTTTACATTCAGATTTCCATTAATACTACTTAATCCTCCCCCTAAAGACGGCTCTGGTTTCGTTCATTCATTATTGGATTAACTTTGTCAAGATAGTTTGCTGATTGATCAAACATACAAGAGCGTATAATAAAAGGTGAACAGGGTAGAACTAAAGATGAGGAAATGAATGGAATTAAATTAAACTATTCTAGTTACATAAAAATTATATCAAAAATCGACAAATATGTAATAAAACACTTTATTACACTTTTGATGGATTCGCCGGTAACTTGCCAACTTGCGTTGCAATCCCACTCAAAGAGAGACAGTGTTTTTCCCCCCCAAAAATTGATATCGAATTTTTACAAATTTCTCGAGTACATTTCCGCGAAACTTTCTGGCGTACACTAAAATTGACTCAAATTGAATTGAATATTTTTGTAATGTCTTTCCTTCAAATTTATTTTAGTTGCTGGCGTAGCAACGCGCGAAGGGTACAGCTAGTATTTGATAAAATTCATAAGCTGTCAAACACTTTCCTTTTTATTAAATGAATGACCATTTTAAATACCAACCGTTTTTAATAAATTACTGACCGTTTCGTTTTTTAACTGACTACATTCATACTGATACAATGACCGTTTATAATATTGACTGACCATTTTTTATTTTTCATTGACCATTTATTTATTTCACCGACCAAAGTTTGCATAAGATACTGACCAATATACACGCCTTATTTGTCTTTTATGTAAAAAAAAATATATCAATTATATAAGGCTAATGCTGTTTAACTATGTTTCACATTAATGAAAATTTTAAAGGAAACAGTTGCGCAGCATATCTTTCATTTTATTCAGTAGATGTTTGTTGTTCAATTGAAATAGCTGATATTATTGTAAATTAATACGGTGAGAAAAATAACAATGTATTTTAATTCCACATAAATTATTTTATATATCTGTTGACAGCTATTTCGGCTTACACACTCGTCAAAACTATGTTCATAAAAATTAAATCTCGATTTGTTTTACATTCTTGTAATAAGGGCCTTAAGCTAAATGCATTGGAACAGCTAGAAATCAATAGGTATAATCAATCCAACGACATTCTTAATGAACATATCACAATTAACACATCAACCACTTCTTAAGCCATTAATAAACACTAATGCAATTTAAAATAAATTCACTTGATGCATTACTAATTTTACGTTTATTCCCACTTACCCAGATTAGCTTTCACTTCATGAATACACAAAATCAATAACTTATTTTTTCCATATAAAATTAAGATGGTGGAACAGAGCAGAAGATGTATAGTGTACCCTGTCTAGCCTAGGTATATAAGCTTGTTCTAATGTGCATTTAAACATAGTTCTGACGAGGGCGTAAGCCGAAATAGCTATTAACAAATATATAAAATAATTTATGTAGAATTAAAATACATTGTAATTTTTCTTACCGTATTATAATGGAGTTCTACCAAGTAAATGCCTACTCAATCAATAAGTTATTTAATTTCATGAAACATTTATTGAAAAATTAATAGAGAATGAAACGAATTTAAAATGGTTCGAAGTTTTGTTTTTATAATTGCCGCTGTAGAAAAAACTCAATCAATGATTTATTGTAAATTGGTAAAAAAATTCTAAAGTATCTTTGTGTTCTACAAAATTGTGATAGGCTTTGATATTTTTCACAAGCCTTCGTTGGACGTACAGCCCTGCTTTGAGGTCAGATGTCCATCCTTACATTGATAACCAATTACGCCTGAATATTCATGAGACATCATGAGAGGCAGAAGGCAAGTTGTTTTACTAAAACCTCTCAGTTACGCATCTGAAGGCTATGAATAAATTAAGGCTCATTAATGGTCCGTCGTTAAATTATTACATGGAGTGTAATGAACGTACCGATGTGAACTCTTAGGGATTATTCTTTATTTATTTATTTATTTATTTATTCAAGAAAAAACAAATCATGGCAAGACAGCTGACGCCAATGCGCCATGCATTTCACAAAAAATATATACATTTATGTATGTATGTATATATGTTAAAGTGAAAATGTATCAAGTAATAGATTTGTATAACATCATGATTTCACTGGTCACGATCATTGAAATTAAGTAGTCCTTTTCATAAAAAGAGAACGAAAGAAAAACACAGACAAACATAAGGCTGACGATAGGGCGGTCAAATTTAATTTCAATGACAACTTGGAGAATAATATATTTTCACTGAGAATATAGCTTCACTGTAACATCTACAAACGTACCTGCATATACATTACAAAATTCACAAATTACTATAGTTAAGTAGAGAAAAAATAAATAAAATCACATTGGAAATTTTCAAAGCAGTCGACCGAGTGAGTTCCAAAAAAATCTAATACATAAAAACGGTACTCGTCTGAACTCACTCACGTCCAAGTGAAATATGCCGACACCCACAAGCAATTTCGTTAAAAATCATTAAAGCTCTTCCCAGTGGCATCCCCATTGCCAGACTGGTTCTACTCCTTGGAAGAACAAACAACTCATGTTCACGATTCCTCAAAAAATTATTAGGGACAGTAAATTTAAAATTCTCACGAATGATGGAAATATCATTTTGACCTCGGATAAGTCGAAAGAAATATGTGGCCATGTAATTTCTCTTCGATTATTCAAACTATTGAAGTGAGCATGCCTAAGAGAAAATCGGTTGGATAAAGCCATGGGTAGTATCCGTATGTCCTCAAATAGAGAATTCTCAAAAACTTCTTCTGAACCCTCTCCGCCATTATAACATATTTATCATATACTTGCCGGTACCTGGCAAGCATTAGAATGCCACTCAAAGAAAGACAGAATTTTTGTTATTGAAGTGCTTTTGGATGCACAATATTTAAGATAAATAAGTTCAATTTAATATCACTAACATTGATCGGTATCGATGACATTTGCCGTTTGACATTTGCTGTTTGTCTTTTGCTGATTGTATATGGTACGACACACGCGCCACCTACTGAAAGTTAATTGTAATATGTCTATAATTTTTGTGCAAGTGCAACAATAAGTTGTCAAAATGAACGCTATGTCAGCGCATACAATATGAAAAAACATTGAATTTTATATAAAAGACCGACTGTAAGTTAATTTTACTACGCGTATAACCTTTGCGCAAGTGCAAGCAAAAAGTTGAGTTTTATCTCAATCGGATGATCGGTACGGCAACGCTTAAAATACGAGCAAACAAACAAACAAACATTGATTTTTTTACGTAAGATTATTGCTTATTATTTACTACGCGTCAGTTCAAGTTCATTCGTCAACTTGGAGTGCCCTAAGATGCCGAAAGACGAAACCAGGATACTGACAAAACTCGTGAAACAGTAAACAAACTTGTATTTTTTTTTCTTTTTTGTAACTAATATGTTTCTGTTCTGTTTCATATATATTTTTTTCAATGCCCGTCAGTCCGTCACGGAAGCCAACGACATTGACCACTGCACCACGCACCGGATCTCGTTTCATGTTTCTCTGCTATATCAAATAATGTTTTAAATATATTCAGGAGTTGCTGGATAAAATAAAATAGTATATTTAGGAGTGAAAAGCCTATTATAAATATATATATCCCGATAAAATCAAAATATGAAAAGCATATCCGCTTCTGAAACGTAACTCAACCTCGGTGTTCCTAACAATATATCTTGCTGTCAGATAAATCCGTTAATTAGCTATTTACACGTTCGTCTAGTGACAGTATAAATTTCACTTTATTATCCGTCGTTTGCATACAAAAGCTATTCAAATCATTCATTTTCGTTAGTTCAACGCTACGCTGCTTTGCGAATAACAATGCTGAATAAATATTTGAATAGCTTTTTCACGAAACGTCTCGATATCAATCAAACTAAAAACTGTGTTATTAAAATTATAAATCAATATTATTCTTTTGATCAAGAAATAATCACCATTAAAAATGTATGATTCATTTTGTAAACGTGTAGGTAAAACAAAGTTTAAATAACTATGTATTAATTAAGGATTTCGACTGAGGGTGCTTGATGGAATTTCAATATCAAATTAGAATTGTTTGAATTTTTTACTTTTCCGTGAGTTTTGTCGCCATCCCGGGTTTTTCGCTTTTCGGCATCTTCGGGCATTTTAAGTAAACGTTCAATTTTGGCCAACCATTTAGTTGGTTTGGTTTTGTTATTTGAGAGATAGTATTATAATAATTATAAAGAATTATATATAAATAGTAAAAAAATACATTGGATATTTATTAAAGTTGTGTTTAATCCTTGTTTTTTCTTCTATTCACCTGCCAGTCTCTATTCACCACGTTTAACGGTACCGGTACTTCTCTAAGTATCCAATGAAATCATTATGGTTAAGTAAGCTTCTTCACCATGACTATAATACTATCTCTCGAATGACAAAACCAACCCAACTAAATGACTGCCAAAATTGAAAAAAAGCGTGTTTAAGTTCAATGCCTGTGCATCCTTACTTTTTGACCCCTGAAAACTTCTCTTTTATTGGACGAAAATTAAAATCAATCATGTTTTTTTTTTTGGTTAATTAGTACCGTAAAACAGAATAAACAGAGACTCGTATAGAATAGAGGTTCGTATATTCAAATCATAACAATCTGTTGCTTTGTCTCAATTCACCTGCCAAGTCTCGATTTACCCTCTCTCGTCTCTACTCACCACGATTCAATGTGAATAGAGACAATGAACAAAATTGACTGTGACTTAATAACGATAGTGATTATTTGAAAAATATTGTCATTAATGTGTAGTAGGACCATAAAAACAAGTCTTAAGCCATTCATATTAGAATTATGTGGCGCAGATATGAAGATAAATAGTCGTGAAGGGTCAAAAGTGTCTCCATTCACCACGTTTTACGGTACCGTAAAGTATTGTTGTATTACTTAAATAAAAGCGTCAAACATTCAGTTTTGACTATCATGTTGAAGAGTTCATCACCCTATATTATCAAATAAATTAAGTTGTCTCATTTAAAAAAAATGTTTTTGAAAAACATTTTATGTGTAATTATCTTTAAACCAGTTTTCGATGTAAGAAATAATTAGACAGTCTTGTTTTACATTCTCAAAAGACACATTATTTCGAATTTCAGCATAATTATTATGTCCTTTGGTGTTGTATTTTTCTAAGAACGGACTGATTATTTAAGCAGAGAGAGTTTTTTTTACTCAACGTTATTCGTTATTTTAAAACAGGTGTTCTTAACCTTTTTGTGACTCCAGGCATTTGGACATGTTTACTAATTTTTAACATTGTTTCCTGGCGAGCTTTACATGTATGTATGAGCTACTATTTTACTTTTTTTATCTTTAAAAATATATATAAAAAAAACACCAAACAGTAACATGTGAACATAAACTGTGGAATTAATGTTGTTTTTTTTCACATTTAAGGTGTTTTTTATTTTTTTATTGAATTTTTTTTAAAAAAAAATATTTGGCATTACAGCCTGCGCCAATGCGCCAAATATTCTGAGTTGTGAAAGTCACACGAGATTAACTCGATGGTAAATAATGTATCAGTTGTGCACAAAATCAACGATAAATAACATAACACCCAGCCCAAGATCTTTTTTTTCAATTGAAAAAATCTAACCTTGCCGGGGATTGAACCCGGGCCCCCCGATTGCTAGGACAAAGCTCTTGCCACTAGACCACAGGGACCGACGTGTTCACTGTCAATACTTGGTGGAAAGGCATTATAATAAAAATAATAACACATTTTTAGTTAATAATGCTCGCCATTGAATCGCTAGTTGATAATGATCGCCATGAGCGAAACCGGTCCTGATGAAATAAATCTCATGTGGAAAAAGTACTAAAAATGTGTTATTATTTTTATTGTTGTTTTTTTGTTATTTGATTCTTTGTAGCGGGTGCACGATGATCGCTCCGTGGAAGCACACGTGCCCGCGGGCATAGGGTTGGAAACTTCGTTCAAAATAATTCAACAAAATAATATGCTAAAAACACATTTTAAGTACTTATTTCACATAAAATTTCAGAAAAATCAGGACCAGTTTCGCTCATGGCGAGCATTATCAACTTAATATAAGAATTATAATTTATTTCTTAAATGTACTTTTTTGGTTTTTGATGTAATATACCTTGTATTAATAAGAGATCTACAATATTTTAATTATAGTCTATTTTGCTTCAATTTATTTGCTTAGTTGTAATACCAACTGTTTGCCATACCTTAATTTCTGCTGAACTTTTGTATAAATCTCACTGTTTCGTTGTATTATCAGTTGATAATGCTCGCCACAAGCGAAACCAGTCATGATCCAATAAATTTCTATGTGGAATAAGTACTGAAAATGTGTTTTTATTTTTATTATAATGCCATACCTTAAAAGTTAAAATAATATGCAATCGATTTTGTATCAATAAATATTTTCAGCACATACTATAAGTATGTTGACGTTACACAAACTTCCTCTACGATATCAAATGGGCTTAAATAGTAGCATTGATTAAATTTAATGTTAATTGGATTATCTGGATTGAAGTTAAGCGGTTTAACCACTGAGCCATCTGATAAATGTACACGAAGTAAATTTCATAAAGCCAGAAACAACCCTTATCCATACCCACCTTTATCTTCTGATTTTCCTTCCCTTGTTCCTCGCCTTACCAACGATTAACTTGTCTAACTCCAAATTATTATTTACAGCCCTTATAATACAGCGATAACACAAATAAGCCTGGTACGATTCCCACCATGCTCTTACCTTGCCATGGGAACTCATGGGTAAATAGGTATTTGGTATGCGTCGAGATAAGTTCTGTGGCCTTTATTAAAGCAGCGGATCTCAATGGCAAACACGATAGATAAATAAATATTATATTTTTTTGAATTGTTTGAATTTTGTACTTTTCCTTGAGTTTTGTCGTTAACGACCCGGGTTTCAACTTTCGGCATCACCAGTCAGTTCAAATCCACTTGTGCACTTGAAATACTTGAAGATGGCGAAATGCACAACCCATGCCGTTAGCGACAAAATTTAAGCAATTTATACTTCATATATTGAGACTTAAACTCGAGTATCGAATCCTCGATACTCGAGAATACTCGTTCATTTTTCAAGTACTCAATACTTGAGTATTTTGAAAAATACTCAATTTATTTTCAAATTTTATTTACTTTTTTGTAGATTTTAAAAAAATTGAATCATTTTAACAGAGGACAGAAAAACGAGATGCAGTATTAATTCATTTTAACCATAAAACCGACGTCGACGAGCACCAGATGGAGTTTTTTCTACAGCGGCAATTATAAAAACAAAACTTCGAACCATTTTAAATTCGTTTCATTCTCTATTAATTTTTCAATAAATGTTTCATGAAATTAAATAACTTATTGATTGAGTAGGCATTTACTTGGTAGAACTCCATTATAATACGGTAAGAATAATAACAATGTATTTTAATTCAATTTTAAATTAGTTCTGACGAAGGCTTAAGCCGAAATTTCTTATATATTTATAATACATATATTGGTTTATTAATCCTATCTTTACTGTTTTTAATGTGTGTGCCTTAATTATTATTAACTTTAAATGCCACATTTGTGGCATTACTAATTTTGCGTTGGTTCCCACGTAATAAAAAAAAATACCCAAATTAGCTTTCACTTCATGAATACACCAAATCAATAACTTATTTTTTCCATATAAGGTTGGGATGGTGGAACAGAGAAGAGAATGTATAGTGTACCCTGTCTAGCCTAGGTATATAAGCTATTTCTAATACACGTTTAAAACATAGTTCTGACGAGGGCGTAAGCCGAAATAGCTATCAACAAATATATAAAATAATTTATGTAGAATTAAAATACATTGCTATTTTTCTTACCGTATTAAATTAAATAACCTTATTTATTTATTAGTAATATATTTTATTTATTTAGCATCATCCATCAATTTGAATTAATAATATAATTTTGGTACATCTGAAGCGTAGGATTTTAAAATTTTACTACTCGATACTCGAGTAGTTGAGATGTCGAGTAATTAGAGACTCTAGTTACAACCCTTACTAAAGGCGTTTTGTAGATCAGATATGTAAGATAAAACTTTCATACCTTTGAATATAAAACGATTAAAAAGTAAAAAGAAACGGTCCGTGGCGCAGTGGCAACGGCTTTGACTTGCGTGCCGGACCGCCTGGGTTCGATTCCCGGTACGAGTGGATTTTTTCAGTCGATAAATCTGTTCAAAAGCATGGGTGTTTGTGTTGTTGAAAATCCCTTCCCACCTTTCCGATCCCAAAGAGCGACGCATAGTGACAGCGATTAGCTAATCACTAGTCCTCGTATCCTTTCCATCCCTACTTTCTTCGAAAAAAAAAGAGAGTTTGAGCAACTGAGTAACAAGCAGTTCTCGTAGAAAAACATATGTTGAGATAAACTCCGCGAGGAGTCCATATGCTCCAAGTTGGGAGCCGACATAGTTAAAAAAAAAAAATTAAATAAAAAAACTGATCGTGCTGGGAATCAATCCCATAAATTCCGCAACCAAATCCAACGACGCCGACACTCAACCATTTATCCTACAACGCCACTTGGTAATTTTTTGTTTTATATTAATAAACTCAATTGCTTGATTGCAAGCAAATGTTTGGCATCCACCATGTTTCACGAACGACTGTGTATCATCGGATATAACGCCCTTTCCCTTATTTGTAAATTCACTAAGCCTCATGCACAGCCAGCCTACTTGATTTGAAATTTAATTACCGTAATATTGATGTCACAAGCAGTTGTATTTAGTAGACCGCACTAAATTTAATGTGAGATCTCGCGTCAATTTAATCGCCTAAGCCAGTGCTCCCCGACCATTTTCATATCACGGACCCCTAAATCTGAAACAAATAATATGCGGACCCCCCCGAAAGAAACATATTTTGGTCGTAATTTTTTTTATTTCACATGATTATATTTTATCACAAAGAATAGTAACATATTTACTAACAAAAAGTTTTTAAGAATAAAATAATAAAAACTATTCATAGTATGAAACTCACAAAACAATTTAATTAAATGGTTGTGGTTGCATGTTTTTAACAGGGCTGTGGAGTCGGTGAAAAAAAGCCCGACTCCGACTCCGACATTGACCAAAAACACGACTCCAACTCCGACTCCGACTAAAAAAAGGTTAATATCGTCACTTTATTCCCCTAATTTTCCTATTTATGTGTATTCAATTAAATATCAATCCTATCAATGCGGCCAAAAGCCAAATTTGACATATTAAATGCAAAAATAAAAAGTTTCGACTTTTCAAAATTTCCGACTCCGGCCAAAGCCCATCGACGACTCCGACTCCGGCTAAAAAGCTCCGACTCCACAGCCCTGGTTTTTACACAGCAAATCAATATCTGGTTTAGTGACGGCTGGTGACTGGGGGGTGCAATGGAAGATTCAACCATTTTTGCAAGAGTTATTTCCTATTCATTGGATTTTAAAACACTTCTATAGCATGGACTTTCAATTCAGATGTTCGCAATACCAACTGTTTCTCTTCCGTAGTACGGAAAAATAGTTGAATCTTCCTTTTGCATCCCCCAGCACCCCGTCACCACCGTCACTGATCTGGTTCCATTGCAAAAATGCTTACTCGCAAGGAATATTCCAAAGTTTCCGTCGAAGCTGATCTGATGATCTGTGCTGAATTTTTATCGAAAGTAATAAAAAAAATGCTGTTTGACATAAGCATGAAGTCGCAAAAAGAATAAGGATTAACAGGGTTTTTTTGCAATATACGGATATTCTTACTAGAACGACAGAAAATCCAAAATTCTGAAATACTGTTTTTATTATATTCTACTTCAAGCAAATTATATGTTCTGATATCGATCAACTCTTCTTTAGAAAATTTTCACGGACCCCCGCAAAAAACCTGTGGACCCCAGGTTGGGAAGCACCGGTCTAAGCTACGCTAAAGGCCCAATTCACGGCCCATAGACCTAATAAAACGTGACATATAAGTGATTGCAATTTTGATACAGGGATACGTATTTAAACTGCTCACGATTTGGGTACTTTTTCATTCCACTGTCATTATTCATTTACAAAATTATGAATTCATTCAAACAAATGTTTTAATATTAAAAAATGAATGTGCAGACTGACCACGCTACTTATGCACTCAAATGAGTGGCGCTGTGGGAATGTCCTGAATGACGTCGGCAAAAGAAAACATTGCCAGAGTTCGAAAATATTACATTCCCTAATTTGATATAGACTGAACGCGTGGGCTCATTCTGTGGTAATTCTTATGTCAGAGTAAAGACCATTTATTTAGTATCAACGGCTGCCGCAAACTCAAGTGACCTGTTAACGAAGTCAGAGTGTATTTCACATTAAGAAATCAAAATTTTTTCAGTAATTTTTTAGCTTGAAGCAATAATTTTATCTTCCTGTAAACTGAAAACTTACCTAACGTAGATGCTCCTGATACTCTCCCGTTAAATAAGGAAACATCCATATAGACTACTAAAAGAAATTATTGAACTGTCGAATGACACTCGGTGGTAAAGTGGCAAGAGCTTTGCCTTAGCAATCTAGTAGGTCTGGGTCAAAATCTCGTTTGACTTTCCTATTTAAAAATATTAAGAAATATATTTAAAAAAAACTAAAAAGTAGCGAGAGATAGAAAAAGCAAGGTGTATCATTTAAGGGAATAAATATAACAGGAATGTTGGTTGAAGGAAAATTGTAAAAACACATTTCCTTGGTGAAAAAAAAACTAAAAGTGGTTCGACAAGGTAAAGTTAAATAATTTTACGCGATCTCGAATACTGAACATTTTTTCTAATACATACATAATCTGGTTGCGTGTTCATGAATATGTAGCGCCACTACCTTAACCTTTAAACGCCCGAGCATGTTTTGCGAAATATTCGCGCGGCCAATAGTTAGGACAAATCCATTTGTTGAAAAACTGAGAATGTGAGATAATTTCATTACTTTTTCCTTATAAATTTGTATTTACGATCAATATTTTTAGAATATGTTTTAAGCTAAAGAATTACGGATAACGTGTAAACATTCAAACTTTTCCATGTGAATAAAAAAGGTCTCAAAAGTTAAATCGAAAACTGGCAGTTGAAAAAAAATATTTGAGAATTGTCCACTTTTGAAAATTACCTCCTGATTATCTCAAAAATAAGTCAGCCTATGTGGGTAAAATAAAAAGCATCGGCAGAATAAAAGACTGCTCATTATTTACGAGCAAAGACCAGCACCGCAATTATTACGAAAATAAACGAATCTATTTTATCTACAGTTATCTTGAAAAAAAGAATCGGTCAGCTCAAAGGATAAATTACTAGGTATAGAGAAAACATCTGTATTTCCATTGAAATATATTCCATAGTGTGAATAAAGCTGATTTATAACGATCCACCGGATATAACACAACGAATGTCCCAAGAGTCAACCTTGTAACGCAGATATTTATATTCCTCATTATAACAAAAATACTTAACGAAACTAAAAATAAAATTAAGGATTGCTTGTCTTTAAGATACATGATTAATGAAAGCTAATATTCATATGCTGAAAACTATTATCATACATCAGTGTAATCCGATAGTGAAGTGAACCATAATCACTGGTCTCATACGAGACCGTAGGGCTTTAAGAGGTTAATATGTTCACATTAAAATAAATGGTGAATGGGAGGAATCATTACTCAGCGGAATCAAAGTTCACACGTTTCTTTTGTGAGCGTTTTACAAAGCTCCGTAGCGTAAAATTTAATCTCGAAGAAACTAGTTGAATATTAAACAAGTTTATATTTCAATGTAATACTTTACTATAAACTTCTTATTGATCATTTAAACTTATCAGATTTAACCTTCGTAGGACTATCCTTGAAAAATGACTCTCAGGTCGAAGAGGGGTAAAAAAAGAACCCAGTGTTTTGGCCTTATTGACTGCAATAAAAAAAAAACGATTATGCTTTGACGTATATTTATATATATTTCTGAAAACAAAATCATTTAAAAATCCATATTTTTCGTATAATTATTCATATTTAAGTCACGCATGAAAACCACGACGTTTCCACTCCAACAGCTATGGCGGACTAACAAGCCAATAACCATGCACGAAGTCACATTACCTTATCTCTTATCTTACCGCTTATCGCCTTTTATTGTTGCCAGATATGAAACACTCCGTCCATGTTATCTATGACTCCATCACAATGATGCATTAAAATTTGGGTCACGTTCTCTTATCGCTTATGTGCGTGAAGTTTTATGTAAGCGCTTCCCAGCAATATAGCTAACATTGACAAATAGACTGAAAAATTCCGACTTCTTCTCTTTTTTAATCGATTACGGCGCAACTAGCCAATAAATATCATGTTTTTTTCTGCAAAAGGTGTAAAAAACTATGATTTAAGAATACCAAAAGTTTAGACATCGTATCCTTAGTATTAAGATAGATATTTAAGGTAAAGTAGCTGTTGGGACAAGATCCATACTGTTCGGGATGGCTAGGTTAAAGAAAGATTTCGCTTATACCTACCTACGTATTATTTCCCTCATCGAATACATATGACGCCAATTACAAGAGACAAACGACATTTCATTTCATTCCTGGTAAATAAGAGAACATCTTTATATCAATATCGTATTTTTGATGTATTATTTGGTATGATGTTCAGTCATGCTTGTTTTATCCACGAATGCTCTCTTTGAAACGATATATTTATTATCTTTATAGAAAGCGTCTTAAAATTATACGTAAATTTGTTATGATGTTTGTATTTTATTTGCAAATTTTTTGTTGACTTGGCTATTATTTAACTGTTTCACGTTTAAAGTGTTCAATGTTAGTACATGGTGAAATGGCATTTTGTTAAAATAGCCACAAAACTAAGTATTTACAAACAGCTTTTACAACCAGGAGAGTGAAACAGTCGATCATCACTGCTACTTTACTTTAAATATCTATCTTAATATTAGTGATACGATGTGTAAACTTTTGGTATTCTTAGATCAATTTTTTTTACACTTTTTGCACAAAAAAAACTATGATTTTTACAGACTAGTTTCGTCGCAAAGAAATAAAACGAAAAAAAGTCGGATTATTAGTGGCCGAAAACCCTATATAACGTCACTACAAATTGCCAGGATTCAAATTTCAATGCCCATACGCGATAAGATAACTTTATTTAATCTCAAACTCGCCCCTTTCAACGTACGTTTCAAATCAAATGGATGATTTTTACATTAAAAGGTGGAGATAAGCGTTGGCTTCATCGTTTTGATTACGCTAGCTTGTCATGAACATCAGCGCAAAAATTTTGTCGTTTCATGCGCGACTTAAAAAATGAATAAAATAGGAAAACTATCGATTTTAGAATGGTTTATAAAGATACGTTAAAGCATAATATAAGATTTTTTTAATGCAATATATGCCAATAAAGCCATAATATTGGGGTATTTTAAAACCTCCCTTCGGATCACGCGTTATTTTTTAGGGACCATCTTTCGAGGGATAACAAAAAAGTGTTTTATCACAAAAGAAATATACATTTGATATATTGTATTTTATATGCAAAAAGAATTATATAAACACAACACAACTCTACTAGTAGATATATAATTTATATAAAACCGTAACGGGGGATGTATGTCTGTAATTCCCTTTTGCATTGTTGGTCATTAAGTTGCCATAAAAACGAATATGAAAGAAAATATGTTTGATTTTTTTATCGGCGAAGACATTTAGTCAAAATGTAATAAATTAGTCTTCTACTGAACTTTTCCCGGCTTTTATTAATATAATAATGTTTTTATTTACGTGAAGGTATTATTTGACATTTCTTTGACAGGAAATTAGATTTTTTCCTTGAATTTGGACATTTTAATGGGCGAGAATGGGGCTGTCAATATATGAAAGGGGCTGTGAAATATCAATGCCAGTCTGAAATGTTCATTTTAATTCCATTTTAATTGACCTAGACTTTTGAATTTTGAAAAAAGTTGTTTCAACTTGGCCCGTCTGAATTTACGCGCCGAGGTGAACATAACCCCAAACTGGTCCGAGCGAAGCCGGGTTCGAACACTAGTAATTTATTAAGTACAGTTTAAAGATTCAGACAATTTTTAAATCGCACGTTAGACCCTACAATTTATTACGTCAAAATCGTAAAGAAAACCAGTTAAAACATTTAGGTAATCATAGTAAAATAGATATTTTTTTGAATATTTAGCGTACCTACTTAAGCGTTAAATTTGAACAACTAAAATTGAAAACTTTGTTTTAAGACACCTCTCTTTTTCGGTGTCTGTAAGTAAATCTACAAAAAAAAGATACAGCGAAATAAAAAGCTCTCGCGCCCGATATAGTTACTCATCAAATCTGAAATGCGGACGCACCCTATACTGCCCTTAAAAGCGTTTTCTTTTAAGCCCGCCGTAAAAACCTCCATTTCAAACCATGAAACCCCACCGAGGCGTTAGTTTTTACTGCAATATTTCATAGCGGAAAAGTCAGTTGGCCCAATTTCGGAATCCTGATTGGTTCAATAAATCTTTGTGGGGCATTAATCAAAGTTTCCTTTGTGCTTTCGGTGATTTATTCCAAAGAAACAGTATCGCAGGAAACTTCCCCATCATGTACCTTTGTTACACTTTATAATGCCTGAAACACCTTCGCAATAATACTGTTTAACATTGAAAAGTTGGCGTTGCTTGAGTTTGTGTTAAGCTTTGATTATTAATCAAAAAAAATGGGATATCCCGTCCTGATGCACGTTAGCGTCATAGTTCTTCCCGTTTCATTTGTCTCTGAGCTTAGTTTTCATATTTGATTGGATTTATTTTTCATCAACGCAAGAGGGAGCAATCGCTGTAGTGGTGAGCAATCCTTAGTGAAGAAAGTTCAAGATATTGTGTTTTAATTAAGTAATTAAACCTATATATAACATGTAAAGATTCATCAAAGAGAATGGTTTTCTGTCTAAAGCGATTGTCAGATGGTCTTTCGTCATAATTAAGCAGTTACCGTTGGGATAAATGCATTGTGAACCGTTTAAGTGATTTTACGAACGAACTCGATTAAAAAAGAAAATTTCGATCATAAAATTTTATCATAACTGACTGTTTTCACTCGCTTCAACAGACATGCCTTTGAATAGATTAATCGACCGAAAAAATCCCCTCTTACGGGGAATCAAACCCGCGCGGTCCGGCACGCAAGCCAACAACGTTGACACTGCGCCACGGACCGGACATTTTTAATTCTACAGAAATTATTTTATATATTTGTTGATAGCTATTTCGGCTTACGCTGTCGTCAGAACTTTTAATTCTATATGGTGTACGTCACACCAGTGTGGGCATTTGCTCACCAAAAGCATCTGAAGACTCTCCAGGTTGTTCAGAATTAGACATTGAGGCAAGTATGTGTGCCCACTATTCGCGAAATCGTTCGTGAAACCGCTAAAAAGTTTCATAAGGCTGTGGGTCTTCACGATAACCCAACAATCTCTTGCTTGCAGAATTATGACGAGAACGCATCAGAGAATCAATAAAGGCCGACAGCTATTCTTCTCAATGACCCTCTCTAGGTAGAGACGCAATAGTACAATGACTTCTCAACTGTAGCGATCGCACCCTCCTGTCGGCAGTGATGGGGAAGGAAAAACCAACAAATAAAATTTAAGAGTTTAAAACATTTAGAGACGAGGGAGACTGGCGATTTCATACTTACTGCGAAGTAGTCTTTAGGATCTTCTATTATAATAAATTTAAAAATTTAAGACGAGACATTTCAAAAAAAATCGTAAGTCTTACATTCATTTCATTTAATGTGCTTATTTTTCATAAATCTTTACAAAAATTCAGTCCCGTGACCATATATCCATAATTTACCAAATAATCTATAGCTATTTCGGCTTACGCCATCGTCAGAGTTTTTCATTCTATAATGAGAGCAGATAAATTCTTGAATTCGAATTTTCAGATCGCTTTTCCGTGGTGCCTCACAAAAAATTGCAGCAGGCTGTTTAGTTAGTGTGTGATTTATGGAGCGTCGTGAAACCTTCGGCCGTCGCCACATTCGGTGGTTAGGCCCGACGCGAGGGCGTCCGCTGTGTTGGACTTTTACGACGCCGACGCTCTGATTTCTTTATGAATATTTTGTTAGGTGAAAAGCTGGCCCTAAGCTGAGGGCGAAAGAAACTTTCAGGGGCGCCGTCACAGAAACAATTTGTTCAAGTACTTCGTAAACATGATATAAAAGCACAGAGTTTGTACAATTTACACATAGTTTTATAAAGGTTAGTTGATAACGTACGGGGTGAGTGCAACTGGTCCTGATTTTCATAAAGTATGTGGATTGAACACAAAAAAAAATGAGAATCGTTTGAATTTTGTACATTTTCATGAGTTTTGTCGCTATCGACCCGAGTTTTGCTCATTCAGCTTCTTCTGGATTTCAAGTACAAGAATTAACAAAACTTATAGAAAAGTACAAAATTACAGCAACCCAAATTTGATATTGAGATTCCATCGATCAATTATATTATTTTTAAATAAAGGTTATAACTTTTTGACAAGAGTTTACATAAGAATACTTTCAAAAAGATTCTTCAATTATACGGATGAACCGATGGGCTTAAATAATAAAGTATTCATGAATAAAAGAACACTATAAAATGCGTTTAATTAGTGAATAAGTTTTTATGATTTTTTTTAAATTAATTGAATATGCTATAAAACGTTTATGATAACGATTGATAACATATTATACAAACAAATATTTTGTTTTTTTCCATATCCGCTCTTTGGAGACTTTGACCAACATACGGTACCTCCAGGATTCTCTAACATTCGCCAACCTCCTCGCTTCCTCCAAGGTCATTACTAGCTGACACGGCGAACTTCGTACCGCCTCAGAATCAATAGACGTTGTGTTAACTTATAAGCTGAATTAAATTCAGTTTTGTTTTTAGTTAAAACGAATATTAAAAATGAATTTAGTTCAATAAATGTGCAAAAATAAAAAGAAATGTTTCAATGCTTATTTTGCTAACACGAATTTGTTTTATATATGTATATGGATGTATGAGAACTTGATTATCATTCATATTTTTTTTCCGTGATACTTTGGAGTGTTTTAATACTTATTCTGCTATTAGAGACGGTGACCAAGCCATAAATTTAAAAATCATCAAAATCGGTCCAGCCGTTCTCGACTTATAAGTGGTGTAACTAGCATTTATATATAAAGGGTTTTTCATTAAGGGCGCTCAATTATTTTTTTTAAATAAAACAAAAACGTTACAATATCTAAAAAAAAAATTATTATGTTTTGAAGTACATTTAGTGGCAATTATGTATGAAATTAAATTTCCATCGCATGACCACCGCGGGCACGTTTGCAGAAGTTCAATCGTCGAATCCAATTTTCCACCACTTTTTCACATAATTCGGCCCAAATCGCACCAATTTCGCGTTCAATATTTTCTCTTAGCTCTTGTAACGTCGCCGGCTTGTTGGTATAGATCAAAGATTTAACATAGCCCCAAAGAAATAGTCCAATGGTGTTAAATCACACGATCTAGGCGGCCATTGAACTGGTCCATTTCGCGAAATAACACGCACACCAAATTTGGTTTTCAATAAGTCAATTGTTGCGTGTGCCGTGTGACTGGTAGCGCCGTCTTGTTGAAACCACGATGACGACGATAAAATGGTCGTAATGCTCTTAAAGTTGCGGTGAGCGGACGCGAATTTTGGTAGTAGATTTGAATAATTTGCAAGCGTTGCTCCGGTGTGTACTGCTCCATGATGATTTGCCAACTAAGTACGAGTGTTAACCTCAAAAGTTTGAGCGTCCCTATTGAAAACCCCTTTATGTAGATTATAAAACAACTGCTTTGGTTTTTACTATTATTGGCAAACTATTGAAAAAATTTCAACCCCTTTAAAGCGGCGCACGTTACTGGGTATCAGCGCGAGAATTTCTCACTTTTTATTTTGTACAAGTATTTTGACTCACTCTGTTGGCCAAGCTTGATGAACGCTTTTTACTTGACTCATTTCCACGCAGCCAATTACGAAATTTCATTTCACAGACTTAAAATTCATCGCTTCCCTTGATTAAAATCTTCGCCCAAGTATTGTCATACGGAAAATTTATGCGAAACTTTGGAGAAAATTCGTGGCTTGTTTTTGTGATTGCAAAAAGAAATACTTCCATTGAAAATATCTACATCGGTAAAAAACTAAAAGTTTCCAAGATAATCAATCGCCATAACTTCAAATTTTATAAATTTTCCCCAAAGCCTTCGTTATAAGAGGCACGCCGTGAAAATTGCGAAAAATAAACCCGCGCGGAATAGTGTTGTCAATGCCGAAAAACCAGTGCATTAAAAAGTGTAAAAGTTTTTTGTTTTTCGAATCGTTGATCAAGATAAACTTACATATGTACTTGCGATGGTGAATATATAATATGAGCTTGGCCCACTGCTTTTATAAATAATAAATATTTTAAAATCAATATTTTCTAACAATTATCGTCCGAAAACAAAACGGCTTATACTATAGTTTTTTACGACGATTTTTACAATGGTGAATATTTATTTTCATTTGTGCGTGTGTTATTTAATTCTGATTTGTTTCACCACGTGAGTCTTTGCATGGCGTGCAGACTTCAATTCAAACTTTGAGAATATTCGTCTGAAATACTCGATACTCGAATATTTTGAAAATTACCCGAGTAATACTCGTAATTTATAAACGAAGGTTTAATTAAAATTTTATATACTTATTTAAAAAAAAATAATAATATATAAACGTTGCGCTTAACTGAGTCTTACGCATGGGTTTAACTGTCAGGATTTCTTGAAATGGTTTTGCCGTTTACTTTGCTATGCGAGAATTTATTTTGTCACTGTTGCATTGGGTCCTGGTGACTTATCCTATCAACGACAAGTTTATGATGGCGATAGTCTATGATTCCAAGACAAGTAACAAAAATTTGAATTAATAATATATATTTGGTACATCTGAAACTACTCAAGTTTACTCGAGTAGTTGAGATGTCGAGTAATTAGAGTGTCTAATGGCGCGGCTTTGTCAGAACATTTTCTCTTGATAATAACTAATCTTCTAAAATATTTTTTATGCAACCCTTGAAAATAATATCTGAATTATGATTTGGTTCTTCAATAAAAATCTTATATTTATTTGGTATCAAGTTTCTATATCAGGAATAGTATTATGATGCTATTTTTTATTTAATTATTTAGATAATATGTCCAACCGTATCCTGCTTTAAGTTTATACGTGGTAGATTGGCGCTTTTGTCATCAATAAAATTTGATCCCTGCAATCCTGAAAAACCGAAATATTCGTATTTTTATATTCAGAAAGTCTGCATTGATGGAAGTGGAGTCCTTTATTAAGCTTTTTCTTTAAGCTGAATGTTATAAAGGTCAAAATAACCTTCACTTCTACATAAGTGATATCATCGGGTAACGTCTGACGCACAGACTTTTATATACTTTCTGTATGTCTGACGTTTGTGAATAAATGCACATGCCTAGCGATTGACAATATGCGGAACATTTTATTTACTTAATTTTACATAAATTTGACGTCATTATTTTCTTCATTAACTTTAGATATAACATGTACAAATTAAAATATAATCCTTAAAATGTTTTTGTTCGTGGCATAAAAAAGCTGCTTTAAATTTCATTTAAATGATATTTGCAGTGGCGGACAGAGTCACAGTGGTCACCAGACAGAGTATTAGGAAGTACAAAAAAAGATTCAACTATATTTGTAAGAGTTCTTTCCTATTCATTGGATTTTAAAACACTTCTATAACATGGACTTTCAATTCAGATGTTCGCAATACCAACGGAGTGCCAGTATTCTGAATTTTTGGCTGTCCGTAGTACGGAAAAATAGTTGAATCTTTTTTTGTACTCCCTAATACTCGTTTTGTCTCCATTACTAATTTTGCGTTTATTCCCACTTAGTAAAAACCTAGATTAGCTTTCACTTCATGAATACATCAAATCAATTTGTCACATTCAATAACTTTCCTGATTTCCATCTAAAATTAAGATAGTGGAACAGAGAAGAAGATGCATTGTGTACCCTGACTATGCGAGGTATATATGCTTGTTCTAATGCACGTTTAAAACATAGTTCTGACGAGGGCGTAAGCCGAAATAGCTATCTGTCAAATTAAAATACATTGTTATTTTTCTTACCGTATTATAATGGAGTTCTACCAAGTAAATGCCAACTCAATCAATAAACTATTCAGAATAGCAAAAGAATTTTGATAAACGATCTCGAGCATTGTCTCCAGTTTATAAGAATATTATACAAGTTGAATCATGAAATGCTAAAGGTTCTACCAAGTTCTACAGTAGAACCTCGATTATCCGGATTAATTGAGGATGAAGATAGTCCAGATAAGGACAAATCCGGATAGTCGAAAAAATTATAATTGACAGGAAAAGACAAGTATATTCAATCTAAATCATTTTTATTTCTTTAGATTAGTACATAGCTTTAATAATAAATTATTCAAAATTTGGAATCCAGGAACGTTTGCATCGCAATTTAATCACTCGTTTATATCTTCTTCGTCGCATTCACCACATCTTGAAAGTTGTGTTATTGCTTCCGCAATATCTCCTCTATAATTTTCTTACTAATGGTCTTTTCAAAATTTGACTGACCCATATTTTACACAGGACTTATTGTTAGAACAAAAGCAACGGTCAAAATATTAAGACTACATTCCACCACGTACGTAAACAGTGGACGCAATTCGCCACGTGCATATCAGCAAATTTGTAATATTTTTGTTTATTTTGGCCAATCAGGATAATCGAAAAACTGGATAATCGAGGTCCGGATAATCGACGTTCTACTGTAAATGCCTACTCAATCAATAAATTGATGATATATTCAGAAATTATCAATTCACCGACGTCAAAATGATCAGACCGTATTGTATCTCCCGCATGGTTTTGTTTTATTTGTGGTTTCTTTGTGACGGAGGGATAATTTTGGCAGACGCCCCACACTTAAGTGCGTATCGCAGGGGCTTCTTTTGTTCTAAAGTATCTGTTATTTATATCTTTTTAGATTACCCATTTAAGATTCAACCGCAAGCTAATTAAATGTTTTATTTATATGTATCTCTTCAGAATCCTACATATTTGATTATATAAATAAGAAAGGTTAAATTGCTTGGATTTATTTTATCTTACCTATCAACGTGTTTCTTTAAAATATAAAATCAACGGTTTCAGACTTTATATTTATTTCTGATTAGATATATTTTTTTTACTTGGTTTAATAAGCACTCACTTATGATTTATTTATCTTTTTGCCAATTGAGGCAAGTAATAAATAAAAATAGGCTACATTTATTTAACCTATTTCTGGTCCGTGGTACAGTGGTCAACGTCGCTGGCGTCACTGAATCGTTTGAATTTTGTACTTTACCATGAGTTTTGTCACTAACAATCCAGGTTTTACCTTTTGGCATCTTCAGGCAAAAGTATAAATTTCCAACGATTCAAATTTGATATGGAAATTCCATCAAGCACCTTCAGTCGATATTATTAAATAAATATTATGTTATAAAAATTAAGTTGTTCTAAAAGTAATAATTAGATTATTGATTGAATTGGTATTTACTTGGTAGAACTCTATGATAATACGGTGAAAAAAATAACAATGTCTTTTAATGCTACAGTAATTATTTCTTATATTTGTAGATAGTTATTTCGGCAAACGCCATCGTTAGAACTATTCTGAGCTATCAACAAATATATAAAATAATATCTGTAAAATAAAAATACATTGCTATTTTTTTCACCGTATAAATAATAAGATTTGAATTCACTTTTAAGGTGTTCACTGTCAATACTTGGTGGAAAGGCATTATAATAAAAACAATAACACATTTTATCAGTTGATAATGCTCGCCATGAGCGAAACCGGTCCTGATGAAATAAATCTCATGTGGAAAAAAGTACTAAAAATTGTTATTATTTTTTTTTAAGATTTGAATTGTTTGAATTTTGTAATTTTCCATGAATTTTGTCGCTAACGACCCAGGTTTGGCCTTTTGGCATTTTCAGGCAGTTCAAGTGCACGGATGTACTTGAAATGGGTCGTTAGCGACAAGACTCATGGAAAAGTACAGTTTGTTGAAATTCAATCAAGCACCCTCGAAAATCGAAATCCTTAATTAATATATGATATATGATTAAAAGACAGTTTAAATCGAAAGAAAATGTAGCAAAGCAGTAATATTCAGTAATATTCTTCTTGTGTTCTCATTATCTGACGATAAAATCGTTCAATATACTATGACAAAATCAGTTAACATCGCAATATTCTGGCTAGAGATAGCTTCCAAATGAAAAATATCTACAGCCTTATCTTTGCATAGCCAATTAAAATAACTCTGCCCTCAAACAGAACAATGTCTAAGTGGAGCCGCTTAAAACGAACCGGAATTTAGCGTTCCCATCAGGAAGTTTTAATTGTATACCTTGTTAGAAAAAGTGCAATTTTCCACTGGGGGTCGAACCGGGGTTTTGTGGAAACATTCATATTCTGGGAACTTCCCTCTGCCAAGTCGACAACATCCTTTAATTGAGACGTTGGAATTTAATTTTGAAACTTATTCAAATATAGCATTTGGGAATTCGTTACCTTACTTTGAAAAGATTCCAATTCAGATATTCGAATATTTGATTTAATATCACATTACAATTTATCCACATTTAAAAAATAATTATGAATATCCCAGGTAGTGGTTTTTTGCCTTCGCCAAACTCGGGTGCTATCAATATCTTGGTTAATTATGGATATATGGTCACGGGACAGAATCAAAAAATTAAAACGACTCGATTTCATACTTAGTGCGAAGTATTCTTTAGGATCTTCTATTATAATAAATTTAAAAATTAAAGACGAAACATTTCAAAAAAATCGTAAGCCTTAGGTAGGTACATTCATTTCATTTAATGTGCTTATTTTTCATAAATCTTTACAAAAATTTCGTCCCGTGACCATATATCCATAATTTACCAATATCTTATCATAATACTTTATTTAACGAACCGGCTAGGACTCGGGTCAAAAAAAAACCTTTATTGCCGTAATTTCATTTATTATGCAGCTTCAAATTTTAAATATTGTAATACAATGGGACGGTATTGAAATGTGTATTATTAATATGTTTTCTCTCTATATAAGATTTTACAAAAGTCGGAAAAGATTTAGTCTTAATATTATAAAATGTATAGGTATAAGTGAGCAAGGAAACATTGATTATTATTTTTCAGTGGAACGGATTAAATTGTGAAAAAATATGCTTATATTACCTAAGCAAATTGAAACATTTTTACCTGCTCATTGTTACAAGTGAATTTTATCTATTGAATTAAATATTATAATCAGTCCAAACTTCAAACGCTTATATCTCAAAACAGGTACAAGAGCAGTAAGAACCTTTACAAAGTAACGTGTCGAATTGGCTTCTAAGAAAATATTTTTTAATTTAGCGAAGACAAATTGTTATGAACGGAATCAAATTTTCAAGAAAGTCACAAACGTTTCTTTATTATTTTATAAATTGTATTAATCAAGAAATAGATGACATTCTTATTGAAAATTTGTTTTTCCATGTTATATTTTATTATTATTTTTTATTATTTTTTACCATGTCCGCTCTTAGCTTGGATCATTTGAACTCCTCAGGGATTTTTAGCTCAACCTCTCTTATTTTCAAAGAGAGTATGGATTGAAGTATACGAGGACTATGTCAAAACAAGTAGATCTCACTACGCGCTGCTTTTGTAGATCGGTTAGATCAGGCATGGGCAACCTTCCCTAGGTCTGGGGCCAAATGATCATTTTGTCTCCGAGTGAAGGGCCGGACCAAATTATTAAACATAAAAAAATAATATTTTAATTCAATAATACACAATTTTACTACTTATATATTTTTTTATTTACCTCCATAAGAATTATATGTGACGTTTGTGTGAGCTGATGGACTAGGAAAATGGTTTTAAAAAATTATTATCCCTCTCTGGAACTATTAATTTCTTTCTCCTTTACTTTGCTCAGATGAATTAGGGCCAGATAAAATAGCTCGGAGGGCCGGTGTTTGCCCATGTATGGGTTAGATGTTAGATGGTAACGGTTTTTGAACAACACAAACACCCATTGCCTTCGAACAGAATCGATTTGTCGACTGAAAAAAAACCTGTTGGTACCGGGATTTGATTCCGGACGGTCCAGTACAAGAGACAATGGTATGAACCTCTGCACCACGGATCGAACTCTTATTTCAATACAAATAAATACACTATTACCCACCTGCTAATTATAAGAAACATTATGTTTTCAATCATCTTTTGCTATATCCAATATACAGTGTATCTAACATTCTCTAGATTTTGTACTTTCAGCACTTGGGCTTTACCAAGCTCTCAGACAATTTTCAATGCAGCCAAAAGGCCAGGTTCATCAGTTCATAAAATCTTCAACATTGGATAAAGAGTGAGCAGTAAAAAATAGTCGGGATATAAATTTTAGTATTTAAAATACTACTTGATGTTAATTTTAGTCTCCCAATTCCATGCAGTGCTCCTTTGGAAACCAAAGGTTCACAAGCTCGATACTATTTTGGGAAAACACTCAATCGTATTAAAATCCCTGTATTCAATCAACAGTAAATGGATTGGATCGAATGAATGAATCGAAGAAGGTTTCGACTAAAAAATAAATTATACATGGCTTAAATTTCTGAGAAATTGATGAAAACAAATTGCGATGGTAATAATCAGGGCTGTGGAGTCGGAGTCGGGGCTTTTTGGCCGGAGTCGTACTCGTATTCAGAAATTTCGAAAAGCTTAAACTTTTTATTTTTGCAATTAATATGTCCAATTTGGCTTTTGGCCGCATTGATGGGGTTGATATTTAATTGAATACTCATAAATAGGAAAATTAGAGAAAAAAGTGACGATATTAAATTTTTTTTAGTCGTAGTCGGAGTCGTGTTTTTGGTAAATGTTGGAGTCGGAGTCCGGAGTCGTGGTTTTGGTTAATACTGGAGTCGAACTTTTTTTTACCGATTCCACATCCCTGGTAATAATTAAGCTTAGTGGCTTACTTTTATTCTTATCTATAAGCTATACAAACTATTTACAGCGATGCAGTTCAAGTTTATTCGTGTACTGTAATGGATGAAGATGCTGAAAGGCGTTGCCTGGTCTGTGAATGACCCAAATAAACAAATCAAACGATTCAAAGATGCTTTGTTTGCCACGAAAACCTGTTTTGAAGATTTTGTAGCCGCTTTTAACAACGGTATTCACGAAATTAATTATAACTCTTTGCATTGATGGGCGGAGAAGAGATGCACTGGACTGATTAAGTGACTAGAATAAATAGAAAAGAAATAGTAAAAAAGTTTGGCTGCTCAGCCAAATTAATATAAAGTATCCTATGTTGAATCTATTTTATTTTACAGCCGATTTAGATGGATTTATTGAATCTAATGAAGATCCTCAAGTAAATTAGGTAATTTTAAAATGCCCTTCCAAGCTGTAAGGTCTCGATAGTAATCAAATTTAGAGATGCCAGGTATATTGGACCAGTGTGAGGACCATTGTGAGAGCGGACGATAACGATCTGTTCTGCTCTTCGGGATTCATCTCAAGGGACCTGGACGTGATGAAATCGCATAGATTATGAATTATAAAAGAGCATTCTATCATAAGGTATAAATACCCGGCAAGAGATTTTTTTATAAATCAGTAGTTCCAACTAGGGTTTACTATATTGGGTCAAAATTTTGATCCCGGGAATTCGGGACTGCAATAAGTCGATCCCGGGATTTGGAAAATTTTTTCGTGGTTGAGAAATATCATATTTATTAATTATTAGACATGTTAATGTATCATTAAAAATAGTTAGGAATAATTGATTTGACGATCTTTCTATGAATATTATATTTCGGTTGATAGTCCATTACTGAATAGCATTTTAAAAAAAATTGTTCTGCTTCCATATATATTTCATAATGCTCAAGAAATTTGCCCGGTCCTGTGTCGTGATGATGGGCATGAATACAAACACAGTCCAGCCTTACACCACAAAATAACAGTGCGAAGAGTTTTGCATTGAAGCTATTCGTTTGAAATAACATTTGGTTGATTTAAAATTTTATGCTATCTTAGAGATATTGTTAGACCCTTCACTACGTATATATTCTCCAATAATTATGCCTGGCGGTATGGCAAAATAGCAAGAAAAATAACTTGCGATAAATGTTAAATATTTAACGTACGAAAAACGTAAGTAATGTAATCCAGCGGAGATGTTTAACCTCTGGATGAATTAATTACGTAAGAATTTTGCAACTCTGTATTCAATAACGAGAAACCAAATTTTTATCTGGTCGACTAAATGATATTCGGATGAGAGGGCATTTTGGCGATTGTTTAAATATTTCAAGCAAAGGGCCTTTTTATCAGGCAATACTTACAAAACGACCCTTACGGAATCGACCCTTATCGTGGAAAGCCCACTGGAGCCAATGGGTTGAAACTAATTGAGAACATCTACCTTATTCCGAGCCTCGTTCCTTCAGAAAGATTCCGTAAGTGTTTTATCAAAACAATATCTTCATACCCACGAAAGAAATATATTCCATAGTCATCGCTGCTTACGACTTTTATCAAAAAATAGTTCACGAAGATTGTGTTACAGATTTCAGATTTAATTTAATTTAATCTTTACCTTGTAGAGAATCCAATTCTAGTATCGAATATTCGATTCTCGAGAAGATCTAACTGTTTTTCTTTTAAAGTCACGTGTCTTTACATGAAATATGGAATCGATAAGTAAAAAGTATTAATTTGTGGTAGGCAATTAGCAACTGGATAAAGATTTTGAGTTTTCGTCGAACTAAAAGACATGTCTAAACGTTAAAAAAGCTGATTCTTTTTTCTTTAAATCATTGTTTTTTCACACCTTTTGCAGAAAAAATATGATTTTTACTGACTAGTTTCGTAGCAATTAAATAAAATAAATCGGATTATTATTAGCTAAAAACCATTTATAACGTCGATAAAAATTGCCAGGATTCAAAATTCACAGCCCATACGCGATAAGATAACGTTATCTTATCTCAAACGCGCCTCGTTCAAACGTAAGTTTCAAATTAAATTGATGCTTTTTACATTAAAAGACGTAGATAAGCGCTGACGCTTACAGTTTTGATTACACCAGTCTGTTATGAACATCAACGCGAACAGGTTATTTCTTTCATGCGCAATTTAACATATGAATAATTATAGGGAAACTATCGATTTTTATATATTTTAAAACGAAGTTCAAAGATGCGTTAAAGGATAATAAAACATTTTTAAAATGCAGTCTCAGCCAATAAAGCCATAACCTTTGGGTATTTTTAGAGCCTTCTCCGCCAGACGCGTTATTTTTTAGTGACCTTTGTGTATTTTAAGGGTTAATTTTTAAAAAAGTACTATTGATGGAACATAACAATCTCGTTTACAATTACAATAAAAAGTAGACACAGTAGTTTTTGCTTATAGAGTCCTCAACAGAATATTGTTAAAAGCCGTGTTAAATAAATTGTATATTATTCCATTCTCACAAAGAAAAAACAAACACAAAAAACGGTACATATGCATGTGTTTTATAAATGAACCTTTTGTACATTCCCTTGGTTTATCAGCGGGAACCTCCATCTCAGCTTTCCTTATCACAATGACCTTTCGAAACATTTCCCTTTGGGTAACTTTACTATCAGGATATAGGGAAAATTGATTTACACTTTGTAACGGGTGACTTTCTCATTTAAATACATCTATATGTTTTCCCTTTTTTGCATCCCGAAATTTCCGACACATTTATAATAGTCATAAGAATTTTTTCGAAGGAATTTATGTAGAAATTTATTTCGCAGATTATTTGTCGCTAAAATATGATATTTTATCTAAATTTTTTACCATTCTTTACCGTTACTGTAAAAACCAAATAGTATGCGACGGTATTTGAATAAAATGTTATTAACCAAATCAGTCAATATCATGATCAATCAAACTTGAAAAATTGTATCATTTTATTTTTAAATTTGAATCCAACAAAAATATATGTAAAAAATACTCATTCTTGATGAATTTCAGGGAGGTTTATCAGGGGTGACAAGACTTTTTGAGAAACGGGCTGGATTGAAATTTTTAAAAACTTGGCAAGATGGATGACAAATAAATTCGTGGTGGAATCCAATAAGAATATTAATTTATATGTTCTTATATAATGTAATTTCTATTGGAATTTATAATAGAAAATATGTATTATATTTTATGGGTTCATACTAGAGACTGCAATTACTCGACATCTCAACTACTCGAGTATCGAGTAGTAAAATTTCAAAATACTCGAGTAGTTTCAGATGTACCAAAATATATATTTTTAATTCGAATTTGTCTATATAAATAGATGATAAGTAAATAAAGAAATTTATTGAATATCATTAAAACATTTATTTCAGTTTCTACCACATATATTTCAACAAATTTTTAATTTATTTTAAGTTTTGTTTTTATATTTCTCGCAGAAGGATAAACTTCCGACAATTATTACTAAAACGAGTATTACTCGAGTATTTTTAAAATTACTCGAGTAACGAGTATTTGGAAAACGGACGAGTATACTCGAGTATCGAGTACTCGATAATCGAATTGGAGTCTCTAGTTCATACGTTGTCGTATCTTATATGTACCAATTGGTGAGTGAAATAAATAGTCGTGAATTTACAACCAGATCATCAAATTTAGAAAATAATAATTTTTCTTTTTTGAATAATTTATTATCAAAAATCGAGAATTTTTGGAGGGCCTCATGAAAATCTTTGGCAGGCCGTAGTATACATTGGTTCGAGTACGAGTAGCATTTTATCAGTCGACTTCACGATTCTGTTTGAAGCCATGGCTATCTTTGTTGTCAAAAAAATCCTTCTCACTTTCCGATCCTATAAGTAGGGCGTAGCGAGGGCGATTAGGTCACCACTACACTTGTCGTAGCCGTATATTTTATATTCCTACTTTCATATACTACAGAGAGATTGATGATTAAGATAACGTTATCTTATCGCGTATGCACCGTGATCTTTTAATCCTGGCAATTGGTAGCGACAATATAAATGGTTTTTGAGCAGTAATAACCCTACTTATTTTCTTTTTTATTTAATTGCGACGAAACTAGTCTATCAAAATCATATTTTTTTACTGCAAAAGATGTAAAGAATAATTATTTAAGAATACCAAACGTTTTCACATTGTATCACTAACATTAAGATAGATATTTAAGATAAAGTAGCAGTGGTGGTCGACTGTTTCACCCTCAGCCGGGAAAAAGTTAATTAACCTTCGTAGGACTATCCTTGAAAAATCACTCTCAGGCCGAAAGGGGGTTAAAAAAGACCCCAGTGTTTTGGCTTTATTGGCATAGACTGCAATAATAAAATGATTGAATATGCTTTGACGTATATTTATACATCTTTTTGAAAAAAAAAATCATATAAAAATCCCTATTATTCCTATAATTATTCATATTTAAGTCGCGCATGAAAACGACGACGTTTCCACTCCAACGGCTATGGCGGGCTAACAATGGAGCCGGTGACTAACAAGCCAATACCTCTAATCTTATCGCTTATCGCTTTTTATTGTTGCCAGATATGAAACACTCCGTCCATGTTATCTATGACTCGCTATCAGTGACGGCTGGTGACGGGGTGCTGGGGGGTGCAAAAGGAAGATTCAACTATTTTTCCGTACTACGGAAGAGAAACAGTTGGTATTGCTAACATGTAAATTGAAAGTCCATGCTATAGAAGTGTTTTAAAATCCAATGAATATGAAAGAACTCTTGCAAAAATGGTTGAATCTTCCTTTGCACCACCCAACACCCCGTCACCAGCCGTCACTGCTCGCTATGGTCACGTTCTCTTATCGCTTATGGGCGTGAAATTTTATATTAGCGCTTCCCAGCGATTGCTTACATCGACAATTAGATTGAAAAATTCCGACTTCTTCTCTTTTTTAATCGATACGGTGCAACTAGCCAATAAATATCATATTTTGCAAAACGTGTAAAAAACTATGATTTAAGAATACCAAAAGCTTAGCATCGTATCACTAGTATTAAGATATATATTTAAGGTAAAGTAGCTGTTGGGACAAAATCTATACCGTTAGGGATGGTTAGGTTAAAGCTTAAATATTGATATTATAATTTTATTTTTTTCTTAATGTACTTGGAAGTGGTGCAGTTCTGCAGTGTCTATAGACGAGCCACCACTGATCTTACCCCATAAAAGAAGCGCATAAAGGAACGAACGTCGTAAAAGTCTTCGCTTCCAAATCTATTCGCGATAAACTTCCATAGTTACGAAATTTCTTTGATTGGACATAAATATGATGTGAAGAGGCGTGAAATGTGTACACGAAACGAAAAGCTTCCGGTGACCCAAAATTTTTGGAAAGTTGTCAGAACCGGTCCCACAGGGAAAACCGCTTCCTTCGACAGAATTTTCCTCCAGCCTGTCCTCGCAAATAAAAATCACAAAAGAAAACGGAACTCGATTTGATTTTTTTTTCATATAGATAAAATAAGGTTTCGGAGTTTTGTAGGAAATATGTGCCGGTCGTGTCTTTTTCAGTTTGTGCTAAATATTTTTATAAATAGCATTCAGGCGTAGAAATAAATTTATAAAATAAAATATATCACTGGAAAGATTGTCATATTTTTTCCTTTTACCCCTAATACAAGGTAAAACTTCATACATACTAAAACATTTATTTATTGTAAAAAAATAAATAGCATTACAGCTGACGCCAATACATTTGACAAATTAATAAAAATATCACAAAATTAAAAAAACAATAAACAAACATATGAAACAGAACAGAAACATATTTGTTACATGAAAAGAAAAAAAATATAAACAAAGCACCATGCTTACTGCCGAAGATGTCTACATCAACAGGCAGTGCATTCATCAGCCGAAAAGCCTTTGCGACTGGCGACTCAAAATAGCATGTAGGTCAATATCAACATTCTGAAACTGTAATCCAGTTGCGGATCCAGAAATTGACCCAGGAGGTGGTCGTCATTCAATTTGAAAATTAGCATTATATATAAATAAAACTTCCTAACTTGTTTTGACGGCACCGCTACTGTTTTTACGCGGTTTTTTTTTCGATTTTTTTTACAGAAGAAGCGATGACCCTGCGCTTAAAGAAATGATGATCTCGAACAAAATCGTATGTTTTATTTGATGACTCTGACCATTATAATCGATTCTTATATTTCAATTCCAAAATGCAACATTAAAAACATAATTTAAAAAAATACAGTTAATCTTTTGCCAGGCTGAAGGCTAAACAGTCGACCACCACTGCTACTATATCTTAATATAAGTGATGTGTAAACTTTTGGTATTCTTAAATCATTGTTTTTTACACCTTTTGCAGTAAATATGATTTTGATCTACTAGTTTTGTCGCAATTAAATAAAAAAGAAAATAAGTCGGACTATTACTGGCCGAAAACCATTCATATTGTCGCTACCAATTGCCAGGATTAAAACTTCACTACCCATACGCGATAAGATAACGTTATCTTATTTCAAACGCGCTTCTTTCAACGAAATTTCCAAATCAAACGGATGGTTTTTACATTAAAAGGTGTAGATAATAAGCCGCATTCACAGTTTGCATCGCCAGTCTATAATAAACTAGAACACGATCTGGTTGAGACGACCATGCGTGACATAATAAATGAATAATTATAGGAAAATTATTTATTTTAATATATTTTTTTTACAGAACGATGGATACGTCGAAGCATAATCAATTTATTTTTTATTGCAGTCTATGCCAATAAGGCCATACCACTGGGGTCTTTTTCATACCTTCCTTCCACTTAACACACGAGTTATTTTTCAAGGACAGTCTTTTGAAGTATCACATGTCGCAAATATTATAATATGTAGTAAAAAAATCGTTTTCTTGACTTGAAAAACATGGCAATATCAAATAACATAAACTATAAAACTTAAAAATTAAACAACATAAAATTTCAAACCTAATTATTTAACTCATCGCTAGTTTACTTTGTGTAATGCTTTTCGCAGGAAATGGCGAAACATTTTATTCATATGTCATTTGTTTGGATAAAGGCAGTCAACACGCCAATACGTATATTTGTTTTTCAAATAAGCCTGAATCCAAGGTCGAATGAAAGGTAAGTAATTGCATTCGACTAGTCGTTACCTTACTTTGAAATGGTTCTAATTGACATTTTTGCCTAAAATGACCTACCTTTTGGTCGGAAAAGCTTATATTTACCGCAATCTATCATACATATAATTTATGTGATATCATAAATATCAGAATTATCTATGGTTGAATAACGGAATAAGCAGAATTCTTTTTTTTACTAAATTTATTTGACTAATTTCTAAGTGCGTCATATAACTCACGTGCGTGAGATAACTCACGATGAGGTGAGTTAAGGTCATTATTTCTCAGTAAAAGTTGTGAAAAAATATGCTTAAACTTCGTAGGACTATCCTTGAAAAATGACTCTCAGGCCGAGGGGGGGTATGAAAAGACCCCTGTGTTTTGGCCTTATTGGCATAGACTGCAATAAAAAAATGATGAATATGCTTTGACGTATATTTATACATCTTTCTGAAAAAAAAAATCATATAAAAATCCCTATTTTTCGTATAATTATTCATATTTAAGTCGCGCATAAAAACGACGAAGTTTTCACTCCAACGGCTATGGCGGACTAACAATGGAGCCAGTGACTAACAAGCCAATAACCATGCATGAAGTCATATTACCTTATCGCTTATCGCCTTTTATTGTTGCCAGATATGAATCACTCCGTCCATGTTATCTATGATTTGCTATGGTCACGTTCTCTTATCACTCATGGTTGTAAAATTTTATATGAGGGCTTCCCAGCGATTGCTAACATCGACAATTAGACTGAAAAATTCCGACTTCTTCTCTTTTTTTCATTGATTACGGCGCAACTAGCCAATAAATATCATATTTTTTTTTCTGGAGAAGGTGTAAAAAAACTATGATTTAAGAATACCAAGAGTTTAGACATCGTATCACTAGTATTAAGATAGATATTTAAGGTAAAGTAGCTGTTGGGACAAAACCTGTACCGTTAGGGATGGCTAGGTTAAAATAAGTAATTTGAAACATTTTTACTTGCTTGTTGTTACAATTGAATTTTAATTATACGATGAAAAAAATAGCTACGTATTTGAATTTGAAAGAAATTAGTAAGTTCTACCTAAGTAAATGCCAACTCAATCAATGAATTAAAAACGCTCTTATCAGAAAACTATGTCAAGGGCAGTTAAAACCTTTTCAAAGGAAGGTGTCGAAGTGGCAAAGTAAATAAGGTTTCAGTCACAGGTGCCTTCTCCCAGAAATCAGTTGACTCAGCAATAATTGAAAGCTTTACGGAAACCACCCTTATTAACTTAATTTAGGATGTTTTTCCTAACTCACTTCCCGATTTCGTTTGACCTAAATCAAACTTAACAGCATTCCTGCCACTGCTTTCTACAAAAAAAAAACGCCAGTTAACCTGATACCAGCTAGAAGAATTTCCCACTTTTTGCTCTGTACGCTACGACTTTTTCAAAAATTAAAAAAGGACAATACCTTAGAACTACTTACCTTATTTAAGGGCTTAGATGTCTTTGACCCCTTATGAAAGCAATCCCATGCTAATTACCATACCACATGGCTTTTAGAGCGTATTTACGAATCCTTGATAAGGGTTGTTACACACAGCTTATAATATTATGTCAATTTTGCACCCGGATTGGATATCATAAAATGGATTTTTGTCCAGCCTTCCAAAATTTTTTGAATCTATTTTAATTCATCAGTTGGTACCTATAAAATATAATACATATTTTCTATCATAAATTTCAATAAAAATGACATTTGTGTACATTATATAATTATATATATATATTTTTTTTAATTTTAAAAATAAAAAATATTTGGCATTACAGCTAACGCCAATGCGCCGCGAGTTGTGAAAGTCATACGAGATTAACTCGATGCTAAATAATGTATCAGTTGTGCACAAAATCAACGATAAATAACATACACCCAGCCCAAGATATCTTTTTTTTCAATTGAAAAAATCTGACCTTGCCGGGGATTGAGCCCAGGCCCCCCAATCGCTAGGACAAAGCTTTTGCTACTAGACCACAGGGACCGACCTAGAACATATAGATTCATATTATTTCTGGATTCCAATACGAATTTATTTGTCATCCAGCCCGTCAAGTTTTTCAAAATTTCAATGCGGCCCGTTTCTCAAAAAGTCTGTTGACCCCTGATTTAAGCCACGCCTGCTCACTTTATAATATTAGAATATGATAAAAATATAAAACATTTGAGTAATAATTCCACATTAAATTTATTGAATCAGGACCGGTTTCGCTCCGCTTTCATGTAAAAAGGTTATGCGAGACTTACAAGGTATGACACACAATTGAAGTTACAACTAATCAAACAAATTAAAGTAAACTTAAAACTTTCATTAAAATGTTGAAGATCTCTTAGCAATACAAGCTACTCCATCAAAAATCAATTGGGTAAGAATTATTATAAACAATGTAAAAACCAACAAGTATGTTTATTTAATTATTGGGAAATATTTTAATCTTAATATCCGTAGTCTGTAATGATTCAGCTATGAGCGATACCGGTCCTGGTCTAATAAATTTAATGTGCTACGAGCAGGGCTGTGGAGTCAGTAAAAAAAAGTCTGAATCCGACTCCGACCCCAGCATTTACCAAAACCACGACTCCGACTCCGACTCAGACTCCGACATTGACCAAAAATACGACTCCGACTCCGACTAAAAAAAGGTTAATATCGTCACTTTTTCCCCCTAATTTTCCTATTTATGTGTATTTAATTGAATATCAACGCTATCAATGCGGCCAAAAGCCAAATTTGACATATTAAATGCAAAAATAAAAAGATCAAACTTTTCAATATTTCCGACTCCGAGTACGACTTCGGCCACAACGCCGCGCCGACTCCGACTCCACAGCCCTGGTTACAAGTAGTAAAAATGATTTTTTATTTTTATTATAATGATATTCTACCAAGTATTGACAGTAAATACCTTGGTGATATAAAAGTATGTGCAATATTAAATTTTGCTGTAGAAAGATCAAAAATTATGTTAAATTAAGTCCTTGTTGAACATAGCACAATACCCTCTACAATCTCATTGATTAAGTAGGCATTTACTTGGTAGAACTCCATTATAATACGGAAAGAAAAATAACAATGTATTTTAGTTCTAAATAAATTATAGAACTAAATATATATGTAGAACTAAAATACATTGTTATTTTTCTTTCCGTATTACTCTACAATCTCAATTGTTTTGTAACTTAAAAAACACTTAATGTTGTTTTATATTGCAAATTGCTTTTTACTCTATCGTTTCTTAGAATCTATCTTACTTGTTAGCATATGCATACAGATTTAAAAGGTAAATATTTGTTATCTTATACCAGGGCTTCTTAACCCTGTGCCCACGGGCACAATTACGCCCTCCACAAAGTATAAAATGACGAAAAATCCCAAATTTTTGTTATTGAAATTATTTTTCGAAGAAGTTTTTATTCAAATGTAACTGTATAGCTTTTTTTAACATTTTCAAAGGTAAATTAATTAGTTCATGAATGTAGCACATGTGTAAAGCTTCACAGGAGACAATGATACAAATTAGTAAATATGTATGAAGTAATTGAGAATTTCGAGTGAAGGTGCTTGTTGGAATTTCAATATCATATATGAATCGTTTTATTTTGAGTTCTGGCAACAGTCAACTGTCAGTTCCAGTAACTCCGTGCACTTGAAATGCCTGAAGATGCTGAAAGGTGAATCCCTGGTCTTAAGGGGGTCCCCCCATGTGACGGCCGGTTTTTTTTTTAGCTTTTTTGGGATTTTTTTTTGACGAACCTTATTAACGTAGAAGTTTGAAAATTATACCATATGTTTATATTGACATTTTAACAGTAAGCAAAATATTTTCAGACTGAAATCTTCATCACGATGTGTGGTGTACCACTCCAAACGCACCCATCTCGAAAAAAGGGTGGTAAACGGCCTCCTTCCGACCGGCTGATTGGCTTATCGGAAATCAAAAAATCTAACGGCGTTTTAATTTATAAAACTGTAAAAATCGTTTGAATTAGGATCTTTTGAAAATGTGGAAAATTGAACAATTGACAAGTTATTGAATCGTTTTTGAATTCAAATTTCATGATTTTTTTCGACTATTTGGTTTCGTAAAAAAACGGCTTGACAACATTCTAACGATTTAAATTTGATATACGAAGAACTTGAGATTTGTTTTTTTTTTAATCCAGCCTGCGCCCGTCACTATTCTCCTCAACGTCAAATGCACTCGGACTCGCAATAAGGTTAAGAACCCCTGTCTTTTACCTTTCGTTCGCTAAAGATACTGTGAAAGAAAATTTAGCATCTAAAAGCAAAAACAGTTTCATACAAAAACCTGAAGAACAGCATTTCTTAAAAAATTTATAACGTTTCGCTTGCTTGGCGTGGTAAATTTTGTACCTTCCGGCGAACATGATTGGAAAAAAAATCATTTATCAGTGTTAGCCATAAATTGGTTGTGACTTCTAGCAAAGGCTTTTTTCAAAATAACATCCGTCTGACGATACAAGCTCATTATATATTAAAGCTTTGCGATATTGTTTTGCACTATTTTTGCTGTACGAATAATATTTTTCGAAAGATTGTGATATCAAAGTAACGTATTAAAATTATTTGCAGAAATTAATTAAAAAATTTGCGCTTGCAACCATTTTGAAAAACGTCAAGGTGTCTAGCTGGATACCGTTTCAAAAGTCGTCTTGGAACTGGGAATGTCAAAAATTACTATCAGAGATTGATTCCTACAACTCTTATGTCAAGTCTAGCTCGACATCGTAAAGGTATCGCGCAGCTCCCATGGCCTTCCAGTCCTGCTCGCCGTGGTAAAACTTGGTTGGAAAATATGTTTTTTTTTAATTCTTAATTATATATATATATATATACATATTTATTAACTATTTCCGCTCTCAACTTAGGGCATATGGACTGGACTCCTCACGGAGTTTATCTCAAAATATGTTTTTCTGCAAGAACGGCTTATTACTCAGTTGCTCAACCTCTCTTTTTCGAAGAGAGTAGGGATGGAAAGGATACGAAGACTAGGACAGGACTAGTGATTCGCTAATCGCCGTCACTATGCGTCGCTCTTTGGGATCGGAAAGGTGGGAAGGGATTTTCAACAACACAAACACCCAGGCCTTTGAACAGAATTATCGACTGAAAAAATCCACTCGTCCCAGGCGGTCCGGCACGCAAGGCAACACCGTTGACACTGCGCCTCGGACCGAACAAATTATATATATATTCATAGGGAAATATTGTATCATGTCATAATAAGGTATATTTTTCGGTATTTCGTTTTAATACGCAAACCCTGTGAAATGTATCAATTTCTCTTCTCTATTGAGGAGTTGCCGGAAAGAAAAAAAAATACATTGAGGAGTGTGAAGGGTTGATATCATTTAGTTAACAATATCTGACAAAAAATATAACAACTTGGTTGATTGAAGAATTTAAAGATTCAAAAATAATTAATAGCTCATTTTAAAATTACAATGTATCATATCTTTGAAGCAAACCAGAATGATTACATGAATACAATGCATATATGGCAAATCAGACAAAAAATGCCGGGACTATGGTGCAACGTCGTTGGCTTGCGTGTAGATTTTTTCAGTCGATTTATCGATCCTGTTTGAAGGCATGGGTGTTTTCGTTGTTAAAAATGAATGTAGCACATATGTAGAGCTAGCTAAGAAACAATGATACAATAAGTAAATATGTCTTTCTTTTGATAATTGGTTTTTTGAAAATCCGGCCTTCACCCGTCACAATTATCTAAAATCTCAAATGTGCCCGTAGTCGCAAGGAGGTTAAGAACTCCTGGTTTACGGGGCCATATGTTTAAAGTCATACAAGACCACTGGACTTCAAACGAAAACTTCGAGTATTAATCGAGTAATAAGTTAAATGTAAGTTCTTTTTGAAAGTTGAACGTGTCATACTGGCAGTGTTTTAAGTGATAAAAAAAGATGTTTTAAGACATGCTTAACTTCTTTATGGACACAAAATCGTACGTCGATTGAAAACCAAAACATAAAAAATAGATTTCATTTAAGTGTTTTGTTAAAAAGTTACAAGATCGGGTCATTGTTTTACGTGGTTTCTCGTCTAGACAGAATCATAAACAAAAAAAAAACAAATCACTTTGACATTTTTCTCATTTCAATTATTAAGGCTTAAGAGGTATACAAAGGTTTTGTCTGGGCTATTATACACAAAATAATTATATACCCGACCAATTAAATCTCGATGAAAAAAAGTTTTGCAATATAATGGTGCTTTGTTCATACCGCTTTGTATTAATTTTTTCGTCACAAATAATTGCTATTGATATTAAATATTTTCACGCAAAAATTTAATCAAAACTTCTACTTGAGTATTCATAAATCTATTTTTGGGCGCTGAACGTTTTTTTTTATAGAAGTTAATAAAATTCTCAAATTGTTTTCATGTTCACTCAAACGAAGAGAAATGGCAAGCTGAAATATGAATATTCCATATATAGAATGTAATGAAAAAAATGATTTGCATTTTTAAAGACTAATCTGTTAATTGAATAAAATAGTTGCTGGCACTAAAATCTAGCTAGTACCCACAGGCAAGAAGAACAATTTTTTTATTTTATCATGTCCACTCCCAACTTGGAGCATATGGATTACAAATGGAGTTTATCTCAACATATATTTTTCTACAAAAACAGCTTGTTACTCAGTTGCTCAACCTCTCTTTTTCGAAGAAAGTAGGGTATGGAAAAGATACAAGGACTAAGACAGAGATAGTGATTAGCTAAACGCTGTCGCTATGCGTCGCTCTTTGGAATCGGAAAGGTGGGAAGGGACATAACAACACAAACACCCATTGCCTCTGAGCAGAATCGATTTACCGACTGAAAAAATCTGCTCGTGCCGGGAATCGAACTCGGGTGGCTCAACACGGTAGCCAACGACCACTGCACCACAGACCGGGCAAGAACGATTACCTTTCTTAAACAAAGTTCCGCCTCTTTATACTTATCTTGATGGCTAATTAACAATCAAATATCGTATATTTAAACAAATTCTCTTCACTTATTAAATTTTTATACCTACCATACGCTTCACAATGTTTTAATATCAATTTGGCGCGTTGGCGACAAAGTTCGTCCAGTCTCCTTCGTCTCTTAGCCTAGAGTATTTTTTCCATTCCTTTCCCATCGCTGCTGACTAGAGGGCGCGATCGCTATGATTTTTTGAAGTCATTTTACTTTTTCGTCTCTACTTATGGAGAGTCGTCGAGAAGAATGGCTAAATTGATTCTCTGACAAGAGATCGTTGGGTTACAGTGAAGGCCCACTGCCTCATGAAACTTTTAAGGGGTTTAACGAATGAATTCGCGAATAGTGGGTACACTTAATTCTTTGTGTTGGTAGCAGACATTATAAAGAAAAACAATACAAATTAAATAGAATGAATCTAATATCAAATAAGCAATTGGCTAGCAATTAAATTCAGTTTCTAGAAATTTCTCATACTCAAATATGTCAGAAATTAATATTCGGACTTATAGCAAATTGTTTATAATAAGTAGTAATTAAGCAAAATATTAATTAGGGCATGGATGTCTGTATTGCTTAAAAACTCCGAATACGCCCCCACAATCTTTACAAAATATTTGTGAAAGTATTACAAAAAATTTTTTTTGTTGATAATGCTCGCCATGATCAAAACCGGTCCTAATCTATTGAATTCAATGTAGAATAAGAACTAAAAATGTGTTATTATTTTTATCAGGGCTGTGGAGTCGGTAAAAAAAAGTTCGACTCCAACATTGACCAAATACACGACGCCGACTCCGACTAAAAAAGTTTAATATCGTCACTGTTTTTTTGCCTAATTTTCCTATTTATGTGTATTCAATTAAATATTAACCCTTCCAATCCGGCCAATAGCCTAATTTGTCATATTATAGGCAAAAATAAAAAGTTTGAACTTTTCAAAATTTCCGACTCCGGCCACGACTCCGACTCTGACTTCATAGTCCTGATTTAAAATATATATTTGGGTGAACAAGTTGGTTGTCCCACCACCCATCCGTTATGTGTGTGCAGCCGTTTTTCACAGCCGCCTTCCATAACGCTATACGATCAAGAAAAGAAACGAATTTACTCCTCACTTACTTGGCCCGAGACAGAGCTGCACGGGACTGATCTTTTAACCACCCACTAAGGTGCTTAAAGAAAAGAAAAATAGAAAGAGAATAAAAAAGAAAATGTGACTTGCTCAGCCACTTTGTTAGAGTGATATTAAGTATCTTATGTATCTGTATACTGATTTTTATGATTCTAAAATTTTTATTATAAAAAAACGTTTTATTGGCTATATTTCAACTGAAAATTTAAAGATAGCATAACATATTGCATATCGTTGACACCGCAACCGAAGCAAGGACACTGACCGCACAGCTACAGGTCAGAATATTGCATTGATTTTATTTTCTCAAAATAGAGAAGGGTATTGTAAAATTGTTTTTATTTTCCATTTCCTGGTGTATTATAAATTCTGCAGGCATAATAAAATTTGTTGCGGATTGAAAAATACACAATACTTGGAAAAGGTTTGCTTACAGCCAAAAACTTGCGAGGAACAATTTGCAAGATAAACAAGAGGTTTATAGAACCTCTGTTGTCTTTCAACCGTGCAAAATGGGGGAGGTCTGGGGAAGCACTGTTTGTTTATGTTTTACGTAGGTAGGCAGTGACGGATTAGGCGGAAAAGGGAATAAGACAATAATGGAGCGGGAAGGTATGATTTCCAACGAATAATACGCTTTAAGTATATTGGATAATAATGTTGTAAAGTAAATAGTGTTTACTGAAGGAACTTTACCTCTGTTTTACAGATATTGCGTGATTTTGGATAAATATGTACATAAGAATATTATACACCAAAAGTAAAGTTGATTGATATACAGGTATAAATTTTCTACTTTTAAAAGTGTGTTGTTCGAGCTTTAAGCTCTCACATACTGTATACATTTATATATTAATATGAAAGGTTGTATAGAAATATGTTTGCTAGACATTGATAACTGGACATATGATATATTTTTTTTAGTATGTGAAACATTATGCTACTTTTTTTTCAATTCGGTATTCAAAATAGCTCTTCGATTAGATATTTGAATGCAGTACTTAAACAAGAATCTACATTAAATTTAATTGACTTCATCTCATAAGTTAATATTGTAATGAATATTTAATTGTTTGCTTTGATTTGATTCATTAACCCCTTCTTGCGTCCCGTAAAAAGGAAAAATCCCAAACTCCATTTTTTTATTTTATCATTTTAATATATTATAATCAACTTGCTTTATAACATAAGCAAACTGCGATAGTAAGTCCTAAGATGCCTCTGAAAGAGTCGAAACACGTGTCACAGTTAGTAGCACAATACGTGGAATAATCAAAGTTATTTTAAATTTTATATAATTAATGTTTGGGGTTGATTACTCATTACTGGACGTATCAAAGTTATGAAACATTTGATTATTTTGTAAGACATTATGCTTCTTTTATTTTGGATTTCAAAATGGCTTTAAGGTAAAATTTTTGGATGTAGCAATTAAACAAAAAATCAAAATTAACATTCTTGTAAAATAAGTCGTAATTTGTATGTGTGTTTTATATTACTGTATATACTGTAGAAAGTCTGGGACTCACGGCTGTACTCGGTCAGAACCAAGTGCCACTTGTTCAACGCATGCATACTGACTGTGCTGCTTTACGGTTGCGAGTCATGGCACATCACAAAAGCACAGGGTAACCGTATACTGTGCTTTGAAAACAGATGCCTGCGGCGAATACTAGGAGTACAGTGGTTTGACTTTGTCAGGAATACGGAGGTAAGAGAGCGGACAAACCAGCCCCTTATTACGTCCAAAATTAAAAGGCGACGATGGACCTGGCTTGGACATGTGCTGCGGATGCCCCAGGGGAGCCTGAATCCTGCCTGCCTCTTCTATCAACCTGATGGATCCCGACGCCGCGGAAGGCCTCTGATGACCATCCATAGGATGTACTCAGGGGAGCTAAGGGACGCCGGGATGACCTGGGAAGATGCGAGGAGGTTGGCGGGAGACAGAGAATCTTGGAGGCACTGTGTGGAGGCCATATGCTCCGAATAGGGAGCGGATATGGGAAAATAAAAAAAAAATATACTGTAGGTACATATGCTTTTTCAATATTCTAAAAAATCTCAAAAACGCTACAAAATATAATGACACTTATATGGTGTTCACTGTCAATACGTTGTGGAATGGCATTATAATAAAAATAGTATTATATTTATTATACCTTATTCTTCATTGAATTTATTTAGATCAGGACCGGCTTCGCCCATCGCGAGCATTATCAACTAACGTCATCGTGATAGTCCTGATATTAATTTATCCAATGCGGAAAAAGTACTATACATGTGATAGTATCTTTATTGAAATATAATAGGTTTAAGTTTTCTTTCCAAACAACTTTCTCAAGCTTAAACTAGAATAAAATTGCGTTTTATTAACATACCGTTAATTTTTTTTCAAATGAGCGTTCATTACATACATGTGTGTGACAAATATTGGTGGCTTGGCTTCTTTACTAAAAATGTTTACAATCATATTTTCCGGACCAAACATTGTTTTTATTTAATTAAAAACCACACACGCTGACAAGTGTAGCTTATTTCTTTTAATTTATTCACTTTCAGTACTTGGAAGATGCCGAAAAGGAAACCCGGGTCGCTAGCGACAAACTCATGAAAAGTACAAAATTTCAACGGTTGAAATTTTATATTGAAATTCCATCAAGCACCCTCGGTCGAAATCTTTAACTTAATTTATGTATGCTTTGTTTTTCCAGTACGCTTCTGTTCCCTATCAAGATGTTTTTATAAAGCACAATCTAAAATTGTAAGGCATGTTTTTCTGTAATTACAGCCCAAGATTTTTTTTTGGTGATGATAATTTTACCTTCTGCAGCAGGCAGAATAATAACTGATATCAAACAGATCAAGAAAATTATATTCATTAAAAATAAGCTACCTAAGTATGCGTGTTGTTTTTGCTTTTTTGCACACGTGCTTCATGTTTGCCCCTTCGTCCTTTAAGATTGTTTACATTTTCCAACACGAATTTTACTTTACACGTGCTAAAAAATATGTTTTTATCGTTTTGGGAAAATAAAAAACAGTAAAAGGAACGTGGTGAAACAACCTCCTTAAAAATCAATTGAAATGATATGTTTTTTTTAAGTAAATATAACACAACTGTTTTGTATTGATCAGGATATGTTTTGATCAGTTTTATTTGCAGAAATGTATGTAGAAGCACCTGATTTTTTTCTACGAGACTGCTCGTTACTCAGGTACTCAACCTTTCATGTTTGAAGAGAGTAAGTAAGGACTGTAAGGATACGAGGACTAGGACAAGACTAGCGGTAAAATAATAGCCATCGCTACACGCCACTTTTTGGGAAAGGATTTTAACAACACAGACACCTATTGCAGAATCAATATAACGACTGAAAAAAACTGCCTGAACCCTGGAAATCCGCAACGAAGTTGACCAATGCACTACAGATCGGGATTTTATTTATTTACTATAAAATGATTATCCTTGATGACTTTTAAAATGTAATAAGCTAAGTATTGTTATGGTAAATTCTTAGTGAAAAGGCATTTAAAATATAATCAAGTAATTATAAAAATGTAAAAATACCACTGTCGATCCTGAGGTTGTGATGAACTTAGGATGTGATTTATTAGTCATTACATTTTCTTTATTTTATATATGCTATGCATAGAACCTTTGTTTAGCCAAGTATAGGAAATATTTGAATAAAAATTACTTATAAAGGGTCTTTTTATAAGGACCCTTAGTTTTGAAATGTAAATAAAACAAGTTGTTTGTGAGATTTCGACTAAATTTTAATTTCATTTGTAAGTATATTTTACGGCATTAAATATGGCCCATTGGCTCCAGTGGGCTTTCCACGATAAGGGTCGATTCCATAAGGGTCGTTTTGTAAGTATTACCTGATAAAAAGGCCCTTTGCTTGAAATATTTAAACAATCGCCAAAATGCCCTCTCATCCGAATATCATTTAGTCGACCAGATAAAAATTTGGTTTCTCGTTATTGAATACAGAGTTGCGAAATTCTTTCGTAATTAATTCATCCAGAGGTTAAAAATATACACTAGATTACATTACTTACGTTTTTCGTACGTTAAATAATGAGTCGTTTTATAAGGACGCTTAGTTTTGAAATGTAAATAAAACAAGTTGTTTGTGAGATTTCGACTAAATTTTAATTACATTTGTAAGTATATTTTACGGCATTAAATATGGAATATAGCATCAAATGTCTGCCAATAACCATTCATTATAAAATGGGCCATGTCGCTAAAGTTGACTTTTTTGACAAATTTGGGTAAACTTCCAACTGCTCCAGAACCCAATCAGGCGTTGTCTGTGGTCGTTTACCTGAAGTTCCTTGGTTAGTTGGATTTTATACGGGTGCAGACATAAGGCCCGATTCAAAATTCGCCAAGTTGAAGTCGCAGAAAAGCCAAGTTCTTGTGAACAACGAGAAATAAGCTGCCTTGGGGTTCCCTGTACACTTTCACACATAGCAGCAATGTTTTCACCAGATATTGTATTTTGATGACGTACAGGTAGGTGTTGGCCGATTATTTACCAAACTGGTTGACTCAAATTTGGCCACTTAACAATGAATAATCTACTCAGCAGGACAAAGTAACATATTTTGAGCGTCCCTATTGAAATACCCTTTACATATGTATTAATTTTCCAACAAAAAAAAAATTTCAACGAGAAGAAAATGCTCTTATATTTAAAGATATCGACTGAGGGTGCTTGATGGAATTTCAATATCAAATTTAAATTTTGTACTTTTCTATGAGTTCCGTCAGTTCAAGTACATCCGTGCACTTGAAATGCCTGAAGATGCAGAAAGGCGATACCCGGGTCGTAAGCGACAAAGCTTTTATATTATTATTATTATTATTTTTTTTATATATAGAAAAAAGAATATTTGGCATTACAGCTTACGCCAATGCGCCAAATATTCTCAATTGTAAAAGTCATACTAGATTAACTCGATGATAAATAATAAATCAGTTGTGCACAAAATCAACGATAAATAACATACACCCAGCCCAAGATCTCTTTTTTCAATTGAAAAAATCCAACCTTGCCGAGAATTGAACTCGGGTCCCCTGATCGCTAGGACAGAGCTCTTGCCACTAGACCACAGGGACCGACTATTTTTTCAAATAATTACATGACTAAGTAAATCAGCTCATAATTGGTTGAGTTGAGAACATCATAATGAGCCGTTCTTAAAGCTCGAAAAATCCAGTAAACACCGGTTCAAACAACAATGGGAAACGATTTTTTCATATCTTTTAAAAAAATCACAATGTCTGTGTATAGAATACATTGTTGCGATGCATTGGACCAATAAAAAGAGTTGTTGAAACAGCAGCCAATCGCAGTGAGTGTTCAAATGCAATTGGACGTTGACTGTTCACTTTATATTTGGAAAGAAGAAAAGATGCAGACCGTAAAATTGCAAACCAAATTCTGAAGTAAAACTTGTTCAAGAGACGATCGAATGCTGTGCGATAAAATTGTATTGGCTTTTTCACAGGATGTTAAGTCGAGGAAACAGCGTAGTAAAGGAAACGATGGTTGTTTCGTTTTATTGTCAGGTGATGAAACACTTTATTCAAGAACTGTTTTCGAGCTTTCTGTAAAGTTCTGAAAAACTTTGTCAATACATATGTATGTATATGCAATAGAACCTAATAGAGAATTGTGAAGCTTTCTTTGTCAATCAATAACATAAAAAAATCTTCGTAAAGGTCTCAATCGAAAAACTGCTTCTACAATTTCAATTATTTAATACAGAGTTATTGCTGTGTTCAAATTCATTTGTTTAGGAAAACAAAGGTCCTGTGTTTACTGTAGTCAAAAAAAATATGTCTTTGTTTTTCTACATTTCTTAAAATATACTAATTATTGGATTCAATATTTTTTTCGGAAAACTCAATTATAAAACATAAATCAAAGTAAACGATGTAGAAATAAATTTGAACAATTCATTATAGACACGATTCTCCGAAAACTAGACAAAAAAAAAATGATTAATGTTTAATTGGTATGGAAAAAAAAGAAACCATTGAGGAAGATTCTTGAAGGCTAAACACGTGCCACTTCTTTTATATATTTTCAACACATTAAAAATTCAGCTTAATGTATATAAAAAATGGTATATTCAAATGAACTTCAACAAGATTGCCACTGACTCCATTGATTTTAATTTAACGTTTGTGTCAAAAGATGAAACATGTGCAAACGCCACTGCGAGCTTATTTGTGAATAAATATCGTATTTTTAAGTGAAGCCTTATGCAGACACATCTTTTCAAGGCAATATGATTTTTAAAATATCGATTTATTTAGGAGTTTCTATTTTATGTGATGTTAAGCTAACAAAGGACTTGCCCCTTATTTTTGTAAATATCCCTGGAAACATTTTTTAATTCTTACACATTGGGTATTTTTTTTTCATTTTTTTAAAAACCAAAAACATGTCGGGTATGAAATGATACGTTACGTAGTATTTTATGGAAAAATTGATGGTTGAAAATGGTAGCCTGTGGCAAAAATGCATGGAATTGGCTTGGCGTTTAAAGGGTTTATAATCCATTCAAAACATGTAAAACTTATCTAGATAAAAAAAATTAATTGCAAAAAGAACGCTTTATTTATTCTGAAAAATTAAGCATTCAGTGTTTTGTTTAATTAAAACAGGAAATAGTAGACTTTTTTGACATAATAATCGCGTGCTACTTAAACTTATGAAAGTAATGTCGATTATTTAAGTCAACTTAGCCAGACTCAACGTTACAATAGTTTTATTCTTTTGACTTGCACATGAATAACGATTAAATGATCACAGTTGAAAGTGTAAGCTTTCAAAAGAAAGAAGTTCTAAACACAAAAGCACACTCAAGCTTTAAGTAAACCTTTGAAAAAACTAGATTACGTAGGTATTCAAAAAAAACTTTTATTCGTTCTGGCAAGCAAAATATTGGCAGTGAACTTTTGTTAAAACCGTGCCAACGATTTATTTTCTATTGTTGTTTATTTCGACTGTGAAACAATCATTTATAATTTGCTGTGTAGGTTACCAAAATAGAAATATTGACAGATAGCGCTAGCAAGCGGCTTGTGTGCAGGGCTGAAGCGGAGGGTACACACCGTATACCCTCCGATATAAATTGTAGAAATAGTTAAATCAAAATATTGCACTATCATGTTGGATAATATTGTTAGCATGTCGTTTCTGATGTGTCAAATTTTATGTGCATACATACAAATGGACCTTCAGAAAATTTATTCAAACCAAAATGATGTCGATTGGAAGGAAGGTGGAAGAAAATATTGACAGATAACCCTAGCAAGGGGTTGTATGCAGGGGTTAAGCGGAGGGTATACACCGTATACCATCTGATATAAATTGTAAAAATAGTTAATCAAAATATTGTATCATCTTGATATAAAATATTGTTAACATGTTGTAGATGTACGGCTGGATATATAGATTATAGATACACTAGCATCTTTGTCCATATTTCGTATGCACATAAATACAAATGGCCCCCCAGTCAATTCATTTCAACCAAAAAGATGTCAGCTGGAACTATGTCAGAACTAGGTAGAAACAACAAATGCAGGGCTGACGATTTCAGGGCGAAGATTTCACGAAGCGTTTTTATGCAAAACGTTATTAAATAAAGTTCATATTTTTACTGACCATTGTTGTAGTAGATCTATAAAATTAATTTTGATTCTTGTCCATTTTTATTGTAACTAATTTTTCTTTTTTCAATAATATGATCTATAATCTGCTCCCAATGTGAAGCATATGGCATTCTAATGAAGGTATCTAAAAGTTCTTCATATTTTTAATAACTGTTTGTTATTCAGTTGCTCAATAGGTTTTTTAAGTTCGATGAGAGTAGGGATAGAGAGAACAAGACTTAGTCAGGACAAATGGTTAGTTAGTCACTCTTTCTACGCCCATCTTTTAGAATCGGATAGGTGAGAGGGCAATTTTTGGTCGCACAAGCACACGTGCCTTCAAACAGAATTAATAAAACGAATGAAAAGTGCTTCTAGTACTGGAACTCGAGCCCGTGAAATCCACCACGGAAGCCAACGACGTCAACCACTCTGCGCCGCGGACCCGACAATTGCGAACTTCTTTCCTAAAATGTGTAATATTTTATTAATAAAAAAGTTTGTACAATAAGTGTGAAAAGTGTATACATTGCGAATTTTACAACTGAAGCACTGCCTGCATGCATTATCTGTAAAGTATATCTATATAAAGGTTCGAATGTGTAAACCCTTTTGTCATTATTTTTAAGTCCGGGAAATATTTATCGGATGAAATGATATCGATAAAAAATAAATACATACATTAAACCAAAATAAACGTAATTTTATAAGGACCTGCCAAAGAGATATAATAATAGCGTATAATCTAATCTGATTGGACTTGAATAAATAGAACACATTTTATTTATAGTTTTTCCTCATATATGATATTTTGTAAAGATCAGAACCAGTTTTGCTCATCGCGAGCATTAACAATTGATGATAAATAAATCGGAACTTTTCTCTACTTTACAGGATAGTTAAAAAACAGGTTTCAATAGTAATCAATTTGACCTATTTTTTAACAGATACATTATCTAAAAATAATAACAAATTTTTGGTTCTTATTCCGCATAAAATTTATAAGATCAGCAAAGGCTTCGGACAATTTAATTATAAATAACACTGTTTCGTTGTATTTCTTATCAGTTGTTAATGGTCGCCATGAGCGAAACCGGTTCTGATCCAATAATTTTATAGCACTTATTCCACTTATTTCATCCGATTGCAAAACAGCTTTGGTGATTTGCTGTGTGTACGCCAAAGAAGATCTATTTATATATACATAAACAAATGAATGATCCCGTATGCGTTTCTATAACGTTCATCCGATTGCGATAAATTTTTTATAATTTGTTGTGTGGATACTTTCGAAGGTTTTTGAATCAACACTGCCATACACAATTAAACACCTTCTTTCTTTGAGTGGCATTGCAACACTTGCCGGGTACCAGCTAGTAGAAGAGATGAAATGTATTTTATTTATTGCAGTATAATGCATTTTTACCAAGAATTGACAGTTGTTTAAATCTTACAACTGATTATCTGATTAATAAATCTAATTTATTCATCGTCAAGTGAATGAGAGTATGAAGCGATCCTAAAAAATGCTGGATTGTGATGAAAAGGTGATTGACCGACACAAATATTTATATTATACAATTTTTCAAACTGTGATTTGAATATCTAAACTGAATAATTAACAAAATAACGTTACAAAAACTTTCGTCATGCACGATATTTATTTTGAATCATTAAGTTTAATTCAGTGAGTAAGTTGCGAAGGAAACGAGGGTCCATTGAAAAGAGACATGATTTATACAAAAGTTATGTTATTGAAAATATGCTAAAAAAAAACTTTCTTTGGCAACATGAAAAAGCCTCCTTTACGCGAATGTTAAAGAGGCGAAATGCTGTGACTTATGCGATGCGGATGCGAGTGTGGGATCCTTCGGGAAAACGCACTTCCTGTTAGAAAATCCCTCGTAATAAGAATGTTTTCAAGTTAAACTTTACTCAATGGAATTTTTTCAGCTTTAAATTTAGCCGTCATAGTGGTCTATTTTGTCTTTTTATGCGACACCCAAAAAAGCATGAAAATAATTGTGAATTCGTTCGAACCTTACTTTGAAAAACTTCTTATCATCATTTTGTCATAAAATGACATTCTGGTCGGAAAATTATGTATTATCCATAATCTAGCACAGTGGCCTCCAAAATCAATAAGAATGTTATCTACTTTCCGTAATTTAAGTTGTCTGATGAGCTACTTATGTATACATGAGGCCTTAGGAAGCAAAGTTAGTTCTCAAACAGAAAGCATTTTGGAGAAAAAAAAAACTCTAAGCCGTAAGAGTTTGTATTTCCCCTGTACGTATATAGTGTTAAAAACATAAAACATAATATAAATCCAGTGATTTTGCCATTTTTTTTGGATATTTAAATTAAAAATGTTGATAATGCTGCATTTGCTTTAACCTAGCCATCTCGAACACTATAGATTTTGTCCCAACAGCTACTTTACCTTAAATATCTATCTTAATACTAGTGATACAATGTCTAAACTTTTGTTATTCTTAAATCATAGTTTTTTTACACCTTTTGCAGTAAACAAATATGATATTTATTGGCTAGTTGCGCCGTAATCGATTAAAAAAGAGAAGAAGTCGGAATTTTTCTGTCTAATAAGCGATAAGAGAACGTGACCATAGTGAGTCATAGATAACATGAACGGAGTGTTTCATATCTGGCAACAATAAAAGGCGATAAGCGATCGGATAAGAGATAAGGTAATGTGAATTTGTGCAAGACTATTGGCTTGTTAGTCCGCCATAGCCGTTGGAGTGGAAACGTCGTCGTTTTCATGCGCGACTTAAATATGAATAATTATAGGAAAAATAGGGATTTTTTATATGATTTGTTTTTTCAGAAACATGTATAAATATACGTCAATGCATAATCAATTATTTTTTGTTATTACTTAAAGCAAACTTTGCGATAGTAAGTCCGAAGAAGCCTTTGAAAGAGGCGAAATACGTGTCACAGGTAGTAGCACAATACGTGGAATAATCAAAGTTATTGTTAATTTTTTTATTTAGATCAATATTGACTATAATTGAAATAAAGGCCTCTTGGCATGATGTATACAAGATATTACATCAAAAATCAATTAAGTATGCATGACAATTAACAATGTTAATAGCATTTAATAAATAAGTAATAATTAAAAAGATTTATGTGGAATTTATACGTTATTGAAATACATGTACAGTAATTTTAATATAATTTTTTTTAGATTGGCGTCGATAAATTAAGTGCTTAAGGCAAGTTTAATAATAATTAACGTTATGCGAACAATTTGCAAAAAAAAAAAAAACCCCTCATTCTTTTTGTTCGAGACCGCAAATATCCGCGGCGGTGTATAATATTTGGGTAAAAATTATCAAAATTTCTCGCTGCGTATTTGTTACAGTCTCCTCGCCTGATTTATTCGATATTTTCTAACGGAGCACAAAAGTGGAACGGATAACAGGGGGGGCAGAGATGAAAAAAAATCTGCAAGGGTGAGGTGGTGAGTGTTGGGGGAAAATGGTTCACCCGTAAAAAATATGCAGGTTACCGCGAAGGTCGTCACATAAATTTGTTTACAGGCAAAAAATTCCACATCGAGTCCTGGCGCGGGAGGGGTTAAGTCACGTGACGCAAGTTTTTGAAAATGCTCCGGGGGGTCTGCAATATATTAGGAGAGAATTGAGGCCTGAGTATGCCGGCTCAAGTTTTTGTAATAGTTTGACCTGGTATCCGTGTTTTAAAAACTTTACTTGGTATTTAATGTTTATTGTTTGACAAACATAATAGTTATTAATGTAGAAAACGCAGTTTAAAAAAAAGTCTTATTTGTTTGAATTAGGCAAAAATCTCACATAAAAATTCATACCAGGACTGTGGAGTCGTTAAAAACAATTACGACTCCGACTAAAAAAAAAAATCCCTTTTATTCCTACCTTTCATATTTATGTGTATTCAAATATACATATATCAACCAACCAATCCGGCCAGTAACCAAATTTGACATATTATATGCAAAAATAGAAAGATCAAATTTTTCGAAATTTTCGACTTCTGCCAAAACGTCATAAACTTACTGTATTAAATAGTGCTTACAATTATGCCTATCTTAAATGTCAACTCTATAATGATTTTTGATTTTCAGTTTTTACTCTATTGACTGTGTTGGCATTAAGTTCTACAGAATTATATAATACATAGTTGAAAGCTATTTCAACGTACTGTTATGCATCTCTTCACCCCTATTTTATTAAATGCACATGGCTCCACCCTTAAGGCAGTATTCTGGTCTAGAGGCTGAAATTTTAGGTGTTTTTGCAAGTGCTATAGAAAAAAAAGTAATAACAGATTAACGTCCATTTTTTTACCAAATAATTATTTATATTTTATAAATATACAAAAAAATATTCAAACCAAAAAACTAATAACCTAGAAAGTTACAGGCTGGTAAAGTAGGGGGTCTCAAAAAAATGACGCTCCATAGTTGCCACGATTCCAACTTTTCTAGTCATCTAAAATATAATTAAAAAATATATCCTTGATTGGTAAAGATGTCATTTTCGCGCATATCAGAGAAATGTAAAAATATTAATTTTTAACAAAATGGTAGAGGTTTGAAAAAACAAAACGTTTTTTTCCTGTTTTTTTGAGACTTCGGAATTTTTTTAAAATAGTAAAATTTTTTTTTTTTTATATAATCTGAATATGCGCTATAACTGGATGTATTAAGAAGATTCACATCAAATTTCATGTAAATCGGTTCAGTAAAACTTGAGATATCATGGCAACTATTTTGAAAAAAGTAGTTTCGAGATAAACGTGTTTGAAGTTTTGGGCGAAGCTTCGCCCAGACCCGTTAGATACTACGTGACTAAAGTAACTGTATCTCTGAAAATACTCGGAATTTCGAAAAGTCCTTGAAAGGGCATATTTTTAAAGGTTTGAACTTTGATAATATGCAAAAAAAATGATTTCTCCAAAATCCTAGACCAGAATACTGCCTTAAGCCGATACATCCGTGAAAGCGATGTCACATCCCCTTTCTCACGGTCATAAAAGCAATAAAGTATTAATAGATAACCAAAAGAAATATTCTGCGGTTTTTACAAGATAAACTTTGCACTTGATTTACTTAGTTCCCACAGATTTTATAAACACATGTGGTTAACTAAATGACTATATAACCCCAAACAAACTATAATTCTGAGTTATTCTTTCACCATCCGTTTGCAAGCTTGTTATATATTGTCAGCTATTGTAAAACTGTATCTATACAAAATAAACCAAACATCAAAACGATAAAGTAATTAAATTGTATAAGTGCCTACCCGTCCGTGTCCCTCAAATATCATAGACAAATACCTGACGGTTGTCTATAAAACTGAACCATCTGGAATAGTTCATATTCGTCTTACAATTGGAAACTCATTTGACTCAATATCTTAAGCTAAAGTCTTTGAAAGTAAGATAATACACATTCTCATCTTATATCAAACACTTGATATAAAGAGGACGTAACAGTACGTTGTCGTCAGAACTGTGCTAAGCCATGCATTACTTCAGTTTCAGTTTCGTCAATACTACTCGGATTCACTTTCAGCATCTTCAGGCATTTCACGCAGTCAGAACATCAGATTAATTTCATTCGTGCACATTAAATGCTTGAAGATTCCGAACGAAACTCAAGAAAAAGTACAAAATTCAAACGATTCAAATTTGATATTGAAATTCCATCCAGGATCATCAGTCGAAATCCTCGTTATGTGTTTGTCTCTTTTATGAGGACTTGGGTGGTAGCCTAATCCTCTTCAACTGAATATTGCTGACTTGTTTCATGGTGCACGGGGCTGAATAGTTTTCCGTGCGCCAATCCATCTCTCGTTCACTTGTCCCTAAGTGACGTGGTAAGCTGCTGAATGCAGCTCACCGCTCGGGCCGGAATCCATCTGTTTGCGGTTCCACCGGGGGCTTGTCACTTCAAGGCCATCCAGTGCGCCGACTGGTTGAAGAGCAAGACGAGATGAGGCCGGGACGCCGTCGATGTGAGACTTGTGCAAACAGGACCGTCGCTCCGAGGGTTGGTACGCTGTGTATCGTCGTCGAGTCGTCGTCGTCGTTCATGCTGATATTTCCGTTTTCGCGCGCGCGGCTTCTTCTTGGTGTGATGTGTACATGATGATGATGTGTAGTTGATGGTGTGAAGATGGTAGTGGTCTCGAACTTGTGTTTGAGTTTCAGCGTGGCTTGATGCGGTGTGCCGCTCGGGCCGGTGTTCAACTGCACCTCAGTCGAAATCCTAAATTTTATCTATGTATATATACCGGTGTAAGAAACATACAACATTAATTTTCTCATCTATTCTAACATCGTTATTATATTTTCAAATATTATACCTAATGTTAATTGTGACTTTATGTAATTCTTAAAATAAAATAAAATCTGGGTTTTTATTGAATTAGGTCAAAAATAGCATAAGCTTTTTGTAACGGTATGAGTTACGGTGATGGATTCATGTTCGTTCGATTATTAATTGAATTGATGATATCATTTCTAATTGTTCAAATGCATTAACATTTCCGTCCCAGTGGGTAAGACAGTTAACCACCATCTCCACTTCATCTTAATATTAGTGATTCAATGTTTACAATTTTAGTATTCTTAAATCAATGTTTTTTTACACCTTTCGCAGTAAATAAATATGATCGATCGTCTAGTTTCGTCGCAATTTTATTAAATTTGACTTATTTTCTTTTTTATTAAAAAGAAAATAAGTCGGATTATGACTGACCGAAAACCATTTAAATCGTCGCTACCGATTGCCAGGATTCAAACTTCACTGCCCATACGCGATAAGATAACGTTATCTTATCTCAAACGCGCCTCTTTCAACGAACATTCCAAATCAAATGGATGTTTTTACATTAATTAATAATTGTTACAATGCATTAAGCTTAGATTCTTTACTGCAAAGATGTCAAATGATTGGTACTGAATTAAAAATTATGCTATGTCCATTCACAGTTACAAATTCATACGAAATTGCATTTTATAGATTTTAATTAAATTCTGTCGGTGCGGTGGCTCGTAAATAACATAGCCTGTCATTTCAAAAACTTCATTAAAATTCTAGAAAAAAATTGAAAAGGTGTTTAGCTTGAAAAATTATTATTAATGTTTTGAAAAAGAATCTCATTTTTTGTCATCGATTCTATATTATAGGATGTCATGTCTAAAACAATTTTGATTTAAAAAAACGAAATGTAAAATTATGTTTCACCATGCCATCTTTTTTTTAAACGTCAATTATTTGACATGTTATTTAAGTTTGAAATTGAAAATATTTATTCGAAATGAAAATGTAGTGCAATCATTACCTTACTTTGAAATGGTTCTAATTTTCATTTTTGCCTAAAATGACCTTTTGGTCGGAAAAGCTTGTATTTGACATTCTATCAAATATATGAATTTCAGAATTAACTATGGTTGAATAACGGAGTTAGCAGAATTCATCATCAAAACAATGTTTTTTTCATATTTTATGGGCTGTCATACTGTTCATTTTTACAACATATTGTTGCACTTGCGCAAAGGTTATAGGCATAGTACAATTAACTTTCAGTAGGTGACGCGTACCATACACAATCGGCAAATGTCATCGATACTGATCAATGTTAGTGAAATTAAATCGAAATTATTTATCTAAAATATTGTGCATCCGAAAGCACTTAATAAACACAAACACTTTCTTTCTTTGAGTAGCATTGCAACATTTGCCGGGTACTGGCTAGTAAAATATAAAAATCAGTATTCATTTTTTGATATTAAAAAATTGATAAATAATTGGATTATAAAATTGAAACCGTAGAAATAGTGTGTAATTATTGGATTCGAAAAAACAATATTTTTTAATAAACAGCTGAAAATTGTAGTATCATTCTTCGAAAAAATCATTTCACCGTTGTAATAAAATTTATCGATTGAAAGTTTAAAGTAATGTTCATTATTTTAGATATACAATTCCTTGTTACGATTTATTCGTTATTGCAATATCATGCTTAATTTACGACCTACTATTATCATAATTATTTTAGTTTGGTCTTTTGTTGTTTTATACATGATAACATACAAAATTGATTAAACTTTTATCGTCCATTCATGTAATTGTTTGAGCAGTCAATATACAAATTACTGAGAAGGTTGGTTTGAATTGGAAACAGAATTATTAAAATAAGTAGGGACGTTGTTATTTGAGGGCAAAAATAAAATGATATATTATATTATTGAAAATTTGAATTTTATTTTCGTTTCCAACTTTAATAAACCTATCAGGTCCGAAATAATCTTGAAAATTGTTCTCAAATCATTTGATTTTATGATCCAGCTATGAATTCTGCTAAATCCGTAATTCAATTATATATGATATGATAATATAAGTTATCATACAAATATGCTAGATCAGTGATCGCCAAACGGTCGCTCCGGTAACTCGCGGTGGCTTTTTCAGTAGCTCGCGTAAGATATTTTACCATATTTATAAACTTGCTAGGATCAAATTTTATCAACCGTTTGGGTAGAAAAACAGCAGTCTTTGAACATTTAACCTTCGTAGGACTATCCTTGAAAAATGACTCTCAGGCCGAAGGGGGGTAAAAAAAAACCCTAGTGTTTTGGCCTTATTGGCATAAACTGCAATAAAAAAATGATTGAATATGATTTGACGTATATTTATACATCTTTCTGGAAAAAAAAATCTTATAAAAATTCCTATTTTTCCTATAATTATTCATATTTAAGTCGCGCATGAAAACAACGACGTTTCCACTCCAACGGCTATGGCGGACTAACAATGGAGCCGGTGACTAACAAGCCAATACTCATGCACGAAGTCACATTACCTTATTTCTTATCTTATCGCTTATCGCTTTTTATTGTTGCCAGATATGAAACACTCCGTCCATGTTATCTATGACTCGCTTTGGTCACGTTCTCTTATCGCTTATGGGCGTGAAATTTTATATTAGCGCTTCCCAGCGATTGCTAACATCGACAATTAGACTGAAAAATTCCGACTTCTTCTCTTTTTCAAACGATTACAGCGCAACTAGCCAATAAAAGGTGTAAAAATCTATGATTTAAGAATAACAAAAGTTTTGACATCGTATCACTAGTATTAAGATAGATATTTAAGGTAAAGTAACTGTTGGGACAAAATCTATACCGTTAGGGATGGCTAGGTTAAGCAAAACTGTTGACTATGAACACAATACACCAAAAAAAACCAACTGGATTAAAGTAATAACAAACCTGCTTTAAATATATTTGAATCTTTTTCGTAAATGTTGTACTTTTCCATGAGTTTTACCGCATTCTATGAATAAATAATATGAAATATATGAATTTCAGAATTATCTATGGTTGAATAACGGAGTCAGCAGAATTCCGGAGTTGCACTGAATCTGTATCTGAGAAATAATGATCTTAAAGATCTAATGATGGAAATTTTTTTTTGTCATTGCGGCACACCTTACTTGAAAAGGTTCTAACTGCCCTTGACACTGTTTTGAGATATGAGCGTTTGAAGTTTCGATTGTTTAAAATTCATTTGTAACAATGATGTTTCCAATTACTTATTGTAAGCATATTCACTACTCTTGCTGATCTTTAAGATTTAATGATGAAAATCTTAGAACTTTGTCAAATAAATTTAGTACAAAAAGTGTGCAGATACAGTGCAACTCTGTAATTCTGCTGACTCCGTTATTCAACCATAGATAATTCTGAAAATCATATGAATGAATACGGTAAATACAAGCTTTTCCGACCGGATGGTCATTTAAGGCAAACATGTCAATAAGAACCTTCAAAGTAATGTAATGAAATATCAACCATCTTTTTTGTTTCAGAACTTTTTTGGACGACGAAAGAACTGAAAATTTTCAAAACTATTTCACTGGTGAAGAGAAACAGTTGGTATTGCGAACATCTTAATTGAACTTTCATGTTATAAAAGTGTTTAAAAATACAAAGAATAGGAGGACAGAATTCTTGCAAAAATAGATGATTTTTTTCTGGACACCCTAATACTCCTGTCACTGCCCGCCACTTCAGTAGGAAATAAAGATTTTTGCTTCAAAGACTATTTTCCATATGTCAAATTATGCACTTGCGATTTATAAACATAGCCATTCCCCGTGATACGTACCATCCAATATTACCTTCATTTGGCGACGCAGGAGATAGCGCGGAAGAATTTCGCCAATAAATTTACATGAGTCGGCGGTTATTCTCCGAGATCTGACTTAATTTGACATGAGTAACTTCATAAATCGGCAGTAAATGAAGCGAGATGGAGGAGCGGCGGGGGACTCCCTCGTTGGCTCCCGCGCGTCTGTTGACATTTCACGATGACAGATGGTGTCATAGTCGCTTCCTGCACGTGATAAATGGCTGGACGACGTGCGGATATGAAATGATGGGTCATGCAAAAAGTGGTATAGTGTCGGTGCAACTCCACCATTGTTGGCGGCGTCGCTGCGTTTAACAGCTTCCGGGGAAATTAGCCACACATCCGGTTCTTTTATGGGGTTTTCTTTTTCACTTTGTGATAAGTACTCTGCAGTTTATCATGTATGTACATGAAACGATGTTAAATTTTATGTATTTTATTTTAGAAATGAATTTGCGGGGTTAATAAAAGCTTTGAAACTATTATGAAAGAAGATTTATTCTAGTGGAAAGTTTATATTCGTTTATGCTGACGCTACGTTTTTCTTTACAATATCGAATTTTTTATATCAGACTTACGCTTATTCTCAACTCAAGTCCAATTAAAAGTATAACTATTTTTTTCAATTAAAATACTCGTGATGAGCAAAACTATACCTGGTCATATTTTTTTTCTTTTTTTTCTCCGAGAACTGCCTGTTACTAAGTTGCTCAATCTCTCTTTTTTGAAGAGAGTAGAGATGGAAAGGATACGAGGACTAGGACGGACTAGTGATTAGCTAATTGCTTTCGTTATGCGTCGCTCTTTGGGATAGGAAAAGTGGGAAGGGATTTTGAACAACACAAACATCCATGCCTTTGAACAGATTTATCAACTGAAACAATTCGCTCGTACCGGGAATCGAGCCCGGGCGGTCCGGCACGCAAGCCAACAACGTTGACACTGCACCACGGACCGGACCATTCGTTTCATTACTTCTGTAATATTAATATTATAACACATTTTTGTAAAATTTATATTCTTTGTTTTGATCTCGTGTAATTTCATCTTGGCACTGAAATTGACGACATTGACTGTGACTGTGGCAAAATTCGTACCGTAGAAAAGCTCAGGTCCGTCTAGGCAATCACAATGCGTCGCTTTTTGGAATCGAAATGGTGGGAAGGGATTTCCAACGACACAAACACCCATGACTTTGAACAGATTTAACGACTGAAAAAATCCGCTCGTACCGGGAATCGAACCCGGGCGGGCTGGCATGCAAGCCGACAACGTTGACACTGCGCCGTGGACTGGACCTTAAAACCTAAATCTGAAACAAAAAATGTGTTATCATTTTTCATTATAATGTCATTCCACCAAGTTTTGACATTGGACACCTAGAAAGTGAATTAAAAAATTTTCTTTATACGTCAGAAAGCGTTAATTTTATTCAAGCTCAAAATTTACAACTTCAATGTTTTCAGTTTTAAATATAGTTCGTCAGTATATTTTTTTCAATAAACGTTAGAATTTGTCTAGAAAATTTCATTTGCTCCAATTACCGTTCAACCGTTACAATAAAGGCCGCCGAGGAAGAGAGGGTGGCGGAGGGTATAACAGACGGCACGCCGTGTTGCAGACAGCCCCAGGCTTGGAAAATTACTGCCGGAGAACAAAAAACCACCCCGTTCGAATCCCGAGCGCTGGACTCGGCGCGAAATTGCATCACATTGAAGTCCGCCCTTCATGTCGACGAGAAAAAAGCTCAAATGAAAAGCTCTCGTTAGCGCCGAAAGCTTTTTTCGGCCCGGATGATTAAAAATCTAAAGTTTCCCTATTTTTTTTTTATTTTCTTTTCTGTTACACAAAGGAAAATATTTAATTGCAATATTTAATATGATGGCTGATAATTGCTATTCTACTTTATATGTAGTAATAAAATTTATTGGATCAGGACCGGTTTCGCTCATGGCCGGCATTACCACTGATAAGAAATACAACGAAACAGTGATATTTATAAAAAAACTCAGACAAGAATTACAAGGTATGACAAACAATCAGTATTACAACTAAGAAAATAAATTGACGCAAAATTGACTATAATTAAAATGTTGAAGACCTTTTAGCAATGCAAGCTATAACATCAAAAATCTATTAAGTATGAAATATCATTTATTAAGTAAAAGCCAAAAATAGGGGCATTTGTGCAAGACACTTTTTCAATTGAAAAAAATTTACTTTGTCGAGAATTGAGCCCAGACGCACTTGAACGTTAAGACAAAGCTATTGCCAAGAGACCACAGAAAACGATATATATATTTCATACGATACAAAGATTTAGTGATTTTTAACGAAATTGCTTCGGATGTCGACATATTTCACATGGCCGTGAGTGAGTTCTGACGAGTACCACTTTTTATGTATAATATTATAGTTGATTTTGTCGGAACTTAGGTACTCTTTGTCAATTTCCAATGAATTTTATTTTTCATTCACTCTTATTATATTAACTGTAAACAAAGTATTTCTTCTTTCAAGGTTTTCATCTTTTTCACATTGAAAAAGTAATAAACTAATAATTTGTAATTTTTGCAATGTACATTTATAAATAGATGAAAAAATAGCTTCAACCTGAAATTTAACCTAAATTAAAAAATAAAAACAGATTAATATCTTTGAGAGCTATCCAAGTTACCAGAAGCTTTCCATACCTTCCAGACCATCCCCTTGCCGTATGCGATTGGTAAAATAAATAAGGTTCTGTCGCATGAGGTCACGTCTTTGGTTCGCACTGGCCATGCCAGAAAGTCGCCCTGTCGGTCCGTCATATATGCCGGGTCCAAAACCCTTCCGGTCCACCTTATTATTCTGTATACAAACGAAAAAGGTAAGGATAGTGGGTGGTGGAAACCCAGAGACTATCACATAGAGATGGGCATGATAGGAATATATTCAATTATGCTGCAACAATATTTAACCATTTAACAGCCAGCATGTGCATGTATGGCGGTACTTCGCACGCCACGAATTTTATTTTAAAAATTAAACGTTCGTAATATATATTTTTTTTAATGTTTTAAAGTTTATTTGTAAAAACTTACCAAATAAATGAAAACTGCGTCGATTACGAAGCGATTGTGCCGATATTTGTATGTTTCATACAATTGATTTGTGAGTAAAATCTCGTTTAAAGCGAGCGTCCAAAGAAGTAATTTTTTGTATGATTGGCGTGCCGTTCACGGAAAAGTTTAAGACGTCTATGGCAGCCATCTGGTGAAAAGCGGAATAGTGTTAAAGGATTATGAACGACGTGAAAGTACCGAGAGAAAAAGAATAGTGATACTTTCGGATGTAAATATATTTATTTGTATGAACTTATTAAGCTTCGTAGTTGAGTGACAACGTCGTTTATTTTAGGTTTAGAGCTCGTGTTGTTTCATTTTTCAACGTCTGTGTTGCCTTAAAATCTTTTCATAACGCATCTGATCCTAAAAATGGTACATACCCAAACACTAAAAAAACACTAGTTAGTTACACTCTCTTTGAAAACAAAGTTTGTCAAAATGACTAACCAGCAGTTGTAGAGTTTTTTCAAAAAAATCAACTGCATTTGAGTCTATTTGCTCCTGATTTGGAGTAGTTATGGTAAAAAAATATTTAAGCCATTAATTTATAGTCATTCTGAAACGCTTTTCCCATCATGTGTTTGAAATCGAAAATTTGTTGATATTTTTTAATATGGTTCCATGACAAATCAGAACATGACTTTTCAGAACATGACATGTTCAAAGTCATGTTCTGATTTCTCCGGTTACCTTTTAATATACATATATTAGGCCTTCAAAGTAAAAAATAGCATTGGGCAGTTTTTCCGTGAATACAATACTACAACCCCATCACTAATACGGTAAAGGGACACGAGAATGGGTTGAGGGCATTTACCCCATATATAATAATACAATATTTCCACGTTGTCAATTTTCTAAGACTTCGGTTCCTCCAACTTATGCGTCATAATTTTTACACTAGTTTAGATGTCACGGTTTATATCAATATTGATGAAAATTGTTAGAGGGATTTAAATTTATTGTTCGGTGAAGCTTGAAAGGTTGTTAATCACTGGATTTAAGAAGTGTAATGGAATTACTTCGACTAATTATTGCAATACTGATATTTGCAATTGATTTTGAAGTAATTTCGACGTCTTTGTTCAGTGCGTTCACTTTCATCTGAGAATGACAAACAATGAAAATGGACATTTAAGACTCGGAAACAGAATATTTTTTAAGTCTTACTCCTACTTCTCATGTGTTGAGTCTGGTTTGACATCGTATAGGAAAGTCCTGCTCGACATTGAAAAAGTTGTTTGGAAAATTATATATTATTAATTTTTAATTAGTTATCAAATCGCATTCAAACTTTAACATTACCTTGACATAACTTTTTCATAACATTTTTGAAATGAGGAGACATTAATAAATAAAATAACGCTTTTATTAATGACAAATGAATTCCGGGATTTCGGGATCCGGTAAACCAGGATTGGAAACCCTACTTGAACGCGTTTGATTGTACTGGTGTGAATTTATCCCGGAATTTTAACAATATATTCTCTATGCACCCGATGATTGTTTTTTTTTATAACTGTTATAATTCACTTATAAGGTGTTCACTGTCAATACTTGGTGGAAAGGCATTATAAAAAATAATAATACATTGTTAGTACTTTTTCCACATAAAATTTATTTGATCAGGACGGGATTTCGCTCATGGCGAGCATTGTCAACTGATCAGTTGACAATGCTTACGCTTACAATCTAGATCAGTTGACAATGCTCGCCATGAGCGATACCGGTCCTGATCAAATAAATTTTATGTGGAAAAAGTACTAAAAATGTATTATTATTTTTTACTGTTATAATTGATAGTTGTAATAATCATGATTTGTTTGTTCTTCCAAGAAGTAGAACTAGCCTGCCAATGAGGATGCTACTGGAAAGAACTTTAGTGATTTTGAGTGGAATTGCTTCAGATGTCGACATATTTATCATTGACGTGAGTGAGTTCAGACGAGTTATATTTGTTATGTATTATAGTTGTTTTAGTCGGATGTCGGACTCGGTTGTCTTCTTTGCCAATTTCCAAAATATATTTTTTTTCACTCTTATATCTGTAAACTATGTAATTTTTTTAGCCAATGATTTAACCCTTTTCCAGGACTGTGAAGTCATTAAAAAATTAAGACTCCGACTCCAGCATTTACCAAAAACACGACTCCGGTCAAAACGCAGCGACGACTCCGACTCAGGTAAAAAATCCCCGACTACACGATTCCGACTCCACAGCCCAACTTTTATCACATTGCAAAAGCAATAATTTTATAATTTGTGATTTTTGAAATGTTCATATGTATATAAATAAATATTTAATATAAATATAAATGAAATTATATTCTATCTTTAAATGTATACACAACATCTCCCTTAAGCAACTGTTAAAAACTAGTATTTTTTAAAATAATATTAACATATTAAATGCCACGATCCCGGTTTCAGTAAAACCGGTACTGCAACCCCTACACTTGACAATAGCGCATATAAATATAAGATACGTATTATGGGAGGCACTTTGGGTTGTGGTTAGCAGTCACCTTACAGCTGGACTGATGCTCTTCATATCTCATCTCGTTTACCCATGAGGGTAGGTAAGAGGCCCTCATACATTTTTTCGGCCATAAATCAGGCCGCGCAAGAAAGGACTGCGAATAAATGGTGACGGCTTTTCTAGGTGATTCTGAAAAATTATGATGAGCGCTTATGTAAATATTATAAGACCCCACCGGCGAAATATGCACTTCTTTATCACCGCCCCTACCCTTACTTTGGCTTTCATCCCTCGGCGCATTAGCTGAAATATGGCGATCGAACACTTTATTAATGCCAACGTCATATTTTGCAGAAAAAAAGAACCTTTTTACGTTCTCATTGAAATTTGAATTGTTTTAATTTTGTACTTTCCCATGAGTTTTGTCGCTAACGACCCGAATTTTGCCTTTTGGCATCTTCAGGCATTTCAAGTGCACGGATGTACTAGAACTGACCAGTTTGTATCGTTTATACACACAAATAAAAGTAGATAGAAGATAAATTGCTATTAAAATGTAAATTAGCAAAAATTTTATGTAAATTAGTTTCAATGAATTAAGTGGGTTTGTTATAATTATCGGGATTTTGGAATGTAGTATTGCAAATACTAATAACCAGATACCTAATAGCATAGGAATATCTAAAATAATATTAGGGTTTTATCCGACCTATTATTAATGAGTTGATTGATTTCAAGTGTTTGAATCAATAATTAATAAGTTGGCGACAAAACTCATGGAAAAGTACAAAATTCAAACAATTCAAATTTAATATTGAAATTCCACCAAGCTCCCTCAGTCGAAATCCTTAATTAAGTTTATCAATATTTTAAGTTTTCTATTAACCGTTGATATTGCAGCTAAAGCCAACGCACCAGATGCGTTGCAATTGGAAAATCAAATAAAAATCTTGAACTTGCTATATTATTTTTTTCTTATTACTCAAGGATAAAATTAAATAAAGGCGTGTATTTAATGGGTCAGTTTCTTATTTAAGCTTTGGTCAGTGAAATAAATAAATGGTCAGTTAATATTATAAGCGGTCAGTGGTCATTGTATCAGTTTGAATGTAGTCAGTTATTAAACGAAGCTGCCTGTTATGTATTTATAATGGTTAGTAATTTATTAAAAACGGTGGTATTTAAATTAAATGGCCATTCATTTAATGTTTGACAGCTTGTGAATATTATCAAATATGGTCGTAAGAGGCAAATTTATGACAAGATCTATGAAAAGTAAGCACATTAAATGAAATGATTTCTTAAGTTCAGGTATTTGAAAGCATATAATATTATTTTAATATGTGTAAGGCTAAGGTTTTTTTTTTTGTTCTTTTATTGTTAGAATTTTGTATTGTAATAAATGATCCCAAAGAATACTTTGAAATATTAAGTATAACATCGAGTTGTTTTCATTTAGAGAGGAAAAAATGTACCATTTATAATTTTTAACTGACCATTTATTATTTATTACTGACCATCTATTAAATATTCACTGACCATTTATCGAATTAGAAACTGACCAAATAATTAGTTGCCTTTAATAAGAGTACTCATTCTCACATGTTCTGATAAAGATCAGAACCAGCTTCTTTTTTTCATCTATTGGAAATTTTTTCCATAGTCAATTCTTTGGATTCGGCGGTAACTTTGTGGAAGTTTATTTTAATAGAAAATTAAAAATAGCTGTGATTGTCCCATGTATTGCGTTACTAATTGTATCCCATGGTTCAGTCTATTACACATTCGCTTTGCCATCTAACTTATGCAAACTTTGCGATAATTAGTCCGAAGATGCTCGTGAGTAAGGCGAAACACGTGCCAAAATTAAAAACACAATATGGGGAATAATCGAAGTTATTTTATTTTAACTTTTTGATTAAAATTTGCATCATTTGGCACCTTTTGGATATTTACTTGTACCCATTTGATCACTTGATCTTAGCTCTTATATTAGACCAAAAAACTGCATTAAAACACACACATACATATATGTAAAGTAAACTAAAATTCATTGAATTTATTTGCCTGAAAGCCTTGAGTGCCTGAAATACCTTCGGAAAGACGGAAAGTAAAAGCTTTAAGCAAGACAAACTTCAAAATGAATAAATCATTAGTGATTTAATACTAGAATTACATATTTTAGAGTTGGTATATTACGCTGAAAATTTTCGCTCGAGTTTATCATAATATTTCATTTCCATGAGAGTTATTATGCATTTATTATTTTACTCAATAAATCAAACAAGTCTTTTGGGCTTATCAAAATCCATCGGAGAATAAAACTAATTAATTTGAAATAAAATTCAAGCTTCGGGAAAGTTTGCCTTTGCGAAACAAGTGTCAACAAAAATCTACGTTGTGTTTGTGTTGTAAAGCGAGTGGGTAGGAAACAGAAAGTAACTTTATTCGTTGGTAAGCGCTATCCGAAAATCATATTATTAGCAAGTCGAGCTTTTTGTTTACACAGCATGTGCCTTTGTGTTCGATTTTGCGTCTAACGAGTCCTACGCACTGAATTGGTTAAAACGAATTAGCAAAAATCTCAGCATAATATTGAATAAACAAACGTTATTATTTTATTTATCATCGAATTAACCTGTGACATGCCATCCACAAAATATCGTTTCAAGCCTTGGGGTAACCTAACTAATTATTTTTTATTAATTTAATTATTTTACTACTTATTTAAGAATCATATTTTTTAGGGAAATGCTTGTAAATAAAAAAAAACAATAGTACATAGTGATCATAGCCAATGTTCGTTGTATGTTGAGGGGTTAGCTGCGAGCAAAATTTAAAGATTGAGCAGGACAATCCAACAATTGCGTGGCATAATTTTTATCATACAGAAAATTTCAAAAGGTTTCATTAAGAGGCCATATGCTCCATTTTGAGCGATATTTATTCTTCTGGTCGTTAAATTCAACATTTATTAGAGTATGTATCGATCTGGGTAAAGTGCGCGAGGGTTCTGAAGCTGCTGCGACGCCGCGCAGCTTGGAGACATCATTAGTAATGGCATTATTAACGCATTATTACGAAGACTGTGTGCTAATAGCAATGCCCACTGCGTGGTTTTGCAAGTGTAATAACTTAAGACATTTACTTAATCGGCCAGTATTTATGCAGGAGAAAATCATTGCAGCTCGGCCATATTGGAAACTTATTTTCTGGCCGCTCTACTTCAATCGAAAAACGGAATTAGAAAAAAAATCTTACCTGAATGAAATATGCAATATTTAAGTACTTAGGCTAAGTGTTAACAACAAAAGAACAGTTTTAACTAAAATTGACTCTTTGAAGACATGGCGAAAGCTCTTTAGAATTTCACAATCTGTGTGAATTGTGTCGAATCGGACTTAGGTAATAATACAGTCACCCTGTATGTAAAGCTTTTACGAAATTTGTAATCGGCACCTTCTCTTCAATCGTCAAGTTTAATTAGTTTGTGACGGAGTGGAGGGTGTTTCCATCGAAGGCTGTGTCCCGACTCCCATTATCAGAATCCCGTCCATAGCCTGACGGCACAGGCGGATCCAGAAATTGTCCCAGGGGGTGGCCATTCAATTTGAAAATAAAATATATACCTAGTCCCTTTTTTACGTGATTTTTTTAGACGGCACCGTGACTATTTTTTTACAGAAGAAATTGCAACCCTGCATTTAAGAAGTGATGACCCCGAACAAAATAATGTGATTTATTATTATTGATGACCCTGAACGTTTTCATCGATTCTTTTATTCCAAAAAAAATGAAATCATTAAAAATCGTTATATAAAAAAATACAGTTTAATACCAAAGAAAAATCGCAAATTTTTTGACGCGGCAAATCGGATATAAAAATATTCAGGCTAAATATCCATTTTTTAGTGTAGATATAATGAGATGTTAAAAAGCCAGACCCTATAGTCATTCCGTTATATAGTATTCTTTAGCCAGATTGTCATGCGTCGTAATGTGGAAAAACTTCTTTCAGCGGAGGCAACGCTGATTGTAAAATATATATAGCTGTTGAGCTCAAGGGTCCTGAAAAAAAGAGAACTACAGTATATTTATGTAAATAAAAATCATTTAAAAATTAATGTTATAAGATTTTGAATGGAAAAATTCTTCTCAGGGGGAGCCATGGCCCCCATGACCCTCCTTGGATCCGCCTTTGCCTGACGCCGTTACCCTTTTGCCCGTTTCACACACTTCATGGATCATAAAGTTCCCTCAGTCAAGCGTTATTTAGAATTATTTAAAGTTATGTAATCGTTCATATTATAATAGAAACTTTGGCAAGTTGGAATCTTGCCAACGCCTTGATGAAGTATAAACGTGTCAAAATAAACGCTGTGATCATTAAACTCTATAATATATAACTCAGTGAAATGAATTGAAATTTTCAACAGCAAAAAAATTGCCAGTTAAAAAGTTTTTAACGAAAAAATATTCGATCGTTTTTATGCTATACGCGGATATTATTCAAATCAAATTTCTTTCCAAATTGTCTGAGATAACTGGCAATACTTAATGGAATGGCATTGTATTATTTCAAAATATTTGTTGAATGACCTCATGACCTTTGGACTGGAAGAGTGTTCTTTCCCCAATTGCTTGAGAATCGACGAAATAACAAAAAATCCTCATTTGATAAATATTGCTAATGGTCGTTCTAACTTATTTGTTTTTAAATATAGTAGCTTATTGATTGAGTAGGCATTTACTTGGTAGAACTCATTGTTATTTTTCTTTCCGTATTATAGTAGCTTATATTTGCCAGAGGTCTTAAGCTCTTTAACTTTTCCTTTACATCGGGTTAGATAGAGAACCCCTTCTGCCACTTTATGTTAAATATCTATCTTAATATTAGTGCTAGAATGTGTAAACTTTTGATATTCTTAAATCATTGTTTTTCACACCTTTTCTGGAAAAAAAAACACTTTGAATTTTATCGACTAGTGTCATCGCAAGAAAACAAGCAGCTTATTATTAGCCAAAAACTCTTAATAACGTCGCTACATATTGCCAAGATTCAAAATTTTCCGCCCATATGCGATAAGATAACGTTATTTTATCTCAGACGTGCCTTGTTCAAACATACGTTTCAAATTAAATGGATGTTTTTTTATTAAAAAGCGTAGATAAGAGCTTGCGATAATAGTTTTGATTGAGCCAGTCTGCTATGAACAACAAAGCAAACACGATGCCTGTTTCATGTGAGACTAAAAACATGAATAACTATCGATTTTAGTTTTTTTTTAGAATCTTATATATAAAACCGAAACGGGGATGTATGTCTGTAATTCCCTTTTGAATTTTTGTTGCGACGGTAAATTTGTTTACTTATCAATGTGTGTGTAGAGACTCCAATTACTCAAGTATCGAGTAGTACATATATAAAACCGAAACGGCGTATGTATGTCTGTGGGTCTGTAATTCCCTTTTGCATTGTTGGTCATTAAGTTGCCATAAAAACGAATATGAAAGAAAATATGTTTGATTTTTTTATCGGCGAAGACATTTAGTCAAAATGTAATAAATTAGTCTTCTACTGAACTTTTCCCGGCTTTTATTAATATAATAATGTTTTTATTTACGTGAAGGTATTATTTGACATTTCTTTGACAGCAAATTAGATTTTTTCCTTGAATTTGGACATTTTAATGGGCGAGAATGGGGCTGTCAATATATGAAAGGGGCTGTGAAATGTCAATGCCAGTCTGAAATGTTCATTTTAATTCCATTTTAATTGAACTAGACTTTTGAGTTTTGAAAAAAGTTGTTTCAACTTGGCCCGTCTGAATTTACGCGCCGAGCTGAACATAACCCCAAGCTGGTCCGAGCGAAGCCGGGTTCGAATACTGGTATTATATATAGTTGCTAGCTTTTTGGGCTAGTATTGTATAAAGATACGTTTAAGCATTACATAACATTTAAATACAATCTTTGCCAATAAAGCCGTCGATCGAAGTTAATCATTGTCTATATGTTGTAAATTATGCCTATTTTGTTTTTTTTTTTCATTGTACTATTTGCGTATTTTTACCAATTGTTTGCCATATAAGACTTTCTCAGTTTTTGAATAAATAACGCTGTATGTTTGTATAAACTTCAGTTGATGAGCTCATGCTCGCCACGAGGTGAGTAGATATAGTCCACATTCCTAAAAGTGACTTAATTGAGTGTGTAACAAAATATAGCATACCAATGTGTATTTTGGTAAAATTTCAAATATTTGCAGACCCTTTGAAGCATTCCATAGAGGCTTTAATTAACCCTTTAAAGGTCAACCTTGAATGAGATTGAGCGGAAAACGTGGAAAACAATGCTAAGGTCGGAAATTAAAAATTTTAACTATCGATTAATAAATTTAGATACTTACACGTATACCATTCATGGTTGAATTCATTCATCTCACCCACAAAATATTAGAGATTATCCTTTCGGTATATAAATGAGGGGTATAAAAGCAAAACCGCCCCGAACCTTAAATTCACCTTAATTCATTTAAAAAAAATGATTTTAATGTTCTCTTTTCCATTATTTGAGTGTTTTTTATTGTATTCACATCTTCTTCTTTCTTCGATTCTCAATTCCAAAGCAAGCAATTTTAAATTTGGTTCCTGCAAAAAAAAGAATCATTCTTTCGATAGTGGCGGTTTTGCAGTTCAACCTTTCAAAGTGACGGTTATGTGATTGAATGTTTATAAAAATGGCGGCTTTGAACATCAACATAGTGTCTTTACCGTTTCAAGACCAAAACGTCAACACAATATTGATCGATTTGGATAATTTGCAGAAGCAAACACATTTTTTTTTGTATAGTGAGAGAGGACTAGAGACTCTAATTCGAGTATCGAGTACTCGATACTTGAGTAATTTAAAAAATACTCGAGTAATACTCGAGTAATACATAAATGAATATTTAATTCCAAATTTTATTTTGTTTTAAGCAGCGGACAGACAAACTAGATAGCACAATTTAATTATAACTTTTAAGCCAAAGTCCACAGCAACAGAGACATTTTTTTGTACTGCTGGAATAAAAAAACAAAACTTCGAACCAAATTAAAATTTGAGACGTTTAATTCTCTATTATGTTTGAATTATGTGTTCCATAAATTGAAATAAATGTAATAATGAAATAAAATAAGCTTATTTATTTGTTCATCATCAATTATTGACAGACACAAATTTGAAAAATAATATAGATTTTTGCACATCTGAAACTACTCGAGTATACTCGAGTACTCGAGTATTTTAAAATTTTACTACTCGATACTCGAGTAGTTGAGATGTCGAGTAATTGGAGTCCCTAGAGAGGACGTTAGCCATATAAGATTTGCGATATTTAAGTGTTTACTGGCTCGTAATTATTACATTTAGATTGTGGCGCTTTTGAACATCAAATATAGTGTAAAAGAGGCGGATTTGTTTTTGATCGCCATTTTAGATGTCGATTTTAAATGATTTCCATGTGATTTTTCTTTAGTTTGAAGGGCAAAGACCGGTCTGTGGCACAGTGCTCAACGTTGTTAGCTTGCGTTTCGGACCGCCCGGGTTCATTTCCCGGTACAAACAGATTTTTTCAGTCGATTAATCTGGTCAAGGAACATAGATGTTTGTATTGCTGAAAATCCGTACATACCTTTCCTATCCTAATAAGCGACGCATAGCGAGAGTGATAAGCTAGCCACTAGTCCTGTCCTAGTCCTCGTATTCTCTCCATCCCCTTCTCTTTTGGAAAAGGAGAGGCTGAGCAACTGATGAACCATATGCTCCAAGTTGGGAATGGAAAAAGGGCAAAGAATGTAAGGAACGTATCAATAATCAATCCTTATTAAAAAAACGATAAGATGTGGATAGTGGCGGTATTGCTTTTATACCCCTCAAATGGTCATATATGTGTTTACAAAAACCACAAGCCTACCTTTTTCCATTAAAATTTGATTGTTTAGCTTGTATTTAGGCGTTCACAGTGCCCCTCTAAACGAATATGTAAATTATCAATAATGACAGCAATGGATTAATACCTACACACTCAATATTTGCTCTTAATTTTAATGTGAACAGCCTCTGCATTATACCCTAACCTTACCTTACCGCACCCTGCCTAAGACTACAGGGATGTTCCCAATGTAAGGTGAGAAAGGTAAAGATAATAATTGTCTGTGCACACACTCCAGAAATAGGAGATGTGTAGAATTAACCCTATGATTAATTTAATATATCAAAGAAATATTCGCCCTGCGAGCAAGTTGGAAATGAATGCAAACCTGCCTCAGAAATTGTGGTTACTCTTGAAAATACAGCTCATTTTTAAGTATGTACCAAAGATATGCAACCACACTTTATGAGTGAGATATTTTTTGAAATATTTTCATTTAACCAGTTCACTGCCAAGAGTTATTTGATAAGTTCTTACCAGTGTGCCTAGTTTTTTTTTACTAAAAAAATAATTTGTTTTTGTTGATATATTTGATTCTTTTTAGAACTCTCATAACATATAAATAATTTAATTAAAGAAACATATCCGATATCTGCAATTAAATAGCCCTACATTATGAAATGAGCCTTGCTGAACGCAAAATAAATTATTGGTGGTAAGAATATGATGACAAACACATGTGTGACCAAGTTCCAACTGTGCGTTAAGCTGGAAAAAGTATAGAAATATAAACGAACAAAAAACGAAAAAATGTTGTATAAGCTGCTCAATATATGTATCTTTATTTTGACATAAAATATTTATCGATTTTGTCGCCACAGCACATAGAAATTTTATTTGTGTGCTGGTGTAAGCTTGGTAATGGTGGCTTTTAAGCATAACGTACACCAGTGTACGCTTGGCATTAAATATGTTAAAAAAGCTTTTTCCTGATAACGATGCCTAACTGGATAAAGACAACATAATTACAATCTGTAAGAAAATCAATGGCCTTATGGATCAACTATATAAATCTTTTTAAAAAGTTAGAATAATTAAATTTAAAGGTAATTTTATTCAAATACTTGAGTTTATTAAAAAAAAATGATGCGTGTTAGTACATTTACTAAAATAATTCAGCACACGAAAGTTGCCAGCACGTGCCTATAAAAGTGCTTAAAAATCTCAAAAGATTATATGAGATTAAAATGGCAATTTGACGTCGCTGGCTTCAGTTTAAGAGTTCGAATCCAGAATAGTTGTTTTCTTTTGCAGGCATAGATGAATGTTGCTTAAAATTTCCTGCCACACTCACTCCATCCTAAAAGCTTGCAGTAGCGAGAATGATTAGCTTACCACTAGCCGTGTTCTAGTCAAATCCTTCTTCTTCACAAAAAAGGTCCAACAAACATTATGCAACACTACACTGGAGCTCTACCAAGAAAAATTGCAACGCTGTTTGATGAGACAAAACTCACTATTTGTTAATAATGTTCTTTATATAAATAGCGTGAAACTCTTGCTGCAGCAGCTTTCACGCGTGCTGCCTGATACATCTGGGCAAAATAATTGAAAAAGAAATTAATAGTTCAAGGTATGATTTTTTTTTTTAAACCATTTTCCTAGTCTATCAGCTCATACAAACACATATACAGTCGTGGCAATAGAAATCCGCGCAATCTTCACAATTCTATTCATTTGCGAAAATTTCCTCTAAATCTTTACCGATTTCCATGTTTTTCCTTTCCGATTGTAAAGTAAACTAATAGCCATATTTTGAAAAGCTTGTGAGATTTGAAGGCTGTTTCGGACTTCTTTTGACGCGACTGTAATTCTTATGGAGATGAACTGAAGGCACTCATATAGCAATATGATACAAGGCTTGATGACTTCCAAAACAAAGACTCCACGTTCGCTATATTTGCTCGTCCGATAGATTCAGATGTAAAAAAATGTGCCAGCAAATTTGCAGATGGAACTAATTGAGCTTTTGGGGGATTTATTGCTAAAACCACAATTTAACAACATTGCTTTGACGGATTTTTATAAATTTTATTTGGTGGATGAAAAATATACAAATGTACGCGAATTTGCAAGAAAAATCATCTATATTTTCGGCAGCACATATACGAGCGATCTGTTTTTTTCGAGGATGAAATACACTAAATCAAAAATTCAAACGAGGATAACAAAAAATTCGAAAATTCTATGCTATTATCCATAAACAATATCATCACCAATATGGAGAGTCTTGTAATTCAAGTACAAGGCCAATCTTACTTCCACACTGAACCACACTAGCCACACTAATTTTTGTAATCAGTAATATTAATATTATGTCGTTCATTATATAAATAAAAAAATATAAAAGATGTAGCAACGTGTTTTGTTGAATTAAATATAACTTATGTGTAGTAATTTGGTCCAGCCCTTGACTCGAAGACGGAATGACAATCCGGCCCCAGATCTAGGAAAGGTTTCCCATGCCTGGTCTAGTTCATCGAAATTTTTACTGTATTATTCAATGAGCTATCTATTCTTTGAGCTAAGCGAAAGCTTCTGGTAAGCTTTGTGAAGCGAAATAATAACGCAAGCGCAACGTCATGAAAGCTCAACACCGTGTGGGAGTATGAAGCAGGTGCTCGGAAGGCAGCGATCGTAGAAGGGTGTGATTAATCTAGAAGTAATTAAAGTGGCTGGACTCATGGCTGCTGGCATCACAACCCAAATGGCATAAGACTGCAGACCACGATGGTGTCGCCAAGTTTTTACAGAAATCCAAGATGTATGGATTTATTTGTTAACAATACAAGAAGGTCATAACATCATGTAAGCTCAACAAAAAATTACATAGCATGAAAAAAAATACTCACTAGTAAGGTGTCAACTTTCATTTCTTGATTTCTTTCATAATTTGATTAAGATCAGGGCCTGTTTCGTTCGTCGTGAGACTTTTGAGTGAGTGTTTTATTTATGATACGTTATATAGTCAATAATACACTGATGTTTTTCTTATCAACGCCATTATAACATGCATTTGAAAAATAATAAATCAACTATAACAAAACAATACAAAAATATTGGTGGGAAAGAAAATTTGGACCCTTCATAACAATTATAAGATTGAAAATAAATTTAAAGTTCACTGTTGAAAATGTCCTCTTGAATAGATAGTGTGTTCATTGATCAGTTGAACAGCCCTTGTGATCGAAGACTTAAATGACCTACGACTACGCAACAAATAAGTTCTGATAAAAAAATGTTTGACTTTAATTACTACCGCGTAGGTTACAATTGACAGCATGCAAGTAAAAAGTCTTTAGCAGGGTAGGGTTATTACCATGGCCCCAAAGAAGAGGAGAAAGGGTTTAATAAATAAAAATAAATGATTTATCTTTAATTTATTGTCTTCATTGTAGCGCCATATTCCGCCGCCTTAAACGAAGGCATCCTTGTTATCCAAATTGCTTCTCGGTGCGTCCCCAGCCCGATTGTCTTGTTAACGCAGTGCCGGACAAAGCCTAAACGAAGCCTCCGTCCTGAAAAGCGTTCTGTGAAACTACCCCCTCCACCCCTCCAACCCACAACCCTTTACCTGCTATCTAGATACCTGCAATCAACGTTCATTATTAGTAAATTCATCTTGTACGCTTCTGCGCCCGCTGACAGGGACATTATGTCGGCTAATCTTAATTTATTGATAAATGATGACTCTGATAACATCCTCTGCTGCTATCTTTACAAAATATACATATATAATTATGAAAAAGCTAACCATATATAAGCCCATGAGAAGTGAATTGAGCCAAGTCTTAAAATTATGAAACATTTCTATTGGACTTTTAAGTTCATTCTTGTTTTTACTTCGGTTTTTTGTCGAATTATCTTAATACTTTGGCATTACGTGGAAGGTTACTTAATAAATGAACAGTAAAAATTATTTCAGGGAAATAGTGATTGGAATAGTGTTATAAAAATGGTGAGATTAGTTTATCGCTAACATATCAGTTAAGCTATTGAGAAGTGAAGTGAGGCAAGTAGCAAAATGACGAAACTTTTGTATTAGCTCAGAGCATACTTTTATTTTATGAAAAATACATTATTTCAGTGTATTTTTAATAATCTCACTTCACTTGTAGGATACTTTAAGACTTGAAGAATATGATTTTGCATCAAACTCATTTTATCTAAAAACGCCACTTGGCTCACTTCACCCCTCAAGGGCTCACATGTCTCGGTTTGATCGGGATTGTCCCGACTTAAGACATTGGTAAGCGGTATCCCGAATGGCTTGGTATTTTGTACGGGTTGTTTCACGATTCAAAACTTCTAACTGTACGTACAAATTGATCTCAAATTTGGGGCCACGAAAACCAAATGCGAAATGATAATTTTAAACGCTTTGGCACCACTATCATTATATCATTATACGCTGAATAACCGGAGACTAAATTTAACCCATTATATGCCAGTTGGTATAAGAACGATCATGCACCGGGAGCCACAATTTTCTTTGAAAAAGCGATGGATTAAGATTATACACAGAAGATTTATTTAAATTAGATATAAAATTGATTTAAATCCAAAATATTTCAATTGTTAGTAAAGGAATGTGATTCAAAGAGATGTCGCTATGTGTATAAAAATATTTGAATTATAAAATCGTCGACCTTGTCCAGTATTGGTGGGTGTAAAGTGGACCGTAGAAATACGCGCATTTTCTATGGCCTGGAACTGCGCTCAAGGAACTGTAGACCTTATATTTACGGTTATGACATACAACCGGTTAAGGAGTATTAAAAAAAAGATTATCCAGCATAAAGTACGACTAAATAAAATAATTTAAGCTTCTGTTCTAACTAAGATTCTTAGGTACTTTTAATCATAGTTCTTTGGTAGTTTTTGTTCCGTTTATCTTTAGCTCCCGTTCCTGTATCAGTTTAATGTTTAGTCTTACACATATTACATAATATTTATGTAATATATAACTGACCAATGAAAGATTATTGTAATTGAAACTAATACATAGCATAACGGATGATGATAATGCGCCATAAATTTGTGAATATTTCATAAAGATACAACATAATACAAAAAAAAAGCATAATAGTTATTCAATATCATAAGAATTAAGGCATTTCAAGTGCACGAATGTACTTGAACTGAGTAAGTGCACTTGTATTGTCAGTTCAAGTACATTCCTGCACTTGAAATGCCTGAAGATGCCGAAAGGAGAAACCCGTGTCATTGGCGACAAAGCTCGCGGAAAAGTACAAAACTAAAACGATTATAAAAAAACCAGTCTTGAGCCCAACAAATAAATTGTGGAATAAGTACACAATTTTTTTATTATTTTTATAATTTAAACACAATAGATACTTGAAATATTTTTTTCTTTGCTTTGAAGCAGAGTTGCTTTATTATTTTCTTCCTATATCGACGACATTAAAGAATAAATTTACCCTTGTACTGAGCTTACAAAGGCATTGACATTTTTTGGTGATTTTGATATAAACGGAAGAACAATGATACAAAAAAAAATATATTAAAAACCCCAAATCCACTGCATTAAAAAAATACATTCATTAAATTGGAGTTTTAAAACCCTAATGACTTAAATTTTATTCAAAAACTTTTCTAATTACCCTTCAAACGATGTTAATGTTTTTTTAAGCGATGCAATAAAACTCAAAGAACGCCGAACAATAAAAAAGTACCCATTTATTTAGAGCCATTTCAAGTATAGATTTTGACTATTTACTTGAGTAAAAAGTTTTTAAATTTAATTGCTAAATAATTAAATTTTATTGATTACAATTTCAAGGCTTTATATTGCTAACTGAATAGATTAGGAATGTTCAACTGACATCACTTGTTGGGCCAAACAAAATAATACATGTCTCTGATGGAACACACATATTTGAATTAGTTTTTTCGCTATCGAGCGGGTTTTGCCGTTTTGGCATCTTCAGGCATCAAGTGCACGTATTAACTTGAATTGACGACGGACTGATATATTTTTTAATGTTAACCGGTTATTTGAACGCTGCGCATCGCAGTAGATTAGTTAAATTTTTAACAGCCAACCTATTGTGACACTTCGATTTTACGATTGTTAACCAGTGCTGCGGAGTCGTCAAAAAAAATTACGACTCCGACTGCAGCATTTCCCAAAACCTAAAACGTACGTATTCAATTATATATCAATCAACCAATTCGGCAAAATTTTACATATTATATGCAAAAATGAAAGGATCAAATTTTTCAAAATTGTTGACCTAGATTATAGTTCCGGAAAAAACGCCGCGACGACTCCGACTCCATAGCCCTGAATTAAACTGTAGCCAAAATAAAGTGACCTCTTTGATAATAATTGGACGTCACTGAAAAAAATCATATTTCTTTGGTTCATAGCTTTGTCTTTCGGCTTATATCATGTCTCAAATAAAAAGAACAAAAACAAACAACAGAAAAAAATTCGAGATGAATTTCTTTTCGGTCAAACGAAAAAACGATTAAGGGGGTGTGCGCTATGAAGGGAGCGAGGGAGGTTTTCGTTTCATTGTTTTCTGCGCAGCCATATATTATATTGTTTATAGTTAATGTGCCAAGAAAGACATTTCTCTTCAGAAGAAAGTCCAAGAGGCTTAGGGCTGACGGTTCTTCTTGACTAATGTTACTGCACCGGTATTCTAAGAGGGAAATGGTGCTAAATACAGACTACTAGCTAGAGACTCCATTTACTCGACAACTCAACTACTCGAGTATCGAGTAGTCAATTTAAAAAATACTCGAGTACAATCGAGTAGCTTCAGATATACCAAAATGTATATTATAAATTCAAATTTCAGTATACATATGTATAAATAGATACTCATGTAATATTTTAACTGCCAGCATGTGCATGTATATCGGTACCTCGCACGCCACGAATTTTATTGTAAAAATAAAACGTTCTAAATATATCTTTTTAAAATGTTTATTTATAAAAACTTGCCGATTACGATGCGATTGTGCCATTTATCCATAATAACAAAATTTTAATTTTAATGACTTATCAGTTACAATTGATTTTAGTTGGTAAAATCCCGCGAGCGTCTAAAGACGTCATTTTTTGTATGATTGGCGTGCCGTTCACGGAAAATTTTACGTCTTAAGACGTCTGTGGCAGCCATCTGTTTAATAAATAAGCTTATTTCATCGCATCTTTCCATTTAATTCGATTTATAAACATATATTTCAAAAATAAAATATTTCACGTTTCAAATATTAAATTGGTGCGAAGTTTTGTAATTTTATTTTGTCTCCTGTCATCATAAACATATCATTGATAAGATACGTTGGCAGGACCCAAAGCAAAGCTAACAAAATAAAGTCTCGCATAACATATTCAACAAGTATTATTCGAGTATTTTTCAAAATACTCGAGTATCGAGTACTTGTATAATGAACGAGTATTCGTTTATTGAATTGGAGTATCTACTACTAGCGGACTCTCAACATAGTTTCCGAAAGCTTATTATCACAATTTTAAATATTTTCAGAAACGATTTATTTTTATTACTGCGTTCTCTAATTTCAAAGATTAATGAATAAGGGTTTGAATTTTTTACTTTTTTCTTGTGGAATGTTATAAAAAGTTTTTGATATATTGATCATCTAGAAAAATTTCAATATCAAATTTGAATCGATTGAATTTTGTACTTTTACAGGAGCTTTGTCGCAAACGACCCGGGTTTCGCCTTTCGGTATTTCAAGTGTATGAATGAACTTGAACTGACACGTAGTAAACATTTTATATCGTGTATATATAAAACCAGTACATTTAATTGAAACTAATTAATATTGATTAATTTAATAACAAATAAACTTGGTGATCTACTTACATATATATAAACGATACAAAATGTTAACTGCGCGTCAGTTCAAGTTCATTTGTACACATGAAATGCTGAAAAGCGAAACCCGGGTCGTTAGAGACAAAACTCATGGAAAGGTACAAAATTCAAATGATTCAAATTCTGTCCATCAATTAAATTAATTGAAAAATAATAAGCCTACTTTTGTGAATATTCCTAATTAAATTTGTTTGGGTCAGGACCGGTTTCGTTCACAACGATCATTTTCAACTGGAAAACGTTTTCTGTAGAAAAAATATTTTATTATTTTAAAATATAATGCCATTTGTCGAGACAGTGAACACATTAAAAGAAATTAAATTAATACACCCCTTTTCATTTAATGAAATAAAACTCAACGGTAATACGATATATCGTATACAATTATATCACATGAAGATCAGGACCGGCTTCGCTGAATATATAAAAATGAGAAAAATAAGACATTAATGTATTTAACGATATTTTAATAAAATATTTAAATTAAAAAATCATTTTGAAGACTAAATTTACGCGCAGAAAAAAGCTTCCCAAATTTCCTACTTAAACTTTTTTATGATTCAATTTTAATTTATTGGACAGAACCTTTTGAATGAATATTTTTATCCAAATGTGAAATTTTATATCTCGTTTACAAGAAGTTATTATAATTCTTTGTAAAAAGTTATTTTAGTTTCAATGGGCTCAATATGTTTTTTTCTACCGTCACAAAAAAATTTAACGTTATATTGTCTGATGTTTGAAAAGACATACTTTAAAGTTTATTTGTGTTGAAATTGATGTAATAAATAAAAAAATCTTATAAAACAGGAAGCTTGTTTATTTAAAGCTGATGCTTGATGACAGTGACGGCTGGTGACGGGGTGCTGGGGGTGCAAAAGGAAGATTGAACTATTTTTCCGTACTCCGGAAGAGAAACAGTTGGTATTGCGAACATCTGAATTGAAAGTCCATGCTATAGAAGTGTTTTAAAATCCAATGAATAGGAAAGAACTCTTGCAAAAATGGTTGAATCTTCCTTTGCACGCCCCAACACCCCGTCACCAGCCGTCACTGCTTGATGATTAACCCTGAAATCAATCGTGGTATACGTCATCTTGAAGCATTGTTGTATCCGTATGCGAAAACCCTGAAATAAAAGCTACATTTATTGATTTTAAAACTTCCTTATAAATATTTCATATCTTAATATATAGCAGGTGAAACCGGGGAAAGTGATGAATGACTTTTTATTTTTTTAAGCCGTGTCCGCTTCCAACATGGAGCATATGGACCCCTCGCGGAGTTTATCTCAACATATGCTTTTTTTTCTACGAGAACTGCTTGTTACTCAGTTAGTTGCTCAACCTCCTTTTTTCGAAGAGGGAGTAGGATACGAGGACAGGACTAGTGATTAGCTAATCGCTGTCACTATCGCTCTTTGGAATCGGAAAGGTGTGAAGGGATTTTCAACAACACAAACACCCATGCCATTGAGCAGACTTATCAGTTGACACTGCGCCACGGACCGGACCGATGATTAAAATGTAGGTGATGATTAAAAGTATTTTAAAATCTCTAAATTAAAGCAGAAGTTTAAATTACTTTATTTAGTCGAAATTCATGTTGGAGGATTCTTTTTTAAATACTCCTTAACCAGTTGTTTGCCAGAAACGTATATATGTATACTAGTATTGCTACCCGGCTTCGCTCGGACCAGTTTGGGGTAATGTTCACCTCGGCGCGTAAATTCAGACGGGCCAAGTTGAAACAACTTTTTTCAAAATTCAAAAGTCTATGATCAATTAAAATGGAATTAAAATGAACATTTCAGACTGAAATTGACATTTCACAGCCCCTTTCATATATTGACAGCCCCATTCTCGCCCATTAAAATGTCCAAATTCAAGGAAAAAATCTAATTTGCTGTCAAAGAAATGTCAAATAATACCTTCACGTAAATAATAAACATTATTATATTAATAAAAGCCAGGAAAAGTTCAGTATTAGACTAATTTATTACATTTTGACTAAATGTCTACGCCGATAAAAATTCAAACATATTTTCGTTTTTATGGCAACTTAATGAGCAACAATGCAAAAGGGAATTACAGACCCACAGACATACATACGCCGTTTCGGTTTTATATATAAGATTGTCTACAAATCCGTGAGCGCAATACCGGCCATAGAAAATGACAGTATCTATACGATCCACTTTACACTCTTTAATACAATGTCAACGATTTTATAATTCAAACATTTTATACACATAGCGACATCTCTTACAGTCAAAGCTATATACTTACAGTTGATATATTTTGTACTATAATCAATCCAATATCGATTGTAAAGAGAGCTTTCTAGTATTACTGAAATCCGTCGTTTTTTTTTCAAAGAAAATCGCAGCCCTCGGTGCACGATCGTTCTTATATCTACTGGCATATAACGTCATTAATTATAAAAGTCAATTTGTAAATTGTATCGGTTAGAAGTGGTTCTCACATAAATTGGTCCTCGTAAACATAAGTGGTCACACGGAAATGTCTGGTGGCCGCACCAAATTTATATTTTGAATCTGTTCCTTTGTCAAAGAGACGAAAACATTTTTGAAAATTTTGGTATCAATTGCACGCGAAATTTGTTTGAAAGCTAGTAAGTATTTGTTGATAAATAAGCTTGTTAAAACTATTTATGTGTATTCAATTGAATATCAACCCTACCAATCCGGCCAATAGCCAAATTTGACGTATTATTTACAAAAATAAAAAGTTCCGACTCCGGCCAAATCGACGCGATGACTCCGACTCCGACTCCACAGTCCTTATTAAAACACTTGAAACAAAGCAATTTAATTGATTTATTGTCAGGATCGAATAAAAATTTCTATATATTAAAAGAATATTGCAAAGTTTGTATGATTTTTTAAATGTCTATTTCGTGTTCGTGTTTTACTGAATCGACTCAACATAGTTGAAATTCACTTTTAAGGTGTTCACTGTCAATACTTGGTGCAAAGGCATTATAGTTTTCATTGTTTGGCATTTTTAGTACTTTTTCCACATACAATTTATTTGATCAGGACCAGTTTCACTCATGGCGAGCATTGTCAACTGATAAGGAATACAATAAATTTGTATAAATATCACTGTTTTATTGTATTCCTTATCAGTTGACAATGCTCGCCATGAGCGAAACCGGTCCCGATCATACAAATTTAATGTGGAATAAGTACTAAAAATGTATTATTATTTTTAAATTTATTTAATATCGAAATTTAAAATGAAGGTATTGGTGGTCGGATCCAAATCTTCTAGTGAACGCACATGAAAACAACAGGGTTAGACACACACAAAATTTTTGAAAGCAAGATAACTTAAAACTAGTGTTTCACTAGAGTCAATATACTCGTCTAACACGACGGGCCTCTCAGTATACGGATTATACACAGGATACTCTGATTTCAATGGCTGAGCTTGTCACTTTAATTTATTTTATTTTCTATTTTCAAGCACGCCGTGCATGGTTGATGAATCAGTCCTGTGCAGATCTGCTCAGGCCATAAATGTTAGGGGTAAATTCATTTTCAAGTCGATAGCGTTGTGAAAGGTGGCTATGAAACATTGGCTGCATATACACAACGGGTGGTGGTGGAAAAAACCAACTTGTAGTGCTTAGATAAAATTTGTCTACTAAGCTTTGGAGTCAGAATACACTGTCAAATTTTAATTTTAATAAAAGTAAAATTTAATTATAATGAATGTCAATTGTTTTGGAGCGGAAAAATGACCACGACTGTTCAGTTTACGTGAAATCAAACCTAACTAGGCGCCTTTGAAAGCACAGCGAGAGCTTTTATCTCAATTTCTGTCGTGTTACCGTATTCGACTGAGAGCTTCTTTTAGCAATAAAAAAAGCATTTTTATATGAATTTTAAGAGCTTTTTCAAATACACAGCATCGTTTGAAATGAGCTTTATATGTTTGAGCGTACAAAAATGGAGTTTATGGGCTATTTATCATTCGAAAATATGTTCCTACTTTCACACACACGTGAATAAAAAATTAAATCCGTACTGAATTCTCAAAACGGCTTTTCGAGACAATTCTTTAAGGCCATTAGCCTGTTTATGCCAACAAAATATGTAAGGGTCAATTCAGACATCACTTTATTTATGATATTACTATTTCTATCAAATCATCATCAGTGACACGTAATTTGCTATTATTTTAGAAGGAAGAATACAATACATGGCATTACAGCTTAGGTCAAATGTGCCCTGCATTTGACAAATATAATAAAGACAGCACATCACATATAAAAAAACAAATCAATTATTCAACAAAGAATGACATGAAGTTTAGGGATAAAAATAGAGTACGAGAACTATAACAGGACTAGTGGTTAGCTAACTGTTCATAAAATACAAAAATCATTCAACAAAGAATGGCATAAAATACAGTATATATAAATTAAAATAACAACAATTTCACTGCTGAAAATTTTCACCTCAATAGGCAGTGCATTGATCAACCAAACAGGCCTTGTGACTGGTGACTCAAATGACCTACGCAATATACATTCATTTATTTAAGAAAATACAAATCATAGCATTACATTAGAAATACGGTAAGAAAAATAACAATGTATTTTAATTCTACATTAATTATTTATATATTTGTTCATAGCTATTTCGGCTTACGCCCTCTTCAGAACAATTTTTAAGCGGGCATTAGAACAAGCTTATATACCAAGACTAGACAGGGTACACTATACATCTTCTTCTCTGTTTCACCATCTTATTTTTATATAGAAAAAATTAGTTATTAGAATCAAAATACATTGTTATTTTTCTTACGGTATTAAAATGGAGTTTTACCAAGTTAATGCCTACTCAATCAAAAAATCACGTTAGAAATTTTCAATGAAGTCAACCGAGTGAGTTCCGAAAAAATCAACTTTTATTCATAAAATATAGTGTTCGTCTGAACTCACTCACGTCTATATAAAATATGTAGACATCCGAAGCAGTGCCGTTTAAATTGTTAAAGCTCTTCCCAGTGAGTACACTGAGTAGATAAAAAAATGTTTGCATTTGGATACGATCACGTAGGTAAAAAATATTATCTTTATTAAATATTCAGTACCACAAAACGATATCATTTAAATGAATATGACTTTAATTAGTAAAATAATAGAACACATTAACATTTTAATTCATCTTAAATGATCGGCATTATACAATTTAATTAAATTTAAAAAAAAGCCAAATAACAGCCAAGAAAAATTTAGTAGGCATTGCAATTTATTAATAATACCAAAATTTCCATGTACATATATGGATATTTTTTGTTTTCTAAAACAGGCTTAAATAATGTCAATTAAAAGTGACTCCACGGTAGTGTGTTCTCTACACATAGCTGTTACGAATTACGAAAACAAGTTCTCATTATTTATTTATCTTCTTTCTTACATGTGAAAGAGTATTTATAAATATTCAACTGAAATTGCTCAAAAACATGGCACTGTATTAATCATGTTTGAAAAATATGCCAATTACTTAACCTTTAAACGCCCGAGCATTTTTTTGCGAAATACCCGCGCGAACCATAGCTCTTATAAAAATAATTATTTTTCTAAAACAAATGAACCCATGTGGATAAAATAAAAGATTGCTTATAATTTACAAATAAAGACCAGCACCGCAACTTGTACGCTTTATAATTCTCTAAGTAAACAAATAAGCGAATCTATTTTACCTACAGCTATCTTGAAAAAAGTATCGGTGAGCCCAAAGGATAAATTTCTAGGTATGGAAAAAAGAACTGTATCCGCATTGAAATATATTGTATCGTGTTAATAAAGCTGACTTATTACGGTCCATCGGATAAAACACAACGCATATACCAAGAGTGAACCTTGTAACGCAGATGTTATTCTAGTATATATTCCTCATTATGACAAAAAATATTTAACGAAACCGAAAATAAAATTATGGATTGGTATCTCAAAGACTATTTATGAAAGCTAACTAGCTGAACTGGCAAAATTCGTACCGCCTAAAAATCATCAAAAAAATGTTCCATACAAAATGTATGAGAAAATGAAAAGCGAGAAAATTTAATATCATCAAAATCGGTCCAACCATCTCGATTTGTAAAGTGTTGTAACTAGTACGACTTTTGCTGCTTTATATTTATAGATATCATCGAAAAACCGTTCCATACAAAACGTATGAGAAAGTGAATTTCCTTCATAACTTTTTTTGCCGTGATATTTTGGTATGTTTAAATACTTATTCTGCTATTCGTGACGTTGACAAAGCCAGAAAATTAAGGATCATCAAAATCCGTCTAGCCAATCTCAAATTATAAGTGGTGTAACTAGCACGACTTATTTTTATATATGTACATAGATATTCATATGTTGAAAACTATTATCATAAATCAGTATAATCCGACAGCGAAATGCACCATAATCACTGGTCTCATATGCGACCATAGGATTTTAGAGGTTAATGAGAAGAAAATAAAATAAATAGACGTCGTGTGTTTAGTAACGGTTAAAATGTTTTGGTAGAATAACTTGTAACCGGCAGTAAATTTTAAGAAAAAGTAATTTCACCCACATTGTCATAAAAATGAAATGTAATGATAGCAGGCTGTGCTGAATGTCAAAGAACAAAGCTTTATTTAATATTTTCACTTGTGAAAGGTTAGAATAAGCTATTAAAGTGATACTATGTTTAATTCATGACGCGAAAAAAGATAATTTAAGCAAAATGCGCACAAGAAAAAATTACTCACCCCCCATTATGCCGAATAAATATGTCAGCCCGGGGGAAAGTACAATGTGAATTGTTTTTACTAGATAAACACCCAATTTTCTTCGCCTCTTTCTGCCAGCGTGGAGAAAATGTTTTTGTGAAAATTAAATAAAAAACGTAACAAAACATAACTCTGTTGTTTTCACTTGGTGAGTGTTTTAATCATCTGATCTCATTTGTATTGTGCTGTGTCTTTTTGAAGTTTGTTTTTAAATAGTTGCTTTCTTCGTAAACCTTTACAAAAGAGAAAGATTACAAAAATACAAGACTTGCACAGTGAAATTTTTTGGTAGCTTCAGTTTGAGTGTACTGTCAGTTCTCGGCTTACAACGGGGTCTCGTTCCACCTAGGGACTCCAATTACTCGACATCTCAACTACTACTAAAATTTTAAAATTCTCGAGTACTCGAGTATACTCGAGTAGTTTCAGATGTACCAAACTATATATTAATAATTCAAATTTGAATAGATACATAAATAGATAAATAAGCTTATTTTATATCATTAATACATTTATTTCAACTTATGGAACTCTTATTTCAAAAATAAAAGAGAATTAAACGTTTGCAATTTTAATTTGGTTTAAAGTTTTATTTTTTCATTCCAGCAGTAGGAAAACTCTGTTGCTGTGGAAGTTGGCTTAATAGTTAACAATAAATTAAATAGCGCTATTTAGTTTTTCTGTCGGCTGCTTAAAACAAAATAAAATTTGTAAATAAATCTTCATTTGTAAATTACGAGTATTACTCGAGTGTTTTTCAAAATAATCGAGTACTTAAAAATGGACGAATATACTCGAATTGGAGTCCAACACCTATGACGTCGAATTTCATACACAAATATAATGAAATCATAGACATAAAAGGTGAGTGGTACGTTAGTGGTATTTATTTCAGAATATGTACTAAAAGTAATATATATACCATATATTTATAATATAATAACACGCAAACTGTACAATGATATTCGTTACTTCTCCTACTACATTTTCTTTATTAAAATTCATATTATTATTACGTTTTAGTAATGTGATCCGTATACCATTCATACATAATGTCATTACATTTGACCATCCTTCTGAGATATTTTTAATTTCTTGAAAGATGTTTTAGTTTTTCCAAAATTCTCTCAATATCTGGTCTTTTTCTATTGCTTTCGATTGCTTGGGCAAAAGTAATTCTTAAAAAATTCAATTTAATGTTAGCAATATCCCCTTGACCCATCGTCTGTAAAATGCTTGTAGTGTTGGGAGGTTAATAAACAACTTTTATGTTTGGATGAGATTCGACTAAGTGTAGGGGATGACCCGGAGCGTTGTCAATAATCATCAATTATTTTTTATTTTATATTACTTTTTTTTTAATGTTGGTCTCCGTCGTAAGCCTGAATGGTCGTCTGACGTCGAGGTGGTCGTAATTTGAGAGCTGACTGTAGTTTGCTGATAGTGAATTCGTTTCAACTCATTCACTTTCACAGTGTACACTGTCAAAACTTGGTGGAATGGAATTATACATTACATTATAATTTATGAAAAATGTTTTGAATATTTGGTAAATTTTGGATATATGGTCACGGGACGAAATTTTTGTAAAGATTTATGAAAAATAAGCACATTAAATGAAATGAATGTAAGGCTAACAACTTTTTTTGAAATGTTTCGTCTTTAATTTTTAAATATATTATAATAGAAGATCCTAAATAATACTTCGCAATAAGTATGAAATCGAATTGTTTTAATTTACAGGAGCAAAACTGCAACAATAAACTACACAAATAATAATATTATACAGATAGAGACAGTCACATAAATTTATTATTTGTTTAGAAAAAAAAGAATATTTTTATTTTAGGCTATTATTAAAAAACAAATTCTTCTTTCAGAACTCATACAATAATCAGTAATATCCTTCAGATTTAATCATTTTGATTCCACATTTTATAATAATCCACAAGAACTCAAAGAGTAAAGTCAAAACATTAAATTATACGCCAGTTCGTATAAATTTTTTGAGCTTAAGCTCGAGAGGATTGGGATTCTGTCCCGTGACCATATATCCATAATTTACCGAATTTTTCTCACAGAACACAAGATAAAAAACAATCATTGTTTTGACATACATAAAACATAAATTTTTATTAGTGCAATCTAATGTTTTTCGATGAATTAGGTGGTTACATTTTGGAAGCTTATTTATTCAATATATATACATAAATTGACAACTTTGTTATTCCTCGTTATGTGTGACAAGTAGTGATACGCGATATTATTACTAAAATAACTTTACCATAATTAGTTTGAAGATGCTTTTCTAAGAGGCAAAACATGTGTCATTGATAGTTACAAAACACGTGAAGTAACAATGTCATCATTTTTTGTCGTTCGTTTCCGTGACACACCACCTTTCCAATCCCAAAAAGTGGCAAGCAGTGAGACCGATAAACTAATCATTAATCCTGTCCTAATTCTAGTATCCTTTCAATTCCTTATTCAATTCTCTTTGAAAAAAGCATGTTGAGATAATCTTTCTGAGGAGTCCATATGCTCCAAGTTGGGAAGCAGACATGGTTAAAAAATAGCACGTCTGCATTTTAAAGGTTAATTAAGTTTATTTTTAAACTGAAAAAAGGGTTAATTTTCTTTAGCAGAAAACATACAAAAATAAAACGTTATTACTTGATCACATGCTCTTAGCTTCTTAAGGGTTGTAGATTTAGAAGGGTTGACATATTCTTATTTTAATGTGAAAACAATTATTTTCACGATTCAATGTCCTGATTTAAGGACGACCTAACAAAAGAATGACAGCGTAAGGCTCGTTGTGGGAGTGAGCCTTAGGAAATTGTTCAATCAGTTGAGAGATTGAAAATGTAGTTGGACGCAAAAAACGTGATGTCTATGTTTCTGAAAGACACGAGATGGGCTGGTTTGTAATTTTAAAACGATAAATTTACTAAAAAAATCTTTTTCATATGAGGTGGGGTAGTGTCAAATAGAAATGCATCGCTTTTTTATACTACTTGTTGTGTAACTAACAGTGTTTTGAATCGTTGAGAAGAATCTTCAGACTCAGATGAGGCAGCTGAGAAAACGGTTCCATGACAAAACAGAACATGACAAAACAGAATATGACAAAAAAGAACAAGACTTTTTAGAACATGACAAAAAACCTAACCTAACCTAACCTAATTTAACCTGTTTTATTATATTCTGAAAAGTCACGTTCTGTTTTGTCAAAAAAACAACCAACCTTAAATTAAACAAAAGTGAAAAGTTCTTACAACCAAGTATACTTATGAAAATCAAAACTCGATAAGAACGAGTTATGCAGTACTACAAGAGAAGAGACAAAAAAGATCAGTTGAAAATGCTTGCGATCAACGAAACCAGATAAAAACTACGATTTACTTATTCACAACAAAATAAGCTTCTTTCCAATGGATCCAGCGTTATCTTAAACCAAATGTAATATTACACTGAAACCCAGACGTTTTTTAAGGGAGCGTATAAAGCAAACGATTAATACGGGAAAGTTTTAAATATGAATTAATGTCGGTACTATAGAAAATGAACGCACCACGCAGGAAAACGTATAATGCGAAAGCGTAAGATCGGGGTTCCACAGTACAGTCAAACCTCCGAAAACACTACTCCGTAAAACACGCTGGCCGAAAATATTCGGCGCAAATCCCCCGATGGCACGGTCGCATTCCACTGTCGTTGCTATGTAACGTTGCCGGTTGTTATTCTGGGGCGGATGCCGATGCATACACACCGCCAAACGGCTGACCGTCTCCACGGTGCATACTCTCGCATACACTCAAACAACACGACGGCGTGCTAACTTCCTGTTTGCTACATCACCTAGCAACCAAATATTTACGTAAATATATCGTTCAAATATTTTTTTTTGCAAAACTCATATATAATCTTAGTTTGCATTATTCGCGGAAAAAGACGAAGTCCCTAATTTTCTATGAGATTCACGCCCCCTTTTACACTACTTCTTATACCACGGTCCCGAATATAGTGTTAGCGGGGGTTTAACTGTATATGTATATTAATATAAATCATGTCTGCTCCCAATGTGAAGCATAAGGTATCCCAATGGAGGTATCTCACAATATTCTTTATACGAGAACTGTTTGTCACTCAATCACCCAAGCTCGCTCTAGTAATGCTAATGCTTAAGAAAGGATAATGTAGGACTAGCGTTTTACTAAAAGTTGTCTTCACGTCTCACCTTTAGAATTGAATGGTTGGGAAAGGGTTTTAGACCTAATCAAACACCCATACCTTCAAACAGAATCCAAAAATCGGCTGTAAAAAATTACCGCTGACCACTGCACCACGGACTTATTGTGTATTTATAAATATATTTATATTTACATTAAAAAATCACAAAGATTAAAATATTGGAAGAAAAAAATATATGGTTTACATATATAAAAGAATCAAATTACATTGGAAATTAGCAAAAAAGTCAACCGAGTGAGTTCTAAAAAAATCAACCTTAATACATAGAACTCGTCTGTACTCACTGACGTCCATGTGAAATATGTCAACATCCCAAGCAATATCGATTGAAATCGCTAAAGATCTTCCCAGTGGCACCTCCATTGGCAGGCTGGTTTTTTACCTTAAAAGGGAAAACAACTCATGTTCACGATTCCTCAAAAAATTATCAGGAACATTCAATTCAACTTTCTCTAGAATGGTCGGATTCTTATTTCTCTTCAAGATCATATAAACTATAGATTAAATATTGGGTAGTTGCTCCTATGACACTCGCAGCTAAGTGTAAAAGCTGCAAATACGCTCCGCCATTGCATAAAATCAAAAGAGCGCAGTGATGGGTGGAGAAGGGCAAGAAAAAAGCCCACGATATAAAAGCACATCAACGAAGGAAACAGAGAGTTTGCGTAAATAATTTCCCTTCTAAAAATATGCTTATAGAAAGTGACATTTGAATATTTATTTGATGTAAAGTTATTATGTTTCATTGAATAGCTACTTTCGAAGTAAGATATTCTAAGATTCAACAATAAAGTATTTTCGTACAGTATATTACTAGCGAGTTGGGCAGTAACGTTCAGCAAGTGTAGTTATCCTCAAACTTTTCAAAGTGGCAGAACACTATTTATTATTTCAAAATAAATGTGGGGAAAAGAACTTAAAAACTGAGATTAATAGCTTTTTTATGACGGCATGGTAGGGGTTGATTGATTAAAGTTAACTCCCCAAAAACTTAGCTATAGATTCAGAAAGCATATACAACAGTTCCTCGTATAGTGGTCCCTCGATAACAGGTAGGTAGCGTTTAAAAAACATCATATCATTCAAGGTAAAATTATTTTTTATAAATATACTAGTATTCGAACCCGGCTTTGCTCGGACCAGTTTGGGGTTATGTTCAGCTCGGCGCGTAAATTCAGACGGGTCAAGTTGAAACTACTTTTTTCAAGATTCAAAAGTCTAGGTCAGAAGAAATGAACATTTCAGACTGGTACATTTCACAGCCCTTTCATATATTGATAAATGTACAAATCAATGAAAAAATCACTGAATTGAAATAAAAACATTATTATATTAATAAAAGCCGGGAAAAGTTCAGAAGACTTATTTATTACATTTTTAAATGCTCCGCCGATAAAACAAATATATTTTCTTTCACGATTCGTTTCAATTGAAAGAATGACCAACAATGCTCAAATTACAGAAATGGTTTCGGTTTTTATATAAGATTCTTTTTAAACACAAATGAATGAAATGTTTTATTTAAACTAAATATTGGAAAAGTTTGCTTTGCTTATTTCAGATAATCTCAAATCTAAATGGTTGCTTAGTCCCTATTACGATTCATTTTTAAACCCTTTTAATTTACTTGGTATAACTTTTATTTTTAAGTTATTATTTTGTAATGCTAACATCATTAGTAGCAGAAAGACACGAGATGGGCCCGTCGTAATTTAAAGACGATTAACTTATAAATAATCTTCTTTATCAAATGAAGATTTTGCAAATGAGTTGAGGAAATATAACATTAAGATTAATAGATTTGATATTCCACGTGTGTGTAACACGTAGTGTTGAGTTTTTTGAATCTTTGAGATAAACATTAAGAATCAGGCGCGGCAGTTATAAAAACAATCAACCTTAAATTATGCAAGATTCAACCAAGTCCACGTAAGAAAATCAAAGCACAATAAAGCCATGCTATGCAGTACACTAAAAGAAGAGACAACAAAAGATCAATTCAATTCTATAACCCCCTCCTTGCTTCCAGTAAAAAGAAAAAGTCCCAAACTCCATTTTGTAACTTTTTCATTATAAAATATTAGAATCAATTTATCTTTATTACTTGAGCGAACTTTGCGATAATATGTCCGAAGATGCCTCTGAAAGAGGCGAAACACGTGTCACAATGAGAAACACAATACGTGGAATAATCAAATTTATTTTATATTGACATAAGTTTAGTTTATTAAAGGGTTCTTAAAGAGTGCTGGTTAAGAACCACTTCCTGGTGGATAGGGAGTGGTATCGCAGATTTTCCTTGCTTCCGACTACCCATCAGCTGTGAGTGCGTCACTGGGAAAGTTTATTGTCTGAACAGATGTTTAGCGGACAGTGAAAAAGTTTGCGAGAGCAAGATCTCTGGGAACGAGTATCAAATGATCCGGACATAATCAAAACATATTCGCTTACTTCGAGATTTATTTCATCTGCTGCTGCCAGCTGATCTGTGTATATGAAAAAAATATTTCATTACAAAGTTTTCTCTGACAACTTTATAAAGCTTATGAGCTTTATTATTTAATAAGAAAATGGATTTAAGAAATATAAAAGATATAAGCAGGGATGTGGAGTCGGTAAAAAAAGTCCAGCATTTACCAAAACCACGACTCCGACTCCGTTTAAAAAAAGGTTAATATCGTCACTTTTTCTCCCTAATTTTCCTATTTATGTGTATTCAATTAAATATCAACCCTATCAATGCGGCCAAAAGCCAAATTTGACATATTAAATGTAAAAACAAAAAGTTCAAACTTTTCAAAATTTCCGACTCTGAGTACGACTCCGGCCAAAGTGCCGCGCCGTCTCCGACTCCACAGCCCTGGATATAAGTCTTAGAAACTAAGGAACTAAGATTGCTGAAAATGTTGGCTTCTCCAGGCAGTATATTGATCAACCAAACAGTTCTTGTTAATGATGACTCAAATTAATTACGTGAAGACAAAACTTCGGTTTTGGTTTGGATATTTTTAATTGTGAAAGACATACGAGATAAATAATAAATCAGTCAAGAGCAACTAAACAAAAAATAAGATACGTGAATGTAAAAGATTTATTTTTCAATTGAATAACTCTGACCTTGCCGAGAATTGAAGCCGGGACCACCTGCTCGCTAGGGCAAAGCTCTTGCAACTAGACTACAGAGACCGATAAAAGTAACCACGTTAGTTAAAATTGGAAATATGCATGTTTATAGGCTTAAGCCTTTAAGGGTTATTTATTCTATTGTCAGCCTTTTGATATCCAGAAAATTTTGACAAGTATTTAACAAACTTCAAACTTTATAGTTTCGAGTAGTCCAGCTTATTAACTCGCCTCCCAAGAAGAAGAGAATAATCAACAGTCAGTCGACCAGTGATACGATATCTAAAGTCCTTTTAGAGTGTTTTTAAATGAAACGCCAAATTTCTACGCAGTTCGCAGAAAAAAATATGCAATAGATATTTATATTTGTTCTATTAAATCGATTAAAAAAGAGAAGAACATCAGTCATTTTCTATTCTAATTGTTTCTATTCTTACTCTCACGCTATGAAAAAAGATCATTTGAGCAAGATAACATGGACGGAGTGTTTCATATCTGGCAAACAATAAAAGACGAAAACTGAAGTTAATGTAAATTTAGCCATGCGAACGGCTATTGGATGTTAGTCCGCTACATACCTTAAATATCTATCTTAAACTCGTCGATTTTAATGTGCGACTTAAATCATGTTTTTAATTTTGCAAAAAATATGATTTTTATATGATTTTTTATTCATTTCCATTTTTTAATAATTGCAGTCGTGACAATATGGTCATAGAAACATGGACGGGTTTTTTGGCAACAATAAAAAGACGTCGATAAGATAAAAGATAAGGAGTGAATTTTTTCAAGGATAGTCCTACGAAGGTTAAGTTAATAGAAAAAAGGATTTTTTAAATTCATAATCGTAATTGTTTTTTATAGTGATTAATAGAAGTTTTAAATTATAGAACTGGCTTTATATTATGAAAGAATGCACAAACAATATATACTTCATTTCCTCTTACAAAATTACCAAATGCATCGTATTTATAGTCAATATTGTTGTCGACCACCTGCGCCATGGTTAAAATGCTTGAGCAGGTGCAATAGACAGTAGATAAATAGCGTGTACCACTCGATTATAAGAATACTATGAACATAGTGTATGGCTTTAATATAATATGATGGATATTGGTGGATCCAAAGGGAATGTATTCCATTCAAAATATAATAACATTAATTTTAAAATGATTTTTATTTAAATAAATATGATGTAGTTCTCTTTTTTAGTATTTTCACGACCCTTTAGCTGAACAGCTTTATATACGACATGTGATTCATTCAAATTTATTGGGCCGATTTGCAACGTCAAAAAAACCAATATGTGAGACATGATTTTATTCGGAGTCATCACTTCTTTAAGCGCAGGATCATCATTTCTTCTTTAAAAAAAAATCGCGTATAAAGGGTAACTGGGTGTATATATATTTTTTTAATCATATATTTTTCATAAAAAGTAAAACATTTTTAGTACTTTTCCACATAAAATTTATTGGATCAGGACCGGTTTCGCTCATGGCGAGCATTTTCAACTGATAAGGAATAAAATGAGACAGTGATATTCATACAAAAGTTAAGTAAGAAATACAAGGTATGACAAACAATTGGTATTACAATCTTATCATAGTTGACAATGCTCGCCATGCGCGAAACCGGTCCTGATCCAATAAATTTTATGTGGCAAAAGTACAAAAAATGTTTTATTATTTTTATGTATTGACAGTGAACACCTTAAAAGTGATATATTTTTTCATTTATTATTTATACATCATGTTTATTTACAACCTAATTGGCCATCCCCTGGGACAATTTCTTGATCCGCCACTGATGATGGATTACAGATACGGCGAGGTGGGCCATTTTGTATATATATGGTTTCCGTAAATATTCAAAGGGGATGAAAAAACAGGAAGTGAAATGAAAATGTCGCTGGGGAAACTTTATCACTCGCATCAAATTGAGACACCGGCGTCTGCCATATGATAACGCCAATAGGTTATTATGTCTGGGCGCTTTTGCAAAAGCTCAATCTGATAGCATGAACGTTGGATCCTAGGCGATACCCTTCGAGATAAAGTTGAACGGAGCTTTTTTCAACGAAGAAAATATAACATGTAAAAGCGTTATTGAATGAAATGTGGATTCATTGTTAATATATCAATCAATACTAAATATGTGAATATACCTTTTAAGGTGTTCACTGTCAATACTTGGTAGAATGGCATTATAATAAAAATAATAAAATTTATTGGATCAGGACCGGTTTCGCTCATGGCGCGCATTATCAACTGATAAGAAATACAACGAAACTGTGATATTTATACAAAAGTAAAACAAAAATTACAAGGTATGACAAAAAATTGGTCTTACGTCTAAGCAAATAAATTAAAGCAAAATAGACTTTCTGGTCAGCTTAAGTACATCCGTGCACTTGAAATGCCTGAAGATGCAGAAAGGCGAAACCCGGGTCGTTAGCGACAAAACTCATGGAAAAATGCAAAATTCAGTTTGATATTGAAATTCCATCAATAACCCTCAGTCGAACTTCTTAATTAAAATAGACTTTATTTAAAATGTTGAAGACCTCTTAGCAATGCAAGCTAATTATTTTAAAATCAACTTAGTATGAATAATCATTGAAAAGTAAAAACCAAACAAAGTATTTTGGTTAGTAATAAATTTGATCATCATTTTTATTACGCCAGTCTGTCATGAACATCAGCGCAAACATCTTTTCATTTAATGCGCGACTTAAAATATAAATAATTTTAAGAAAAATATCGATTTTTGTATATATATTATTTTTTAGAACGATGTTTAAAGATACGTTAAAGTATAATATAACACTTTTTTAATGCAATGCCAATAAAGCCATAACATTGGGGTATTTTTAGACCATCTTTTGAATCACACGTTATTTTTCAGGGACCGTAATTCGATGGTTAAAAAAACAGGAGTGAATAAACGTCTTTTATACTTTTATTGTTTCGTATATTTTCTATAGATGTTATAAAATATTTTATTTTCATAGTGCTGTGATGTCTAATAGGAATATACTACGAAGGAATTACTTTTAGATGTAAGCGTTTCTAGAATATGCAATGCATTATTCATATTATTCGCTTTCGTAAATTATTCCCAGCAAATACTATTTCGGAAATATTTGTAAACAAAACACCATGAAAAAAGCTTCGTGCCTATCGGATACCACGACAAAGCTAAGCAGAAAGCTTTCTATATCCATATTTTTCCCATAGCCAGTGAGGCGAAAGATCCAGCCCTCAAAGGCAGAAAGTGTGATAGTATTCTGATAAAGACGACCTCATCCCAAATTATGCTCCATTGATTAAGGACGGCCTAGCTGTAAGGTTACTGGAGCAGAAACTCAAAATGGCCACGAGAGATTTCTTGATTTCCACCGTTTTAAATATTCATATCTTATTTTAGATACAAGAGTATTTTTACAGAAGAATAAATAAAGACAGACACATAATATTTCTTTCGACTTATCCGAGGCCAAAATGAGAATTCCACCATTCTTGAGAATGTTAAATTGAATGTCCCTGATAATTTTTTGAGGAATCGTGAACATGAGTTGTTTGTTCTTCCAAGGGGTAGAACCAGTCTGCCAATGGGAATGTCACTGGGAAGAGCTTTAACAATTTTAAACGGCATTGCTTCGGATGTCGACATATTTCATATTGACGTGAGTGAGTTCAGACGAATACTATATTTTATGAATAAAAGTTGATTTTGTCAGAACTCATTCGGTTGACTGTCTTGAAAATTTCTAATGTGATATTAATAATATTTTTTCCTCTGTTTTTTTATGACTATTGTAATTTTCATCTTATTTTTAATTTTTAATTAATTTGTGATTTTTATTATATATTTACATGTATGTATGTATGTATATATATATATGCATGTATTTATATTTGTCAAATCCATGGCGCATTGGCGTCAGCTGTAATGCCATGATTTGCTTTTTTTCTTAAATAAATAAATAAATAAAAAATAAATAAAATAATGTATATACGTAATATGAAATGTAGGCTTCTAATAAAATCAGGACTATTTTTTCCGGTCCGTAGCGCAGTGTCAACGGTGTTGCCTTGCGTGCCGGACCGCCTGGGACGAGCGGATTTTTTCAGTCGATAAATCTGTTCAAAGGCATGGGTGTACGTGGCGTTGAAAATCTCTTCCCACCTTTCCGATCCCTAAGAGCGACGCATAGTGACAGCGATTAGCTAATCACTAGTCCAGTTCTAGTCCTCGTATCCTTTCCATCCCTACTCTCTTCGAAAAATGAGAGGTTGAGCAACTGAGTAACAAGCATTTCTCGTAGAAAAAATATATGTTGAGATAAACTCCGTGAGGAGTCCATATGCTCCAAGTTGGGAGCGGTCATGGTTAAAAAAAAATAATAATATCAACATATTACTTTGAAAAGGTTGTAACTGTTCTTGGCCCTGTTTTCAGACATGAGCGATTAAAATTCGGAATGAATTCAAAAGATAAAATTCAGTTGTAACAATGAGTTAAGCTAGTTCATATTGTTAAAGAATTAAATATTTAAGATTATTATAAACAAATGTGAGATAAAAGTTGTCGTCCAATTCTTCCAGATTGGAATAATGTAGCTGAGTGACCTACTTTTTTATTAAAACGATACAAACTGTTTACTACGCGTTAGTACAAGTACATTCGTAAACTTTAAAATGCCTGAAGATGCTGAAAGGCGATCCTTGTGTCGTTAGCGATATAACTAATTAAAGCAAAAGTACACCTTAACCCTCGAAAGACAGTCTCTGAAAAAATAAAGTGTGGTCCGATGGGGGGGACTAAAAATACCACAGTGTTATGGCTTTATTTGCATAGAATGCATTAAAAAGTTCTAAAAAATTATATATGTAAAAATCGATATTTTTCTATAATTATTCATATTTTAAGTCGTGCATGAACGGACAAGCAGTTCGAATTTATATTCATGACAGACCGGCGTTATCAAAACTGTTTGCGTGAGCGCTTATCTACGTCTTTTAATGTAAAAAGACAATATTTGATTTGAAAGGTACGTTTGATCGAGGCGCGTTTGAGATAAGATAGCGTTATCTTATCGCATATGGGCAGTGAAATTTAAATCCTGTCAATTGGTAGCGATAGTATAAATAGTTTTCGGCCAGTAATAATGTGACTGATTTTTTTTTTATTTAATTGCGATGAATCTAGTCGATCAAAATTATATTTCTTTACTGCAAAAGATGTAATAAACATTGATTGAAGAATAAAAATAGTTTACACATTGTATCACTGATATTAAGATAGATATTTAAGATAAAGTGGCAGTGGTGGTAAACTGTCTTACCCACCGGGATGGAAATTTTAAGTCGATCTTTCCACTGCACAGTCATTGACGGATAAAAAATGACAACTTTTGAAATTCACTGATCTAATAAATACTTTTCAAATAACCTCAAATCGTTGAAAAAAGAACGACACATCGATCCCGTGTATATTTTTTTCCGCCTCGTTAGCACACGCGTTCAATTATGCGGCATCATGCCCACGGCTCTTAGCTCTAATCACCGCCGACACATTTTCCACATCTCCCCTGATGAGACGGTCTTTAGCGCATATTACACGAAATTATGGAAACTATTTCACGTCGCATTACTAATCTTCTCGTTATATTTAAATATAATTTCACAGCTGTTGGGTAATTTAAATAGAACGCGGAATAAGCGACACAAGTGAAAAATCTAAATATAGAATAGGCAATAATATATCGCTACTTTACTTTGAAAAGGTATGCCTAAAAATACATTTTACCGCATTCTATTTCATGTATGAATTTCTGAATTATCTATGATTGAATAACGGATTGCACTGCATCTGCACACTTTTTTTACTAAATTTATTTGACAATGTTCTATGATTATCTTGAGGTTCATTATGAGTTGTGAAAAAATATGCTTAAAATAAGTAATTTGAAACATTTTTTCTTGCTCATTGGTACGGTAAAAAAAAGTCTGACTCCGACTCCAGCATTTACCAAAACTATGACTCCGACTAAAAAGAGGTTAATATCGTCACTTTTTTCCCCTAATTTTCCTATTTATGTGTATTCAATTAAATATCAACCCTATCAATGCGGCCGAAAGCCAAATTTGACATATTAAATGCAAAAATAAAAAGTTCAAACTTTTCAAAATTTCCGACTCCGAGTACGACTCACGGCCACAACGCCGCACCGACTCTGACTCCGACTCCGGCCAAAAAGCTCCGACTCCACGACTCCGACTCCACAGCCCTGGTTACAAGTGAATTTCAATCAATCGAAACATCAAACGCTCATATCTCAAAACAGTGTCAGGAGCAGTTAGAACCTTTTCAAAGTAAGTTGTCGGATATACCGGTACATATTGCTCAATATCCTTCGATCATGGAGAGTTTTGCGTATTGTTTTGAATAATATTTTACAGTTATTTTTAACAGAAAACTGTTGAATTTAGGCTCGTATTCTCGTAAATATTTAATTGTCTATTTGTACCAGTGTACTAGGACAAAGGGATAATAATATTATCAATAAATAGTACTGTACGTGCCCTGCTGTTTTTTATGATTGGGAAAGTGGGAAAGGTTTTTTAACAATACAAACACCCATTGTATTCGAAAAGAATCGATTTATCGACTGAAAAAAATCTGCTTGTACGGGAAATTGAACCCGGGTGGTCCGTCACGGAAGCCACCGACGTTGACCACTGCACCACGGAAATAATCACATAAATTTATTGAAAAATATGCACTCCTTCTAATTTTATTTTGTATCGTTTTATTTCTTTTGAATTTTACGTTTCTTTTGCTTACAAGAATTGATAATCTTTTCGCAGAATATTTTCGTTGACTGGATTTTCAACGACTCATTATGTCTGTAACATTAAGATTTATTTATTAAATGCACTTATTTTTGTATTTACTTTGTTAATGATCATTCATACTTAATTTATTTTTAATGTATAGCTTGCATTGCTAAGATGTCTTCAAGATTTTTATTATAGTCTATTTTGCTTCAATTTATTTGCTTAGTTGTAATAACAATTGTTCGGCATACCTTGTAATTTTTGTTTTACTTTTGTATAAATATCACTGTTTTGTTGTATTTTTTATCAGTTAAAATTCTCTCCAAGACTGATAACGGTCCTGATACAGTAAATTATTTGTGGGATAAGTACCAAAAATGTTTAATTATTTTTATATATTGAGTATCTTCCATTGGGATTACATATGTTCAATGCTGACAAAAAAAAGCATTCAAAACAATATACACGTTAGTGGCACACCTTAAAAAGATGTACAAAATTTTAAAAGTTCAAATTTGAACAATTAGCCATTTAACGCAAATCTATTTTGTTTTGTTCCGTGATTTAAACTCATCTCAATTTCCCTGAAGGAAAAACCTTTGAGATCTTTCCGAAAAACAAGACACCAATTGGAAAAACGACAAGGGATAATGTCCTACAAAAGTGGACTGTTTTAATTATTATTGTGAATGTAAAATGAGCTGGCGTGGATTTGACCACAGAGATGACGATGCGAAGTTAATTGAAGGAACAAAGTTTAGTTTGAGAGAACTTTAATCTGTTAAGATGCTCTTTGCAGCAAACAAATTTGCTCATTTGTAACATTGTGAAATTTGTGAGAGAAAAATTGCTGCACTCATAAGTATTGCTTTGTTTTGAGACATTAGATGTGACTGTCTCAAAAAGAAAAACATATGCTATTTTTGAAGAAAAATTGTAATGAGAAGACATTAGAAAGACATAAAGTTTAGCGGTCCGTGGCACAGTGGCAACGGCTTTGGCTTGCGTGCCAGATCTACCGGGCTATTTTTTTCATTCGATAAATCTGTTCAATGGCATGGGTGTTTGTGTTGTTGAAAATCCCTTCCCAACTTTCTGATTCCAAAGAGCAACGCATAGTGACAGCGATTTGCTTATCACTAGCCCTGTCCTAGTCCTCGTATCCTTTCCATCCCTTCTATCTTCGAAAAAGGGAGGTTGAGCAACTGAGTAACAAGCGGTTCTCGTAGAAAAAACATATATTGAGATAAACTCCGTGAGGAGTCCATATGCTCCAAGTTGGGAGCATGGTTAAAAAAATAAAAATTTATTTTTAATTAGAAAAAATAATAATTTGAATTTTATACTTTTCCATGAGCTTTGTCGCTAACGACGCTGGTTTCAGCTTTCAGCATCTTCAGGCATCTCAAGTGCACGGATGTTCTTAAAACTGACGCATAGTAAACAGCTTGTATCGTTTATATACAAAAATAGAAGTAGATCACTAAGTTTTCTAATTAACATTTAAATTAGCGAAAATTTAATGTTAACAAGTTTCAATAATTTAAGTAGGTTTGTTAGAATTATCGGCAATTTTGAAAATACTTATTACCAGATAATAAACAAAGGAATATCTGAAATAAATCTAGGGTTTTATCCTACCTATTATGAATGAGTTGATTGATTTCAAGTCTTTGAATTAATACCTATGATTATAATAGAATATTAATGATAGAATTTAGATATGGAAACTGAATCGTTGGAATTTTGTACTTTTTCATTTGTCGCTAAGGACTCTAACGTCTACTCGTACACTTGAAATACCTGATGATACCGAAAGACAAAACTCGGATCCTAAGAAAAAAAAAAATCTCGGAAAAGAACAGAATTTAATAGATTAAAATTTTTTAAATGATAATACTCGTTCTGGTTAAAGTTATATTCTGAAATTTAAAATAACTTTGATTATTCAAAGTATTGTGCTACTATCTGTGACGCGTGTTTCTTCTCTTTTGAGAGGCATCGTCAGACTAATGATTGAAGACTGAAAATGCTTCTGAAAGTGACGAAACACATCTCACGACTAGAATAATCTAAGGGATTTTAAGTCATATTAAAATGAACATCAACAAAGTTCCCGCTGAATCCATCGACAGTAATACAATAATAGTCTTTGTGATAACACAAAATCAATAATTCAATTTTATTTCTCATTCTATTCTCTATAAATGTATGTTACTAATAATTTAACATCATATTAACGTTAGCTTGAACTTGGAAGTTATTTAATTAATATAAAGGGTCTTTTTATAAGGACGCTTAGTTTTGAAATGTAAATAAAACAAGTTGTTTGTGAGATTTCGACTAAATTTTAATTTCATTTGTAAGTATATTTTACGGCATTATATATGGAATATAGCATCAAATGTCTGCCAATATCCATTCATTATAAAATGGGCCATGTCGCTTAAGTTGACTTTTTTGACAAATTTGGGTAAACTTCCAACCGCTCCAGAACCCAATCAGGCGTTGTCTGTGGTCGTTTACCTGAAGTTCCTTGGTTAGTTTGATTTTATACGGGTGCAGACATAAGGCCCGATTCAAAATTCGCCAAGTTGAAATCGCAGAAAAGCCAAGTTCTTGTGAACAACGAGAAATAAGCTGCATTGGGTTTTCCTGTACACTTTCACACACAGCAGCAATGTTTTCACCAGATATTGTATTTTGATGACGTACAGGTAGGTGTTGGCCGATTATTTACCAAACTGGTTGACTCAAATTTGGCCACTAAACAATGAATAATCTACTCAGCAGGACAAAGTGCCGGTCCCTGTGGTCTAGTGGCAAGAGCTTTGTCCAAGCAATCGGGGGGCCCGGGTTCAATCCCCGGCAAGGTTAGATTTTTTCAATTGAAAAAAAAAAAGATCTTGGGCTGGGTGTTATGTTATTTATCGTTGATTTTGTGCACAACTGATACATTATTTACCATCGAGTTAATCTCGTGTGACTTTCACAACTCAGAATATTTGGCGCATTGGCGCAAGCTGTAATGCCAAATATTTTTAAAAATACAAAAAAAAAAAAAAAAAGTAACATATTTTGAGCGTCCCTATTGAAATACCCTATATAAAAGCGTTAGATTGGTGATGGCACGTAACTCAATATTCTTTGTTTGCGAATAAATATTTGAAAAACATTTCAATAATGTGGTAATTTAACGAATCGAAAAAATTCGAATAAAAAGTAGAAAAAACAAAGCATTACTCTTTGACAAACAAAGCTTCAGTTTACATGGAGAAATATTTACGTAAAAAGTTTTACTTGTACAAATAATATTTATTATTTTTGTATTTTATCAGAATTCGTTAGGTACTTCATTTATTAAATTTATTATTTTTGTTTAAAACAAGTAACGTTATGTATGTATTTATTTGGGCGCTATGAACAAAGAAGAGTATCTTTTCGATGTTTTTTTGTGGACGTAATTGTCTATACGGAATTCATTCGTTACAGTCAAACTATAATTTGATCCAGCATTTCAACAGGAAGCATTTAACGTTGAACTTTTATAAAACCGTTGACGGTATGTTTTTTTATAGACGCCAAAGATAATTATATTTTTTTTTAAATAATTATTCGGTCCGTGGTGCAGTGTCAACGGTGATGGCTTGCGTGCCGGATCGCCCGGGTTCGATTCCCGGTATGAGCTGATTTTTTTCAGTCGATAAATCTGTTCAAAGGCATGGGTGTTTGTGTTGTTGAAAATCTCTTCCCATCTTTCCGATCCCAAAGAGCGACGCATAGTGACAGCGATTAGCTAATCACTAGTCCTGTCCTAGTCCTCGTATCCCCTTCCATGGAATGGATACTGATCGAGAATCATCTAGTAAAAATATAAAATATGTTCAGATAAACTCCATGACATAGAAAAAGATTTTACCTCTCCATTCATGCTGCAAGTTGGGAGCGGCTACTGAAATCAGTTTGATACAAAAAAGTGCCGGCTGGTGACAGGCAAGGAGTACAAAAAGATTCAACTATTTTTTCAAAAGTTCTTTCCTATTCATTGGATTTTAAAACACTTCTATATCATGGACTTTCAATTCAGATGTTCGCAATACCAACGGATTGCTAGTCATATGAATTTTTGGCTGTCCGTAGTACGGAAAAATTGTTGAATCTTGTTGTGTACTCCCTAATACTCTGTCGAAGGCCAGCACTGCTGAGAGCCCGTCGTGTTAGACGACTATATTGACTAGTGAAGAATTAAGATTATGTAGATCCCCGAATAAATTTGCAAATTTTTCAGTTAGCCTTAATTTAAATCAAGTCAGCGTGGCCTATTGGGCCCGTGTGAGGACAGACCACAGCAAATAGTTCTAATCACTCAGAATTCATTGAAGGGCAGTCCCATAGAATGTGATTAGCGTCCTGGTGGGTGTGCTCACAAGTACAGTCCGGCCTTAAAACCAACTGGCACAGCGCGAAGAGTTTTGCATTGAACTTGCCATGACCGAATAAGAACTTTAGTGACTTCTAAAATATCAAAAATAATACTATTTTTGCAATTGAATTTGGAATACAACAATTATTACCACATCTGTGGAGTCGGAGTCGGAGTCTTCGCGGCGATTTGGCCGGAGTCGTACTCGGAGTCGAAAATTTTGAAAAGTTTGAACTTTTTATTTTTGCATATAATTTGTCAAATTAGGTTATTGGCGGAATTGGTAGGTTTGATATTTAATTGAATACACATAAATAGGAAAACAAGGCGAAAAAAAGTGACGATATTAAACTCACTTTTAAGGTGTTCACTGTCAATACTTGGTGGAAAGGCATTATAATAAAAATAATAACACATTTTTAGTACTTTTCCCACATGAGATTTATTTCATCAGGACCGGTTTCTGAAACTCTACCTAAGTAAAATAATTTCACCCACTGTTTCTTAACACGCCATTGCTATACCCAATTCATTAAATATAAGGTTTTTGCATTTCTTCCTACTTTTATTTCTGATAATTTTTATTTTCCTTTGTTTGATTTTAATTTGTAAGAATTGATATGGCTTTTATTCTGTTACAGGAACTGACTCATTTGAACTCATTACCGGGATTTCCATCTAATTATGGTTGACAGACATGTAGATTTATTTATTTTTATTAAATGCACTTAATTTTGGGCTCTTACTTTGTTAATGTTAATTCATACTTAAATTGAATTTTGATGTGTTAATTTTGCATTGCTAAGAGGTCTTGAACATTTTCTTTTTAGTCTATTTTTCTTGTAATTTGCTTTAATTTATTTGCTTAGTTGTTTGTGATACCTTGTTTTCATACTTAAATTTTGCATAAATACCACTGTTTTATTGTATTCCTTATCAGTTGATAATGCTCGCCATGAGCGAAACCGGTCCTGATGAAATAAATCTCATGTGGAAAAAGTTCTAAAAATGTATTATTATTTTTATGTTTTTAAACTCTTTTAGTCGGAGTCGGAGTCGTGTTTTTGGACAATTTTGGAGTCGGAGTCGTGGTTTTGGTAAATGCTGGAGTCAGAGTCGAACTTTTTTTTACCGACTCCACAGCCCTGATTATTACATCTCCAATATTTTTAAAGCTAGCTGCAGTTTTCTCATGAACAATTACACAGCATTGTAAGCTTTACCAATATAATACATCCAATTTCATCTTGAAGTAATTGAAAAAAGACTATAACGTTTTCTCCGCTTGAAAAGAATTAAAAGTTTATTCTTTATGAGTGAAGTCTTAAAAACTAATTGAGTTTTAAGAACAGAAACGCGCTAGTAATCTGTCCGCGGAAACTAGTTTCGGGTGGATTGAAAACTTTCATCGTCGCTCTTTGTCTTTGGCCGCTGACAACTTGATACAAAGTTGGACCTGCGAGGTATTAACTTCTGCCAGCCTGAGGGCGAAACAGTCGACCATCAATTCTACTTTATCTTAAATATCTATCTCAATATTAGTGATACAATGTGTAAACTTTTGGTATTATATGATATATGATTTTAAAAATATATTCTTGACCAATTTCATCGCAAATAAATAAAAAACCTGATGGCCGAAAACCATTTATATTGTCGCTACCAATTGCCAGGATTTAAACTTTACTTCGCATACGCGATAAGATAACGTTATCTTATCTCAAACGTGCCTCTTTCAACGAACATTCCAAATCAATGCTTTTTACATTAAAAGGTGTAGATAAGAAGTCGCATTCACAGTTTTGATATCGCCAGTCTAGAATAAACAAGAACACGATCAGGTGGTCTCATTCATGCGCAACTTAAAATATGAATAATTATAGGAAACAACTTTTTTCAAAATTCAAAGTTTGGAATTGAAATGAACATCCTCGCCCATTAAAATGTCCAAATTCAAGGAAAAAATCTAATTTGCTGTCAAAGAAATGTCACGTAAATAAAACATTATTATATTAATGAAAAAAGTTAATTTTTACATTTTGCATATTCGTATATGCCAATGCAAAAAGGGAATTACAGACCCACAGACATACATACGCCGTTTCGGTTTTATATATGTACTACCGATGGGGAAACAAATTTAACGTCGAAACTCGCGAGCGAAATTCGTTTGTTTGAACTTGCAACAAAAAATGCAAAAGGGAACTACAGACAGACATCCCCCGTTTTGGTTTTATATATAAGATTATGGGAAAATTATTGATTTTTATATAATTCATAAAAAGATAAGTCAAAGCATAGTCAGTATTTGCCGCCATACCAATGGGGTTTTACGCGTTATTTTTCAAGGATAGTCTTTCGAAGGTTAATGTCACGTTACCATCTTCCGCCACTGCACCAGCTAACTACCGTGATTTAAATGTTTTATTATACTGCTGTATCAAAGTTAAGCGCACCTGAGTCGCTTAAGAAAATATCTGCATTGAATTTAATAGTCACTAAAGATATGCTCTCGAAAATGTATATAATGAAAGACAGTTGAAATAAATTCAATCAATTTACTATCAATGCTATAAAAATATTTTAAATATAACCAATAATCAAAAAGTTCAATACTTTCGATGGTTTCGGCGGTAACTTTTCAGTTCATTTTAATATAAAATTTAAAAAAAGTTTAAGCTTCGATATGAAGGATGAGCTCACCTCACAGTGACTATATGGTTACACAGACACACAGACGTACATCTGTTGTAGTTTTTACGCGTGTAAGCTGATGATTTGGCGTTAACGAAGACACGCACACGTACTCACGTTATAAATCATCTAAAGGGAGGGATTAAAATGAATACGACGATAAGGACCGGACATGTCGTTTGGTAATCGCTTTCGCTAGTCACCGTAGGGTGTGAAAGGAAAACCACTCAAACACTCATTGCCTGCGAACAGAATCGATGTATCGACTGAAATGACTCGAGCCTGTGCGGTCCGTCACGGAAGTCAACAACGTTGACCACTGCACCACGGTACGGGCAAAATGTTTTATGTTGAGCAAAAAAGTCACTAAAAATCCGGAATGTATGTTTAGGTGAAAAATAGTTTTCGATGTGAAACGGTAATGGCTCTAATAGATTTCTTCTACTCTGAGATTCAAGTAAAGGTTTTGCTGCTTTATATTACTGATTTCATTAAAAAGCACTATTTTTAAATTTTCTTCCAAATTCGTAGCTGTAAATTGATTTAAACTTGACGATTGTATAGTACATTTTACAGATTCTTTTAAAAATTACATAAATAAATAAATTAAAAAGCTGGTTCATCCTCGCACATTGTTTGGCAAAGAAAATAATACATACATTTTTTAGGTCGACCTGAAAACCCTGACTGTTTAAAATTCAAGCGGCGGAAAAGAGAAGCGAAACACCAAAATGAAAACAGACGGTGTTTTCTGACAAATCACTTTAACGTTCACCTGCATTTCTTAATGTCATCAACACGACTGACAGACTGGGTTGGGTATGACCGGTAAAAAGGTTATATGTATAAACTAGATGTGGTACATGCAAGCACTTTTATATAGGTTAAGCTAGTCAAGAAATGAGTAAGACAAATTTTTTTGAATAGTATATTCAAATCTATTAATTGACGCGCCCAGTATCAAACACGGCCATGGCAGTTTCACTTGATTTTTCAGGAGAGCCGAAATTCTGTTTGGCTACCTTTTAACGAAATTTTTTGACTTTTTTTAATCTTTTCAGTTGCTCGTACTGTAAATAATAATAGTGATAAAATGCAATTTACTATAAAACCTCTAATTTATTCAAAAAATCAGATTAAGTGTATGACTTGGCCGATTTTGAAACTAATATGAGTTGAGATGGCCATTTCGCATGTATAGTTTTACGTTTTAAATTCAGTCGGTGCAGCGGTGAATTTAAACTATAAACCTTTAAATTAGCATTTACTTGGTAGAACTCCATTATGACACGGTGAAAAAATCATAATAAACATCATACAATATTTAGTTATTTATTTTTAACTACTATGTTTATGAACGGGAAGCAAATTAAATACGTTACGAGAAGTAAAGAATACAACATTGAATAGTTATGTGTACACAATAGTGGTAAAGTAGTTCTCTATAATTATATATTATAGCGTCTTTTCTGTAAAATTTTCTACAATCTATATCTAATATATAAAAATCAATTTTTGTTTGTTTGTTTGTTCACACCATATGCCCTGCCATACCGTTCATCCGATCGCAATATAACTTTGACAACAATTTAGTTTACACTTGCGTGGAGGTTTTTGGCATAGTAAAATTAGCTATCAGTTGGTCTTTTTTATATAAAAATCAATCTTATTTTATATTTAATGCGCTGCCATACCGTTCGTTTTGACAACTTATTGTTGCACTTGCACACAGGTTATATACATAGTACAATTAACTTTCAGTAGGTGGCGCGTGTGTCGTACCATAGACAATCGTAAAAAAGACAAACAGCGAACGTTAAGCCGCAAATGTCATCGATACCGATCAATATTAGTGAAATTAATCGAAATTATTTATCCTAAATATTGTGCATCTGAAAGCACTTCAATAAACACAAACAAATCTTTCTTTTAGTGGCATTGAAACGCTTGCCAGGTAACGGCTAGTTATTCATAAAAAAAACAACTTTTAATAGTATTTTATAAATTGGTATCTATTAATCAGATGTTAATGATCTACTCTAGTGAAAATAATTAGTGTTTACAAAAAACGTTTCATACCACTGTTGAATCGTATTTAATTTATAGAACATAACTTAACTTTTCATAAAGAATTGTCAATAAATTCTCTAATAATTAATCATACACACGTAAGAAGTACAATAAAATTTATATTTGAGTGCTTTTATAATAAAAACACGTCACAAACATTTATATTGACTAAGCAAAATGCATTCAGCAACACTTCTCCATTACCCGAAAAGCTTTATTAACACAAAACAAGCTTTGACCCAAGATGAAATTAAAAAGGTTCCATAGCCCCTTATTCTGACAGCACAAGGTCTCAAACATAAACAGGGTGAGCCAACTTGAAATGTTTCTTGGAAAGATGTCATGGGATAAGCTCGAAGTATCCCCTCAACAATGGAGAGAGTGGACCTTGCAAAGATAAACCAACAAAAGGCAATTCATCATGGGGCATAATCGTGGGTTCGTATTGTGACCCCGTCACTGATCATAATGTATTATTATTGGGAAGTTTTCTGGCAGCTTTCACAGACCTATTATATTCCTCACATCTTATCTTTTTAACAGAATTTTTTAAAGAGTTGCTCTCTTCATCTTATTATAATAAAGAATATCTATATTATATATATTTAACAGGGGCGAATTTAAATTATTTTATCAAGAAATTTTGGAAATAAATAGAGCTCAGCTTAACGGTTTGCCAATTTTAAACGAGAAAATTCAGTTACTAAGTTCACCATTGTTGTACCCTCTTAAATAATTGTCATTTATTAATAATTCAAGCAATCACTATCATTAAGTATTAATTCAAAGACTTGAAATCAATCAACTCATTAATAATAGGTCGAATAAAACGCTTGATTTATTTTAGATTCTCCTATATTATTATCTGGGAATGAGTATTTTCAAAAATTCCTATAATTACATAGTATTATTGGGAAGTTTTCTGTCAGCTTTCACTGACCACTGATATTCATCACAACTTATCTGCTTAAAAGAATTTTGTAAAGAGTTTCTCTCTTAATCTTACAATAATAAAGAATAAAAGTGTTTTACGTTTTTTCATTGGTTACGTCATTGATAGCAGTCTAAACCAATATAATTAAGGTTTTGAATGAGGGTGCTTGATGAAATTTCAATATAAAATTTGAATTGTTTGAATTTTGTACTTTTCCATGAGTTTTGTCGCTAACGTCCCGGGTTTCGCCTTTCGGCATCTTCGGGCAATTCAAGTGCACGGATGTACTTGAACTGACGCGTAGTAAACAGTTTGTATCGTTTATATAAAAAAATAAAATAAATCACTTCGTTAAATTGATATAAAAATGTAAATTAGCGAAAATTTTAAGAGGGTTTGATAAATTTATAGTGATTTTTGAATTTTCAAGCATTTAAAGCAGTGCTGTGGAGTCGGTTAAAAAAAAAGACTCCGACTCCAGCATTTACCAAAACCACGACTCTAACTCCGACTAAAAAATATCGTCATTTTTTCCCCTTATTTTCGCATTTATGTGTATTCAATTAAATATCAACCCTATCAATGCGGCCAAAAGCCAAATTTGACATACTAAATGTAAAAACAAAAAGTTCAAACTATTCAAAATTTCCGAATCCGAGCCCAAAACGCCGCGCCGACTCCGACTCCGACTCCAAAGCCATGATTTAAAGTGAATGAATAAACTTGGACTGAAAGACAAAACCCGGGTCGTTAGCGACAAAACTCATGGTTAAATTATACTATTCAAACGGTTCAAATTTCAATGTTACTATACATATTTAAATGTGGTATTCTTGACGTAGTAATGATTAAGTCTGTTATTATTTTTGATGACATCATTTCTTTTTTTCTTTTAAACATCTCGTAAATATGTGTCATATTTAATAAGCTTTACAAGAAATACGAACAAAATTAATTCGAAATCCAAATAAACTACATTTAAAATGTTTCATAATAGTATAACGATACACAATATATGAAAATTAAATTCAAAAATAGCTTTATGCGTTTTCTAAACAATTGTCAAGACAATGTCGGTTCTAATATCCGAACATCCATATACAATGGTTTATTAATACATTATTATAAACCATAGACATATCATGTTTTCTTATACATATTATGAAGAGCCTTTATATTCTTATCTGTCAATTATTTATGAATAGGCATTGTTTTATATATTATATTACAATTTTGTATCATAAATATCTCACATTTTATATTCAGAATTTTCTCATATTTATTTATATCTTATATTTATTTAATATTATCCTGTTCCCGGCAAGTGTTGCAATGCCACTAAAAGAAAGAAAGTGTGTGTGTTTTAATGGCTATTAAATGGCTCCACTGATTCGAAAACCTTCGAAGGTAAAACCACACAATAAATCAAAATTGTATCGCAATCGGATGAACGTTATAGGAACGCATACGGGACAGAAAAAACATTCAGTTAAATATATAAAGGTAACTCAAAAAAAATGTGGGCGACAACACAACAATTCACCAAAGCTTTATCGCAATCGGATGAACGATTTGGAACGCAAAAACCTTCCCCAGTGTCTACACAACAAATAACCAAAGTTTCATTGCAATCGGATGACCTGTATGGCATCGCATAGAGTACGAACAAACAAACAAATAGTGATTTAATTGATTGAGTGGGCATTTACTTGGTAGAACTTCATTATAATACGGTGAAAAAAATACCAATGTTATATACAGTCCATTAATAAAAGTGAATGCAATTTTTAATTAATCAACAACCAGATACAATACTAATTTTACGTTTTATTCCACTTAGTAAAAACCCAGATTAGCTTTCATGTATTATTACCATATAAAAATAGGACGGTGGAACAGACAAGAAGATGTATTGTGTACCCTGTCTACATCTGTATATAAGAATAATTAAATGCATGTTTAAAACTCTTACCACTCTGCGGGCCACAGAGTCTGGCCGGAAAGAATCTGTTAGGCAACTCTGTGGGCCAGACTCCCTGGCCCAGCGCAGGTATAATGACAGATTAATTAACATATACTTTAGTAGCTTAAAATTGATCACGTGCTTCATCCAACCCTATTGAAGACTATCACTCACTTAAGCAACACATTTTTTCTTTTAATTGTACATTTTTTTAAATCAGAGAAGTCTTGAGAAAATTGGGTCAGAGTGCAAAAGGTTATAACATAGTTTTGACGAGGGCGTAAGCCGAAACAGCTATCAACATATACATATATAAAATAATTTCTATAGAATTAAAATATAGTATTGATTTTTTTATATAAGAATATTTTCAAATGGAAAAAATTTACAACTTATATATACATAAGATAAGGTAAATTATGGATATATGGTCACGGGACAGAATTTTTGTAAAGATTTATAAAAAATAACCACATTAAATGAAATGTATGTAAGGCTTACGATTTTTTTAAATGTTTCGTCTTTAATTTTTAAATTTAACACAATTGAAGATCTTAAAGAATACTTCGCAAAAAGTATGAAATCAAGTGGATTTAATTTACAAGAGCAAAAATGCAACCAAACTACAAAAATAATAATATTATACAGATAGAGAAAGTCACATAAGTTTATTATTTGCTTAAAATAAAAAGAATAATTTTATTGTAGGCTTATATTAAAAAACAAATTCTTCTTTCAGAACTCATGCAATAGTCAGTAATATTCTTCCGATTTTATCATTTTGATTCCACATTTTATAAAAATCCACAAGAACTGAAAGAGTAACGTCAAAACATAAAATTATAAGCCAGTATGTATAATACGGAAAGAAAAATAACAATGTATTTTAGTCCATTCGTCAGAATGACGAAGGCGTAAGCCGAAATAGCTATCAACAAATATAAAAAATAATTTATGTAGAACTAAAATGTATTGTTTTTTCTTACCGTATTATAATGGAGTTCTACCAAGTAAATGCCTACTCAATCAATAAACCAGTATGTATAAATTTTTTGAGCTTAGCCCGAGAGGATTGGGAGTCTGTCCCGTCACCATTTATTCATTATTTACCTAAGATAAATCAAAGTCTTCAAAATCGTCAGCATAACATAAATATTATATTGATTGTTTAGGCATTTACTTGGTAGAACTCCATTATAATATTATTTATGTAGAACTTAAATACATTGTTATTTTCCTACCGAATTATAAATATTAAAATAAAAAAAGCATTCAAAAATAACCAACGCAATTTTCCACAAATAAACAACGCTCTAAAGAGATCAAATAGGCATATCATGCGAAGGTGGTTAAAATTTCATCATTTTTCGAGTGTTTGTCGAGCGCTGTGTCAAAGGCTGAAGAAGAGCTTTTAACATATTTGTAGCAGAGCCAATAAATGCGCAAAGCTCAAAAGTCACCGAGGGAGTTACTTGGAAAGCTTCACTGCATTTTAATATCCGTTTTAAGAGAAAATTCATATTCAACACACTTTGTGAGCTACATTTTCCGTTTGCAACTGAAAATCCTATGTATTTACGCAAGAAATCATTTTAATATTAAAAATACAGATTAGCATTATTAATTAATTAGGACAGTGAATACAATAAAATGATGTTATAAAGATATTCATTTTAATAATATACATATAACAGTAAAAAATTAATAAAAAAAACCCTATTAACAGAAGATTTGGTAGGTACTTCAGTAACAAATTTGAATTAAAATGAAAATAATAATACATTTAGGGGGGCGTATGGGGCGGGTATACCAAAAACCTTCGAAGGTGTGAACTCGAAAAATTCATGAAGTTTAAAAAGAAAAATTGGGGGGTGGAGGTTGGGGGGAGGGGTTGGTAAGCCAGAAACCATTGCGGGAGTGTTTTCAATAAATTTGTAAAGTTTCACATCGATCGGTCGAGCGGTTTAGTAGTCCATAGCGGACATACACACAGACATTCATTTATATATATATAGATGACCTTCCACAAAGATACCGCCGAAACCATCGAAAGTCTGAGAATATATCCATTTTAATAATCTTGAAAATGTTGGTTTCTTTCACCTAAGAAATCAATTAAAAACATCATCAACTGTTTCAACTTGCTCTCAAGGTGGTGTAACTATTTATCACACAATACGTGGAATAAACTAAATTATTATATTAATTATTATATAATACTTTTATTTATTCGTCCTTTGCCCTTTGTACTCCTAAATTATTTGAGACACCTTATATTGTAATGTTTGGTAGGAAAACTGTAGATTTATTCATGTTTGTTCGGAATATTTCAATGTTTCAGATTAAAGAAACATTTCGAAGAATCTACCATTTCGAACTGTATTACACAAAGAAAATAATAAAAATCTTTCTCTCAATAAATCATTTAAGTTATCGGGCCGAGCTCAACTGAGTGACTTGATCATTAGTTCGTAGAAATTTTCTTTTTTATCTTGCCGGTTAGTTTGTTAAATATTCATAGGGTGAAAGTACAACCTTTTTGGGGCGAATCGTGGTTTTCTGGACGAAAGAATTAGAAACAAGGGTCAAATGTTGCCTCGAAAACTACCTATACAAGTATACGTTCGTTTTCAGTAATTGCTACTATTTTTTGCTGTCTGGCTTATATGACAATATATATATTTTTATTGCCAGATGAAATGAGTACACGTTTTGTTTTAATGCCCTTGCCTTCAGCATTAATTTTGATAAAACTTTTGTTCCTTTCTGCACTTATAACAATTTTAGATAGCAAAAATTTTACATTCACAAAATAGCTTTGTTTTGTTGCTTGAAAAGAAGTTAACTATGCAATAGAATAAAAATGACACGGTAAGAAAAATAACAATGTATTTTTATTCTACAGAAATTATTTTATATATTTGTTTATAGCTATTTCGGCTTACGCCCTCGTCAGAACTATGTTTTAAACGTGCATATATGTACCTCGGCTAGACAGGGTACACATCTTCTTCTCTGTTCCACCATGTGAAAAATTGATTTGGTGTATTCATGAAGTGAAAGCTAATCTGGGTTTTTAACTAAGTGGGAATAAACGTAAAATTAGTAATGAATTAAGTTGATTTATTTTAAATTTCATTAGTGTTTATCAATGGCTTAAGAAGTGGTGATGCGTTAATTGTGATCTGTTCATTAAGAATTTCATTGGTTTGATTATACCTATTAATTTCTAGCTGTTCCAATGCATTTAGCTTAAGGCCCTGTAGTTATTATTCATACCGTATTATAATGGAGTTCTACCAAGTGAAATGCCTACTCAATCAAAAAAATATGACAGTGTTTTTTTATTAATAAGCTTACTCAAACTTAATGTGAGATTTGCTTTTAAACATTTGATAAAATAAACAAATGAATTCCAATCAAATCTACGAAAATTATCCATTTTTATTTTGGGAAAATGAGTTTTTCTAAATTGATATAAATTTCTATAAGTATTGGGCATTATCAAAAATATTCAGTTGAAGCCTGAATTATACTGATGAATGGAGAATATTAAAAAAGAACCTATTCAGTGATCAAACTATAGTAAATTTTAAAAATCCATTAAATTTAATTAGTTTTAATTTTCTTCTATTCCACAAGTTTCGTCGCCATCGACTGAGGTTTCGAATTTCGGCATTTCAAGTGCACGAATGATTGATCTTGAGCTGACCTGGTCGGTAGCAAGAAAATTCATGGAAAACTACAAAATTCAAAGGATTCAAATTTCATGAAGCACCTTTAAATCGTATTATAATAATTAAATATTTTAAATAAGTTTTGTGCAAAAAAAATCAAGCTGTCACTCCTTTCTTCTCTGCCTTATTCTTACTTCCTGACTTACAACAAGTTTTCTTCAAACCATATTTATCTTTGCTATCCATTTTTAAAATGAAGCTTGAGCGAATAATTTGCAACTAGTTCTCATTAAACAAATTCTATCGAAGCTTTTCATAAATAGTGAATACCAATCACAATGATATATGTACCTAGGACGAAGTGAAAAAAATGTGTGTATTTAAAATTTATACCCAACGCACCGATGAGATCCTGAATATTCATGAGTATTCAATCGGACAGAAATTCGGTTCAACTTTTTTTAGTTTTCAACAAAAAATAAAATTTTATTTTGCTATCAAGTTGTCATTCAGTTGTGAATTTCAAATAAACTTATGATTGATGAGGCATCAATCGAAAACAGAACAAAAAAAAAACAAATTTTATTTTTGTTCCGAGCTTAAAGAACTATTTTGAATATTTGTAAATAGATAGAAGGGATTTTACCATTAATTCCACAGTTTATGTAATGGTCCAGGCATGTTCTACGTATAACGAGTATATTTAACATAATACCTTTCCACCAAAATTGGGCAGTGAACAATTTAAAAGTGATATTAAACATAAACTATAATAGGGTAAAACCTACAATTGTCGGCCACTTAAGGATTCTTAAGGACACTTATCATAGAAGAGGCAAAATAAAAAAAATACTGTGTGCTAGATTGTTATTTGTTTATAATAATCAATTTTTAAACTATGTAAAAATAAAAGTTTTTGATTGAAAAAAAAATTGTTTAAAAAAAATAGTACAAAACTACAATTATGGGCTACTTTCTGCAATTGTTGGCCACCAAAAGATTCAATTATTGGCCACCCCAAAAGTTGAAATAAAAAATATTTTTTTTTTAAAACAGAAACTAGTTGTATAATTGCATGACCCCAAATCATTAATGAGTGTAAAATCAAGTGCTTTTTTGGATTTCAACATCATTTGTTAAGCTGCAGTTATTAGCCAAAAAGTCAACATTTTCCTAGAAATATCGGAGAAATGTAATAAATACATAGGTCATTAGTAATATTATTAAAACATTAATCATATAATAAAAAAATGTATTTTAGAATTTTTTTATAAGAATTTATAGCATTAGCTTGGCCGGCCAGTAATCGAAATTGTATGTGTTTTTGGAATCAGTTAGTGGCTACCATCATAATAATCTTTTACAAAAATATTTTCAGAGCATAAAAATAATTATTTTATAAATTCACCAAAGACGAACAATTCTGTTCAATTAAATTAATTAACTTACAAACGTGTATGATGCTTTTAGACTGAAGTGCAATCCTTATGATATTTACAAGAAATCTCACTTGCTTCACGGTGACACTCCGGCTGTCTGATAAAAATGCGTTTTTGGAGTGGTTACGAAAGTTTTCAACAAAAATAACAATTTTATTGTTTAAATGATTAGAGAAATAATAAACTATATTAACAAACCAAAAGTTGGAAATGTTGTTTTTGGTTCCGAGCTTAAAGAACTATTTTTAAATTTGTAAATGGCCAATAATTTTACCATTAACAACAGGAGGTTTTGGTCCCAACCTATAAATAAAACTTTATTGATTACACTTCACCTTCAATGAATTTAAAAATATTATAAATAAACTATAATAGGGTAAGATACAATTGTCCAGCCATCTTCATTTTCAATAAAATACTGTGTTCTAGATTGATTATTTGTTAAATCAATTTTTTTAAACTGTGTAAAATAAAGTTTTTGGAAGAAAAAAATTGTTAAAAAAAAATGGTACAAAACTACAATTTTGGGCTATTCATTCAATTGTTGGCCACCAAAAGATTATTATTGGCCACCCAAAAGTTGAAATAAAAATAATGATAGACCGCCATGAGCGAAACCAGTCCTGATCCAATAAGTTTAATGTAAAATATGTACTATTTTTTTTTTATTTCTGTTTGAAAACTGTTGTGTTCACAAAAACACACAGTCCTCTCTCTTGTCCTTAATGTTCAGAGGACAGAGATAGAGTAATAAACAGTTCTTGTTAAAAAAATCTGTTGATATTAAGTCAATATTCTTCACATTGTTTTTTAGATTAGGTAAATTAAAAAAAATATGAACATAATCGCATGCTGTTATTTCAAATAAAATTTGTATAGCTTGAATTTTTTACTTTTCCATGAGTTTTGTCGTTAATGACCCGGGTTTCGTGATGATTGATTGATGAATACTGTCTTTATTATTCATAAAAATTAACATCGAAAATTCTTGCAATAAAAATAAGGTTTGACAGTCTTAGATAGAAGGTTTTTTTTTTTAAATTTTCAGACTAGAATAACCTTTGAAGTTAATTCCACGCCAAAACCTTATATCAAAATCCTTTATCGTCGGTCCCTGTGGTGTAGTGGCAAGAGCTTTGTCCTAGCGATCAGGGGGCCCGGGCTCAATTCCCGGCAAGGTCAGATTTTTTCAATTGAAAAAAGAGATCTTGGGCTGGGTGTATGTTATTTATCGTTGATTTTGTGCACAACTGATGCATTAAATTTAGTTAATCTCATATGACCTTCACAATTAAGAATTTTTGGCGCATTGGCATAAGCTTTTATGCCAATTTTTTTATTTTTCAATATTTTTTTTTAAAAAAATTGATCATCTGTGGCTTTGGTTATTATCCTCTCGTATAACATTTTTTCCGCTAGCTTAAATACGCTTTTTACATAATTGATTGTCTATAAGAGACATATAATACCCATTTATAATGTTGATTTGTGAGTTTCAAAATAAAACGTGATAGACATTTTTACGATAGAAATCGGATATTTATAAAATTAAATTTGCACAAAACCATTCACTCGAGATTGGTAAAAGTGAATCGTGCTGTATTGCTTGGAATGTTTCACATTGGATCTCAATATTCGAGCATAGTGTTAATAATAGACAACACGATGTTGCAAACGGGCTTTCACCACAGCAATTGGGCATAATTTGGTCGCAAAACGGACTGTGCAGGTGCATTGAATAGGTTCAGCTCCCTTGCCACATAATTATGAGACACACAACTAAACGTCTACGCTTTACGTCGTAGAGTCAATGTCTCTACAGCGAACTCAACTTATCAATATTGTTCGATATTTTTGTTAAAAAATATGATTGTTTAATTAACATAATTGTTTAGGACTATCCTTGAAAAATGACTCTCAGGGCGAAGGGGGGTTAAAAAAGACCCCAGTTTTTTGGCTTTATTGGCATAGACTGCAATAAAAAAATGATTGAATATGCTTTAACGTATATTTATACATCTTTCTGAAAAAAAAATCAAATAAAAATCCCTATTTTTACTATAATTATTCATATTAAGTCGCGCATTAAAATGACGACGTTTCCACTCCAATGGCAATGGCGGACTAACAATGGAGCTGGTGACTAACAAGCCAATAACCATGTTCGAAGTCACATTACCTTATCACTTATCTTATCGCTTATCCCCTTTTATTGTTGCCAGATATGAAACACTCCGTCCATGTTAACGATGACTCGCTATGGTCACGTTCTCTTATCGCTTATGGGCGTGAAATTTTATGTTAGCGTTTTCCGGCGATTGATAACATCGACAATTAGACTAAAAAAATCCGACTTCTTCTCTTTTTTAATCGAATACGGCGCAACTAGCCAATACAAATCATATTTTTTCTGCAAAAGGTGTAAAAAACTATGATTTAAGAATACCAAAAGTTTAGACATCGTATCACTAGTATTAAGATAGATATTTAAGGTAAAGTAGCTGTTGGGACAAAATCTATACCGTTAGTGATGGCTAGGTTAAGAAATTATATGGTTTCAATAATACGAAATAAAATGTATGCTACGGGACCGAGTTTACAATTCGGCTCATTAGGATAAAAAAACGTGTATCAATTTTTGCCGGTTTTTAGTTGTGAATGAAATTAGATACAGAATAATATGCAACGTTATGTTTCAAAGTGACATAGGAAAAGTGGGTACGAAGACATTTTAATGCTAAAATCATCTCTTGTTCGTACCTGCACATTAGTACAAACCAATATTTGATATTTAACAGATTAATCAGACATCCAAAGCATCGCATTAAAAGATAATGAAAAAAAATGTATCTTTGTTTGAATTAAGTAAAATTGATTACCGGTGAAAGTTGTTTTTTGGCTCTCCTAAAAAGAGTTAGGCTTCTTTATTATTACTTTATTATTATAATTAAATCTGAAAATCTATAGGTACTGCACCTATCAATTGATGATAACTATAATTTACTCAATTAATTCATTAAAACTCATTGAGATCAAAATATTAGATAATTCATATAGATTAATAAAAATAATTAAACATTTTTAGTACTTTTTCCACATAAAATTTATTGGATCAGGATCGGTTTCGCTAATGGCGAGCATTGTCAAATTTTCGTTGTATTTCTTATCAATAAATGTTTTATTATTTTTATTATAATGCCATTCCACCAAGTATTGACATGAAACCTCACTGTTTAAAAGATTCAATACGAATAACAATAAATTTGGTTCTACATAAATCATTTATTTAGAACTAAAATACATTGTCATTTTTCTTTCCGTATTATAATGGAGTTCTACCAAGTAAATACCTACTCAATCAATAAAAGATTCAAGATATTTTGCTCCATAAGAATGATGAAATTAAGCTAATATGAGTTTGCTTAAGTTCTGGCGATAGCGCTGTACTAAAATAGCTTATTAAATATTTGACATTATTTTTAATTATAATGCCATTCCACCAAGTATTGACAGTGAACACCTTAAAAGTGATCATAAAGATTAAGTTTATAACAATTAAACTAATAAAACTTACATGATATCGATTTCATTTAAATTTTAAACAACATTTAATTCTCAAGGAAGATTAAGTTAACGCGGTGAAAAGTGAATCGTGCTCCACTCTGCTTCCTGTCGTAAGGTTACCCATTTTTCGAAACCGTTACTCGTTATCCGTTATTCGTTACCTACCGGAAGAGAAAATTTATAGCGAACCATTAACGGCGCAAGAACTAAATAACTGTCACCTTTAAAGGCTTTTAATTTACAAGTTGCGACAGAACCTAAATTATGTACGAAATTATTTTAGAAGCGAGTTTAATTACATTATTTTAGCAAAATTGCAGAAATTAAATGCACCAACAGTTAAAAGACTATTTTGAGAATTTAGTTTTATTTGTTTCGCTATTAAATGCTTGAATGCTGAATTCGTTATTTCGTTAATGACGTACTACTTTGTTTAATCCCTTTTTAGTATAAGAAGATTTTAGTAGAAGAAGAAGATCGAGAGAGTGATTTCTTACCAGGGCTGTAGAGTCGGTGTCTTCGCGGCGTTTTGGTCGGAGTTGGAAATTTTGATATGATTGAACTTTTTATTTTTACATATTATATGTCAAATTTGGCTATTGGCAGGATTGATTGGTTGATACATACTGAGACGACCAGGGTTCCTTCTCCATCTGACTGGGGTCAGACAACATCCTTCCACGGCGTTCGGAGACGGAACTTAGGGATAGGATGGGAGGAAAGGTATATCTGTATAGATTTCAATCGGTAATTTCTCTTGGCCGAAAACTCTATCCTAGAGTCGGCTAGTTTATTGTCTTTAAATTATAACATTTTTTATTCCAACACGAATACATTGCAAATTAGAATTTTTTGAATTTTGTACTTTTCCATGAGTTTTGTCACTAACGATCCGGGTTTCGCCTTTCGGCATCTTCAGGTATTCCAAGTGCACGGATGTACTTGAACTGTGCAGTTACAAGAACATTTTTAAGCGCGTAAGACCAAATGATTAATCTGACTTCCTCCCGTCCGAGACAGGAGGGCGATACGGCTATCGGCTTGAACGGTTACGACTAACTGCCGACCGACTCTTTTAAATCAAAGTCGCTGTTATCCGCGTCTTTTGCGAGGCGAACAGGACAGCATGCTGCGTTCACTTGTCCGGGTTACGTTCACTGTGCCGGGGTGCGTTCACAGTGCAGAGATACGTTCGCTGTCGGTTTTGCAATTTTTTTATAACATTAAAATGAATTTATTCGCGATTATTAATAGTTTGGTCTTATTACCATTGATCGAGGAGATAATAAGATCGTCCGAGAGAGTTCTGATACCCTATAACATCATGCGGTATCAATATATAGCTGAATACACTTAAATATGAAAAGTAAAAAAAAAACGTGAAGAAATTGTGTTTTCTATAGTTGGAGTCGTGTTTTTGGTAAATGCTGGAGTCGGATTCGGAGTCGTATTTTTTTACCGACTCCACAGTCCTGCCTCTACACAAAAACAGGTCTAAAAATTAAATAATCCTCTTTGAGTCTTGATAATTTTTTCAATGTATTATTTAAAAATATTGAGAAACTAAGAATGCAACGAGAGAAGCAAAGTGTTTGCTTTAACTGCACTAAGATTCTCAATATCAAAATACGTTGGGTTATAAAAAATTCAAATTAAGGCACCCTATTCGGTATATTTAAGCTTTTGACAATCGTTAAAATTATGACATATAATCTATGGATTTAGTAGGCATTTACTTGGTAGAACTCCATTATGATACGGAAAGAAAAATACCAATGTATTTTAGTTCTAGTCATTTTATAATTTCTTAATAGCTATTTCGGCTAACGCCTTCGTCAGAACTATTACTAATACTAGTTCTGACGAAGGCGTAAGACGAAATAGCTATCAACAAATATATAAAATAACTTATGTAGAACTAAAATACATTGTTATTTTTCTTTCCATAACATATAATCTAGTTCTAACGTTGATGGTGAACCAAAATAGTTTTAAATTCTTAAATCTTCTTAAAAGTAAAGCCGTATATGAAAAAATAATCAAAAATTTTGTGTTTGTATTTCACAATTAATTTATTGAGTTTAGCAGAATATGTATCAATTCATGTTAATTAGGCATCCTTATAGAGTCCAACAGAACCCTAACTACAACTTATAATATATCCTCAATTAGTCTTGCTTAGTTTTGTATAATTAACTAAGCATTTATATTCATTATCATTTAAAAATGCTCGCGAAGTTATATTGGTCTAGATCAGTGGTTCCGATGTGCGGCTACCAGAGGATTTGGCTACAGCCACCAACAGTTTCATGGGAAGTATTGATATTTACAAAAATGCGGTTTTACAAGTTAATTTGTCAATAAATACTCTGTGAATAAAATATTTCGTGCGCAATTGATTCCAATAGTAAATTTTCGAAATATCTTCAGATCCAAGTTCAGAGACAACAGACTTAAAACAAAAATTTGGTGCAGCCACCAGACATTTCCGTAAGACCACTTATTTGTGCGATGCGGCGACAGGACAAATTTACGTGAGAACCACTGGTCGAGATCTTAATAAATTAATTGTGAAATAAGTACAAAATATGTTTTGTTATTTCTTAATAAAAGTCTTTCCACTAAGCCATTGACAGTGAGCACATCAAAAGAGACTAAATGCGACGCTATTTTATCTTTAAAACTACTTTTGTTACTGTTGTTCTTTATTGTTTTCTCCCCAAATGGTCGTTACAAAATGGCAATGAATTTCCAATTCTACGGCAAACAAGCGCTATGTGAGTTGGCAGCCCCGAAGACGGCCCAGCATGCGGAAATTGCAGTCAATTTTCCCACCGTGGGTGAGCCGATGCACTTGAATCCCCTGCGGAAAATTTCTACAACTCCCTCCTTCTCTGAAACACCTGTTTTCTTTCTGCAGCGAACCTAATTCGGATCGGATACGTTTTTGTTTTCTTATTTTTCGCTAACTGTTTGAAGAAATCTTGTACGTGAGGCAAAAGCAAGATCGATCGAAGTAAATAGAAGACAGACAAATGTTAATATTTTTATTGAATTTTTATTTACTTTGCCGAACGCCATAGCAAGGTGAAAAAAAAAACTATTTTATTGCTTAAAAAACTGTGTAATATTAGATGATTATTTTTCGGCTATTTCATTACCTTTCATTTAAACTTAAATTTACTTTCATTTAAAGATATACATAAAATAAATTTGTTTAAATTAATACTATTTAATTTCAGTATACATCGAGAATGTTAAGACTTAACGAGTTTATTAAGATAAGTCGACGTTATGCAAATAAAGTAGATTAAGGAAGGTATCTGAAGAAGTGTTTATATTTCAAAAATTAAATTTTCATTAGAATCAATTTGAAATAGGTTGGGAGATTTAAATTGAATTAACGTGAATTGTCTGCCGAAGCCTTGATAATTTATTGTTTGATAGCTTTATTCTAATTATTCCCACATACAATATTTTTTTCTAATGACTAAAGGTGCTTGAATCCAGGTCGATAGCGACAAAGCTCTTGGAAAAGTACAAATGTCAAACGATTTAAATATAACTGGAGTCATAAATATTAATGATCGGTTATCTGATGCACCACGCATAAATATTTTAAGCCTTTAATAATAATCAATTTGAATCGTTTAAATTTTTGTACTTTTCCATCACTTTAGTAGCTATGACCCGGGCTTAGATTTTCGGCATCTTCAAGCATTTTAACCTAGCCATCCCGAACAGTATAGATTTTGTCCCAACAGCTACTTTACCTTAAATATCAATCTAAATACTAGTGATAAGATGTCTAGACTTTTGGTATTCTTAAATCATAGTTTTTTACACCTTTTGAAGAAAAAATATAATATATATATTATTGGCTAGTTGCGCCGTAATCGATGAAAAAAGAGAAGAAGTCGGAATTTTTCAGTCTAATTGTCAATGTTAGCAATTGCTGGGAAGCGCTAACATAAAATTTCACGCCCATAAGCGATAAAGGAACGTGACCATAGTGAGTCATATATAACATGGGCGGAGTGAATCTGACAACAATAAAAGGCGATAAGCGATAAGATAAGAGATTTGGTAATGTGACTTCGTGTACGATTATTGGCTTGTTAGTTCGCCATAGCCGTTGGAGTGGAAACGTCGTCGATTTCATGCGCGACTTAAATATGAATAATTATAGGAAAAATAGGGATTTTTATATGATTTTTTTTTTACAGAAAGATGTATAAATATACGTCAAAGCATAATCAATCATTTTTTTAGTGCAGTCTATGCCAATAAGGCCATAACACTGTGGTCTTTTTTTAACCCCCTTCGGCCTGAGAGTCATTTTTAATGATAGTTTTACGAAAGTTAAGTGAACAAGTAAACTCGAACTGACATTATGTTATATGTTTCTTACAGTGATGAAATAAGTATCATTGTTATATGTTACACAATACGTGGAATAAGAAGAGCAATTTCTTATTGTATATTAAATTGAAACACTACGAAGGTACCACTGAATATGTACATCGAGAGTAATTTTTTATTGATTTTTATGGACCATCTAAATGCATTTCAACCGCATTTAATTTCTTTATCATTACATGGGTCCACAAAATTTTATCATGTTCAGTTTTTCTAAAAGTTCCGTACATTATAAAAAGCCAGTGAGCCCCGAAGGCCTGCCTCATGCGAGATCACCAGTGCCAAAACACGCTTCATTTTACGTGAAAGGGAAGCAATTCGTACAATTATTGGGCACTAAAAGACAATTTACATCATATTACAGTTATACTAGAACAGTAACGGTAGAACTCTATAAAACATCCTGTATCCTAGCAACAGACCTTTGGCCAAATATATCATGTTTTGGATTATAGTATACGTAAGTATGTTTATTTATTTCAACCTTTTTTTTGCTACAAACCACGAAAGTTCATCATTAATTTATATAAATGTTGAAAATTTTATGTTGCTAGATATTTAATTTATGACTACCGATAAGTATTTAGATAAATTATGGATATATGGTCACGGGACAGAATCCCAATCCTCACGAGCTAAGCTCAAACTGGCTTATAATTTTATCAAATTTGAATTATTCGAATTTTGTACTTTTCAAGAACCGACAGTGTTTGTTCAAGTGCATCCGTGCACTTGTAATGCCTGAAGATGCCGAAAGGCGAAACTCGGGTCGTTAGCGACAAAACTCATGGAAAATTCGTAAGCCTTACATTCATTTTATTTAATGTGCTTATTTTTCATAAATCTTTACAAAAATTATGTCCCATGACCATATACCCATAATTTACCAGTATTTATTCTTTTGCAAGGGGAAGGCTTAAAATATTGACAATTTAATTTTATTTATGCAAAATTATCTGTAGTTTATTAACTTTTTTCTTAAACCTGTTCACTATACCATGTTGTCTTTTCAATTTGATATTAATACTTAAATATATACGACATCAGTTAACGTTTCTTGCGATGGCCAAAAATGGTCTTGAAATATACAAAATATGCATTTAGAAGTTGTACAATGCTTTTTTATTTATTTATTTGAATATAATAATTTTTCGCATTGAAGAGTTATTTCTAAAATACATTTTTATAAGTTTTTTTTAACAAAGCAATGTATTTATTTATCTGTATGGCAGAAAACACTCTCTTTTTCTATCTGTATGTGAATGGTTTGACTATCAAAAAATATATTTAAGACACTTTTCCAATTTTATAGTGTATTTAAAATCGATTATGCATATGTGGCTTTAATTTTTTTAAATACATATTTATTTAACCAATTATCTGTCACACATTTATTGGTCTCGCTAAGTTTTTGGTATAAACAACTCGGCAACGTTTCATTTATTATCAGACTAATGCTCGCGATGAGCGAAACCGATCCTGATCCAAATCAATTTAATATAATATAGGTACAAAAATGTCTTATAATATTTTAATCGCATGCTTTTCCACCAAGTATTGACAATTAACACCTAAAGAGTAATTAAGATTGTTGTTAAAAATATTCACAAACTAAATTATTAAGTCTTAAAAATAGCACGATTGTTAATTTTGATTCAAAGTCTATTTTTACCTTGAGATATAATTCTGTTTACTTGCGTTGTGACAAAATAAAATCTTCAAAATATAAATTAACTTGGTTGCTAAAGTTTCTCAAAAAATGTAAAAAAATCTTTGCAGAAAAAAGTTCTAGTCAAAGTGTATTATGAAACAAAATTGACGCGAGATTGTTTTATTTGATAATATAAATTTGAATGTTGCATTATGCCGAGATATAAAAATGAAGACGACGGTTGTTGTTCTGACAGAAACAAAGACAGCTGGAGAAACCTGTAACTTTTTTGTCGTCTTATTAAAAAAAGTCGTTCTAAAGGAGCTTTCTGGGAATTCATTTTAGGCGCGCGACAAAGACGTGCTATACCCTTTCCCCTGAGGGGGTGTAAAATTACATCAACCAAATTTTATTTTTTGTAATAATCAACAACCACCCACAGCACGTAGCATATCGTCTCGTCGTGAAATTTTTGACTATATACTACCACATTAGATCGGTATAGTCGCAAAAGGCCTTATGAAAAAATTCTTGTTTCAAGATGGTCGTGTTTTTCTTTAATCATAAAATGAAAACGTTTCTCTTCTTACATATTGATCTCAAATTGTTGAAATTTATGACATTCTTTTATCATTTTTAAATTCAATTAGAGTATAATTAAATATTTTTTTTTGTTTTGGTGCTAGGTTTTTAAAATTTATTTACAAATAGTGAGACTTTATAAAATTACAAAGATAATAAAGGTATTGATTGAATCGGCACTTACTTGGTAGGACTCCATTATAATACGGTGAAAAAAATAACTAATCAGTCAGCTTACGCCATCGTCAGAACTATGTTTAAGGATGCATTTACTTATCCTATATATACCGTTGTAGACAGGGTACACAAAACATCTTCTTTTCTTTTCCACCATCCTAGTTTTATATACGTTTACGTTTATCCGTCATAATAAGACCTAGACTAGCTTTCACTGCGAGGAATACATTAAATCAATGTGTCAAATTTAATCTTTTAACTGCCATCACGTGCATGTATGGCGGTACCTTGCACGCCACGAATTTTATTGTAAAAATAAAACGTTCTAAATATATCTTTTTTAAATGTTTATTTGTAAAATGCGATTGTGCCGTTACTATGCGATTGTCATTTATCAATAATAAAAAAAAAAATACTTATGACTCATCAGTTACAATTGATTTTAGTTGGTTAAATCCCGCTTAAAGCGAGCGTCTAAAGACGTAATTTTTTGTAATATTGGCGTGCTGTTCATCGAAAACTTCGCGTCTTAATACCTCTATGGTAGCCATTAGGTTAATAACTTATTATTACCATATCAAACTAGGATGGTGGAAAAGAGAAGAAGATGCTATGCATTTCTAGCATTAAAGCTCAGGTTTTGCAATACCCACAATATAACTTTATTAATTATTATTTTTGTTTGCGATGAAGTCCTGAAACTTCGCCGCCCCTGCTTCCAGACTCTGGCAAATTGCAAGAAGCAAGTGGCAAGTACATAGTCAGTATCAAGTGAAAATTGTTTTGTCGGGCGAATTTCTCATTTATTTTTGGCTTTTGAATGCGCGTGGAACGGCCAGCTAGCGACACTCAGCCACCGAGTAAACAATTTATACTAACGTGAAACTTTCTCTTGATTCTTTTCACAGCAGATGCCTAAGAGCTAAATGTATTTTGTAAGAACCTTTCTTAGAGAATATTCATTTAAATTATATTAAATTTATTTGTCTTCACCTACAGCCGGTTGGTCAATGCTGCCAAGCTTTCGAAAACATGGTCACAGACCCACAGAAAAAAAATCCATAACAATTTTTTATCGCATATGGCAGTATTCGTGTGGGGTACCCAACTAAATAATCAATTGTTCAGGACATTTATATAGAGATAGTTTAGTTAAAGTTAAATAGAAAGATACATGATGTGTTTTTTTATAAAAATAGTAATTAAAGATGTATAGGGTATTTCAATAGGGACGCTCAAAATATGTTACTTTGTCCTGCTGAGTAGATTATTCATTGTTTAGTGGCCAAATTTGAGTCAACCAGTTTGGTAAATAATCGGCCAACACCTACCTGTACGTCATCAAAATACAATATCTGGTGAAAACATTGCTGCTGTGTGTGAAAGTGTACAGGAAAACCCAAGGCAGCTTATTTCTCGTTGTTCTCAAGAACTTGGCTTTTCTGCGACTTCAACTTGGCGAATTTTGAATCGGGCCTTATGTCTGCACCCGTATAAAATCCAACTAACCGAGGAACTTCAGGTAAACGACCACAGACAACGCCTGATTGGGTTCTGGAGCAGTTGGAAGTTTACCCAAATTTGTCAAAAAGTCAACTTTAGCGACATGGCCCATTTTATAATGAATGGATATTGGCAGACATTTGATGCTATATTCCATATTTAATGCCGTAAAATATACTTACAAATGAAATTAAAATTTAGTCGAAATCTCACAAACAACTTGTTTTATTTACATTTTAAAACTAGTCCTTATAAAAAGACCCTTTAGAAGGAATAGCAAGACTAACATTTAGCAATCTAGTCCGTTTCTTCCTAACTCGGCTATTATGTCCTAATCTTCTTTGACAAAATAAGTTTCCCATACAACGAGATTTTATTTAAAAAAAAACAGTTTGTCTTCTCTTCTTGTATTCATGATGCTCTTCACTTTCAGCTAATGTTGTTAAGTGGTAAAAGCTTCCGGTTAAAAGGTCCGGTCCGTGACGCAGTGTCAACGTTGTTGACACCCATGCCAGACCACCCGGTTTCGATACCCGGTATAAATCTCTTCAAATGTTGGGTTTTTTGTGGTGTTGAAAAACCCTCCCCTTCTTTCCGATCCTAAAGAGCGACGCATAGTTGATAGCGAATAGTTAATCACTTGTCTTGTCATAGTCCTCGTATCCTTTCCATCCCTACTCTCTTCTAAAAAGAGAGGTTGACCAACTGAGTAACAAGCAGTTTTCGTAGAAAAAAAACATATGTTGAGATAAACGCCGCGAGGAGTCCATATGCTCCAAGTTGGAAGCGGACTTTTTTTTTAAAAAAAAAGCTTTAAAATTTGGAGCAGGTGTGGGGCTTGTTTTAATTTACGGCAGAAAGAATATTAACCAAAGATATTTTCAATTACACTTAAACGTGTTGGATTTTATGTTTAAGATAATTATTTGCCCCAAATAATGATTGATTATGCTTTGACGTATATTTATACATCTTTCTGAAAAAAAAAAAATCCCTATTTTTCCTGTAATTATTCATATCTAAGTCGCGGATGAAAACGACGACGTTTCCTCTCCAACGTTTATGGCGGACTAACAAGCCAATAACCGTGCACGAAGTCACATTACCTTACCTCTTATCTTAACTCTTATCGCCTTTTATTGTTGCCAGATATGAAACACTTTGTCCATGTTATGTATGACTCGATACGGTCACGTTCTCTTATCGCTTATGTGCGTGAAATTTTATGTTAGCGCTTCCCAGCAATTGCTGACATCGACAATTAGACTGAAAAATCCCGACTTCTTCTCTTTTTAAATCGATTAAGGCGCAACTAGCCATTAAATATATATAAACTATGATTTAAGAATACCAAAAGTTTAGACATCGTATCACTAGTATTAAGATAGATATTTAAGGTATAGTAGCTGCTGGGATAAAATCTATACTGTTTGGGATGGCTAGGTTAAGAAGGTACAAAAGAATGCTTTGAAATCAGACATGGATAAAAATAGGTACCTATTATTGGATTTATACCTTAAAATAAAATCTTAAGGCACACAACTTTACGAATCCTAAGAATGTGTAAAATTGACATAGCTACAGAAGGAATTTTCCTTACTGTATATTTGCACCGAAAGGTTTTATGTACAAATTCAAATTCAACCACATTTTTTAGAGACATTTAGAGACGGCTTGTAATGGTAGTACTACACCATTACAAAAATATATTTTTTACACTCCCTAATATTGTTGTCATCACCGCCACTGGTTAAACGTGTCGTTATTTACCGTCCATTTCCGACAATAAATGAATATCGAAAATAACATCGGAAAATATTTTCCAAATTAACCATTTAAAATAGCAAACAATACAGACTCAATACAAACAATACTAGTTCCCGTTAAAAAATAGTAAATAATTGGATTGACTTTGCCAAAAGAGCTATTTTTACAATATGAAGATCAATCCGGATGAGAAAAATATTTTTCTATAATGATCAAAAAAGCTTTTGCAAAATTTTATTAAACAAGAAAATATGTAGATAATAGAATTGATCGCTCAGATTGAAATCAAAAAATAATGTATGTACAAAATATAAAAGATTTTGTCGTAGAAACAAATCTAAGCCTTAAATAATACAGAGATGTTCTTCTCTGTTAAATTTGAAACAGTAGGCGATGGAAAATTATCGCCTCTAATTCAATATTTCTTACGCTGGCAAGCCTCTACTAGGGAGGCGGGAAATATTTTATAATTAGAAAATAATTCTTCTTGAGGTGATCACATTACTGATGATATTTAAAAACAGCTTTAAATAATGAGCACTAAAGTGTAGCTTATTATAACGAAAATATAAACAATTGAGTAATAATTTATTTAAGATTTCGACTGAAAGTGCTTGATGGATTTCAATATACAATTTAAGGCATTTGAATTTTTTATTGTTAAGTAATTCAAGATCTGGATTTCGCTCTTTGATATCTTCAGACATTCCATGTCCAAAGATGACTCTTAACTGCTGATAAGTAAATAGTTTGACTCCTATAGATATTAAATTAAAAGTATTATCACGTTTTATAATTTTAAGATTTTGACTGAAGGTTGGGTGAATTTCAATATCAATTTTTCAAGAAAAATCAAGATTTTTTTTACTATTCCATTAATATTGTCTCTTTTCACCTGGGCTTTGCCCTTTGGCATCTTTAGACATTTCAAGTCCACTGATGGACGTGAACTGTCGCGTAGTAAATAGTTTGCGTCATGTAGATATAGAAATAAAACTTTTATCACATTTTATAATTTAGGATTTTTACTGAAGGACAAAAAAGTGGCGCGGACCGAGTTGACCATTAAGTCCATTATCTAACCACTAGTTCTGTCCTGATCATCGTTTGCTTTAAATCTCTTTACGCCCATCTTGAGGTTGACAACTGAGAAACAAGGATCGCAGAAAAAAACATGCTAAGATAAACTCCATGAAGAGCCCGTAAAAGTTGGGAACGGACATGGTAAAAACCTTTTAGTGATAAATATAATTTAAGTCCCTAAAATTCAGCAATCTGAAGTACTCTTAGTACTATTACGTACTATTTAATGCCCTCAGTAATTGTTTTGTACATATTGATTAACAATGAATTATCAAAATTGGAATCGTTGTTTGATTTGCTGATTTATGAAATGAAAATGTTTTACTACACACATCAAATTTGAATTTTTTGAATTTTGTACTTTTCCATGAATTTTGTCGTCATCAAGCACCTTCAGTCGAAATACTTAATTACACACAACATGTTCGTAAATGTAAAACTGAACTTTGAACGTGTCAATGCACATATGAAGTATTAAGCCAAAATTTTCTTGAGCTTCAAGGCCCACGCGTTGGCACCTATGATGTAAATCAACGGTCACCAAACTACGGCCGGATCCAGCTTGCCGAAAATTTTCATCCAGCCTCAAAAATTTTTGATTTTTGAAAATAAATTATTCAAATAAGAATTTTTATTTTTTTTCAAATTTTATGATTTGGTTGTGAAATTCAAAACTATTCATTACAATTCTCCAATTGGAACTATTAGACACGACAAGGTATGAACCCATAAAATATTTTCCATTATAAATTACATCTGCTTGAAAATTTTACATTTAAATTAATATTCTAATTGGATTCCAACACGCATTTATTTGTCATTCGGTCCGCCAAGTTTTTCAAAATTTCAATTCCTGCCCGTTTCACAAAAAGTCTGGTGTTCCCTGATGTAAGGTAAAGGATTAAAATGTGAATTAGAAAGAATCAAAATTTTTATTTATTAATTTGTGATTTTAATTATGTATTTACATGTATGTATATTTGTCAAATGCATGGCGCATTGGCGTCAGCTGTAATGCCATGATTTGCATTTTCTTAAATAAATAAATAAAAATGTTAAACTATTTAACTCTACCATATTTATTTATAAGAATTTTGTTATTTAAATTCCAAAGTAGACTTCAATCGTGGTCCCCAATCAAAAAAATCCGACTTATTACCGGAGAAACAAACACGTTTAGGGATAAAATGTTTATTATATGAATATAAAGCTCCATTAGGTATAATAATATTAAAATAATTGTTCGCCGGATATTTATTTGCATATCCGTCGGCTATCATTATAAAACACGCTTCGGATACGTCCGACAGATCTATCTATATCCGATTAATCCGTTTAACATGACGTATGGACGTTTTTGTAAAGCTCGACGAGGGAAGTTTTTATTTTTACGTCATAAATATGAACGAAATTTAGTATTTCGTTTCAAATAAATTCTCGTCAATTTCACAGGAAATTTATTCGATGTTTTCGTTTATGGGGTAGGTAGTTGATCATACCTTATTATTAGATTTATGTAAATATTTTATGAAAAGCGAATCAAAACCTCGTGACTAGGGATGCCAACATGGATATTCGAATACATTCGGCCCTTTTTAAGCTATTCAATATTCGAAAATTTGCGGAAATATCTGAATAGTTTCACATCACAATTTCTTTAACTTTTAAAAAATAATTATAAATACCCCAGTAGTTGTAGTGATTTTTTTGCCTTAACCCAACTCGGGTGCTTGATAGCATTGTATACAGTGACGGCTGGTGACGGGGTGTTGGGGGTGCAATGGAAGATTCAACCATTTTTGCAAGAGTTCTTTCCTATTCATTGGATTTTATAACACTTCTATTGCATGGACTTTCAATTCAGATGTTCGCAATACCAACTGTTTCTCTTCCGTAGTACGGAAAAATAGTTGAATCTTCCTTTTGCACCCCCCAGCACCCCGTCACCAGCCGTCACTGATTGTATAAGTATCGGGTATTGATATATGTTACCATAATACTTGAGTAAAGCGAATTGGTTTGGACTCAAGGCTAAACGAATCCTTCAATGCCGTAATTTCATTCATAAAGAAAAACCGTTGAAGTAATCCAATGCATCTGAAAATTGTAGTTTTTTTAATACAATGGAACGATATTGAAATGTGTATTTGTATGTATATTGAAATTTGAATAAATGACTTTTTATGAAAAACGGACTCGTTTTTCTTGTACTATGTTTTTCCAAAAACTATTGGGATATACGAATATATCAACTATTCGATATTCGAATAGTTGATATTGACAAATAGTTGAAATCCCTAGTCGCGACCTTATTATAAAGTATGGTGTAAATTGATTTATTAATATAAATTACGTAAATTGAATAGGGTGGAGTAGTTCGTAATATTTTATATGTAAATAACATTAACAATATTCAGTCGTCTTTAAATCTATATAATAATGAATTTTTGCCAAGGTAGTGTGACGTCAACTAAAAATGTAATCTGCTGTTTTATTATACATCGAAACAAATAAAACAACTCGTAACCTTACTTTGAAAAGGTTCTAATTTACATTTTTGCTTAAAATAATATTTTTGTCGAAAAATCTTGTATTTACCGCATTCTATCACATAATATATATTGAGACGACCAGGGTTTCTTCCTCAATCTGACAGTAACAGACATCATTTTTCCAAGGTGTTTGGTGACGGGACTTAGGAACAGGATGGGAAGAAAAGTATCTCTTGCAAAGATTTTAATCGGCATTCTCTCTGCCAAAACTCTATCTTAGAGTCGGGTAGTTTATACTACACAAAATTATAGTACATTGTTTATAAAACACAGACACAATTGGAGTGAAAACTACATTTTATAGCGTAAGAAGACCAAAACGATTATACTGCGACTTCCTACCGTCCGATGGTAGGAGTGTCGGCTTGGGATGAACGATAACGAGTGACGAAAAATGGCTTTAGAATAGGCATATTTATACCCTACGATTCTAGAGTGAAAAAAATCTCAACCAATCGACGCAAAGCGTTCGGGCCTGAACTGAATTCAACCAATCGACGCCAAGTGGTCGCGAACGAACTGAACGAGCGACGTCGTTTCTAGAAGTCGGTTACAAGATTTTATAATATTTTGTGAATTTATTCGCGTTATATTAATCGTTGATGTCTGATAATCATTGATTGAGGTGATAATAAGATCGTTCGAGAGAGTCCTGATGACCTACAATATCAGGCGGTATCAATATGAATTTCAGAATTATCTATGGTTGAATAACGGAGTTGCACTACACTTACACACTTATTATACTAAATGTATTTCACAAAATTATAAGATTATCATGATTAACTTCCATCATAAGATCTTTAAGATTAGTATTTATCAGCAAGAGTTGTTGAAAAAATATGGTTTAAATAAGTAATATAAAACATTTTTAGTTGCTAATTGTTACAAGTGAATTTTAATCAAGCGAAACTAAAAACGCTCATATCTCAAAACAGTGTCAAGAGCAGTTAGAATATTTTTCAAAGTAAGGTGTCGAACTTTAAAGCACTTGCATATAAATGAAATAAAAAAGCTTTTGTCACTCAGTAACAACACATCCTTTTGTTAGTTTGTCGTTCCAATTTAAAGCTCGACAGCCTGAAGTTCATTTTTAGTGTTCAAATCGGAGGTAGCGACAACAAAATTGTTCCCGTTCAAACGCTCGGAATAACTACGTAGATTATTTGCTCTGGTCGATAAATTCATATGGGACAAAAAAAAACAAGAAGGAAAAACGAATTTTCCATTGAAAACCTAAATCGCATCGGTCGGAAAACACGCCAGCGTCCGTTTTACGCGCGATAAATTATCCAAGCTTTGCATTAAATGCATCGAACATTTCGCAGTTTGGTTTTAGTTACAGCTAGGTATGCGATATTTTTTCGACCATTCAAACAAACGCTTGTTTTTATTTGGAAAATACCTTGAAAATAAATGTAAAAAGAAAACGGCTTTAGTTGTGGATTTCGAATTTCTTAGTAAAAATAAGAAAACATTTTTATTACTTATTCCACATAAAATTTATTGGATCAGGACCGGTTTCGCTCATGGCGAGCATTGTCAACTGATAAGAAATAAAACAAAACATTTTATGTGGAATTAGTACTAAAAAATGATTTATTATTTTTATTATAATGCCATTCCACCAACTATTGACAGTGAATACCTTAAATTTGAATTCCTTTTCCAAATTTGAATCGTTTTAAATTTGTACTTTTCCATGAGTTTTGTCACTAACGACCCGAGTTTCGCCCTTCGGCACCTTCAGGCATTACAAGTGCACGGATGCACTTGAACTGACACTGTCAGTTCTTAAAGTTGAACTGTCAGTTCAAGTACATACGTGCACTTGAAATGCCTGAAGATGCCGAAAGGCGAAACCCGGGTCGTTAGCGACAAAACTCATGGAAAAGTACAAAATTTAAACCGTTCAAATTTAATATAGAAATTCCATCAAGCACCCTCAGTCGAAATCGCTAATTTAATGTATTTGTTAGAAGTATTCACAGTAAACACTCTTTAGAGACAGATGGGGAGATTATAAATTGATTAAGTTTTAGATATTCTAAATACATTTCATATCTAAAGGTAAAGTATGTTATACCTTTGTCCCTCTCAGCGGGTATGGTATTGAAGTATTTTCCCTGCTTTCGTAAAGAAAACGAATAAAGTAAGGTTATTTACCGATTTTCCAATCCACATCTGTATACGCGTCTTCATAAAAGTCAAAAGAGCTTTTTATCAAATAAGAAACTCTTCCCGCCCTGTCGCAGTACCGCATACATTTTTAAACCATCCGCCACAGCAGACGTCTCCCTTTCAAAATGGCATGCGACTGCCGGCCGCCGAGGGTTATTTAACCCTTTCGCCGCGGGGCATAAATCTACCTAACGTTTTCAAAGAAGCCTTGTCACTTGTAGCAGGTCTGTCGTACTTTTATTTACTGTTTCGAGAATGGCAACAGAAATTTCCCTAGGGTGTGTGAGGTTATGACTTAATGCCGAAGTCATGGCCCTATGGTTGAATGAAACATGGGTTCAAACTAAATCCGGTAATAAAGTCATATTTGTCAATGTACATAAATTAAACTATTGTGTTGGAAAGCTATTTGAAATCGATTACAAACGTTAAATCGGTTTAATGATATTATTATAAACAACAATTAATAACTATGCAAGGACTGTATCTAGATTCTAGACACTCCGATTACTCGACATCTCAACTACTCGAGTATCGAGTAGTTTTAGATGTACCAAAATATATATAATTAATTCGAATTTGTGTATATTGATAGATGATGAATAAATAAAGAAGCTTATTTAATTTCATAAATACATATTGCAATGCATGCAATATATTTTTCAACAATAATAGAGAATTCAACTTATCAAAATTTCAATTGGTTTGAAGTTTTGTTTTTGTAATTCCCGCAGTAGAAAAAACTCTTGACGATCTTTGACTCGTTTAAGTAATAACTAAAACGAGTATTACTCGAGTATTTTTCAAAATACTCGAGTATCGAGTACTTGAAAAGTGAACGAGTATACTCAAGTATCGCGTACTTAATAAGTAAATGTACTTGGAAATATATTTTTCTCGGCTTATCCGAGGCCAAAATGAGAACTCCACCATTATTGAATGTTTCTGATATTTTTTTTGAGGAATCGTGAACTTGAGTTGTTTGTTCTTCCAAAAAGTAGAACCAGTCTGCCAATGGGGATGCCACTGGAAAAAGCTTTAGCATATTTAAACGGTACTGCGGAAATGCGAATAATTTAATCAGAAATAAAACAATTCATCGATATGCCGATACATTAATTTAAAGTTTATTCAACAAATAATAAGATAATAACATACTTTTAGTACATATTTATCACTGAATTTATTGAGATCATGACTGTTTTGCTCGTAACGAGATATAAATACAAAGACATAGCGTTGTTTCTACAGAAGCTAAGCAAGTCTTATAAGGTATGACAATATTGTTAATACAGATATGCAAAATTTTCAAAGTTAAATAAAACAAAATATACTACCTATAATTAAAATGTTGGAGGCCTCTTAGCAAAGCAAGTTTCTACATTTTAAATTAATTTAAAAAGAATTATCATTAAAATATTAAATCAACAAACGCGGATATGAATCGATATTTTGATCACTTGTATGGTGTTCACTGTCAATACTTGGTGGAAAGGCATTATAATAAAAATAATAATACATTTTTAGTACCTTTTCCCCATAAAATTTACTACTGATCAAAACTATATTTTGATGTTATTTTTTTGTGACTATTTCTAATCAAAAACCCCGGGTGTGGAGTCGGCATCGGAGTCGTGGAGTAGCGGTTTTTTGGCCGAAGTCGGAGTCGTCACAGGGTATTGTCTGGAGTTGTACTCGGAGTCTTTCTATTTTTGCATATAATAAGTCAAATTTGGCCTCTGGCCGGATTGGTTGATAATTAATTGAATACACATAAATACGACAATTAGGGAAAAAAAAACTTTTTTTAGTCGGAGTCGGAGTCCGAGTCGTGTTTCTGGTAAATGGTAGAGTCGGCGTCGGAGTCACACGTTTTTTAACGACATCGCAGCCTTTTTTGAAACGATCATGGAAAAGTACAAAATTCAAAAAATTCTAATTTGATATTGAAATTCCATCAAGCACCCTCAGTCGAAATACTTAATGATAAATACACATTTAAAAACTTTCTTTCATATTATTTAGGTCTTACTTGCGTAATAATTATTAAACTTCAAATAAACCCGTCAAATAAAAAAATGCTGATCTGATATTATCATAATTTGAAATAGAGTTTAGTCAGCGAAATATTTTATTCATCGTAGAAAAAATAAAGGGATGATTTTTATTTAAAGGGAGAACATTATTGGAGATCGGAAAATGTTTATTTTCGGACGCGAATTTAATAAGAGAAAGATTTTTGATAATATTGGTCACGGGTTGTAATTGGATAGCATTGAAAAGCTGTCATCAAAAGGTATTTGTTCTCCCTAGATGAGGTACAGCGAGGGATATTTAATTTCGTTAGGCTCTCTCGTTTTCTGAATCTGCCATAGTCCTCACTAGAGACTACAATTTGAGAATCGAATACTCGTCCGTTTTTCAACTACTCGATACTCGAGTATTTTGAAAAATACTCGTATGTAAATGTCCGGTTCGTGGCGCAGTGTCAACGGTGTTGACGTGCGTGCAAAACCGCCCGGGTTCGATACCCGGTACGAGTGGATTTCTTCAGTCTGTTTAATAAATCTGTTCAAAGGCATGGGTGTTTTTGTTGTTGAAAACTCCTTCCCACCTTTACGATCCCCCAAAGAGCGACGCATAGTGACAGCGATTAGCTAATCACTAGTCCTCGTAACCTTTCCATCCCTACTCTCTTCGAAAAAGAGAGTTTGAGCAACTGAGTAACAAGCAGTTCTCGTAGAAAAAAACATATGTTGAGATAAGCTCCGTGAGGAGTCCATATGCTCCATGTTGGGAGCGAACATGGTTAAAATAATAAAAAAAAAATTATATATATTTCTAAATTTTATTTACTTATGTAAAGGAAATATGTATAGATGGAAGATTTTAAAAGTAGCAATCATTTAAACAGCGGACAGAAAAACTAGATGCACTATTTAATTCATTATTTGCTATAAAACCGACGTCCATAGTGACAGAGAGAGTTTTTCTACTGCGGGAATTATAAAAACAAAATTTCGAACCAATTAAAAAATTGATAAGTTTAATTCTCTATTATTGATATACAAATATGTTTATGTAGCATAAAATGAAATAAATGTATTATTGAAATTTAATAAGCTTCTTTATTTATTTATCATATATTAATATGTACAAATTTGAATTAATAATATATATTTTGGTACATCTGAAACTACTTGAGTATACTCGAGTATTCTGAAATTGTACTACTCAATACTCGAGTAGTTGAGATGTCGAGTAATTGGAGCCTCTACTATTCACCAAAATTTGACAGTTAACACCTTACAAGTATCCAATTCATGATACTTATTTCACTATTTACGATTTACGCCATTAAGCTAGTAAAATTGCTTGTTTATATATATACTAGTATTCGAAACTGGCTTCGCTCGGACCAGTTTGGCGTTATGTTCACCTCGGCGCGTAAATTCAGACGGGCCAAGTTGAAACAACTGGCAACTTAACGACCAACAATGCAAAAGGGAATTACAGACCCACAGACATACATACGCCGTTTCGGTTTTATATAAAAGATATTTTGGTTCATATGAAACTACTCGAGTACTCGAGTATTTTGTAAAATGGACTACTCGATACTTGAGTAATTGGAGTATCTACGCACACATTGATAACGAAACAAATTTACCGTCGAAACTTTCGCGAGCGAAATCAATTCGTTTGTTTGAACTTGCAACAACAATGCTAAAGGGAATTACAGACCCAGATACATACATACGCCGTTTCGGTTTTATATATAAGATTGTTGAAACATATGTTGCATTAAATGAAATAAATGTATTAGTGAAATTATATAAGCTTCTTTATTTATCAGATATTAATATATACAAATTCGAATTAATTTGCTACATCTGAAATTACTGTAATATACTCGAGTACTCGAGTATTCTAAAATTTACTACTCGATACTCGAATAGTTGAGATGTCGAGTGAATCGAGTCCCTAGTCCTCACCTAATCAATATTGTATATAATGGAGTCACACACAAGGTTACTGAATACAGACATCTCATTTTATGAAATGAAAAAGAATGGTTGAAGTATTCCAGTGAAATGTTTATAATGAAAGACCACTGAAAGATTTCGAATTCGCAGTTAGTTGGTAAAAAGATGGTCACATTTTAAGGTCCCGGGGGTGACTTGCTACTAATGATAAGGGTTAGCAAAACACGCAAAGAAAATAGAGAAATTTTATTCATTCCAGTTGGCTTAAAAGCAATTGACATTCATGTTTGTCCAAAGTATAAAAATAATCTAAAGGGCTGATTTTAATCGGCTTACATATTAACAATACTAGTCCTTAAATTGATGTAATATTTTTTTTTAAATTTGAATTTTTTTGAATTTTGTACTTTTCCTCAATTTTGTCGCTAACGACCCGGGTTTCGCCTTTCGGCATCTTCAGGCATTCCAAGTGCACGGATGTACTTGAACTGACGCGTAGTAAACAGTTTGTATCGTTTATAAACCATAAATTTTGGCTAACAACACGAAACTTCAACATTAATTTATTGTAGAGTTCAACAGTTAAATTAGTGTTGAAGTTTCGTGTGTTAGCCAAAATTTATGGTTCATAAACGATACAAACTGTTTACTACGCGTCAGTTCAAGTACATCCGTGCACTTGGAATGCTTGAAGATGCCGAAAGGCGAAACCCGGGTCGTTAGCGACAAAACTCATGGAAAAGTACAAAATTAAAAAAAAAACAAATTTGATATTGAAATTCCATCAAGCACCCCCAGTCGAAATACTTAATTGATGTACTATGTTCATAATACATACAATTACTACGAATACAACTTTGAATAAATTTGTTTTATTTGGAATGAAAAAGTCAGTCTTTTACCTCTATGGTTATATATTTATATTGGATGTCTAATTGATGGAGCTTTAAGTTCAAAGTCGCGTCCAAGTATTTCCAGTATCCTTATTCTCCCTTTTGTTGTTGACTTTCAAGTTATATTCCCTTCGCATCGCTGCTGAAAGGAGGGCGCTATCGCTACAGTTCAAGAAGTCAGCTTACCTTTTCGTCTCAAACTATGGAGGGTCATCGAAAAGAATGGCTTAGGAAGCTTTTTAGAGGTCTCACGAGCAAACTCGCGAATAGAAGGGTACACTCACTCAATTCACAGTGTAACAGCGAACCGCGCACGACCCATGATATTTATAGAAGTTTTATTAAATAAAGTCCTAAATAGGACAGGTTGCTCACCAATGTTAAATTTATTTCAAACGGGTTTTACCCTATATAATTAATTACATCTGAAAATTAACATATTTTTATATTCTTAGTAGTATAATTATTTGATTGATTTGTTACTATCATCCCCTACTTGCTTTTCATAAAAGGAAAAGTCCCAAAATACATTCAATCTTGCTTTATTATTTAACCAAACTTTGCGAAGTAAGTCCGAATATGCCTAGAATGGAGGCTAAAAACGTGTCACAATTAAAAATACAATAAGTAGAATTATCAAAGTGATTTTATATTCAAATCATTTTCCAAATAAAATTGTATAACTTTGTTCGATATTTCTCACTTTAGTTAAGGGAAAAAAAGTCCATGCCCTTATTTATGTATAATACATTCGTGTACAAATTAAAATACCGTCACGAATTCAACCGCCAGAAAATCGAGTCCTCTCAAGTAACCCCCCGGTATTCATCATTCGGAAAGGTTCGCCCTGCCCGAAATACTTACAGATATTTTACCGTCTCTCCACTTCCAATGAATCCCTTTTTTTGGCTATACTACAAAATCATACGTAGGTATGTCACCTTTTGTAGATTCGCTGAACACAATATATTGAATTCGAATCAAAATAAGACATCACCTATCGACACATTTAATTGAATATAACAAAAACATTCATTCCGTGGACAAGTCGTTACCTTACTTCACGGGTCGTCAATCCAGTCCGTATCGCCGACTAGTGGGTGATAAAGGCTTTCGTGCTGGGCGGTGGGGAATTTTTGCCTTTTCTTCAAAATCTTTCAAAATTTTGCTTCACCGTTTCTTAGAGCATCGGCTGGAGGTTCTCATTTATTATTGAATTTGATTTTTTAAATTTCTTGAAATTTTTCAATATTTTTAAACGCACTATTTTTTTTGTTGCAATAAAATGTTGGTTTTAAAACTTTTTTTTTTAAATATGCTTAACTTCTTCAAGAACCTTTTTTCGCCCATATGGTGGATTGAAATATAGCGATGTTGGTGGGCGGTAAGGAAATTTTACCATAAAAAGCAAGCAAAAGTGGGCGGTAGGTATCAAAAGGTTGACGACACCTGCTTTACTTTAAAAAGTGTCTCACTGATATTGTGGCAAAATATTACCTTTTGATGGGAAAAGTTTGTATTAACCGTATTCTTGCATATAAGATAACTTTAGAATCATATAGTATTGTATTTCGGAGTTCATCGGCACACGTTTTTTAATAGTTTTTTTCAGGACTGTGGAGACGGAGTCGGAGTTGGAGTCTTGGAGTCGGAGCTTTTTGGCTGGAGTCGGAGTCAGAGTCGTCGCGGCGATTTGGCCGGAGTCGTACTCGGAGTCGGAAATTTTGAAAAGTTTGAACTTTTTATTTTTGCATTTTATACGTCAAATTTGGCTTTTGGTCGCATTGATAGGGATGATATTTAATTGAATACACATAAATAGAAAAATAAGGAGAAAAAAGTGACGATATTGAACTCTTTTTGGTCGCAGTCGTGCTTTTGGTCAATGTTGAAGTCGGAGTCGTGGTTTTGGTCAATGCTGGAGTCGGAGTCGGAATCGGAGTCAGAGTCGGAGTCGGACTTTTTTTCACTGTCTCCACAGCCCTGGTTTTTTATGATTATTATCATTTCCATCATTAGATCATTAAGATCATTAATTCTCATTAGAAAGGTTCGAATTGTTAAAAAATATGTTTAAAATAAGTAATTTTGAACAATGTTACTTGCTCATTGCTACAATTGAATTTTATCATTTAAATTAAATAATATGATCAATCCAAACTTCTAACGCTCATATCTAAAAGTCGTTGATTGTATCAGAGTAGTAGTCCAGGTTCGACTCCAGGTACGATAAGATTTCTTCAGTCGATATTGATTCTGTTAGAAGGGTATGTCTTGTTAAAAATTCCTTGCCACTTTTCCAATTCCAAAAAATTCGGGGCACATTGGAAGAGCAATCAGCTCACCACTCGTCTTGTCTTAGTCCTCGTATCTTTTCAATCACTAGTACATATCTTCTTAACCTAGCCATCCCGAACACAATAGATTTTGTTCCAATAGCTACTTTACCTTAAATATCTATCTTAATACTAGTAAAAAAGAGAAGAAGTCAGAATTTTTCAGTCTAATAAGCGATAAGAGAACGTGACCATAGTGAGTCATAGATAACATGGACGGAGTGTTTCATATCTGGCAACAATAAAAAGCGATAAGCGATAAGATAAGAGATACGGTAATGTGACTTCGTGCACGGTTATTGGCTTGTTAGTCCGCCAAAGCCGTTGGAGTGGAAACGTCGTCGTTTTCATGCGCGACTTAAATATGAATAATTATAGGAAAAATAGGGATTTTTGTATGATTTTTTTTTTCAGAAAGATGTATAAATATACGTCAAAGCATAATCAATTATTTTTTTATTTCAGTCTATGCCAATAAGGCCAAAACACTGGGGTCTTTTTTTACCCCTCTTCGGCCTGAGAGTCATTTTTCAAGGATAGTCCTACGAAGGTTAAAAGAGAGGTTGAGCAACTGAGAAACAAGAGGTTCTTGTTGATATAAACTCAGAAAGGAGCCCATATACTCCAAGTTGGGAGTGGACTTGGTAAAAAAAATATTTTTTAACGATTTATTGGGTGAAAAAAAAATTGCCAAAAGTACCATGAATTTATCAATTGATTCATTCAGTCAGTAAATTCAACATTGTATTCATGGTTCTTTCACTCTCTTTGTGGGCCACCAAATCACAAGGCATTTCGACGATTTTTCAAGAAAAAATGCGTCGAAAATGCTTTTTTCTTTTGTGCCAATGCTGCGAATCTATTACCAACTCTCTTTTGCAATTAGTCACCATACAAAAAAAGACTGAATAACCGACCTACAGCCCTAATTATTGTTCAACACCTTCTATTTAAATAGGTGCTCATTTAGGTTTGAGCAACTAATTGTCCATTCTTACGCTAGGTATTAATTAGTTTAGAAAAATAAGTCTTTTTTTGTTTCAGCCAAGATAAGAAGTTATATTGATCATTTTACCGTGTAAAATGTCACTTATTGATGAAAAGCATTATTTAAAATAATTAAATTAATATATTTTGTTATATATAAATAATTAAGATCAAAACCGGTTTCACTCATTGTTAGCATTTTCATTTGACTGACGGTTCTTAATGAAATTACAGGTTCTGACGAAGGCGTACGCCGAAATAGCTGTCAACAAATATAAAAAAAAATTATGTAGAATTAAAGTACATTGTTATTATTCTTACCGTATTATAATGGAGTTCTACCAAGTAAATGCTCAATCAATAATTAAATTACCATATCAAATTTGAATCGTTTTATTTTTTACTTATTTTTCCATGAGTTTTGTGAATGAAATCAGTTCAAGTTTATGCACTTCAAATGCGTGAAGAATCCGAAATAACAAATCCGTGTCCTTACCAATATAACTTATAGAAAAATACAAAGTTTGAGTGATTCAAAAAATCGGAAAAGGTAGGTTTTTTTAAGCTTTAATACATCACTGTTTAAGTGTTCACTGTCAATACTTGGTGGAATAGCATTATATAATATTACAAAATAATAATACTTTTTTGCTTATTACACATTAGATTTTAAGAAAGATCAAGACCGGCTTCGCTCATCGCGGGCACTATTAACTGAAGATAATGCTCGTCAGTTGATCTTAATAAATCTAACATGGAATAAGCACAAGAAATTTTTTATTATTTTTTTAATTAAATGTGTCATTTGGATTCTCTATTCAAAATATAATTGAAATAATAAAATCAGTCAGATTCAAAAACTGTGTTTCGTGTATTATAAGATACACTATCGAAACCAATTGAATAAAAACCATTTTACCATAGGTACAGTGTTCGAATAGATGTGTTCACCATGAGAGGGGCACTCGGTGGCTTTGGTTTAAAAATGCGAAACCTTTTTTCAAAGTTCGATAGGCGCCGGCATTAGGTACAACCTTTTTCTGGCACTTCACACCATCCTCCCTTTCTTGAGTCCGAAAATGGTTTCATTTTTATTATTCAACATGTTTGGATTCGTGATATGAGGGATTCATCATACGGCAAAGTAAATATTCATATTCCTTCAGCTGTCGTTACACGGAAAGAAGAAATCATTTTATTCCTGAATTCTGACAAGGATATGCTTTATATTCGATTTCACTCACGTCCAGAACATTCCAAGTAATTTTTTTATAAATTTATTGTTACATATTTTTTTCAAAAGCTTTGTCATCTATATTATGATTCAAAGATCCTTTTTATTTTCTTTATATACCAATTGAACATCAGTTTCTAATAATAAACTACATATTTATATCTTTTTGGATATCTATTTGATGGAGCTCTAAATCTCATTCGTTTCAGAGTATCGTTTTTATATTTAACTAGCCGGTACCCAGCAAGGGATGCAATGCCACTCAAAGAAAGATAGTGTTTGTGTTTTAATTGTGTATGGCTATTTAATGGCTGTATTGATTCAAAAACCTTCGAAGGTATCAACATCAACACAACGAATCATTAAAGTTTTATCGCAATCGGATGACCGTATAGGAACGCATATATAGAATTGAAGTGGTTTTGGACACACAATATTTTTTTATTTTTTTTCTGGTGCGTATGCGAATAAATCAGAAGGGTTTCGAACGCGAGAGCAGGCCACATACAGCTGTACATGTGAAGCATGGATTTTTCAAATTTAGTCCACACGATCGTGATGCTATTTTCGTTCGTGTTGTAGGTGTAGATCGACCAATATCTTGTCGTTTGGGTGGCATAATTGATTAGGCAACGAAAGTAATGCTTTGTTCACAAACATCCACGCGATCGTTTGACGTAACTAAGGCGCATATATCAAACTTAACTGTGTAGTTAAAAACAACTTTCGTCCAAGCCACTCCAGTGATTGGCCAGCTATTAAGGTAAGAACCAATCACAGATCAAAAGTTTTTTTTTTGGATTGTTGTTTTTGACATCTCAGTTAACATGGGGCATCTAAGGAGCCTACAGTTAACTTTTAAGATCATTTACTTTGGCAAACTTTCTCATTATAAAATATACATAATATTGTAGCCAGTCCAAGAGATGTGCGAACAAAAAAAAAAAAAATTACCATGTCTGCTTCCAGCTTGGAGCATATGAACTCCTCGCGGAGCTTATTTCCACATGTTTTTTCTACTATAACTGATTGTTCAACCTGTATTTTTGTTAAGAAGAGAGTAGGGATTGAAAGGAAAGACGACATCGAACAGGACTAGTGGTTAGCTAATCATTCTAGCTACCTGCCGCTTATTAGGATTGGAAAGGTGGAAATAGATCTTTTAACAACACAAACACCTCTTGTCTTCAAACAGAAACTTTTGTATTAGCTAAGAGCATAACTTTTGGGGTGGCCAATAATTGAATCTTTTGGTGGCCAACAATTGCAGAAAGTGGCCCATAATTGTAGTTTTGTACCAATTTTTTTGACGTATTTTAAAAATTGATTATTATAAACAAATCATCAATCTAGCACACAGTATTTTTTTTATTTTGCCTCTTCTATGATAAGTGTCAACAAAAAATTACTAATGTTGAAAAAATCCTTAAGTGGCCGACAATTGTAGGTTTTACCCTACCAGGGACACATTTTTATTCCGAATTATTTGGCATACAAAGAAATGAATGAAATTTTCTTTTTACAGCATTAGCATGAGAATACCTTTTTTGATTTGAATCCTGGGAGACTGAAAATCTTTGACTGGTCCTATATTCAATATATCTATTTAAACCATGGGTAGCCAACCTTTTCAGTAGCCGGGCCAAATTTTAGAAATGAGATTTCCTACCGGGCCGTATAACAAAATTTCTTTTATTATTCAAAGCAAATAAAAAAATTATTGTTTTTTAAGAAGATATAACAAACATGAAAATCAAACATATTTATTAGATTAGCGTTAGGCAAAACAAAAAATAAACAAAATATAATAAATTTTAGTGAGACCTCTGATTCTGTTTGTCAGAACTAAGTGTATCAATCTTGATATCGATTGATATTGTTGCTACACGCAAACAGTTTTCCAAATGCTCATCAGTGATTCGTGTTCTCATTTGAGATTAAATATGCTTCATTCAACTAAAAAGCTGTTCACAAGTTTAAGCGTTTCCAAATAGCGAAATCATCGATAGAGCATGTTTATTAAAAGCAGGAGGCCCGCTCCGCATCCCGCATTCACGCTCAAGGCTATCCACGCAAGATTGGCGTGCGCGCTTTTTAAAATCAGCTTAACGTTGTGATTGTTTGCTTTACACGAATAATAGAACTGCTTTTGTCAAGAATTGAAAAAAGCCGAGACTTCTGAATCCCTAATACGAACTACGCACGTTGGAATGTTCTTTAAGTGGTTTTATGTACAATAAAAGAAATAAATGTGTGCATATGCTCCGCGGGCTACAAGCAGACACCAATCGGGCCACACGTGGCCCGCAGTCCCCGCGTTGGCCACCCTTGATTTAAACAGTAGTGTTACTAACGAGCAAAAAACTTTATTATTCAGTGAAATTTATTATCACTCACAAAAAAATCCGTAAAACCTAACGAAAAATAATTTTCAACTTAAATCACATTGTAAAACTACGCGTATTTAAATTTGTTTAAAAAGAGTTTCCAGTTAAAAAAAAGTTAGCTTAGAAAAATGTATTAAGGGATAGTTAGCCATTTGTCTAGCTCGGTCGATAAATTTACAGGGAATGAAATATCCATACAGCGTCAAACTAATATAATTTTATCGCTAAAACGTGTCGTTTTGGTATTTTATGAAATAGCTTCTCGGAGTATAGATTAGTGAAAAGACAGACTGCCAAAGCCTGTAATAAACGAGCGATAGTAAAGTTTAACCAGATAGTTGTTTTATAAAGTAGATTAATTTCTTAAGTTTATGTGATAAATCCATTTAATTTTATTCCATAGCAACTTTCTCAATATCACTCAACAGGAATTTTCACAAACTATTATATTATATTTGAAGAAGTTCATAAATATTATTTGCGTTTACCGTGTACCTAATAGAGACTCCAATTGCTCAACATCTCAACTACTCGAGTATCGAGTAGAAAAAATACTTGAATACTCGAGTATACTCGAGTGGTTTCAGATGCACCAAAATATATATTATTAATTCAAATTGGTATATAAATAGTTGATTAATAAATAAATAAGCTTGTTTTATTAATACATTTATTAAAATTTATGAAACAAATATTTCATAAAGAATAAATAGAGAATAAAACATTTCAAATTTTCATTTGTTTCGAAGTTTTGTTTTTTTACTCCCGCAGTAGAAAAAACTCTCTCTGTTGCTGTGGACGTTGGCTAGCAATGAATTATAAAAAGAGAACATTCTAGTTTTTCTGTCCGCTATTTAAAAAATTAAATTCGGAAATAAATCTTCATTGAAAAATTACTTGAGTATTTTTCAAATTACTCGAGTATCAAGTAGGTACTTGAAAAATTTACTCGATACTCTAATTGTGGACCTAACCTCGTACATATATCACCCCACACTTCGTCAAAAAATCGAAATCTTATAAATTATCATTTAAGTAAAAATAGATAATGTTAAATGTTTTCTTTTATAAGTATATTGACTTACCTTAACCCTTTGCACTACTCAATTAACATTTTTTTTCTTTCCAGCAACTCCTCAATAGGTTTGAGGAATTGATTAATATCACAGGGTTTTCGTATTTATTAGCATGGTTTAACAAAATACCGAAAAAGTACCACATTTTGAAATGTATAAACTTTTACTTACGCACACAATCCAATGAATTACGATTTTTGAACTAAAGATAATTAAAAATTAATAAAAGATAATTTTCAAATTGTTCGTACTAAGATTCAAGCCGTCGACAGGCCGTCACGGAAGCCAACTGCATTGACTGCTCGTTACCTTACTTTGAAATTTACATTTTTACCCAAAATGACCTTTTCGTCGGAAAAACTTGTATTTACCGCATTCTATCATATATATGAATTTCAGAATTATCTTTGGGTGAAAAACGCAGTTAGCTGAATTCCAGAATTGCACTGCATATGTACACTTTTTTTAATAAATTTATTTGACAAAGTTCTAAGATTGTATTGATTGAGTAGGCATTTACTTGGTAGAACTCCATTATAATACGGTAAGAAAAATAACAATGTATTTTAATTCTACATAAATTATTTTATATATTTGTTGATAGCTATTTCGGCTTACGCCTTCGTCAGAATCTATCTCTAGTATCTCGTCGAACTCTCTATAGTTCTGACGAAGGCGTAAGCCGAAATAGCTATCAACAAATATACAAAATAATTTATGTAGAATTAAAATACATTGTTATTTTTCTTACCGTATTCTAAGATTGTCATCACTATTTCTAACATTAGATCTTAAAGAGCAAGAGTTGTGATCAATCAAAACTTCAAATGCTCACATCTCAAAACAGTGTGAAAAGCAGTTAGAACCTTTTCAAAGTAATGTGCCGTACTGCGTCACGGACATGGCAATTATTTATGTAAGCTTGCGGTTATTATTAATTAAATCTTGATGGCTGTGAAGTTGCATTTGTTTTATATTCTCAGTATTAATCATTAATTGCATTTGAAGAATAAACTGAATCAGTGTAAGAACTCACTTTATAAATTATTGCACCAAAGTGTTACAACTGCCTGTTCTGATAACAGAACCTGGTTTACGTGGTAAGTGCATTAAAGGACAGACTGTCCATTCTACAATTAGTGTGTAAGGTTCAACCAAGCGAAATATTCAACACTATCGTTGCATATGATTGCAGTTCACTCGTCTTTATGTAACATAACTAATACAAAGAACCGACAAAAGCACACTCTGAACAATGAAGCTTATACCCAGTGGCGGCTCGTGCAAGCGCACTGTGGAGCTACAGCACCCCCATGAAAATTTAGATATTTTTTTAACTTGAAGCATATGGACTCCTCCAGGAGTTTATTAGCATTTTTATTCTACAAAAACTGCATGTTACTCAGTTGCTCAACCTCTCTTTTTCGAAGAGAGTATGAATTGAAAGGATTCGAGGATTAGGAAAGGACTAGTGGTTAGCCAATCGCTCTCGCTACATGCCCCACTTTTTGGGGATTGAAAAAGTGATAAAGAATCTTAAGCAACATAAACACCCATTACATTCAAATAAAATCGATCTATCGACTGAAACATCTGCTCGTACCAGGAATCGAGCTCGGGTTGTCCGTCATGGAAGACAATGACATTGACCACTGCATCACGGACTGAGCAATCTTATAATTTATTAAATTTATTTATACTATTTTTAAATATCAATTTTGTTTCAGCGAGTATTAAGCTCACATGCGTATTGATACATCCAATAATTATGAAGTACTTAATTAAGAAAATTTCGCATCTTTATGATTCTGTGCAGTAACGTTTTCGAGTAAATATGCTCGAGTGAGTGAAGAAGGGGTGGGGTACGGGTGTTTTATTTCTTCTTATTTGCTTCTTATTAGATAGAGTTACCCAAGGAAAGACGTGCATAATAATTTTGATGTTAATTGTTAAACATAATCTATGTAAGTAAAAATTTTTTTTGATATCAACCGCAGCACTCCCAGTTATTTTATCCATTAGCCGCCACTGATAGTACCACAATAAAGCTAAAGTTTACATAATGTTTTGAAAATATAACATTTGTTTGTTTAACATCAAACAACTTTCCTGGTTAGGTATATAAGTAAGGGTGACCGATTTTTCTTTGAGAAATAACATTGAAACTTTCAGTGAAGCACAGTTTTATATAATTAGGAATATTTTTGTATTTGCAGGTATGCCATTTTGTAACGGGAAAGACGAAATATTAATTGCTGTAGAAATTAATTCAAAAATAATAATTGGAATTTTTTGTTCTTTAAGGCACTGGAAGGAGCTTCACACAAACATAACAGAGCTGGGTAATTAAAAAAATATTTACTTTTATTTCAAAAAGAAAATGCCTTTAAAAATTAATTCAGTATAATCTTCCTTTGCAAATTATTATTAGAACCAATGTCTGACAATTCGTCTCATAGAGAAGAAACAAGTGTCACAGAAAAATACAGCTGGGTGACAAAGAGCCAATATATATTAATTATATATGTTAATTATATTTACAATGAATTTTCTTCAAAATTGTCATTCTATGTAATTTATTATTTATTTATAGCATCGACTTTTAGGCCAACGCGACACGAGTTGCTCTGCAGTCTATCCATTGATTCCTGAATACCCTCAACTGATTTGTCAAAGATGGACAGAGTCCTCGCTTACAAAGTGTGATGAAAATGGTAAATGAGTTTTCAGTAAGGATTCACATGAAAGTTAAGTTATTCTGTCAATATTGGCTGAAAGAGATCAACGTGGACTTTGTATTTTCTATTTTGTATTGGACGTTGTATTTTTTTTGTTTTATTAACTGCGACCATCACTCCTCGGAACAGTATTTGAGAAGCACTACTCATTTTAACTTTATTTTTTTGTTCATTTTAATTCTTAAATGAAATTGGACAAGATAATTAAGAATACAGTGGTACCTCGAGATACGAGTTTAATTCGTTCCTCCACCTTGCTCGTATGTCAAAGCAATTTTCTCCATTGAAATTAATTCCATTAATCCTTTCCAGCCCCAGTTATAGAGCGCCATCTTTGTCTAACGTATGGGATTTGTTGGTTGTGCGAAAGAGATGGAGCGAAGTATGTTTTTATAGAATGCCCATAGCGTTTGACAGTCGAAGTAAAATCCAATACCAACACAGATATAAATACAGTGGAACCCCGATCTTACGTTTTCCCGCGTGGTGCGTTCATTTTCTATAGTCTCGGTATTTAGTTCATATATAAAAATTCCCGCATTCATCGTTTCCCGCATTTAACGTTTGTTTTATACGGTCCCCTGAAAAACGTAGAATCGAGGTTTCACTGTATACAGATTTGACACCAATGCATTCATATACACCCTTTTCACACATAGGCGAAGCGCACACAGATACCCGACCGATCCTCGTATCTTAAATGTTGCTCGTATTTCAAAGCAAAACTTCGCTCAATCGACAACTGTATCCCGTATGTTACTGTTATTACACTTGAATGCATAATTCTTGAGATGCACATATACTGAAAGCCTTTAAAGCGGCTTAAAACTTGCAATCTAGAGCTTTTTATTCAGCATTCTCTACGCGCGTGTCATTTACAGTGCACACCAAAAAGCTCACTCGAGCAATCACCCATACAAACTAGATTACAAGCCAACACACAAAGCTATTGAATTGTTTTTAACCGTCTGTAGCAATTGCATTTGGCTGTGTCTATTTAAAAACAACAGAAAAATACTCTTAAAGCTCAGCTGGGCGAATAATAAATAACAAAAAAAGTAAATTCAATGATGTTAAAAAAAAAACTACATAACTAAAGTACAGTAACCTTCTAAACCTCCAAAAGACGGTCCCAAAAAAAGAATGAGTCTTTCGAAGGAGGGTCTAAAAAATACCCCAGTGGTATCGCTTTATTGGTATTGATTGGAATAAAAAAATGACCAATAGGATCAACGCAAAACAAACAAATAATTATATTTATAATGAATTCAGTGATTTTCATTAATCCTATAAACATCCTTAACCCCATTTTATAATTTTAACATTTTATAATATTAGAATCAACATGCTTTATTACATAAGTTATCTTTGCGAAAGTAAGTACGAAGATGCCTCTAAAAGAGGCAAGACACGTGTCACAATAAGTAACACAATACGCGGAGAAATCAAAGTTATTTTAAATTTTATAACAAATTAAACTCATTTTACACAAATTTAACGTTTTTTTAATTTATCTAGAAATCCAATTTATTCTTACTTCGGCCCTTACTTTAAACTTTAGATGCGATGTACATACATATAAAGGGTATTTCAATAGGGACGCTCAAAATATGTTACTTTGTCCTGCTGAGTAGATTATTCATTGTTTAGTGGCCAAATTTGAGTCAACCAGTTTGGTAAATAGTCGGCTAACACCTACCTGTACGTCATCAAAATACAATATCTGGTGAAAAAATTGCTGCTGTGTGTGAAAGTGTACAGGAAAACCCAAGGCAGCTTATTTCTCGTTGTTCACAAGAACTTGGCTTTTCTGCGACTTCAACTTGGCGAATTTTGAATCGGGCCTTATGTCTGCATCCGTATAAAATCCAACTAACCGAGGAACTTCAGGTAAACGACCACAGACAACGCCTGATTGGGTTCTGGAGCAGTTGGAAGTGTACCCAAATTTGTCAAAAAAGTCAACTTTAGCGACATGGCCCATTTTATAATGAATGGATATTGGCAGACATTTGATGCTATATTCCATATTTAATGCCGTGAAATATACTTACAAATGAAATTAAAATTTAGTCAAAATCTCACAAACAACTTGTTTTATTTACATTTCAAAACTAAGCGTCCCTATAAAAAGACCCTTTATAACACGTAGAGAACATATACATATTGTAAACTATCTGAAACCTTTTTTACATCCAAATTTTACATTTGTAAGTGCTGTCAAACCTGAGCCGATTAAGTCATCAAATATACAACGCAAAGCATCTACATAATTATAATAATTAGTTCTTTAACAAGCTTTTGTCTGAAGATAGTTAACCTGTTAGGTGCTAGCTAGAATAAGTATGGCCGTGCATGGAGGGCCGTGATTTTCTTTCAAAATATAAAACCTAATAAATATATACTTTTTGGACATATTTTAACTGCACAACACAAACACTTACGATCTAAATATACGATATGTCATTTACGCCATCATTTAATCAAAAACCAAACCAACAAACGTTTATCAAAACTTCAGGATAGTCACAACACTTACACAGAAAATACGTGAACATGACTTTTAATCGGAACTGATTCATAATAAATTTAAACTTAATTGTAAATAAAAAATACGTTCAAAATTCTTAAGGCAAATTAATAGTCTCAAAACAAGATACGCATACCCTGTTACGTTTCAACACATCGAAACAGCTTTTTTTCAAATCGATATATTATAGATAACACTACCATATCTGTAATGTTAAAGTAAGCACGTTGTTCGTGGCCTTTAAACCACGTCTCAAGTACTGCGTGTAAACACGCGCATTTTGTATGGCCGGCCCTACGAGCACGGAATTATTTGGCGTGTAAACACAGCCACGGCATCGAAGAGATTAAAGCAGTGGTTAAATAAATTCAATCGACCGTGGTTATTGGTTATATTTTCTTGTAAATTTGATTGAATCGAAAACAAACAAAATCACTAAAAATAATTTACAGTTATGTTTTTTTTCAGCTGCGAAATCACAATAGATGTAATATTATTTGCCAGTTTTGGTTTAATCTCTCGCCACTAGATATTTATTCCGTTTGTGCTTTGCGTATAGAATAATGTAATGTGTTTCTGAAACATTGTGTATCATTTTGTATGGACAGCGTAGCGCTTCCAATCTGGGCCATGGAAATAATGTATTTGTTTGGTATAACGTGTTTTTCAATTGTCTTTTGTACGACCCCGGAACTGATGCAAATAGAAAAACGGCGAAGGTATTATATTCTGTATCGGTGTTTCAGCAAACAAGTTTTTCGGTAAAGGCTTTCAACATAAAATTTTAGTTGTTTACTTTTCGAAAGTAAGGAATATTTATCGAGTTCTACGCTTGGAAAAACACTTAAATTTGGTATTGACGATAGTATGTTTTTATTGAAAGATTAACTTGATTATTTTAGATGTTGTAAGCTACAGAGCAATGTACACCTAAATATGAACCTGTAAAATCGGGCTTTCTCTTCTTCTTATTGTAACATCATATATATAAAAACCAATATTTGTTTGTTTGTTTGTTGCCCTATGCCTTGCCATACCGTTTATCCGACCGTAATGAAACTTTGACAAACTTTTTGCTTTCATTTGCGTGAAGGTTTTACACTAGCTTAGAGTAGGTATTTTATACAAAAATCAATGTGATTTCATATTGTATGCGCTGCTATACCGTTCATTTTGACAACTTATTGTTGCACTTGCGCGAAGGTTATAGACACATTACAATAAAATTTCAGTAGGTGGTGCGTGTGTTGTACCATAGACAATCGGGAAAAGACAAACAGCAAATGTCAAATGTGAAATTAAATCGAAATAATTTATATAAAATAATGTGCATCCGAAGGCACCTCAATAAACACAAACACTTTCTTTCTTTGAGAGGCATTGCAACGCTTGCCGGGATCGGCGAGTATTTTATAAATATAATAATGGGCCCAGAGTTACACGAAAAACGTGGCTTCGGCGGTAACTTTGTGGAAGTTCATTTTAATATAAAATTATGTATACCTTTGATTATTCCACCGAGTAAATAAAAAGGGTTTAAAGATGAATAGCTTAGAATTTTTAGAAATAAATAAAACTCTTAATAGGACTAGTTGCTCGCCACTGCTTACAATATTTCCAATTAAAAGGGTTAACCCAAACCTATCTGATTGATTGCAGCTCATTAGTTAATATTTTGTAATGCTAACGTATTTAGTAGTATAATTAATTGTTTGCTTTGTTTTTATTCTATAACTGCTTCCTGTAAAAAGGAAAAATACCAAACTCCATTTTCCATTTTAAGATATTAGAATCAATCTTGCTTCATTACTTAAGCAAACTTTGCGATAGTATTCCGAAGATGCATCTGAAAGAGGCAAAACAAGTGTCACAGTTAGTTATTTTAAATTATATATGAAAAATGTTTGATTAGAGATAAGAGCATATAGATAGCTCTTGATAGAGTTTATTTCCAACGAAATAATTAAAATGGTAGAGCTTCTTTTTATAAAGATAAAAGCTTGGACAAGTAACTAAAAACCTAATCGATTTTCTTTAACCTAGCCATCCCGAACAGTATAGATTTTGTCCCAACAGCTACTTTACCTTAAATATCTATCTTAATACTAGTGATACGATGTCTAAACTTTCAATATTCTTTAATCATAGTTTTTTAAACCTTTTGCAGAAACAAAATATGATATTTATTGGCTAGATGCGCCGTAATCGATTAAAAAAGAGAAGAAGTCGGAATTTTTCAGTCTAATTGTCAATTTTAGCAATTGCTGGGAAGCGCTAACATAAATTTTCACCCCCAAGAGCGATAAGAAATAAGAGGACGGGACCATAGTGAGTCATAGATAAAATGGACGGAGTGTTTCATATCTGGCAACAATAAAAGGCGATAAGCGATAACATAAGAGATACGGTAATGTGACTTCGTCCACGGTTATTGGCTTGTTAGTCCGCCAAAGCCGTTGGAGTGGAAACGTCGTCGTTTTCATGCGCGACTTAAATATGAATAATTATAGGAAAAAATAGGGATTTTTATAAGATTTTTTTTTCAGAAAGATGTATAAATATACGTCAAAGCATAATCAATTAATTTTTTATTGCAGTCTATGCCAATAAGGCTAAAACACTGCGGTCTTTTTTTTACCCCCTTCGGCCTGAGAGTCATTTTTCAAGGATAGTCCTACGAAGGTTAACACCGTTTAAATACCCTTATAACGTGTAAATTCTATAATTTATAATTTTGACTGAAGGTGCTTGAAGGTGGATATTTCAATATCCATTATATGTTTAAAAATAATCATGTTATATATCTCTCACTGAAAATGTAATTATTAACTGTGTCCACATTGAATACTAGGTGTATGATGTAGGTCTTAAAGTAATACAGTAAATACGTTATCTCCATTTGGAGGTAACATACGCCATGGCAAGACATGATACGACAGGTGCTACATAACGCTGGTGATTTACAACCAGCCAAACATGCCTACAAATTATTCCAAAGATGACAAAATATTCACCAAAGCCTACCCTCCCACGCCCTCAGCAAAGCGAAGGGATGATTGATATCACATCGACTGTGGTGCGGTCAAATGATACCTACGAATATACGTAAGCATTTACTGGAGAAAAATAAACTGAACATTTGATATCAGATTTGAGAAAAATTCAAATAGTCCTCCACTAGCCAATTTTTTTGCTTTAATTTAAACAATGTATCAAATTTGAATTGTTTGAATTTTTTACTTTTCCATGAGTTTTATCGCTAACGACTCGGGTTTCGCCTTTCGGCATCTTCAGGCATTTCAAATGCTCGGATGTACTTGAACTGATGCGTCGTAAACAGTTTGTGTCGTTTATATAAAAAAAAATGGTTGTCTGTAAAGTCGGTTTACGTTAACGTGACAACGTCATTAAAATTGATGAAATGAGGATACTTTTATGAATAAAATGGAACAAGTTTCAATGAATAAACTGGGTGTGTTATAATTATGCCGGATTTTCGAAAATACCAATCAAGATATGTTTAAGTATTTCGACTGAGGGCTGCTTGATGGAATTCAATATCAAATTTGAATTTTTTAATTTTGCAGTAGAATTTTTATGAACATTACATATATGAACGCGAAAATTTTGACTTGAATGTGTTTCGATCAATTGTGTTAAATACGCACTTGGAATGTAGTATTGCAAATACTAATTACCAGATAAAAACATGGAAATGTCGACAGCTAATTCTTGGGCTTTATCCGACCTATTATTGAATTGATTTTAACCAAGTGTTTGAGATAAGATAAATGAAATTTGGCATACAATTTGCGCCCGGTGGAGTCTCGCGGCCCAGCACTAAGCCGCGGACCACTGGTTGGGGAACACTGTTCTATATTATGTATTATTTAAATTGTTATCCGACTTATCATTGTCACTCAAAGATAGATTTTTTAAGTCAAATCTGTTTTCTTTGCGCGTAAATTTTGGATACAAAAGTTTCAATTAATTAATGTATGTCTAAAAATCCCTACTTGAGCATATGGACTCCTCACGGAGTTTATCTCAACACATGTTTTTCTACAAGAACTGCTTGTTACTCAGTTTCTCAAGCTCTCTTTTCGAAGAGAGTAGGGATGAAAAGGATACGACTACTAGGACAGGACTAGTGATTAGCTAATCGCTGTCACTATGCGTCGCTCTTTGGGATCGGAAAAGTGGGAAGGGATTTTCAACAACATAAACACCCGCGAATCGAACCCGGGTGGTCTATCCCGCAAGCCAACAACGTTGACACTGCGCCACGGACGGATTTATATAGATTTAAAAAAAACCTTTGCCGACGTCCATAAAACACTAAAGTTATATTGCAATCGCATGAACGGCATAGGAACGCATAAGGGAAATAAAATAAACAGAGATTCATTTTTATATAAACATAGATGGTCATTCTTACTTAATTGGTTTTTATGAAGTAGCTTATATTGCGAAGAGGTTGAAAACATTTTACTTTGATCATTTGATATTAATCATGTCAATTTTTTATTATTTTTCTTTAAATTACATATTTCCAATTATTTGTCAAACATAGTCTAGCTAAGCTTTTGTTTAAAATAACGCTGTATTTCTGTATTTCTTATCAGCTGATTGATGAGTGAAAATGGTTCTGATATTTATCAATTTAATGTGGAAAAGGTACAAATAATGAGTTTTTATTTCTTTTTCTGATCTATATATATAAAAATGAATGTTTGTCTGTCTGTATTTCCGCTATGGACTACTAAACCGCTCGACCGATCGATGTGAAACTTTACAAATTTATTGAGTACACTTTCGCAATAGTTTCTAGCCTACCAACCCCTCCCCCAACCACCCCCCAACCTGCAACCCCCAATTTTATTTTTTGAACTTCACGAATTTTTCGAGTTCACTCCTTCGAAGGTTTTTGGCATACCTTCCCCCATACGCCCCCCAAACCCTACTCCGCCAAACAACCCCCCTCCCCCCCAAAAATTTATATCAAATTTTTACAAATTTCTCGAGTATTGAATACATGCAAATTGAATTGAATATTTGTGTAATGTCTTTCCTTCAAATTTATTTTAGTTGCTGGCGTAGCAACGCGCGTAGGGTACAGCTAGTAGATTGTAAAAGTCTTGTTTCAGTTGAAAAATAATCTGCAAAAAAAGAGTAATTTACACGTTTTTTCGTACTGAATTGTTTCAACAAAATATTTAACATATTATTTGCTTTTAAATAGCCCTCTTCTTGTGTACAAAAAAAAATTGTTTTCTGTCTAACCCTTTCGTTTCCTTTTCTCGCCACTTTCACACAACTTTATTTTGATTTTTTCCGTGTTAAATTTCGGAAACAGCGATTTCCAATCGAACAAAAAGGTTCTGAAACGATCTGTTTCAACATACTACTAGGGTTTTCAATCCCAGATGATTTTCAATACCTGACGAAATCCGGGATTAGAAAACAATTCCAAAATTTTCGGGATTGATTTATCAATCAAGCACAAACGAATTATTATGAACGAAATCGTTTTACTGGCACATGTCATTTTTGGAACACCTTATCACTTTTAAGGTGTTCACTGTCAATACTTGGTGGAAAGGCATTATAATAAAAAAAATCTTTAATAATTAATAATTCTTTAAGCATAACTAAACATGGTTGAGGTATATATACTAATAAGGCCAATCAATTTTCTTTGTCAGAAATTGTTTGTCACGTAGATTTTTAGGGTCGCCAGTCACAAGGGCCATTCGGCTGATGAGTGCACTGCCTGTTGACGTGGACATCTTCAGCAGTGAACTTGGTACTTTGTTTATTTTTATTTTCTTTTTATGTAACTAATATGTTTCTGTTCTGCCTCATATATTTGGTTATTTTTTTTTAATTTTGTGTAGCATGTTTTGTGATATTTTTATTAGTTTGTCTAATGCATGGCGCATTGGCGTCAGCTGTAATGCCTTGTATTTTATTTATTTTTTTACAATAAATAAATAATAAAAATTATAATACATTTTTAGTAATTTTTCCACATAAAATTTATTTGATCAGGACCGGTTTCGCTCATGGCGAGCATTGTCAACTGATATAACAAACAAGGTATGACAAACTCATACTTAACTTTTGTATAAATATCACTGTGGTATCGTATTTCTTATCAGTTGACAATGCTCGCCGTGAACGAAACCGGTCCCCGATCAAATAAATTTTATGTGGAAAAAGTACTAAAAATGTATTATTATTTTTATTTTAATGCCTTTCCACCAAGTATTGACAGTGAACACCTATAAAGTGATCAATAAATAAATTAATAATAATATTGACCATTAAAAAAATATCACAAATCCCGGGTTTTAGCCTAGGATTGGAAACCCTACAAACAAGTCGTTCATTCAACAAAAAATTATGTATTTTTATACATTGAATAAAAGCACGACTTATTTTACATAAACATATTTATATAACCTTTGTCGATCATAAAATTTGTCAAAGTTTCTGTCCAAATAGAGTTGTTTGTTTTTTTTCCGAGAGAGTTTATAATAAATTTATTGACAGTTGTTTGACATATAAAGCTCTAATAATGAAAATACTTTAACATGTTAATACGACTTAGCTTAAATTTATTGATTGAGCTTTTATTGTATTAATTTCAATCCGTGTCCGCTAGAGACGTCACTCAAACCCTATCAGTGGAGGCAGTATGCTTAAAAAGACAAAGCTATGAAATGACTAGAATTTAACATTAACCTTCGAAAGACTGTCTTCGAAAAATAACCCGTAGGCCAAAGGGGGGCCTAAAAATGCTATGCTATAAAGTATCTTTATACATCGTTCTATAAAAAAAAATATGAAAATCGGCAATTTTCCTATAATTATTCATATTTTAAGTCGCGCATGAATGAGACAACCTGTTCTTGATTATTCTAGACTGGTGATGCAAACCGTGAATGCGACTTCATAACTACACCGTACAATGTAAAAATCATCCATTTGATTTGGAATGTTCGTTGAAAGAAGCGCGTTTGAGATACGATAACGTTATTTTATCGCGTATGCTCAGTAAAGTTTTAATCCTGCCAATTGGTAGCGACAATATAAATGGTTTTCAGCCAATAATAATCCAACTTATTTTCTTTTTTATTTATTTGTGACGAAATTAGTCAATTAAAATCATATTTTTTTACTGCAAAAGATGTAAAAAACAATGATTTAAGAAGTCCACATGTTTACACATTGTATCACTAATATTAAGATAGATATTTAAGATAAAGTAGCAGTGGTGGTCGACTGTTTCACCCTCAGCCAGGCAAAAATTACGATGTCAAAACTTTTGTTATTCTTAAATCATAATTTTTTACACCTTTTGCAGGAAATGAATATGATATTTAATGGATATCTGCGCCGTAATCGATTAAAAAAGAGAAGAAGTCGGAAGTAAAATTTGAATAATACAAAAAGAAGCATATTACTTGAAGTCAATGCTTTATTTTATAACATATCTGGCAACAATAAAAGGCAATAAGCGATAGGATAAGAGATAAGTTAATTTGAATGCGTGCACGGTTATTGGCTTGTTAGTCCGCCATAGCCGTTGGAATGGAAACGACGTCGTTTCCATGCGCGAATTAAATATGAATAATTATAGAAAAATAGGGATTTTTATATGATTTTTTTTGTTCAGAAAGATTTATTATACTCGGAGTCGTAAATTTTTAAAAGTTTCAACTTTTTATTTTTGCATTTAATATGTCAAATTTGGCTTTTCGCTGCATTGATAGGGTTGATACTTAATTGAATACACATAAATAGGAAATTTAGGGAATAAAAGTGACGATATTAACCTTTTTTTAGTTGGAGTCGGAGTCGGAGTCGTGTTTTTGGTCAATATCGGAGTTTGAGTCGTGGTTTTGGTAAATACTGGAGTCGGAGTCGGACTTTTTTGTACCGACTCCACAGCCCTGCTTTAATTACTTCCCTATCGTAATTTTTACTAAGCTTGTAATAAAGCTTTTGAAATGGGCACGTGTTCTTAAAGTGCCCATTTACACATCCGTTATTATATCCGCACTAAAGCTCCAGCTGGTTATTTAAATATTGTTTTCATTAAGTATTATTTGTGTCGTTTTATCCAGATATCGACTGAAAAGTTGTTTGTGTAATTGCAAACTTGAGCCTATTTTCACATTGAATAAGCTTAAGCAGGCGACCATATAAATAACCGGTTATAATATTATCTGCTTTTGCCCACTATAGTTTCATTACTTAGAATTGCAATTTTTATATAAAGCTCTTTAAATGAAGCTTCATTGTTCGTTCTTGAAATGAGAGTATTTTTTTAACCTACTGATTGCCCGGTTGTTGTTTTTTATTGACCAGCTTAGGGCTTAGCATTTTACATCGTTTATAATATCAATCAATAACAATTTTCTTATGTATTTATTTTTATAAAAAGTATCCTTAGGATTGCTTACTTATAGTCAGTTAAAATACCTTCTGAAACGTTACCTAAAGCAGAGCGTGCTTTAAAGATACCCAGAATCAAGAAAAACTCCCTCACTGTGGAAAAGTGTAACATACATGTTATCAGACTGGAAAATAGCCAACCTTATTTTTAAGATTTTCATTTTACGCTTTATTAAGTGCACTGACAACTCGTCATTACTATGAAAGTTTATAAAAGAATTTCTTTAACGAAAATCTCTATTTTTTAGAATTAGGGTAAAACCTCCTATTGTGGGCCAGCTACAATTATTGGCCACTTACATATAAAATCTAGTTTTTTTTATAAACCAAAACAACATTTTCAACTTTTGGTTTATTAATATAGTTCCCTTATTATTCCTCTATCGTTTAAACATAAAATTGTGATTTTATGAATTTCCAAACAACTCCAAAAACGCATTTTTATCAGACAGCCGGAGTGTCACCGTGAAGCAAGTGAGATCTCTTGTAAATATCATAAGGATTGGACTTCAGTCTAAAAGCATCATACACGTTTGAAAGTTAATCAATTTAAATTTTAATTGAACAGAATTTTTCGTCTTTAGTGAAGTTATAAAATAATTATTTTTATGCATTGAAAATATTTTTGGTTATTATGATGGTGGCCATTAACTGATTCCAAAAATAAATACAATTTCTATTACTGGCCGGCCAAGCTAATCCTATAAATTCATATAAAAATATACTAAAATATATTTTTTTATTGCATGAATAATGTTTAAATAATATTATTAATCACCTATGTATTTATTACATTTCTCCGATATATCTAGGAAAATGTTGACTTTTTGGGCAATAACTGCAGCTTAACAAATGATGTTGGAATCCAATAAAGCACTTGATTTTACACTGAATAATGATTTGGGGTCATTTAATTATACATCTAGTTTCGGTTTAAAAAAATATATATTTCTTATTACAACTTTTGGGGTGGCCAATAATTGAATCTTTTGGTGGCCAACAATTGCAGAAAGTCGCCCATAATTGTAGTTTTGTACCACTTTTTTTAAACTATTTTTTTTACCATCAAAAAAAAATTTCTAAAGTTGAAAAAATCCTTAAGTGGCCGACAATTGAAGGTTTTACCATATATGAATATGAGAACACTAGTAAAAGCTTCACTTTTAATTGACAGCTCGTTTTTGAAACTGAGGAGAGAAAAAACGTAGCTTAAAAAGACAGACAATATCTTTTAATAAGAATATACACAAGTCAATTCTTTCACTGATCTTTTTATGATTTTATCCATTGATAGCAAAACGATACATTGCTAAAAATCGGCTGAGAAGATCAGATTTGTGAAAAAATATAATTTGATAACAACTATAATAGTGAATATGTATGTACTACAACTTTATTGTTTGAATGAATAGGTATAGAAACATCAAACGTCTTTTATGTAAATTATTATTTTACAATTATGTTCAAATGTAAAAAAATACTTCCAGAAGTAGCGAGTAGAAATAATATTACAAAGTAATCGTTGAAATGATTGAACTGTGTTTATAAGTGAAACTAAATAATGTATCTTTATAATATGAAATAAGATTTTATTTGCTAGAGCCATATAGAAATCTTACTGTTATTTTCACAGAAAAATTGCCTTGGTTTCATAACGTTTCAAAGCCGTCTTTACCTTATATTTTATACAATAATTGAAATACCTGAAATAAGAAATAAAACACATTCCTAAAAAAACAATGGCATTTGGTTTTATTGTTTTTCATTTTGAATAACGCCAAAATATTTCTTGTAATAAAATAATGTTCTTTTATTGTAATAATAATAAAGATAAAATATTATTTCGTGGAAAATTAATATTTATGAAATGAAAAGAAAAGATTTGTTCTTAGGTACCAAATCCTTAAACATTCAACTTCTATTAAATAGCTTTTGTTATAAATTCAAACAAATGAATGCTTTATTATTACTCAATTCATTCTGTTTAGGTGCCGTTTGTTGATTGTTGACCTGCATTTATTAAAGTTTTTATTATTTAAAGTTTCACTAACAATACAGTTACGTTGCATCTTAGGTGGGCGAAGCGATCCGGCGCGCTTTGAAAGCGGCAGAGTTTTAAAATATCAAACGGTCCTCGCCCATGCAATTGTAATATGTGGGCGAAGCGATCCGGTCAGGACGCCATATGGCGTAAGTCGCCTCAAGTGCCTGACTCATGGCGCGCGCGAATCGCTTGAAAATATCAAACGATCCAAGCTCACCAGAGCGTTAATTGCGTCTGGCCGAGCGATGGCACATAAGACCTTTGATCAACTACGTTTTAAATTGACTGGATTCGCCTAAATTCGCTTGCCGGTTCGCGTCGCTTACCTAAGACACGGGGTTAGTGTTTGACTTAAACGATTTTGGACTAACTCGATTTACAAAGAGATATTTTTTTTTAATGTAACTGTATCGTGTACCATACATTGGTAAGCCATGGACTCCGCCTTGCGACTGTAGTGAAAATATAAAAATATTTTCCCTTTTCTATTTAAGTTTTAATTGTGTCTGTTTACAATTATCTCTCATTATCTCTAATTATAATTATCCAGTATTAATATATAAATGTAACATATTAAAAAAAAAATATCAGCTAATTGCATGAAAATGCCTACTTAGGTCAATAAATAAGGATATTGTGATTAAAAGGCATTATCTTTTTTCTCAAATCTTATATTTAAAAATCAATATTTGTTTGTTTGTTATTACTGAATGCACTGCCACACGGTTCATCCGATTACAATGAAACTTTGGTTATTTGTTGTGTAGACGTCCACAAAAGTTTAGTATTTTTTTTTGTCCCGTATGAGATCCTATAACGTTCATCTGATTTTGATAAAACTTTGGTGATTTGTTGTGTGGACGCCAACAAAGGCACCAAACAGAAAAAGAAAAAATATTGTGTATCCAAAAGCACTTTCATTGAGTGGCATTGTAACGCTTGCCGGCTACCGGCTAGACGTTAGTAAGATTAATTAGGGAACATGTTTGTCACGTGGGGCTTTTGAGTCGCCAGTCGCACGGGCTGTTCGGCTGATGATGCACTGCCTGTTGATGTGGAAATCTTCGGCAGTGAACTTGGTTCTTTGTTTATATTTTTTTCTTTTATGTAACTAATATGTTTCTGTTCTGTTTCATACTTTTGTATGTTTTTTTAAAATTTTGTGTAACATGTTTTTTGATATTTTTATAATTTGTCAAATGCATGGCGCATTGGTGTCAGCTGTAATGCCATTGAATTATTTATTTTTTGACAGTAAATATATAAATAAATAAAAATTGGACGAGAGGTAAAGATGAATGAATTCAGGCATTAATACCTTTGCACACCAAGCTGAAAATTGTTGGATTAGTAAATAAGTTAAAATTTCTGAACTAGGATTTAAAAATAGGCCTATAGAAATATAAGTTTCAAAAAAACCTTCGTTTAGATGAAAAGTTTATTGGACATCATTCAACTCAATTGGAATCATGTGACTGTAAGTTTTAGGCCAAGTCGCAGAGCCTTGGCAATAGAGTTGCCCAAAGCACGAAGCATGGCAGAGATTGATCTGCCCGCTTTTATGATGGATCACGAACGTCTGACGGCTGAACGCTCTACTTCTACGACTCTACTCTACGCTCATTCTCTACGACGTAGAGGTGAACCGTGGGAACGCGTAGCGCTTAAAATAAGTTGCCATAAACCAGGGATGTGGAGTCGGTAGAAAAAAGTTCGACTCCGACTCCAACATTTACCAAAACCACGACTCCGACTAAAAAAGTTTTGCAAGCCTTTTCAACAAATGAAATAAAAAATTATTGATACTTTGATGTTTTTAGCAGGGCTGTGGAGTCAGAGTCGTTGCATCGATTTGGCCGGAGTCGTGGTTTTGGTAAATGCTGAAGTCGGAGTCGAACTTTTTTTCACCGACTCTACCGCCCTGGTTTAAATGAACTTAATGAAACAAAAAGGTTTATTTTCTCACAAGAATATAAAGATTGTCGTAAATGTGGTAACCTAGTCACGGATACCAAAAATAGGTTTTAAAGATTCATACAGACATATATAAAGGGTCTTTTTATAAGGACGCTTAGTTTTGAAATTTAAATAAAACAAGTTGTTTGTGAGATTTCGACTAAATTTTAATTTCATTTGTAAGTATATTTTACAGCATTAAATATGGAATATAGCATCAAATGTCTGCCAATATTCATTCATTATAAAATGGGTTATGTCGCTAAAGTTGACTTTTTTGACAAATTTGGGTAAACTTCAAACTGCTCCAGAACCCAATCAGGCGTTGTCTGTGGTCGTTTACCATAAGTTCCTTGGTTAGTTGGATTTTATACGGGTGCAGGACATAAGGCCCTATTCAAAATTCGCCAAGTTGAAGTCACAGAAAAGCCAAGTTCTTGTGAACGACGAGAAATAAACTGGATTGGGTTTTCCTGTACACTTTCACACACAGCAGCAATGTTTTCACCAGATATTGTAATTTGATGACGTACAGGTAGGTGTTGGCCGATTATTTACCAAACTGGTTGACTCAATTTTGGCCACTAAACAATGAATAATCTACTCAGCAGGACAAAGTAACATATTTTGAGCGTCCCTATTGAAATACCCTTTATAAACAGACACAAAAGGCTTGCATTTAGAGAAAAGGTTTTCATCCACCGGAAGTCTGTGTGTATGTAAGTATTCCGTAGGCGCGAGCTTTCTGCGTTACGTTAGCAGTATTCAAACGTATAAAAGAAATCAAAGCACACAGAAAAATATAGCTTTCTCAAATATAAGAGTCAAGACATCTATATTGTTCATAATCTCTAACAATATTGTGTATGACGCTTCATTCACGTCATGTAATAATATTCTTTAGCAAATATTGTGTTTTTTTTTTTAAATAATAGAAGTCTTGTTCTGTCACAAAAAGTTTTGTCGCATTATTTTTGCTAAAATAACATTACCTATATTTAGACATTCAAGATAAACAAATTGCAATACGGAAAGAAAAATAACAATGTATTTTAGTTATACATAAATTATTTTATATATTTGTTGATAGCTATTTCGGCTTACGCCTTCGTCAGAACTATTACTATATACTAGTAGCTATCAATATATAAAATAATTTATGTAGATCAAAAATACATTGTTATTTTTCTTTCCGTATAATAATGGAGTTCTACCGAGTAAATGCCTACTCAATCAATAAACAAATTGCTTAATTTTTTTTTTACTCTAGTAAAGTCGGTAAATTATGGGTATATGGTCACGGGACAAATTTTTGCTAAAATTTATGAAAAATAAGCACATTAAATGAAATGAATGTAAGGCTTACGATTTTTTTTGAAATGTTTCGTCTTTAATTTTTAAATTTATTATAAAAGAACATCCTAAAGAATACTTCGCAATAAGTATGAAATCGTGTTGTTTTAATTTACAGGAGCAAAAATGCAACCACAAACAACAAAAATAATAATATTATACACATTTTATAATAATCCACATGAACTCAAAGAGTAAAGTCAAAACATAAAATTATAAGCCAGTATGTTTTATTTTTTTGAGGCTTAGCTCGAGAGTTTTAGGATTCTTTCCTGTGACCATATATCCATAATTTACCGTAAAGTTTGAAAAATTTAACAGTATGATCACTTAAAGTTTCCTTATATGTTCACGTACATAACTGAAGCTGAACTATTTTTCTAATTACGATCGGTCTTACTTAACATGTTTAAATAATAGTATATTTGATATTAATTATTTTTCTTTGAATAATTTGAATATTTGTTTTACAATCTGTTTATTAGTCTTGATTAACTTGTATAAATAACGCTGTATCTTTATATTTATTATCAGTTGATAATGCCCTCGATGAGTGAAATCGGTGTTGACCCTAAAAAATGTAATGTAGAATAAGTACAAAAAAAAAAGGTTTTTTTTTAAAACCATGTCCGCTCCCAACTTGGAGCATATAGACTTCTCACGGAGTTTATCACAACATATTTTTTTCTACGAGAACTGCTTGTTACTCGGTTGCTCAACCTGTCTTTTTTTTCGAAGAGAGTAGATATGGAAAGGATACGAGGACTAGGACAGGCCTAGTGATTAGCCAATCGCTGTTACTTGCATCGCCCTTTGGTATCGGAAAGGTGGGAAGTGATTTTCAACAACACAAACACCCATGCCTTTGAACAGATTTATCGACTGAAAAAATCCACTCTTACCGAGAGTCGAACCCGGGCTGTCTGGCAAGCAAGCCAACAACGTTGACACTGCGCCACGGACCGGACCGTGTTAATAGTATTTAATATAATGCCATTCCACCAAATATTTACAGTTAAACCGCTTTAAAGTGATATAAAAGCTCAGATAAAAGATATCAGATAAAAGATTCAAAGTATTTCGCTCCATAAGAATGATGAAATTAAGCTTATATGAGTTTACTCAAGTTCTGACGATAGCGCTCTACTAAAATAGCTATTAAATATTCGACATGATCTTTCTAGTGGTACTGTCATAGGTAAACTCATTTATTTTTGGAATAATACTCTATCTGTGTCTGGAATCAGTAAAGACATAAAGTTATATATTTTTATGATTTGACTTCATATATTTCATTATTGAATATATGAAAACGAAAGAAGGCGTAAATAAAAAACCTACGATAAAAAGAAGGTAAACAGTCACAGCCAAGTAGATCGGTGTTCTGCAAACTTTTTGTACTCAAGGAACACCTACCAAATCACTAATCTCCGTGCCTTATTTGAAGCATATGGACTACTCACGGAGCTTATTTTAACATTTTTTTTTTCTTTAAGAACTGCTTGTTATTCAGTTGCTCAATGTCCCTTTTTCAATGATAAAAGGGATCGAACAGGAATACGAGGAATAGGACAGGACTAGTAATTAGCCGATCGCTGTCACTATTTTGCTGCTCTTTGATATCGGAAAGGTGGACAGGGACTTAACAAAAAACCGTCCATTACCTCTGAGAAGAATCGGTTTATTGATTGAGAAAATCTGCTCATACCGGGAAAGGAACCCGAGTGGTCCGAAACGGTATCCGCACGCATATCCCAAGATTCAACCTTGTAACGCAGATTTATAAATTCCTCATTTTGACAAAAATATTTATGAAACTAAAAATGAAATATGGATCGGTATCTCAAAGACATTATTTATCAGTGTAATCCGATAGCGAAGTTCACCATAATCAATGGCCCCATACGGCCGAAGGGCTTTAAAAGGTCAAAATAACTCTAAATCAGTTTTTTAAATCATCAACTCCCTGATAGTTATTTTGGAAATAATACGTTAGTTGGCTTGGCTAGATTTTCCCTTCACCCACAGACTGAAGAATTTGTCAAAGTGGTTACTTTAAATACCATTGAGCTTTTGGCTTTTTTGTGTCTGAAAGCCACAACTTTATAGAAAAGCTTGAAAATATTAAGTTTATACTAACATTCATTCAATTTATTATTAGGTAATTTGGCTGTTTTCATTGTTTGTTAAATAATACGATAGTGAAATGGTCATAAGTTTTTTATCGAAGTGATATCTTGTTTTGGTCCGTGGTCGAGTGGTTCACGTCGTTGGCTATCTTGTTGGAGCTCTCGGGTTCAATTCCCCGGTACGAGCAGACTGTTTAAGTCGATTTATAGATTCTGCTCCCTTGCAACCTTGTCCAGTGTTAGTGGGTGTAAAGAGGACCATATACACTCTTTTTCTATGGTCGTCACTGCGATCACGGAATTCTAGACCATAACTATACGTAAGTGATGTTCAACGGTCCGTGGTGCAGTGGCCAACATCGTTGGCTACCATGTCAGACCACACGGGATCCGATTTCCGGTACATTCAGATTTTTTCAGTAAATAAATCGTTTCTGCTCAGAGGCAATGGTTGTTTATGTTATTAAAAATACCTTCACACCTTTCGATCCCAATGAGCGATTCGCCAACTACTAGTGACAGCGATAAGCTAACTAGTTCTGTCCTAGTCCCGTATCCTGTCCATCCCTACTTTATTTGTAAAAGAGAGGTTAGGCAACTAATTAACAAGCAGTTTGCGTGGAAATATGTAACTAATGTAACATTTACGTAGAGATAAACTCCGTGAGGAGTCCAAATGCTCCAAAATGTGAGCGGACATGATTCAAAAAATTCTACTTTACATACGAGATCTCTTTTTAAATGATATCATATTGATACAAGTTTGTCACCGTCGAGTTACATTTATCTACATTTGTGAGATGTTACCTAAAAAAATAAAAAGCTAAATAATTTAACATTGCTTATTAACAAAAACGGTTTGATCTTTGCATTGTATTCATTTCAATGACTCTATTTATTAAATTTACTGCATGAATAAGCAAGTGTTTCTCACGTTTCAAGTTTCAAATCAATAGTGGCTTATTTTTTTTCTATTGATATCAAAAGAAGTAAATGTCGGCGAAAATAGTATCTTTGGCCAAAAGTAAGAAATAAACAAGTCTTATAATATAGCTATCAACAATTATATAAAATAATTTCTGCAGAATTTAAATACAACGTTATTTTTTTCACCGTTTTATAATGGAGTTCTAACAAGTTAATGCCAATTCAATCAATAGATTGTGAATAGTTTTCAATTCAAAAATTGATTTTATTTAAGGCTTTCTTACGAATAAAAAGGTATTTTTTTTTTGAATTTTATAATTTGCCAGAAATCCTTGAGGAACTGATTGTTAAGGTTCATGCATTTGAAATGTCTTAAGATGCTTAAACCTGGCTATCGACAGAGCCAATGCAAAAGAACAAAATTCAAATAAATCAATTTCCATCAAGCATTTTTAATCGATATTCTCAATTATAAATGGTAAAGCTTTTGTGTAATATTCTTACAAGATGATTAAACGTCAGTGACTATTTAATATTGGTATTAACAAGAAAATTGAAATGATTACCTTTTAAATTTTCATTTGAAAGAACCAGGGCTGTGGAGTCGGAGTCGGAGTCGTAAAGTCGGGGCTTTTTGGTCAGAGTCGGAGTCGTCGTGGCGATTTGGCCGGAGTCGTACTCGGAGTCAGAAATTTTGAAAAGTTTGAACGTTTTATTCTTGCATTCAATATGTCAAATTTGGCTATGGGCCGGATTGGCAGGGTTGGTATTTAATTGAATACACATTAAATACAAAAATAAGACAAAAAATGACGATATTAAACTTTTTTAGTCGGAGTCGGAGTCGTGTTTTTGGTCAATGTTGGGGTCGGACTTTTTTTCACCGACTCCACAGCCCTGGAAAGAACACTACATCATTTTTATTTGAAACGTAAATTAAGTATACAATAATAAAAGACACTTGGTAATTCATTGCAAAACACATCAAATTAACTTTTTCTGCAATGAAATATTCATTAAAATTTCATGTGGTTAATATTGAAAGTTTGCAAAAAAAGTCTCTATTTAATAATAGACTTTGAGTAGTGTATTAAATTATCCCGCTTTCTGCTTTCATATTAAATATATCTAACGTTAAGCCCATGAAAGGACTACAGATTTTTTTTTTCAAATATTATAAAGAAAACCAAAGCCGTCCATATCCCATAAGTAGGTAGACATAAAAAGAACGGTTTTATTCGCTCGTCGATCATTTACTTTAGTACGGATTTACGATGGAGATATACGTAATCCGTTAGGCTGAAAACCCTGTCTTTAAATCTTTCCCGGATAAAGAATTTGGCGGGCATTAATTTTAATAACTTGGACGTTAAACCGCTACTGTGCGAAAACAGCTGTGTCTCTTTGCAGTAATTACTTTCTTCATTTATTTTACACCCTTAATGAACTTGGCCTGTGTTTTATGAATACATACTATTCCCTTTTTTCACAGACTACTAACAATAAATATAATGCCTTGCAAAAGCAATTTTTTTTAACTAAACACTCGAAAGACGGTCCCTGAAAAATAACGCTTCTGCCGAAGGGAGGTCTAAAAATACCCCAGTGATATGGCCTTATTGGGATATATTGCATTTAAAAAATGTTGTATTATGCTTTCAAGGTATCTTTATTCTTTTAACTGTCAGCATGTGCTTGTATGGCGGAACCTCGCACGCCACGAATTTTATTGTAAAAATAAAACGTTCTTAATATCTCTTTTTTAAATGTTTATTTGTAAAAACTTGCCGATAATGATGCGATTGTGCTGTCATTTATCCAAAATAACAAGGTCGGTCCCTGTGGTCTAGTGGCAACAGCTTTGTCCTAGCGATCTGGAGACCCGGGTTCAATTCCCGACAAGGTCAGATTTTTTCAATTGAAAAAAAAAGAGATCTTGGGCTGGGTGTATGTTATTTATCGTTGATTTTGTGCACAACTGATTTATTACTTATCATCGAGTTAATCTCGTATGACTTTCACAATTAAGGATATTTGGCGCATTGGCGTAAGCTGTAATGCCAAATAATTATTTTTATTTTTAAAACTAAAAAAAAAAAAATCAGTTACAATTGATTTTAGTTAGTAAAATCTCGCTTAAAGCGAGCGTCCAAAGACGTCATTTTTCAAGATGTTTGTTGCAGCTATCCGGTTATACATCGTTCTAAAAAATATAAAAATCGATAGTTTTCCAATATCTATTCATATTTTAAGTTGTGCATGAAAGTCACAACCTGTTTGCGCTAATTTTCATGATCGACTGACATAATCAAAACTATGAGCGCGAGCGCCTATATTTCATTTGAAGCGTACGTTTGAACGAGGCGCGTTTAAGATAAGATAACATTATCTTATCGCGTATAGGCATTGAAGCTTGAATCATTGCAATTTGTAGCGACGATGTAAAAGGTTTTCGGCCAATTATAATCCGGCTTATTTTCTTTTTTTATTTAATTGCGACATAGTTTTTTTCTGAAAAAGGTGAGAAAACAATGATTTAAGAATACCCAAAGTTGACACATTGTATCACTAATTTTAAGATAGATACTTAAAATGAACTGATAAAGTAATAAGCTGTTTTACCCACCGGGGCGGAAATGTAAAAAACTATCAAGAATGAATGATAAAATCTGCTTTTTATTCATTCATTGAAATAATAACGTCCCAAAATCGATGTTCGCACAATCGGATATTTCCAAAATAAGCCATCAAATTAAATGCGAAATGAACAATTGTCGGCTTTTATCTCGCAGCGGAAGATTTATGAGGCTCTATTTCAAAAAGTGACCATAAAAAACACATGACAATATACAACATTGCTCAACATGCGTATACGTTTTTCAAGAGTAAAATAAAATTATGAATGTGTTATTTTTTGTTTCAAAACAAATACAAAAATTTCCGATCCTTTTGCTGGCAAAAAAAGAAAATAAATGTAATAATAATTAACCTAAGGACGAATGATAAAGGAGATGTCAAATGGGATATTAATGTTGGGCTTTTTCAGTTAAAATATATATACTATTTTTTTACTTCACCTAATAATTTACCATTTTTGACACATTTGGTGAGTTATTGTGTAGGAATCAAAACATGGCATATAAAAATATAATCGTATTCGCTTAGCATCAGAGTCGATCACAATTTTTCAATCTCTCGGAGACATTTTTCTCTTCTTCGGGGCCGAGCTAAAGCTCACATATAGACTGTAAACTTGCATGCTTCCTGTTTTAATCTACGTGGTTGCAACCAAACCCAAACAATATTTTTATCAGATTTTTTTTTCGCGTAGATCATTTGAGTCACCAGTCAGAAGGGCTGTCTAGCTAATCAATGCACTACCGAAAAAAGATATTATAATCAATGAATTTCATATTTGGTTTATATAATTTATTTTCACTGTGATAATTTTTATATAAATAAAATGCTGTGTCTTTTCTCCTATTCCCGGTTGAAAGATCATTGTGTTTTGTTATATGTTATGAGCTGTTTTTATTATATTTCTCAAATGCATGGCACAATAGCGTCATCTGTAATTTCACGAAAATTATTTGAGTCACCAGTCGCAAGTGCTGTTTGGCTGATCAATGCACTGTCTATTGGAATGGACATTTTCAGCAGTGAACTTGGTGCATTTTTTAAATTAATTTTTTATATATTATAAATATTTTTTCCTTTTTTATGCCAATCATTTTTATATATTTTTTTGTATACACATATGCATGGCGCATTGACGTCAGCTGTTATGCCATGTATTGTTTTTTTGTCCAATAGATTAATCTATAGTTGGAAATGAACTTTTCACAAAGCCCTTCTTAAATCTATTAAGGAGTTACTGGAAGGAAAAAATAATATAAAGGGTCTTTTTATAAGGACGCTTAGTTTTGAAGATTTCGACTAAATTTTAATTTCATTTGTAAGTATATTTTACGGCATTAAATATGGAATATAGCATCAAATGTATGCCAATATCCATTAATTATAAAATGGGCCATGTCGCTAAAGTTGACTTTTTTGACAAATTTGGGTAAACTTCCAACTGCTCCAGAACCCAATCAGGCGTTGTCTGTGGTCGTTTACCTGAAGTTCCTTGGTTAGTTGGATTTTATACGGGTCCAGACATAAGGCCCGATTCAAAATTCGCCAAGTTGAAGTCGCAGAAAAGCCAAGTTCTTGTGAACAACGAGAAATAAGCTGCCTTGGGTTTTCCTGTACACTTTCACACACAGCAGCAATGTTTACACCAGATATTGTATTTTGATGACGTACAGGTAGGTGTTGGCCGATTTTTTACCAAACTGGTTGACTCAAATTTGGCCACTAAACAATGAATAATCTACTCAGCAGGACAAAGTAACATATTTTGAGCACAAAAGCTTAAAAATAATGTGAAGTTTATGGAATCGTATAATATTATCACAAAATAAAGTAACAGTAAACAATATATATCTAATAATTATTATGATCAAATCTGATCTGATCAAATATGATTAAAATGAATCAAATTCTTATTATCTTATCGCTCTTAATTCATTCACGAAAATAATAACGTCATATATTCTCAAAATATGACATAACCTTTCTATTTTTTTACCACGTCAACTCTCTTATATTATGACGAAGAATTATGGCGACAATTTTTATATTCTTGGCCAATGTCTTATTTTGATATATACGTTTTTTTATACCGAATTTGTAACAAATCAATTTTCGTTCAAAAGAAGTATTTTTCTATTATTAAAATATGAAAAATAAAGAGCCAAAAGAAAGAATGAAAAAATGTTCCTTCAATGTTTTTTGTTTTTTGTGAAAAAAAAATACACAATTGAATTTATATAAACTTTTATTTGAGACATTTTTTTATCTGTCTGAAGTAAATAATATGCGTCTGATAGTAAGATATTTTTCAGTTGAAACTTTGAAAGCTTAAGAATAGCAAAAAGCTCACAAGAAATAACTTTTTAAGCAGGGAGTCGCCCGTTTTACCTAAAATGTTATTTTATTAAGAGGTTCTCATCGATTTCTTGGAACTATCAAATATTCATTTCTAATCCTTTGATATAAATATATACTTCCTCCAACGAAAAGCTGAAATTAAGAGAGAACAGCTTTTTGACTAACTGTAAAAGATATTTTTCTTTCCCAAAAAAAGAGGAAAGTATGTAACAAAATAAATATTTCTGTATTACTCAATTAATTCGCAAAAAAAATTGTAAGATAAAATATATGAATAATCATATTAAAATATCTGCCGCTCAAAACGAATTGGTGTTCTCGTGCAATGGAAAGTTTTTTTTAACAATTTTCGTTTCTCGCAACTCTATCAAGATTTCGGTTCGAATTATTTCTACTTCGAATAACTTTGAAAAATATCAATTTCAAATTTTACGAATAATGATGTGTGAAATTTAGATACTTAAGAAAGAAAAAAGTTGTAAAAAAAACTAGACACAGCTTTTCGATGACTAAGGGCTTAGAATATTTTTCCAACGTGATGGGCTCCTTTTTGTATCTTTTTAAAATGAAAAATAATTTGTTTTTCATTTGTATATTTAACCCTGAACGATCTCAATGTCGATCACATTAACCCCTTCCGGCACGCCCGAGTATACTCGGGCGTTGAAAATCGTCATAAACGGACATCACGAGATAACTCGGGCAAACTTCATACGAAAATTACGAATTTGATCTAGTCCAAGCAAGGGCTGGAGACAGACTAACAGATAAAAAATATGTTATCATTAATATGTGTGTGTATTTTGCATTTTTAAATGTGTGCATATATACATACATATGTTAAATCAATTGGACCGGCAAGTGGTTTTTAAGACTCATATTTTTATTTTGTTACATTAGGTGGTATTTAAATTAATACAGCAAAGATGTTCGATACTATTTCCACATATCTTATATATAAAACCGAAACGGGGGATGTATGTCTGTAATTGTCAAATAAGCGCCAATCCTATTGGCCAAATTATTGAAACTTTGTAGCCCGCTTGTCCCACCAATGGGAATTGGTCAAGATGGACGGATTCTAGCTCGAAAAGTCTAAACGACGGACGCGCTCGGATGGGCTGGAAACGCGACGTTTGTACTGGTTATACTCGGACATAAACTTCTAAGCTGGGAACAGTTGTTACTCTGCCTTGCTTGGCATTGCTTGCTTTGCAAAATATTGATAGAGCAAATAGTTTGCTCCTCTTAGAGCCATGTCAAAACGGAAAAGATCGTTTAATTTGGGTGAAACTGCCGAGGAACGAGAGGCTAAGCAGTAGATTTTTTCCTTGAATTTGGACATTTTAATGGACGAGAATGGGGCTGTCATTAAAATAAATAAAGTTTGTGATTTTATTTTAACTCTATTTTGGATGTTAGATTTTGTGATATAATTATGTCGAATGATATAACATTAAATAATTATTGGTTGCTTAGTCCGAGCGACGCCGGGTAGCAATACTAGTATTTCATAAGGAAAAGAACCGATTTGACCAATGTTTTATCAAACATGCACATTTTAACATTGAAAACTAAATTTTACATTTGTATGATTATCTTCAAATTCATATCATTTTTCTTACACCAATTACTTAGTGAGCATTATCTTCGCGGTGAATGAAACCATTCCTGATCAATTTGAAATTGAGAAATAAGAAGCGTCCCCTATTGATAAAGATAAAATAGTTTTTTAACAAGGGTTGACAGTAGGGACTCCAATTACTCGAAATCCCAAGTACTCCAGTATCGAGTACTAAAATTTAAAAAATCTCTAGTATACTCGAGTAGTTTCAGTTACACCAAAATATATATTATTTATTTAAATTTGTGTATAACAATAGATAAACAAATAAATAAGTTTATTTTATTTCACTAATACATTCATTTCAATTTATGAAAACCTATATTTCAAAAACATTAGATAATTAAACGTCTCAAATTTTAATTTGGTTCGATGTTTCTCCCTCTGTTGCTGTGGACGTCGGTTTAAACGTTAACAATCAATTAAATAATGCTATATTGTTTTTCTGTCCGCTGTTTAAAACCAAATACAATTTGGAAATTAATCTTCACTTATAAATTACGAGTATTACTCGAGTATTTTTCAAATTACTCGAGTATAGAATACTTGAAAAATGAACGAGTTTCCCCGAGTATCGAGTACTCGATACTCAAATTGGAGTCTCTAGTTGACATGAAGAATTTTCGTATGTTTAAACATAGTTCTGACGATGGCGTAGGCTGAAATAGCTATCATCCATTTATAATTTTATGATTTTTATGATAATTTTTAGATGAGGTCAATACATCCATTTTTAAAAGGATGTATTGACCTCATCAAGAGTCCATTGTGTTATATTTTTAATCTTGTAATGAAATCAGGAATTTTCCCAGAAAAATGGAAAATATCTAAGATTACTCCAATTTTTAAAAATGGTGCAGAATCATCAGTTGAAAATTATAGACCAGTGGCTGTTCTCTCAACACCAGCAAAGGTTTTAGAGATGATCATGCATCACATGATAATGAAAAGAATTGATCCATTTATAATCGGTGAACAGCATGGATTTAGGGCAGGCAGATCAACCGATACTAACTTGATGGTGTTTACAGATTACGTGTCGACGGCATTAGATAAAGGCCTGCAAGTTGACTGTTCCTACAATGATTTCGCGAAGGCATTTGACAGGGTCGATCATGACATCCTTTTGGAAAAACTACAACTAATCGGTTTGTCTGACGGCTTCGTTAGGCTTTTTGCGAGCTATTTTCGGAACAGAAAACAATACGTAACGTATGGTCTTTTTTGAATCGCTACCGTTCTACACGTATTCTGGTGTACCACAGGGCTCGAACTTGGGGCCAATGCTGTTCACTATATTTATAAATGATATTGTAAAAGTCATTAAAAATTCTAAGTTCTTATTATTTGCTGATGATTTGAAACTGTTTTTGAGGGTTGTCACCTTGGATGATTGTCACCGTCTCCAGTCCGATATAGATAATATAATAGAGTGGGGAAGATGTAACAAACTTGAATTTAATATTGATAAATGCAATCTTTTTATCGTTTACGAGGAGCTCACGAGTATTATTCTTTCAATATTCAATGAATGGTCGAATTCTCTCACGAATTTCATCAGTAAAAGATCTTGGCGTACAATTTGAAAGCAAACTAACATTCAACAATCACATTAAGATTACTTGCAACAAAGCTTTGCAAATGTTGGGCTTTATCCTCCGCACTACCAGGGTCTTTCCAGGAGTAAAAATTTTGATACTAATGTATAATTCTTTGGTTCGAAGCCGACTTGAGAGTGGATCGATTGTTTGGGCACCGAGGAGTGCGAAATGTGTTCTTATGGTGGAGAGGGTTCAGAAGAAATTTTTGAGAATTCTCTATTTGAGGACATATGGGTACTACCCATGGCTTTATCCAACAGACTTTCTCTTAGGGATGCTCACTTTCAATAGTTTGAATGCTCGAAGAGAAATGTATTTGGCATTATATTTCTTTCGGCTTATCCGAGGCCAAAATGAGAATTCCACCATTCTTGAAAATGTTAAATTGAATGTTCCTGATAATTTTTTGAGGAATCGTGAGCATGAGTTGTTTGTTCTTCCAAGGGGTAGAACCAGTCTGCCAATGGGAATGCCTCTGGGAAGAGCTTTAACAATTTTAAACGGCATTGCTTCGGATGTCGACATATTTCATATTTCATATTGAGTTCAGGCGAATACTATATTTTATGAATAAAAGTTGATTTTGTCAGAACTCACTCGGTTGACATCTTTGAAAATTTCTAATGTGATTTTATAAATTTTTTTCTCTCTGTTTTTATGATTACAATGTTTTCATCTTGTTTTTAATTAATTAATGATTAAAATTATGTATTTACATGTATGTATATATATAAATACATACACGTATTTATATTTGTCAAATACATGGCGCATTGGCATTAGCTGTAATGCCATGATTTGCTTTTTTCTTAAATAAATAAATAAATAAATAAATAATAAATAAAATAATATAAATTCAGAAATAATTGAAAACACTGCTATTTTTTCACCGTCTTGTAATGGAATTATAGCAAGTAAATTAGGATATTCTTATTATGTGAACCGATTTTTTTCCCTCTCTTGTTTTGACACAGATAAAATTCATGATTATTAATTATTTTAACCTTCTAAATACACGTCAAATGAATGACCAAAAGATTAAATTTAGAAAGAAGTAAATTTGAATATCCATAAATTTATTAAAATCAATGTCAGAGAGATGACAAACAAGTAGGTCATGTAAGAAAATTTTCATACACTTAACATTGGTAGGGTACGTGAAATTAAAAAATATAAAAAAAAGAGTTTAAAAAGTAAAATTTTCCTTCGATTCATATTCGTATTTCTTCCTGTTAATGCTGAATAATGGATTGATTTTGAAATACAAGGTTAATACGGCTAAAAACATTTCATAAAAAAATAGAAAAAATAATTTGAACCATCGAGAGAAAACCAATACAATTACACATTTTTCAATTCCTCGAAATTCATGTAAGCAAATAAAATTTTGCTACAATGTGTGCACAGTACCATTTGGCATTTGGAAGTTTTCACAATACAGCGTATTTTATTCGACTGAAAAGTTGCAAATTGTAATTCTTGGGAAAATAATATTTTCACAATATATTATAATGGTGTAGGGCAAGGGTGGCCAACCCGCGGCCCGCTTGGGGTCTACTTGTGGCCCTCGGAGCATTTACACACATTTTTTCTTTTGGTGAACATAAAATCACCAAATGATCATTCCAACGTGCGTAGTTCGTATTAGAGATTCTAAAGTCTCGGCTTTTTTCAATTATTGAAAAAAGCAATTATATTATTCGTGTTAACAAACAAGCTCCGTGTAATTTTTGCTGCATTTGCCACGCCATTTTCCGTAGACGTGAATTTACTGTCAGGAATTTTTCAAATAGAACATTGTGAAATGTATTGATTTAGTAGGCATTTACTTGGTAGAACTCCATTATAATACGGTAAGAAAAATAACAATGTATTTTAATTCTACATAAGTCAGAACTAAGTTTTGTCGAGGGCGTAAGCCAAATTAGCTATCAACAAATATATAAAATAATTTATGTAGAATTAAAATACATTGTTATTTTTCTTATCGTATTATTGTGAAATGTGTTGTGATGCACAGTCAAAGAAAAAGTTCAAGCAGGATGGCTTGGAAGAGTTTTACAAAACATATTTAGACAAGGAGAAATATCCTGCATTTTACAAACATACTCTATCGACTATTTCGCTACTTGGAAACACTTACACGTGTGAATAGTTTTTTGAGTCGAATGAAGCATATTAAATCTGAAATGAGAACACGAATCACTGATGAGCATTTGGAAAACTGTCAAAACAAACACAATTGATGCGCTTAGATCTGACAAACAAAATTTCATTTTTTATTGCTATTTATTTTTTATTTTGCCCAACTTTAATCAAATATATATGCTTGATTCTCATTATTGTTATATCTCCTTAAAAAAATAATGTTTTGGTTTGCTTTGTATAAAAAAAGAAATTTTGTTCTACGGCCCGGTAGAAAAACTCATTTTTAAATCTGGCCCAACTGCTGAAAAGGTTGGCCACCCATGGTGTAAGGCCTGTAAAAATTGTAGATTTTTTTTCAACATCTGGAGTCGTTTGACAAATAGCAGAGGCCGCAGTATTGCATACGTTTATTTTTATAATGAAAGTACGTATTTTTATTCAGGAGTTGAAAATATATTACAATTTAATTTCGAGTTTTACGCAGAGAATGTTTATATTCTCAAAATTTTATGTCGAAATGAAAATCTTGTGAATTATTATTGCTATAAGTAAAGACAACATTCTTAGCCATTGAAAGACAGTTCTTGAAAAACAACTCGTAGGCCGAAGGGGGGTCTAAAAAAGACCCCAGTGGTATGGCCTTATTGGCATAAACTGCAATAAAAAAATGATTGATTTTGCTATGACGTATCTTTAGACAACGTTATATAAAAAAAGTATTAAAATCGGTAATTTTCCTATAATTATTCATATTTCAAGTCGCGCATGAATGAGAAAACCTGTTCTTGTTTATTCTAGACTGATGATGCGAACCGTAGATGAGACTTATTAACTACACCGTTCAATGTAAAAATCATCCATTTGATTTGGAATTTTCGTTGAAAGAAGTGCGTTTGAGATAAGATAACGTTATCTTATCGCGTATGCGCAGAGAAGTTTTAATCCTGGCAATTGGTAGCGACAATATAAATGATTTTCGGCCAGTAATAATCCTACTTGTTTTCCTTTTTATTTAATTGCGGTGAAACAAGTTTATCGAAATTATTTTTGTTTACTGCAAAAGATGTAAAAATTATTATTATTCTTGTATTGTAAATATTAAGATAGATATTTCAGATAAAGTAACAGTGGTGGTCGACTGTTTCACCCTCAGCCAGGCAAAAGTTAAATTACCTCCCTCGTATCCGATCTTAACAGCGGTAGAAAGTTTACCACGTATCCTTATCATTTTCGCTCTCAAAAAGTGGGTGGGCAACTGTGTCCCAATCAGTTATTGTATAAAAGCTCCCTTGCAGATTATTGGATGCTTATTGGCAAAAAAATTTATACATGGCATTACAGCTGACGCTAATGTGCCGTGCAGTTGTCAAAATTAATAAAGATATAGCATAAAAAAACATTTATTATTCATACAAAAATTATAATTGTATTAAAAAAATTAGCCTTTTCCGAGCTGAGCCGATTTTCGGATATTCCAATAACTGAGAATTAAAAAAATAGTTGATCAGTGTCTGTGTTAAATTTTGAAAATAATACACTATGGTTTTTCAGACCATATAATTCACATTTATTCGAATACAAAAACCTTAACCGTGATAGTTTTAACCTGGGCTATGGAGTCGTTAAGAAAAATACGACTCCGACTCTAGCATTTACCAAAAACACTCCACCTCCGACTAAAATAAAAACAAATTTGCCATGTGTATTCAATTATATATCAACCAGCCAATCCGGCCAATACCTATTGACATATTTTATGCAAAAATAAAAATTTCAAAATTTTCGACTTCGAGTACAAGCCCAGCCAAAACGCCGCGACGACTCTGACTCCGGCCCAAAAACCCCGACTCATCGACCAACTCTGTCTCCGAATAAACAGCCCTGCTTTGAACTCATTTTTATGTTTTAATATCAAATTGCAACACACCGCAATCAGGAGTCTCAACGTATGAGACGCGATCAGTGAAGAGATTAAAAACAAAACACCAAGCTTACTATGGAAAATATCTATATTAACAGGTAGTGCATTGATCAGCTGAACAGTCTTGGTGACTGGTGACTCAAATGACAAACAAGTTCTCATTAAAGAAACCGTTTGGCTTTGGTTACGCGTCGGTAAAAACTGGGACATGCATGCTTATAGTCTTGAAGATATCAGGGCTAATAATACTCGCTATGAGCGAAACCAGTTCTGATACAATAAATTCAATGTGGAATAAGTAATAAAAATGTGTTATTATTTTTATTATAATTCCAGTCCACCAAGAATTGACAGTGAACACCTGAAAAGAGATGTCAGTGTTATCAACTCGGCACCAAATTAGAAGAGAAGATAAGCACTATGAGATTCCACGTGTTCCACATTGAGAGCAGATATGATTGGAAAGTTTTTCGCAAGAAGAAAACGAAAGAAAAACTATCACAGTAAAATTAGTGAAAAATTTTCACTGATACCCAATTTTATACAAGAATGTTTCGGTCGGAAAATTACTTGTTTTCTATTGTAACGAAAGTCTCATTTTTATATTAAAATATTCCGCTCACGAATTTCTCGACATTGTTAAAAGGATTTTTTTTTTCTTTTTCCAAAAATGAAAATGAATATTCAAAAAAAAAAAAACGTTAAGTTGTCAAAAACCGGTGAGAAGATCCATTAAGAGTAATTGCATAAAATATTTCCGTCCATTAAATTATTCAAAACGGGACGTTCTACTTTTTAAGGTCTTGGCGAATTCTTCGAAAGGTTCTTAGATAAATTATTTTAAACATTTCATGGGAACAATTAATTAATATAAAACATCATTCATTACAATGTAGTCAGTTTTAACGATTTTAATACACACTGCTTCGGATGTCAACATATTTAAAATGGACGTGAGAAAGTTCAGACGAGAACTATATGTTATGTATTACTAGCCGGTACCCAGGCAAGCGTTGCAATGCCACTCTAAGAAATAAAGAGTTTGTGTTTAAATTGTGTATGGTTTTATTTAATGACCGTGCTTATTCAAACACCTCTGAAAGTATCCACACAACAAATCACCAAAGTATTATCGCAATCAGATGAACGGCATTGGATCGTATACGGGACAAAAAAAAAACTAAAACACTTTTGTGGGCGTCCTCACAACAATTCATTAAAGCTAAATCGCTATCGGATGAACGTTTTGGGAACGAAAATACCTTTCCGGGCGTCTACACAACAAATTGCCAAAGTTTCATTGAAATTGGATGAACCGTGTTGCATCGCATTGAGCCATAGAGTACGAACAAACAAACAAATATTGATTTTTATATACATATAAGAAGAAGATAGTTGACTTTACGTTTTAGATGGAGAAACGTACAAATAAGACTAACGCTACAAATAAAGGACAGTTAAACCTTACGGCTATACATTATCAACTGATAATGCTTGCTATGAGCGAAACCGGTCCTGATAACCGTTGTTGGCTTGCGTGCAGGACCACCCGGGTTCGATTCCTGGTACGAGCGGCTTTTTTCAGTCGATAAATCTGTTCAAAGGAATTGGTGTTTGTGTTGTTAAAAATCCCTTCCGACCTTTCCAATCCCTAAGGGCGATGCATAGCGAGAGCGATTAGCTAGTAACTAGTCCTGCCCAAGTATTTTTCCTTTCCATCCCTTACTCTCTTGGGAAAAAAGAGAGATGTTGAGCAACTGAGTAACTTGCAGTTCTTGTAGAAAAATATATGTTGAGATAAACTCCGTGAGGAGTTCATATTGAGAAGACTTTTATTCCGGCTCCCTCGTAAATCGAGAAGGAGCCTCCTATCCGAAACTCAGGAAGAGGGATTTTGGGGACGGAGTAGGAGAAACATGGAACTCTTTAAAACAAAACACGATCTCAAAGCGTTATGTGGTTGCGGTTAGCATCATTATTTAATCGTTAAAGATTTACACAGACGTTATACAACACACAAATATTACGATAGCGAAGAAGATATCAGGAATTTGACTCGAATTTAATTCTTAGGGAGAGGATTAGGCGCGTACATTCTCAATGCCGTCCAATCTCTCACTGCTGTATGAAAAACAAACGGTTACTTTAGAAAGAAAAAAAACAATGGCCGTTTCAAAAATCGTTAACACGTGCGCCCGCCGATAAGGGATTATTTATCGCCTTACGAACTTTTTATGAAGCACATGCATTGTCGGGCGTCAAGAGATAAGAGAAATTGAAATAACTCTACATTGCATCGCTATAGATTGCAATATAGATTATTATAAGAATGAATTTATTTCCTGATATCTTAAACTCATTGACTGAGGCGAACAAAAGATCGTTCGAGAGAGTGCTGATGTCCTACCATACTAGGAGGTGTCAATATGCTCCAAGTTGGGAGCGGATATGACAAAAAAAAAATGTACTAAAGGTGTGAATGAACAGTGGACACCTCAAGCTGAGTTCGACAGTTGTTTATATTTGTTAAGAAATGTACATAATATAATCTATCGTTTCTGAGTGGGAGGAAAATGTTTATGACAAACATAATTACCGACTAATAAAATTGACCTGGAAAATTTTCTGAAAAAGAAAAATCTGCCAAAACGTGATGGATGAAAATTTCGAGTGTACATTAGTGTTTATAATACGTCTCTCGCATAAACCGGACATCGTGATAATTTTCCCATTTTCCGTCTCCCTTCAAATAAAGTTCGTTTTTCGTGGCTCTTTTTTTTATTTTTGAACATTCAAGAATATTCCTCGCTTATGACGGTAAAAGCTCGCGATACATTTTTAAAATAGAAGCTCTTATTTGAGAATTCAATATTTTTGAATAGAGAACTTCATAGTCAGATTTGTGTGATTTCTTTACTTATCCGTGAGATTTATCGCTAACAACTCAGGTGTCACCTTCCGGCATCTTCAGGTTTTTTTAAAGTTCACGAATGAGCGTGAGGTGATGCTGACTGTTGGCTTGAGTTTATTCGTGTATTTGAAATGCCTGAAGATGTCGAAATTGTATAGTAAATAATTTGTATCGTTCAGGTATAAATGTATGAGAAAAAAGCACTAAGTTATATGTTATTTTCGTAATCTAGATGAATTAGTGTAAGTTTTGATGTTTATGATGCTAACATGATGATTTTACTGAGATAAAAAAAAAATGATAATTCACACAGATTAAAGGTAAAAAAAAATATTCTTATACGTAAGAGATACAAACTATTTACATACTACGCGTCTGTTCAAAACTACTCGCACTACGCACTTTATTTGCCTGATGACACTGAAAGCCTAGCGACAAAAATCATGGAAAAGTACAACATGACAACGATTTTCTAGTTTTTTTTTTTTTTGAATTTTGTACTTTTCCATGAGTTTTGAAGCTAACGACCCGGGATTCGCTTTTCGGCATATTCAGGCATTCCAAGTGCACGGATTCACTTGAACTGACGCGTAGTAAACAGTTTTAACAACACGAAACTTCAACACTAATTTACTGTAGAGTTCAGTCAATCTTGCCGTACTAGCAATGTTGATATTTCGACTGAGGGTGCTTGATGGAATTTCAATATCAAATTTGAATTTTTTGAATTTTGTACTTTTCCATGAGTTTTGAAGCTAACGACCCGGGTTTCGCCTTTCGGCATCTTCAGGCATTTCAAGTGAACGGATTCACTTGAACTGACGCGTAGTAAACAGTTCTAACAACACGAAACTTCAACACTAATTTACTGTAGAGTTCATTCAATCTTGCCGTACTAGCAATGTTGATATAATTAAGTATTTCGACTGAGGGTGCTTGATGAAATTTCGATATCAAATTTGAATTTTGTACTTTTCCATGAGTTTTGTCGCTAATGACCCGGGTTTCCTAGTTTTTTTTCTCCCATAATAACTTTTCACGTGACTCACGCTTCACGTTGAATAATAAGTGTTCATAAGAAAAAAATTATGACTCTTGCTTTAGTCTCACGGTGAACAACTCATCAAAATTGAATTAAATGATCTTTGACTTTTGGTTACGTGTAATTTCTATACATGGAATCTTGTTTCCTTCGTGATCTAGCCTGACATTTGTTTCCCTTTCTTGTTTTCATTCGAACAAGACCGGATTTTTCAAAAATTCTAGACAAGCAAAATGGCCGAAGAAAGAATGAAAGACGACTGGAGAAACCTTATTTATGTTCTAGTCGACGCCTTAGTACGCTTATGACAGTGTCAATGACCATCGAAATCTTTGTATTTTTCCTTGAATCGGGCTTAAAAAAATTGTTACTATTTTTGTCTTGCGTTCAATGACAATTCTCAGTAATAGAGAATACGATCAACTCGAGTACAGAAAAAGTAGACAACACATCTACTTCTCTGTTCCACCATCCTAGTCTAATAACTTATTATTACCATAAAATGCCGGCTTAAACATATTTCTGACGATGGCGTAAGCCGTACTAGCTATCAAAAAATATATTAAAATAATTACTGTGGAATTAAAATACATTGTTATTTTTTTCACCGCATTATAATGGAGTTCTACCAAGTAAATGCCAACTGAATCAAAAAAAAATTACGTTCAAATTAATTGTATGGTACTTACGTTTTGTACGAAACAACATTATTTTACCGTATCCGATCCCAACATAGATGGACTCATCAAGGAGTCCATCTCAACATTTGTTTTTATACGAGAACTGCTTAATACTTTTCAAGTATCGAGTAGCTCAACCTTTCATTTTCAAAGCGAGTAGGGATTGAAAGGATACGAAAACAAGAAAGTACTAGTGGGTCTGGCTAACCGATCTCGCTACGTGCTTACATTTTACAAATAAAGGGTCTTTTTATAAGGACGCTTAGTTTTTAAATGTAAATAAAACAAGTTGTTGGTGAGATTTCGACTAAATTTTAATTTCATTTGTAAGTATATTTTACGGCATTAAATATGTAATATAGCATCAAATGTCTGCCAATATCCATTCATTATAAAATGGGCCATGTCGCTAAAGTTGACTTTTTTTGACAAATTTGGGTAAACTTCCAACTGTCTAAAGAACCCAATCAGGCGTTGTCTGCGGTCGTTTACCTGAAGTTCCTCGGTTAGTTGGATTTTATACGGGTGCAGACATAAAGCCCGATTCAAAATTCGCCAAGTTGAAGACGCAGAAAAGCCAAGTTCTTGTGAATAACGAGAAATAAGCTGCCTTGGGTTTTCCTGTACACTTTCACACACAGCAGCAATGTTTTCACCAGATATTGTATTTTGATGACGTACAGGTAGGTGTTGGCCGATTATTTACCAAACTGGTTGACTCAAATTTGGCCACTAAACAATGAATAATCTACTCAGCAGGACAAAGTAACATATTTTGAGTGTCCCTATTGAAATACCCTTTATAAACTAAACTACACAATACAATAAGTACGTTTTTTGAAATAATGATAATTTAAAATTATTAACAAATAGTTTTCTAACCAAGTTTTACAGTGTCAAGCATAGACAAAGTCTATCGAAATTAGAGATGCGCGCTAAATTTCAGATATCGAGAAGATTCTACAAAAGAGTTCTAGGAATTAAGTATGTCAAACAGTTTATTGCATTTTCCTGCAAATTATGGTTTTGGAAACGACCCGTCTTTGCAAATAATACCCTCATATGTAGGTATATTTTTAGTGAAACGAGTTCATGAATTTGTGCTTTTGAAAGATATTACGACTGTATTGAACGTTCGGAATTTCTTGTCGCTATTTGCAAATATTCAGATCATGCCCTTGGAACAGACAAGAATACATATTCTAAGTCTCGTCATATCTTGAGAATTTCCACTAATGACGTTAAATATAGAACTACGCTTTATGCATACTACTTTAATGTACCTATTCAGCAATCGAGAATCGTATTACTTACTCTCTCCACAGCGTTATTGGAATTTTCTATAAAGTTTCATGTAATAATTTACCTTTTTGTTAACCCTCGAAAGACGGTACCTGAAAAATATTTTGTGAGCCGTGGGGGAGTCTCAAAATACCCTAATGTTATGGTTTTTTTGGCGTACATTAAATTTAAAACAGTAAACATCTGTGACTTGTGACGTGACTAGTAAGATTGTATATTGGTAATTTATTGGTCAGATAAATATGTCTGCAACATTTGTGCTAGTTTAAGTATTGATTTGAATATTGGCATTTTCCCAAAAAAATGTATCGTATAAACTTTAAATATCAGTACTAACGAATCTATTCAAAGACAAAAAAGATTTGTCTGGTTTACCTCATTACTTGAACAAACTTTGCGATTGTCCGTAGATGTCTCTGAAAGAGGCGAAACACGCATCACAATAAGTTACAAAATACGAGGAATAATCAAGTTATTTTTAATCTTATTTTAAAATTACCTTCCACAGAGATAATTAAAAGTTTAAACGTATATTTATGTTAAGCTATCTCTTTTGATATCTTCAACTATATCTGATCATTGATTTTTATGAAGTACTAGTATTGTTACCCGGCTTCGCTCGGACTAAGCGACCAATAATTATTTAATGTTATATCATTCCCAAAGAATTACATACCTACAGACATGCACCGTTTCGGTTTTATATATAAGGTATTAAGAACTCGCACGTCAAAAGTTCCTTTTCCGTTGATTTGGAATATGTAAGTAAAGAATGCGAGCTTCACGCAATACTATCGTGGCGTAGCAGTTGATGTTGGAGATTCCAACTGTCGCGATAGCCCGGCCACGGCTCGAATCTCGGACGCAGAGTTGATTTTTTTTATTTTATAACGATAATGCTTCGCTCGGATTAAGCGACCAATAAATATTTAATGTTATATCACTTCCAAAGAATTACAGACATACATATATACACCGTTTCGGTTTTATATATAAGATTTCAAGTGTGTATTTAACGATTTGAACCCTCGACCATTTATCCAAGTTGGTAAAAAGTACAGAAGTTTTTACCACTTAGCAATTATAGCAAGTGAAAACTACATATTTGTATCGACAAAAAAAAATTACGTGTCATTTACAAGATCCAAATAGTCCACCCAATTTCAGCAGTTGTTTTTTTTATAAAGAACCAACCGATGCCTGGCAAGCGTTGCAAGGCCACTCAAAAAAAGACAGTGTTAAGCAGCGCATAAAATATGAAAAAACATTTTTTGTATATAAAAGACTGAAAGCTAATTTTACTATGCAAAACTTCCACGCAAGTGCTTACAATAAGTTGACAAAGTTTTATTGCAATCGGATGAACGGTATAATTAAATACGAACAAACAAACAAACATTGATTTTTATATATTAGATTTCAAGTGTGTGCTTAACGATTTGAACTCTTGAACATTCACCCAAGTTGGGCAACATAACAGCAGTTTTTACCACTTAGCAAAGACAACAAATTAAAAATATTTGTATCGACAAAAAAATTTCGTTTCATATACGATTACTCCACCCAATTTCATCCAGTTTTTTTTATAAAGAATTTCCTTTAGAACTGTCGTATTTTTTCACCATTTAACAGCGTACAGCGCCGTTTCATATTTTCCCTTCCCACACTAAGGTAAATGTACTAGAAGTTGACCATGTACCAGTAATTAACATTTTGAGAAAAAAATGGCCCAAAATAAGAAATGCAGGTGCGGGATTGCTCTAAATTGTAAAGTTTAGACAAGTTAAGACATGTGTGGTCGGAATGAGCCACTAACACATCACCATTTGAAAACAACACCTAGTGAGGAAAGTGTATTATTTCAAATTTATTAAGTGATCAATCTAGAAACGGTGTGTATGTACCTTGTTCCTGCACCACCCATTGCTACTTTATTCAACCAAGAGTGGTGTGACCGAAAGCCCTGAGGCAACTCTGACAGAAAGTTCACTATAAAGCCCCCTGTTTTTCAATATGTGAGATGGTCAACTACTGAAACAAGAACATGGCTTTAAATAATTTAACAAAACTTTTTTTTAACAAGCCCTTTCGTAATTTTTGTTCCATAAGGACATATGATCCAATATGAGTATACTTGTTTTGCCATCATTCGGTACAATGCTTAACCTCAATCGTTATTGTTGGTGAAATTTTCTCTTAAGCGGTCAGCTACTGGTACATTTACCTTATGTAGCAACAAATTTCTATCTAGTTTTTTTATTAGAGGGCAGATAGGAAGCAGGGGCGGCACGACAAATAAAAGGCCCTAAATAGCAGCGCGTCGAGCTCGTAAATCAGGAGGTCATAATGTTTACCTCATTCTATTCTTCATTTCGCTCGCGAATTTATTCCGTAATCGTTTTTGTCTGGGGAAAATATTCAAACTGTTCATACAATGTCGACTAATTTTATTCAGATTAAATACAATTGAGTAGTTTTACTTGATTGCATTAGGTGTCGTTTTTCAATTATCTACTGCTACATAATTAATTTATTCTGATTAAGATTGGGTCCAGTTTCCTTCATCATCATCTGCTGAAATAAAAATAATCACACATTTTAGTACTTATTCCACATTCAATTTATTGGATCAGGAACGATTTTGCTGTCTTATTTAAGAACTAAAAATTTAAAAAAAATGTTTCCCGTCCAAACATATATGGTATTGAAGTGTATTCGTTTCAAAATTGTACCAAAATGTGTTAATTTTAAAACGATGTCCAGTTGTCCAGCCGCAGTTAAAGCCCTCATCAGTTGATAATGCCTGCCATGAGCGAAATCGGTCCTGATCAAATAAATTTAATATGGAATAAGTATTTACATACTAAAAATGAATTTTTATTTTTATTATAATGCCATTCTACAAAGTATTGACAGTGAACACCTAATAAATGATTGGTGATATACACATTGAAAAAAAATATTTACTAACATGGATGGTTTTTATTATGTTAAAATCAAATATTTTTTGGTTCAAGTCTTAGAGTCATCCATATTAAATTAATCTCTATATATATAAAAATCTCGACACAAATTTTTGTCGCCGAACTTCTTCGATATGGCTGGACCGATTATTATGAAATTTTGTATGTATATTTGTTAGATATGAGAGAATGTTGTAAAGTATATTTCATACCGCTAAGTGAAGGATGTCCATCAGGACGTATTTTAATATTTTTGACATCTGTCATTGTTTATTATTTTTGTTGTTGAATCACAGAGGGCGCGAAGTTCGACATTTCATTCGACATTTGTGCCGAACACGATTTATTTAAACGTTATTAATTAATTTATTTCATTAATTTATTGTGCGTAAATTACTGTGAACAATGCCTTAATAAAAAACTAAATTTAATTCAGTTAATACGTAAACACATCTATTGATTCTGAGGCGGTACGAAGTTCGCCGGGTCAGCTAGTAAAACTATAAAATAAACACGTATGTAGCATGATTAAGCTGTGAATGATGAATTGAATGAAGATAATAAGATTTTTTTAGTTCTTATTTCACATTGAATGTATTGAGAGCAGGATCGGTTTCGCTCATCGCAAGCATTCTAAACTAATCAGTTTGAAATTTTCACGATGAGCAAGACAGGTCCTGATTTTTCAAAAAACAAAGTGGAATACGTAGTAAAAGTGTGTTATTATTTTTATTAAAATGCCATTCCACTAAATATTGACAGAAAACACCTTAAAAGTATTTAATGAAGATTATAACTAAATAAATATACCATTAAATAAGGGTTTGTATTTGTGTAGAAGAGTTTTTCTATTAAAATAGTTTACAACTGGATAAAATAAAGAGTTGTTTTGTTGATTGAACTGGTTTTTAATTAGATACATTCCATTCATCAAATGTTAAAATGATAAAGTATCTACAGTATCTAAATATCTGTGGCTAGCACGTTGTTGTATTTCAATCTTTTCAATGCGCAGTTTTTCAATTTGAAAGTCCTGAAATATCATTTGGAAATTTGTGTCTCGATTTAAAATCCGGCAAGATTCATACTAAATTGATATTTTTTCAATCACAGAATTTCAAGACTCGAGCGTATCATTTTGGGAGAAATCATAGAAGCGTACAGCATCATTTATGTTTTTTTTTAAATAATTTGGCTCACATATGTAATATATACACCAATAATATCGTCTCAAATCATACCAGTTTTATAAATTGATTTCTGGTTGAAGGCATGAACATTTGTGATGCCTTAAGATTCCTTCCACCCTCTTTATCCTTAAATTGAAGCGTTACTAGAGTGTTTTGGGTAGCAGCAAGCTAAAACCCTATCGCCTACCCCTAGCTTCACCGATAAAATAAATCGGCCGAGTAATTTAATAACAAAGAGCTATTTTTTAAAACTGCTGTATAAATAATTTCAATAAAAGAGCAGGGCAATCAAATCGTTAAAAAAACACGACTCCAACTCAGACGTCAAAATTTCGCAAACACAACTCCGACTAAAAAAGTTTAAATTTGAAATGTTTGATTTTTTTACTTTTCATGGGTTTTGTCGCTAACGGCCAAACTCATGTGGCACTTGAAATGCCTGAAGATGCCGAAAGGCGAAACCCGGGTTTTTTGCGACAAAGCTCATGGAAAAGTACAATTCAAACAATTTGATATTGAATTTTCATCAGGCACCCTCAGTTGAAATCCTTAAAGAAATTTCAATTTTGTCACGTTTTTTTCCTACCCTTCTTATTTATGTGTATTAAATCTAATATCAACCAACCAGTCCAGCCAAAAAGTAAAATTTTACATATTCAAAAAATTTTCTACGACTCCTGGTCAAAAGCACCGCGACGACTCTGACTCCAACTCTGGTCAAAAAACGGTGACTCAACATCACCGACTCTGACTCCACAGCCCTGATAAGGAGTTCATATGCTCTGCATTTGGAGCGGACAAGTTAAAAACATTTATTTAACCGTTAATTTTGAACAATAGAATCATAATGTGGATATATGATCATTAAAGTATATCTATACTGCACATTTGGGAGTGAGGGTGGTTGTAAAAATTTTAAAATTCCAAACCTGCGTCCTCTCTTTTCAATTAGATTTATGTATGTGAACACACTTTATTATACAATGAAACCAATTTAGCGTAAAATAAACAAGACACTGTAAAGGAAGCCGCCAAAATTTTACATCGGTGTTATACAAGATGTCGTCTTTATAATATTTTCTTCGGATTTTGTAATAAGATGACGCTCTTAGTAATTCTACTATTTAATCTCTTCGATGCCGCGGACGTGCTTATACGCCACACAATTCCGTGCTCGTAGCGCCGGCCATGCAAAATTCGCGTGTTAACATGCAGGATTTGAGACATTGTTTAACCCTTTAAACGCCAAGCTAATTCCATGGATTTTTGCTGTACGCCACCATTTTTAATCATCGATTTTCCATGAAAATGCCAAGTTACATACCCGGAAAATAATTTATACTTTAGTTATTATTTATTTTCATAGAAAAGTGAAAAAAATATTTAAAAAGTACAAGATTTAAAAAAAGTCTCTAGGGCTGCCAAAAACAATAAATATTATAATTAAAAATATGAAATATATATACATATTTTCTATAGTAAAACAAATTATATAGGCATCACAAATTGCATCTAGGGCTGTCACAAAAATATAATGTAATTTATGAATAAATTAGAATTATTTTGTTATGACTGGAATGTTCTTTTTGTTTATAATAATCTATATTTTATAAATAGCACAAAATGCTATCGTGTTGTCTACTCGCACTAACTGACATTCAGCTATTCTCTACTCACTCTGATGCGCTCTATCAATCGAGCGATAATTGCGATAATAAGGTGCCAAACCCTAGTGACATCTGTTAGCCCAACTTCAAATAAAAAGAAAACGGTTGAACATATGGGTATTCTAACAATCACATTGCCTTCAAAAGGTATCTTTGCATAATTTTGCATTTAAAATATTTAATTTATTCATTAATAACCTCGTAATCGCTTTTGCGTGCCTGCACGCCGTGGTGTCTGAACCACTAAAGGTCACGATCAGCGTTCATAATACTTTTAAAATATCGTGCATTTAGTAACATACTTGAACTTTAAAGATATTGTATAGTAATCTATAATATATTGATTTTAAAAAGAGCTATTTCGTTGTGTTGAAATATGTCGCTATCAGAGTATGGGTTTAACCTTGTTTTGAGGCATACCACCCAGTGGAAGACTATTAATTTGCTTTAAGAATTTTGAACGTTTATTTTTAAATATGTACATTAAAGATTAAATTAACGATGAATTAGTTATATCAGCGATATAAAATCACTTTGACATAGTGGTGTTGTGACTAACCTGAAATGTTGTGAAACGTTTGTTGGTTTTTTTAATAAATGATGGCCTAAATGACTCTTCGCGTATTTATATGGTGTTTGTCATGTTCTATTATTACATGTCCAAAAAGTATATATTTATTAGGTTTTAATTTTTTGATAGAAAATCACGGCCCTCCATACACGGCCATACTAAGCCTACCCGGCACCTAACACGTTAACAAGAAGAAGCAACGATACTCCAATTTGCTTTAAAATATTTAATTTTCGTGCTGAGAATCGTTCCCAGTTGAGTTCCTTCACGACTGTGTTAACAAGTATAATACAAGTAATTAATTTACTTTCGTTTTCTTAAGTTCACATGGGATATATTCAATTATGAAAGCGAAAACACCTGTATAATCTGTACCTTCTTACGTTTGAATACCTAATTAGTAAAAGTTTAACTGAAACAAATTACTGTTCAGCATGAGTTATATAATTTTAAACAAACTCATTTTATAAAACAAAATAATTGGTGCGATGAAAAAAAGATGTATTTTATTTCTTCAAAAAATATATGGTATTACAGTGGAACTGTATTCTCAGTGAAAATGTATTCTTCTCCAAGCTGTCATTGAAATAAAATTTGACCGCCCTATCTCCAACCCTATGTTTGTCTGTGTTTTTCTTTGGTTCTATTTTTTGAAAGGGAATATTACTGATTTTGTTTCATTGAAGGAAATCAAAATTTAAGGCCGGCAAATAATCGACTTTGGTCAATAATTTCAATGATCGTGGCCAGTGAAATCATGTTGTCATACAAATTAATTACTTGATACATTTTCACTGTAACATATACTTAGTTGGTTACTATTTCAGCTTACGCTCTCGTCACAACTATGAAAGAGGGCATAAGCCAAAAAATCTATAACTTTATATTACTTTTGAGGTGTTCACTGTCAATACTTCGTGGAAAGGCATTATATCAAAAATATAATAAGACATTTTTGAACTGATAAAAAATTCAGAGATATTTATATAAAAACTAAGCAATACTATGTGACAGACAATCGGTGATGATAATTTCTTCTTGTCTAAATATCTCAAATGTATTATGTTAATTTTTTAAGTATATATTCATGTTTCAAATATGTACCTACATAAAAAAAAATTACAAATTATAAGCTAAATTTTTTTAAAAAGTGAAAAAAAATAAAAAAAAATGTAGTCATGAGAAGAAAGATAAAAAACAATACATTGACAATTGGTAAAAAGTCAACCGAGTGGGTTTCGACAAAATCAATAATAATACTTAAAATCGTTAAAGCTCTTCCTAGTGGCATCCCCATACGTAGACTGGTCCCTTGGGAGAACGAACGACTTACATATGTTCGCGATTCTTTATAAAATTATTCAAGTTAACATATTTTAAGTTAAAAATAACGTCTTTCCGTCGGTAATTTATTGAAGGCTAATACAATACTCGTTATGAATGATGATGACAAAAAATGTGATTATTTGATTGTTAACACTTTTAAATTCATGACTCTTATAAAGCCGTTTAATATTCAAATCATCTATTTCAAAAATATCAAAATACAGCGTAACGCCTGACGTAAATAAATAAAGTTAAAATTATAGTTTTAATGTGGTCAACTATACCAATAACAAGCTTAGGATAGCCTTTCTAAAATGCTCCTCAAATATCTTAAACACCTATTAACACGATTGCTTACGCAAACCTTTGGTTAAAGTCCATGCGGTTTCTTTCAAGTAACTCTCGAAAGCCATTTAAGGACTGTGAAAGTTTAAGTAAGATCTCTATGGTAAATATTACATTACGAAGAATCCTTGAAAATAGTTCTTGTAGCAGTAGTCTTGAGACTCGTGAGTATATTTTTTGTTTTGTCTTATCCACTCAAAACTTTCAATTCACAGAATCCATATAGAGCTCAAAGCAATAATACCTACATTGGTACTGAAAAAGAATATTAACCGGATGGCTGCCACAGACGTCTAAAGACGTGAACTTTTCCATGAACGGCACGCAAAACATACAAAAAATGACGTCTTTAGACGCTCGCTTTAAGCGGGATTTTACTTACTAAAATGAATTGTAACTGATGAGCCATGAATATTTTAATTTTGTTATTATGGATAGATGACGGCACAATCGCATTGTAATGGGCAAGTTTTTACAAATAAACATTTAAAAAGATATATTTAGAACGTTTTTTTACAATAAAATTCGTGGCTTGCGAGGTACCGCCATACATGCATATGCTGGCAGTTAAAAGATTAATATGTCGTCTGTTTGGAGGAATAAAATAATCGAGAAACTGAGATACCGCTTGGCAGGCTTCACATATTTTCAGTACCCAAATAAATAATTGAGAACTAAAATACATTTTTATTAGTATTATAATGGAGTTCTACCAAGTAAATGCCTACTCAATCAATAAATAATTAAGTCCGAGGTGCAGTGATTTATTTATTTAAGAAAAAGAAAATTATGGCATTACAGCTGACGCCAATGCACCATGCATTTGACAAATATAAATACTTGTATTTATATATATGTATACATACATACATGTAAATACATAATACAAATCACTAATTAAATAAAAACAAGATGAAAACATTGTAGTCATAAAAACAGTGAGAAAAAATTTATAAAATCATAATAGAAATTTTCAAAGAGTCAACAGTGTGAGTTCTGACAAAATCAACTTTTATTCATAAAATATAGTATTCGTCTGAGCTCACTAACGTCAATATGAAATATGTCGACATCCGAAGCAATGCCGCTTAAAATTTTTAAAGCTCTTCCTAGTGGCATTCCCATTGGCAGACTGGTTCTACTCCTTGGAAGAACAAACAACTCATGTTCACGATTTCTCAAAAAATTGTCAACGTCATTGGTTTCCGTGACGGATCAGTCGATTAATCGACTCTGTTCAAAGGCATGGACCATTTTGCATTCAAAAATTGTATCTAACCCACCCAATCCAAAAGCGGACACATTTCGGGATAGCTAACCACTAGTCCTGTTAGTCGTATCTTTTCTATCCATACTGTCATATAATTAAATAATGCTTGGGCGTCTAAGTAACAAGCAGTGTGGAAAAAGAATTCTAAGATACCTCCATCAGGAAACCATTTGCTCCACATTGGGGAAGGACAACGAATAACAAAAGTATAATGTTATTGTTTTTGAAAAATATTTTTCTCATCCTTATTGCCGTATCTTTGACAACGCAACTGAATTGAGACAACTTTTGTACAAACAATCTTTTTTTAAATACTAAATTTATTTTCTCTATTGATTATAAAAGTTATTCGCTGCAGTTACCGCCGGCTTTCAAATATAATCGTTTGCGATTTTTCGATCGAACGTATTGAATTTTAATTCAGCTCGGAGTGATTTAATCAAATGCCATTCTTTATTTGAGACAATTATTATTACATCGGATTGGTTTTGATGATTTTTTTTTTCTTAAATGTTTATGTTTAACTTCTGCATTTCTCGTAGCTGTAATTCTTTATAAAGTTCCGTGTAGTTCATCATGCAGAGTCATCAATTGCATCACATGATTTTGCGCAAGGTCATCACTTTTTAAGCGCAGGTTCAAATATAAAAAAAAAAAACAATGAATTAATTGTTAAGCAAGCATCTTGAAGCCTTTGTACATGAAATTAATTAAATATTGAATTTTATATTAAACAGTTTAGTTATTTTTAAGTGGTAACTAATTCATTAAATGCAATGAAAAAAAAATCGAAATAAAATAACGTTACAACGAGTAAATCGCGTAAAAAAAGTAGCGGTGCGATACATAAAAATCGCGTTAAAAGATAACTGAGTAGATATATTCGTATGGCCAGCCTAATAAAAATAACAATAAATATAATATTATAACTTGTTTGGTTTTCATTCAGACTGTGAAATGAATAATATGATGCTAAGTATACAAAATCCTTTATTTTTTTTCAACCGTTTTCATAAGTAGGTGTATTAACTTGAATGAGTTAAAAACACTTGTCTTTCGAAGTGTTTTGCGTGGGCTGTGATTTATTATTTTTACCCGTCGTCTGCAAAAACAATCACAAAAAGGTTGGCCACAGGCTAAAGCTGTCATTTCTAGCAGGATTAATGGAAATATACATTTATTAGAATTTAGGTAATGTTATTTAGAAATGTTTATATTTATTTTATAAACTATTCCTAATGTACCTTGTTACAATTCGAAAACAAATAATTCTTCAGTGTGGTAGTTACGATAACTCTAAAGGGTCTACATCAGTGCTCCCCAACCAGTGGTCCGCGGCCCGATGCCGAGCCGCAGAGACTTTTCGCCAGGCCGTAAACAGTTTGCCAAATTTCAAGAAATTCGCAATGCAAAAATATTTAATACTAGCCGGTACCCGGCAAGCGTTGCAATGCCACTCAAAGAAATAAAGTATTTGTGTTTATTGAAGTACTTTCGGATGCACAATATTTTAGATAAATAATTTGGATATAATTTCACTAACGTTGATTGCTATCGATGACATTTTCCGTTTGACGTTCCCTGTTTGTCTTTTGCCGATTGTCTATGGTAAGATACACGCGTCGCCCACTGAAAGTACATTGTACTATGCCTATAACCTTTGCGCAAGTGCAACAATAAGTTGTCAAAATGAACGGTATGGCAGCGCATAAAATGTGAAAAAACATTGATTTTTATATAAAAGACCAACTGTATGTATATTTTACTATGCCCATAACATTTTCGCAAGTGCAAGCAATAAGTTTACATCAAGATTTATCGCAATCGGATGAACGGTATGGCAACGCATAAAATACGAAAAAACAAACATTGATTTTTATAAATTATAAAGGATTTTTTTTGCCAGAACATTTACTTGTATTTTTAATGAATGTTATTTATGCACATTTGTACATCTTTCACAATTTTAGATTATAAAAATATTAAATAAAAAAAACATTTTTATTTCAGTATTAGTGGTCCGCGATTTTTTTTCATCTTTTACCGGTCCGCAGACGTAAAAAGGTTGAGGAACACTGGTCTACATATTTGTTCGTCCTTAATACAGGATGATTCAAAAGCTATATTATTTTAGGAAACTAAGCTCGATTATCATAAATAGTAAAATGATATAAAATAAATGGTTATCGTGAGTAAGTTGTTTTTAATAAATATCCCAAAGATTATTTCATTTACCAAACGCTTATAATATAAATTCTAAAGTTCATGACAAACATATTGTGTTGTTTGTGTTTTATTACAATGTTCATGATTCGCTGAATTTTATTGCTTATAAGAATATGAAACATTCGTTTCTTTTAATAAACACTTTTAACTCAACTCTTGGTCAAAAGGCATTGTTTCAATAGAGACCAATAATAATAGGATATTTTCCACATTCAATTTATTAGAATCTGGACCATTTTTACTCACCGCGAGCATTTTTTACTGAAATCTCATAAATTTAAATTGTAAATGCTCGCGATGAGTGAAACCAGTCCTGATTATTACTTTAATATAAATATGATGCCATTCTCTCAAGAATCAATAGTGAGCACCCTAAAATAGACGAATTTTTTTTTTGCACGACAAGGTACCACGTATATTTTATAAAGATCATGGCCGGTTTCGCTCATCGCTTTGAAAATTGTCGCTATGTGCGAAACCGGTACTGTTCATTATGAAATATAATTATTTATTTATACATATAACAGCGATGTACAACCTTTTTCGGAAAAGGGCAGGATAATCAATTTTTTGATAGTTCGAGGGCCGCATGGGTTATACTGATTAAAATATCGATGTTTTTGTTGCGTGTATAAAATTTAAAATTGTATTGTTTTATATTGTTCATAAAAAGTTCTGAAGAAAAAAGGTGAATGATATTCGTCATTGCCGCATAAAATGTCACTGAGGGCCGCATGTGGCTCGCTAGCCGTAGGTTGTGCATCACTGATAAAGAACAACCATTCAAACACCCGATAAAGAAAATAGCATACAACTGCATTTTTGTCGTCTTAAATGTTTTGTTTTAAATCAACAATGCATCACTGCCAAGTTCAGTGAATGGAATCGAATCAAATCCCAGCGAAGTAACTTCATCATTTACCAACTCAATACAATGTCGCTACGTTAGGTATTAAGGCGTCGTTCCGTCAGTGAGTCTTTGTCCATCCGTCCATTCACGATTTATCATTCACTAAACGTTGCCTGGGAATCATGGCGTTACAATGCAGACAACCAATCAGCGCATTATTAATTAAGCAAATGTATACATCTACATATATATTTATTAAAATAGTCAAATACTTTATAATAACTTATCTAGAGTAAAGTTGTTGTTATAGAGGTTAATATTCATTCCTTTAACCTAGCCATCCCTAACGGTATAGATTTTGTCCCAACAGCTGCTTTACCTTAAATATCTATCTTAATACTAGTGATACGATGTCTCTAAACTTTCGGTATTCTTAAATCATAGTTTTACACCCTATTGCAGGAAAAAAATATGATATTTATTGGCTAGATGCGCCGTCATCGATTAAAAAAGAGAAGAAGTCGGAATTTTTCAGTCTAATTGTCAATGTTAGCAATTGCTGCGAAGTGCTAACATAAAATTTCACGTCCATAAGCGATAAGAGAACATGACTTTAGTGAGTCATAGATAAAATGGACGGAGTGTTTTTCATAAATCTGGCAACAATAAAAGGCGATAAGCGATAAGATAAGGTAATGTGACTTCGTGCACGGTTATTGGCTTGTTAGTCCGCCATAGTCGTTGGAGTGGAAACGTCGTCGTTTTCATGGGCGACTTGAATATGAATAATTATAGGAAAAATAGGGATTTTTAAATGATTTTTTTTTTCAGAAACATGTATAAATATACGTCAAAGCATAATCAATCATTTTTTATTGCAGTCTATGCCAATAAGGTCAAAACACTTGGTCTTTTTTTACCCCCCTTCGGCCTGAGAGTCATTTTTCAAGGACAGTCCTACGAAGGTTAAACATACATATACTGGCGTAGAAGAGGTACGCAAATCATCTTCTCTTGTATTTAAACATCCTTATTTTGTATATTATTACATGCAATCAATTTGCCTTATTTAACATTTCAATTTTCAGTGTAAAATTAGAATATAAAAAGAAATGAGAAGATAAAGTGTCTACCTCTTTTTCACCAGTATATATAGTTTAGTTAATGTATTCTTAAACATATTTCTAAATATAAAATACATTATATTTTATAATTGTTTCAAAAGTAAATTATTTGTCATTTTAATACCGTGTTATTATGGAGTTTTACCAAGTCAATGTCAATTCAAACAATTTTTTTTGTAGGAATTTTTCTGAAAATCATTCTCACACAACAATTATTATTTTCTTGATTCAAAGCTATCAATTAAAGCTTATGTTAATACATTTCTTAGCAAGAGTCCACGAAGGGAAAGAATTCATGTTTTTACCCTTTCCAGAATAGAAATAATATTAAGGCATGTATTTAATGGGTCAGTAACTAATTCAAGTTTTGGTCAGATAAATAAATAAATGGTCAGTTAAAAATAAAAATGGTCAGTTAATATTCTAAACGGTCAGTTGTCATTGTGTCAGGGTAATTGTGGTCAGTTATTAAATAAAACGGTCGGTAATATATTTTAATGGTTAGTTATTTATTTAAAACGGTTAGTGTTTACTTTAAATGGTCAGTAATTTAAAAAAAAATGATAAGTTTTAGTTTGACAGCTTGTGAATTTTATCAAATATGGTCGTAATAAGCAAATTTATGACATGTTATTTTTTATTTTAACTGACCATTTATTATTTTTAACTGACCGTTTTAAGTATTTATAACTGACCATTTATCGAATTAGAAGCTGACCAAATAATTAGTAGTCTAATATTAATATTTGCTTCGTTTACCTAGATAAGTTTGAATAAAATCTGTTGAAATTCAATATCATTATAAAACTATCAAAAACACATTTTAAGCGGATATATTATATATTGAAATGAATATGAATTTATTGTTTTTAAAGTTGAATAACATAAAATATACCTTAAGGAAGATGGCGTAAGATTAATTTATCTCTGCACAGGCCGAGTAAAATTAAGGAGTTAAAAAACCTTTAAGCGCCAGCTGTATCGAAGGCTTAATCACTGCAGATATATTTTTTTGAAGTCAAGTTTAAACTATATAACAGGCGTGCCAACATGACATTGAAAAGCGACCCCCGAAATAAATTAACCACCTTACATCTTGCCGTTCAACTTTTTGGCGGGCGTATAAATTTAAGTCGCCAAACTTCAAACATTGTTTAATACTATCGGGCGGCTAACGGGCATGGAGTGGCCTGCTAATATGTTTTTTATACTTTGACCGCGTTGGCTTTGGGGAATAATAATATCACTATTGCCATCACGGTATTACCTACGTTCAATAAATGATTTGGCCAACCTTAAAATTTAATTAATTAATCAGTAATATTTCGAAAAAATAATCTGTGAAACTGATCACTATAATTTTTCATTGTTTTTTTTTAACCATTTCCGCTCCCAGCTTGGAGCATATGGAATCCTCACAGAGTTTATCTCAGCATATGTTTTTCTACAAGAACTGCTTGTTACTCAGTTGTTCAACCTCTTTTTTTCGAAGAGAGTAGGGATGGACTAGGACAGGCCTAGTGATTAGCTAATCGCTGTCACTGTGCGTTGATCTTTGGGAACGGAAAGGTGGGAAGGGATTTTCAACAATACAAACACCAATGCCTTTGAACAGATTTATCGACTGAAAAACCCCACTCGCACCGGGAATCGAACTCGAGGGGTCCATCACGCAAGCTTACAACGTTGACACTACGCCACGAACTAGACATTTTCATTGTTTAAACTTTTTTTTTTTTTTAAATATTAAAAAAAATATTTGGCATTACAGCTTACGCCAATGCGCCAAATATTCTTTATCGTGAAAGTCATACGAGATATACTCGATGGTAAATAATGAATCAGTTGTGCACAAAATCAAGGATAATTAACATACACCCAGTCCAAGATATCTTATTTCAATACGGAAAGAAAAATAGCAATGTATTTTAATTCTACATAAATTATTTTATATATTTGTTGATAGCTATTTCGGCTTACGCCTTCGTCAGAACTATGTTTAAAACGTGTATTAGAGATAGCTTATATACCCTTTGCTAGACAGGGTGCCTCCTACATAATCTCTTTCTGTTGAAACCACATGAAAGAATTTAAATAAGTTTGATTTATTGGTCTAAAGTAATGGTGTGAAACTACTTAAAATCTGCAATTTCTAAGCGCATCTATTTTAAATTGTTTTAAGTTTATTGTTTGTTAATGGTTTTAACATAGGTGAGCTATTAATTGTGATCTGATCGTTAAGAATTAAGGCGTAAGCCAAAATAGCTGTCAACAAATATATAAAATAATTTATGTAGAATTAAAATACATTGCTATTTTTCTTTCCGTATTATAATGGAGTTCTACCAAGTAAATGCCTACTCAATCAATATATCTTATTTCTATTGAAAAAATCTGACCTTGCCGGGAATTGAACCCGGGTCCCCTGACCGCTAGGACACAGCTCTTGCCACTAGACCACAGGGACCGACAAATTTAAAACATGATTTTTTTATTATTTTTCCTTTATATGGCCAGCACACAGTGCTTCTGAGATTCTCTTTCAACAGCCAACGTGCTTGCTTCCTCACAAGTCAGCTAGTAGCTCCACTGAGTACATCCTATGGACGACCATCAGTAACTTTCCACGGCTAAGGAATCCATCTGAACAGTAGAGAAGACAGGCAGGATTCTGGATCCTCTTGAGCATTCGCATCACATTTTCAAGCCAGGCCCATCGTCGCTATTCTGAGCGTAATAAAGGGCTGGTTTTTCCGCTCTTTTACCTCCGTGTTCCTGATAAATTCAAGCCACCGTGCTCCTGATATTTGACCCAAAGCATCTGTTTTCAAAGCACAGTATATAGTTATCCTAAAACTTTATTAGAAGTGATTTTCATATTCCGAGTGACACCGAGATTCTCTGTCAGCCAGCAATCTTTCTCCTTGCTTACGGGTCATCTCCACGTCCCGAAGCTCCGCTGAGTACATCCAAAGTGTTCAACAGTCCTCCTCCAGAGCGTGGAAGTCTATCCGGTTGGTAGATAACCATCGCTTTTTTGTTTGGTCGTAAGAATGAGATGTTTTTGTTATTAATTTATTTTTTGAATATTTGTAAGAAAATCTCGATCTCATCTATTCCTATTATTAGACAGAATCAATAAGAACATCATTCAAGAAGCAGTGGATGACTGTCGCGATGAGCGAAACCAGTTATGATAAAAATAAAATATGTGTATTAAGTACTTTCTTTTTGAATATAATGTCTTTCATTTAAGATTTGACAGTTTTTTCCAAAACACAGTTCAAAATGTAAACGAATCCACAATAATGTGAAACATGCTTTTAACCCAAGAACCTAAAGGATAGATTATTGAAATATAGAGCTTTTTTTAAAAGTATAGTCTAAAATAGACAAGCAAAAAGAGCAGACACTTATAGAGCGGGTGTCAATATTAATTTTCATCCAGGGACATATGTTTTTGTGGCTATATCATATTTTCCTAGGGTTGACGTAAAAAAATATATTTTTTAAACACATCATACGCTCACGCCAGAGAACAGACAAGGTCAAACGGAATGGCCGAAGAGAGATAATATGAGTGATTGCTTGGAATATATTATTATTCTCGATTTTGCGCGGAAAAAGGAAATGGTTTCGTAAGCTGAGAGAAAAATCCGGCTTAAATGAGATGTCTATTTTTCGTGAATTCCTGCTCGCCATGTTAACAAGGAGAGTTGAACACCGCAAGTGCGAGATTAATGGCCTCTGGTACAAGCCTTCGGGGCACGTCTCAATACTGCCGAGCCACTATGCCCCCGCGAGCCAATGCGCATTTTCAAAACTATGGGGTATTCAACTAACAGTATTTTTTCTTACAGTTAACAATTGAAGCGGTTTCTATTAACTAAGCGATAGTCTCATATTTTTTTAACAGTCAATAAAATTCCAATATTCGACTGGTCAACGGAATTCAGACTGTGAACGATTAATTTTATCACTTTTAAGGTGTCGATGATATGTATTTACTACAACTCGACTCTGTCAATGAGAATATTTCTATTAAAATATAATAAAGCATTTTTAGTATGAATTTTTCCACATAAAATTTATTGATATTAAATAAAATTACAGTTATGTATGGTTATTCATTTGCAGCGATGGAAATAAATAAATGGAAGAATCAAAGAATATCTATACACAAACGTATTCCAATTTATGCGCGTTGCTACGCCAGCAATTTTTGCAGGATTCAGCCCCGGCGCGAAAGCGCATGCGTAGAAGTGGGATACGAACCAGGAAAGTTTCGCGGAAGTGGACTGCCGACGGTGAAATTTGTAAAAATTGATATCAATTTTTCTTTCAGACACTTAGATTACAAAATGGGGTTATATTTCAACTTCAACCATAGTCAATCAAAGCAATGTTCGAAGGTATGAACTTTTCCGGTTTTTAAAAAATTTTTAAAGTTTAAAAAAAAATTGAAGGGGGAGGTTTAGGCACAGTATGGGGGAGGGTTGGTAGGCCCCATACTGTGCTAAAAATGTGTCCACTGTCAATAAATTTGGAATGGCATTACAATAAAATCGGTAAAGCATTTTTAGTATGTACTTTTTCCACATAAAATTTATTGATCAGACATTCATGTGGTTTTATATATATAGATAGATGAAGATAAATACAATGAAACTCAGATATTTATACAGAAGTTGAGTAAGAAATACAAGGTATGAGAAACAATTGGTATTCCAACTAAGCAAATAAATTTAAGCAAAATACAAGAAAAATAGACTAGAAATAAAATGTTGAAGACCTCTTAGCAAACTATTACATCAAAAATAAATTTGTCAACTATTGTATGAATATCACTGTTTTATTGTATTGTGCGACCATTGTCAACTGATAACTTCAGTTCACAATGCTCTTCATGAGCGAAGCCGGTCCTACTAACTAAAAACGGTAACTACTAAAAATGTTTTATTATTTTTATTATAAGCGATTCTTTATCCAAGCGGACTGAAATAATAGTCTTCATCATTATTTGTTATTGATCGAATTTCATCTTTGTATTTAATTCAATTAATTATTATTTTTATCCGCGGTCCGCATGTTGTGCACCACTATTTGAAAACTAAACACGTCAGCCAAAATCCGACATATCCGGATCCGTGTTTGCAAGGCTTAAGTTGTGGATATCTCAGGTACCTTATTTCACCCTCTTCTTTATGATCCATTTTTAAATCGATCAACTTTACTCACATCCGAGGTAGGTATTAAGACACCGAACTATTTCATCTTCATAAATCTACCGTCACTGAAAATCTTTTTTGCCCAAATGGAAAATTTATTCAATTCTACTTATTTTTAGAACTGATAATGCGAATGTTTTGACTCAGTTAGGCATTTTTAATCGAAATATTACTTGAAATTGTCGAATAATATCGCAAAAAGTATTTCATGTTAACATGAAAATTTTGTTTTATTGTTTAAGTATAACGCGTACTGAAATGGAATATTTTGCAAAAATACGAACGAACCATGTTTTTATCCCGGTTCACGATGCATTGGTGAACGACGTTGTCTTCCGTGACGGACCACCCGGGTTCAAGTCCCGGTACGAGAAGATTTTTTCAGTCGATAAATCGATTCTTTTCGAAAACAATTTATTTGTTTATTTAAGAAAAAGCAAATCATGGCATTACAGCTGACCCTAATGCGCCATGCATTTGACAAATATAAATACATACATTTATATATATGTATGTATACATACATACATGTAAATACATATTAAAATCACAAATTAATTCAAAACAAGATGAAAACATTGTTAGAAATTTTCAAAGCAGTCAACCGAGTGAATTCCGACAAAATCAACTATAATACATAAAAAACAGTACTCGTCTGAACTCACTCACGTCCATGTGAAATATGTCGACATCCGAAGCAATTTCGTTAAAAATCACTAAAGCTATTCCCAGTGGCATCCCCATTGGCAAACTGGTTCTACTCCTTGGAACAAAAACAACTCATGTTCACGATTCCTCAAAAAATTATCAGGGACATTCAATTTAACATTCTCAAGAATGGTGGAATTCTCATTTTGGCCTCGGATAAGTTGAAAGAAATATGCGGCCAGGTACATTTGTCTTCGACTATTCAAGCTATTGAACGTGAGCATGCTTAAGAGAAAATCGGTTGGGGTTACAACTAGTGGCGGTGGTGACAGAGTATAAGGGAGTACAAAAAAAGATTCAACTATTTTTGCAAGAGTTCTTTCCTATTCATTGGATTTCAAAACACTTCTATAAGATGGAATTTCAATTCAGATGTTCGCAATACCAACGGAGTGCCAGTCTTATGAATTTTTGGCTGTCCGTAGTACGGAAAAATAGTTGAATATTTTTTTGTACTCCCTAATACTCTGTCGCCAGCCGCCACTGGTAACTACACACTCACCCAACACAATGGGTGTTTGTGTTGCTAAAAATCCCTTCCCAGTCTTCCGATCTCAAAAAGCGGCGCGTAGCGAGAACAATCAGTAAATCACTAGTCTTGTCCTAGTCTTCGTAGTCTTGCCATCACTACTCTCTTCGAAAAAAGAGAAGTTGAATAACTAAGCTACAAGTAAGTCTCGTAGATAAATTATGTTGAGATAAACTGGTGGAGAGAGGTGTTAAACTTCAGGAGGAGTACCGGTTTCTATCATCGCGAGCATTATCAACAGTTAGAAATTTATCGTATGAAAATTGAATTTTGGACCTGCTTATTTCCCAGCGTAATGCGTTTAGAATTTTCTCACTTTCGATCATGTGAAGTTTTCGTGAAAGAAAACAGCTCAATGTTAGAAGCTGTGAACAAATCTACTGCCTAGATTTATTCAAGAACAAAATAATCTTTATCAGAATACCAATCCACCAAGTATTGACAGTGAACACCTGAATGGTGAAATGTTTATTTCAATTGTGTGTTTTTGGAGACAGTTTGTAAATCTTTCAATCAGCATCTTAAAGGCAGAAATAATACAAATTAAAGGTTACTAATATGAGAATAAATTACTGATATGTTACATTTAAAAAAATATACACAGGGTACATGAAAGTCATGACTGAACCACAATTGAGATTCTTAGATTTTGGGAAAACCTTGAGAGCTTAATAATTTATGCCTCATAGGCCTTGCAACAAGGTAAAATTTTGATAAAAAGGTTCGACAATTAATTGTTGAAATAATATTCTTTATTAAAAATATCGGAAATTTTTTAATTACTTTTTTCCACGTAATTCGAAAAGATAAATGATGTTTTTCGTAGTTATTACTAATCAAACTGTCAGGAAAATGATTAATAATCATATTTTTCGGTGGTTAGACTATTTTGACAGAAACTATCGCTTAATAATGTGAAAGTAAAATTTATTAAACAAATTTTAATTTGGTTCCAAAACAAATTTTAAAAGTTTTTTACTGATAACACAGCAAAGTTTACGTAAATTTGTAATGTAAAATCACATTATTTATTTTGAAAGTCAAATCAACTTTCAAATTAAAACCTGTAATAATTTTTTATAATTTTAAAGTTTTCATAATTAAAATCATTTAATTGTTTATTCGTCTGTCAGTATGTTGGGTAAAATAGCATTAATAATTTTCAAAGTAAAAATAAAGGACGACATACACTTTAAAAAATCTTTCGTTATTCCACGTAGTGTACTTATAGTGAAACTTGATTTGACTCTTTAAAATATTTAATACTAGACAGTTAATTGTTTTGGCTAATAACACAATTCGCGTAGATTAGACTGTATAGAAAGTACTGTGTGTATTTTTTTTTAAATATTTCGTGAAACCGGTGCTCTAGAGTTTTGTGTTTGAACCGGCAGGGAGCGCTTAACAACCGACCAGGACTACCCACATATAAAGAATAGTGTTTTTCAAAAACGCTTAAAAACTACTACAGTTTTCCATGCTGAGCTTTAGTCGACCGGTGATATCTTATTTTCGATGCGAAATGTCCATACAAGAATCGTGGCTTATGGGTTTCCCGCTCAGTGCTTACTTTTTCTCCCAGTTAAAATGGAGGTTGGAATGGACGAAGATGCACAAAAATTTGACTTTGGCTGATTAGAGACGAGTCATATACTGTGATGATTACAAGTATAATTCATGAGGACAAGACGCGGTATACAGCCAGAGCGTCTTAGATAGGTGAAAGGTTTAAGGAAAAAGGTTGGTGAAAGGAAAGAAAAATTGTGGGAAAAGATTATTTATTTGAATTTCGTGCTTATTTTTGTTTCATTTCGATAAAATTAATTTAAATTGGTGACTAAAATTAGTAAATTCACCGTTTGAAATATTAGAGGTCATGACATCTCCATCGACGTTTATAGAAAAAGTCACTTGGGGGACGTATTTTATTAATAACAAAGTAATTGGCGAAATTCTCTCAGAGTAAGGCGTGTCATTCTAATCAGGCGTGTATGAACTTGCGCCCCCACCCGGGACCTTTCAAATTAATTCGACCCCAACAAAATGTCGCCATGTCACAAAGCAGACCTACCCGCAAAGCAATTAATTAATTGGAATTTATTCAGTCGATGTACTGTGTGGTCGTCTTCCTCACCGAGGAATGCTTTGTCAGATACCCAGACGAAATATATTGTTCGGATATTTTCTATGAGATATTTTATACTGATCTACGACTGGAAAAATTCCTTACAGCTTTACGATAAGGAAATATTCGTACTTCAGGTGTCATCTTTCACGCTCAGTAAACTAGTTTCAGCTCGCAGCAAAGTTTTTTTGTCTAGCTTAAAGTTTAAGATGATATTAACAGTTATAATTCGTATTCTAGGTCGTTGTGGAGAAGAAAATTCTTTTCATCAAAAATTATATTGATAATATGTACACAATCTTTTTGTACATATTTTTAAATTAAGCATCTAAGCCGGTAAATTGTCATTTTGTCAATAACTAACACAAATCAGTTAATAGTGCTTGCGGTGAGCAAAACCGGTCCCGATCAGTGTTCCCTTATAGCTTATCTGGCTTGTATAAAACACATGCAAGACTTTTAAGCCTTCCTGGGGTGGATTTGAACAAAACATACGTTTTTAAAAATGTAGTCATTTTACATGCTGTTTTACAAGATAGCTTTTCTGATGATGGCGTATGCCGAATTAGCTATCGAAAAATATATAAAATAATTTTTGTAAAACTAAAATACATTGTTATTTTCGATGGTTTCGGCGGTAACTTTGTGGAAGTTCATTTTAATATAAAATTTAAAATAACTTTGATTATTCCACGTATTGTGTAACTAACTGTGACACGTGTTTCGCCTCTTTCAGAGGCATTGTTATTTATTCACCGTGTTAAATTATAATAATTATATTAAGTTTAAGTTTTGCTTCTCTTACGCTTGCTAAATCTTAACATTCAAATTCCGATCGTATGAAAATAGAAAATTTTCGATCCGTATTCGATATAAGAATAATGATTTTTTTCGACCTGGCCATTTATATCGTTGCTACAATGGCCAGGATTCAAACTTCACTGCCCATACGCGATAAGATAAAGTTATCTTATCTCCAACTCACCTGTTTTTTACATCAAATTTGAAGATAAGCGCTCACGCACATAGTTTTGATAACGCCAGTCCGTAATTAAAATGAGCGCGATTATGTTGTCTCTTTCATTTGGGTCTTAAAATTTGAGTAAATTTAAGAAAACTATCGATGTTTAAAGCTTTGTTAAATCAGAATGTGACATTTAAAATGCAATCTATGCCAATAAAGCCATACCACTGGGGTATTTTTAGACCCCACTTCGCATCACGCACTATTTTTCAGGGACTGTTTTTCGAAGGTTAAATAAAACATTGCACATTGCTTGAATTTTATTTATAGGAAATAAAACTAGCTTAAATATATGGAAAAATAATTATTGACTCAGAAGGTTGATTTCGTTCAATAAATTACAACTTTGAAAATGTGATGAATTTGTATGAATTTCTTCAAGGTTTCAAATCTATGTTATTTGAATAATAACATATCTTCAATACTTTGAATACTCAATTTGTGAAAAACATCTGTAGACAAATCAATCGTCTCTCAATCGAAGAAGAATTTTTCAGGGAATTTTTCATTTATTCTATTTTGAAATTTATCCAAAGTGACTCCAATGACAATGATAGAAATATTTTATTTTCTTTCTTGTCAGTAACTTATATACTTTCATTATCACGAAGCAGACATTTTCTTGTTTTTCAAAACATAAATTAGTTTTGATAATGTTTGAATTGAAAAGCTTCTTATAGTATTTGTTTAATAACACTGGAAAACAATCTCAATTAAAGTGAAATAAAACTTATATATAAAACCGAAACGGTGAATGTATGTCTGTAATTCCCTGTTGCATTGTTGTTGCAAGTTCAAACAAACGAATTGATTTCGCTCGCGAAAGTTTCGACGGTAAATTTGTTTCGTTATCAATGTGTGTGTAGAGACTCCAATTACTCGAGTATCGAGTAGTACATTTAAAAAATACTCGAGTAGTTTCATATGAACCAAAATATCTTATATGTAAAACCGAAACGGCGTATGTATGTCTGTGGGTCTGTAATTCCCTTTTGCATTGTTGGCCATTAAGTTGCCATAAAAACGAATATGAAAGAAAATATGTTTGAATTTTTATCGGCGAAGACATTTAGTCAAAATGTAATAAATTTGTCTTCTACTGAACTTTTCCCGGCTTTTATTAATATATTAATGTTTTTATTTACGTGAAGGTATTATTTGACATTTCTTTGACAGCAAATTAGATTTTTTCCTTGAATTTGGACATTTTAATGGGTGAGAATGAGGCTGTCATCAAATTAAATAAAGTTTGTGATTTTATTTTAACTCTATTTTGGATGTTAGATTTTGTGATATAATTATGTCGAATGATATAACATTAAATAATTATTGGTCGCATAGTCCGAGCGACGCCGGGTAGCAATTGATAACGAAACAAATTTACCTTCGAAACTTTCGCGAGCGAAATCAATTCGATTGTTTGAACTTGCAACAACAATGCAAAAGGGAATTACAGACCCACATACATACATACGCCGTTTCGGTTTTATATATAAGATTCCAACAGCAGAAAAACTCTCTCTGTAGCTCTGAATGTCGGTTTTATAGTTTTCAGTGAATTTAATAGTGCATCTACTTTTTCTGTCTGTTGTTTAAATTTTAAATGATTGAATTTTTTAAATCTTAACTAAAATTTTAAAAGTTTTTAATTGTTATTTTGATAATCGAATCGGAGTCTATTGATATCCAAATAAAGCACCCGACAATGCCGATTATTAGTGATTTTTCATTACAATTGGCTTGTTCGAAAACCGTTATCATGCATTCAATAAATAAATCTAAATTATGCAATTCCAGTTACTGAATCCTTGACATTTATTCTGATAAGCAAAACCACCCCTACCGCAGGCAATATAGCGTCGGTCCCACCCTTGCAGGGCTTAATTGGTGTACCCTTATCGGCGTCTGTGCAGTAATCGATAATTTATATGCGCGCATTGTATGGCGATTGTGTACCGATGCCAATTAAACAACTCGATTAGGACTTACCCCTTTATCACCCGACACCTAAGTGTTGCCATAAATTTTATTGACACAACTCGTTATACGCTGATTGCATTCTACTACCGCTAGGCGGTTCGTCTACCTTTATTTTGATTCAAATAACTTTAACACGTAAATATAAAAAAACAGATGTGGAATTTAAGCTTAAAACAAAAGCAATTTCGATTTATGTCTTAGTGTCTGTTTGCGAAACCATTGATAGGGGTCGAGTGAAAATCATAAAAGCTAGTTGTGTCTAATATAAAATTTTAAATAACTTTATTGATTGAGTAGGCATTTACTTGGTAGAACTCCATTATAATACGGTAAGAAAATAACAATGTATTTTAGTTCTACATAAATTATTTTATATATTTGTTGATAGCTATTTCGGCTTACGCCTTCGTCAGAACTATAGTTCTGACGAAGGCGTAAGCCATTAAACTATTGTTATTGAACATATATATATGTTACAGTGAAACTGTATTCTCAGTGAAAATGTATCAAGTAATAGATTTGTATGACAACATGATTTCACTGGTCACGATCATTGAAATTACTGGCCCAAGTCGATGATTTGCCGGCCTAAATTTTTGGTTTGCCTCAATGAAACAAAATCAGCAAGTAGTCCCTTTCATATAAGAGAACCAAAGAAAAACACAGAAAACCATTGGCATGAAGATAGGGCGGTCAAATCTAATTTCAATGACAGCTTGGAGAAGAATATATTTTCACTGAGAATACAGTTTCATTGTAACATATACATCTTGTTCATCCTGTAGTTGTTGCCCACTAAATTGGCTAAATGCATGCCAGAGAATAATTATTGCCAGCAGCACTATTCCATGTCATGAGCAAGTGACGAACGATCGTCATTTGTTGATAATCACCACGTTTGTCAACAGCTTAAAGCTATAATACTTTGGAAGGGAATTTATGAGTATTGATCACTTTTAAGGTGTTCACAGTCAATACTTGGTGGAAAGGCATTATAATTAAAATAATAATACATTTTTATTACTTTTTCCACATAAAATTTATTTGATTAGGACCGGTTTCGCTCATGGCGAGCATTGTCAACTGATACTGACTTTTTTTATTATGAGTATTGATTCGATGAATAAATGACATAATATGTAGTACAATGATGTTTTTCTGATTTTGAGTCGTGACAAATAGAGACTCCAATTCAAGTATCGAGTACTCAATACTCGAGTAATTTAAAAAATACTCGAGTAATACTCGTAATTTATAAATGAAGATTTATATCCATTTTTTTTAAACAGTGGATAGAAAAACTAGATAGCATTATTTAATTCATTGTTAACTTTTAAACCAACGTCCACAGCAACAGGGAGAGTTTTATCTACTGCGGGATTAAAAAACAAACTTCGAACCGAATTAAAGTTTGTGATGTTTCATTCGTCATTATTTTTGAATATATGTTTAGTAACTTGAAATAAATGTATTGATTAAATCATCTATTTATTTACCAAAATTTTAATTAATAATATATATTTTGGTATACTCGAGAACTCGAGTATTTTTAAATTTTACTACTCGATTCTCGAGTAGTTGAGATGTCGAGTAATTGGAGTCTCAAGTGACAAATGAAGCATCGATATCTGTGTTGATTTTTTAATTCAAAGCCATCAGAAAAGGGCGGCGATACGATTTTGAATAAACATTTGTCTCATAATCAAATAATAATGGTGGTTGGCCAATAACCATTGGTTGCTGCTTATTTGTTTTATATAATTGTTCAAGATATGATTTGGAAGGTGCTTCTTATAAAATATGACGTTGTTAAAATCCTTAAGTCCTTAAAGTATAATCCTTTTTTTAAGATTATATTTTACATTGTGAAAAAATCTTAATTATCCAAGGAGCAAGGTTTGCTATTGGAGAAATAGCTTAACCCAATCTGGAAGTCACTCATATTTTTTTTAAGATATGATAAGAAAAAAAGATTTTTTATAATAATAAGGCAAGTAGTTATGCATCGTTAAAGCTATGCAATGGAACATATGTATATATTTGTGATAAAGAACTTTTCCTTCATTTCGCCAAGACATTCGGCATCAATAACTCGTTAAATTTACTAAAGGAAACGTTTGATAGTGCTTAAAAATATCAAAAAACGTGTACATACATTAAAAGTTTAAAAGTTTTTAAGCAGTATTTTAAAATATTACAAATAATATCCATAGCCTTCGTAGGACAATCCTTGAAAAATTACTCTCAGGCCAAAAGGGGTAAAAAATACCCCAGTGTTATGGCCTTATTGGCATAGACTGCAATAAAAAAATGATTTATTATGCTTTGACGTATATTTATACATCTTTCTGAAAAAAAAATCATACAAAAATCCCTATTTATCCTATTAATATTCATATTTAAGTCAAGCATGAAAATGACGACGTTTCCACTCCAACGGCTATGGTGGACTAACAAACCAATAGTCATGCACAAAGTCACATTACCTTATCTCTTATCTTATCGCTTATTGCCTTTTATTGTTGCCAGATATGAAACACTCCGACCATGTTATCTATGACTCACTATGGTCACGTTCTCTTATCGCTTATTAGACTGAAAAATTCCGACTTCTTCTCTTTTTAAATCGATTACGGCGCAACTAGCCAATAAATATCATATAGGTGTAAAAAACTATGATTTAAGAATACCAAAAGTTTAGACATCGTATCACTAGTATTAAGATAGATATTTAAGGTAAAGTAGTTGGGACAAAATCTATACTGTTCGGGATAGCTAGGTTAACAAAGCAAACCAAAAAAAATCCTGGTGCTACTTTTAAGCAATATTAATCTACAGTTGTGACTAATTGTCATTAAAACATTTGTTAGAAGCTAAAAACACCCACAGTTGTAGTGGCTTAAAACATAAATTAATATCGTTTAATTTTGACGTTTAATTAAATTATTTAAATTACTCAATAGCCTATTGTTACTGCATGACTAAGCCTGTGCTCATGCGGTGCATACGGAGTTAATTATATATTTAATCTAAAAACGTTGTAATGAATTTTGATTTTAAAAATAAACTAACAATAGAGGGTGAATATGTATGGTATGTGACCTTTTTATTGAAACCTTAAATAACTACAATATTTCATTTTTAAAATAAAACGTCAATCTCACTCAAAATAGAATCAATTTTAAAATGAACAAAAATAATCAAAAACTTGATTTAATCTTAATAGACTTCGTATTTCTATAAAGGTTTGGAATTTAAAAATCAATAATTGTATATAAAAAGCAACAGTTTCTTTACTTAACCTAGTCATCCCGAACAGTATCGATTTTGCCCCAACAGCTTCTTTACCTTAAATATCTATCTTAATACTAGTGATAGGATGTGATATTTATTGGCTAGTTGCGCCGTAATCGATAAAAAAGAGAAGAAGTTGGAGTTTTTCAGTCTAATTGTCAATGTTAGCAATTTCTGGGAAGCGCTAACATAGAATTTTACGCCCATAAGCGATAAAAGCACGTGACCATAGCGAGTCATAGATAACATGGACTGAGTGTTTCATATCTGGCAACAATAAAAAGCGATAAGCGATAAGATAAGAGATAAGGTAATGGGACTTCGTGCACGGTTATTGGCTTGATATTCCGCCATAGCCGTTGGAGTGGAAACGTCGTCGTTTTCATGCGCGAATTAAATATGAATAATTATAGGAAAAATAGGGATTTTTAAATGATTTTTTTTTCAAAAAGATGTATAAATATACGTCACAGCATAATCAATCATTTTTTTATTGCAGTCTATGCCAATAAGGCTAAAACACTGTGGTCTTTTTTTTAACCCCCTTCGGCTTGAGAGTCATTTTTCAAGGATAGTCCTACGAAAGTTAATTACTTTCAATTCTTGGTAAAAAGGCATTATTTATCGATAAATAAATCACAATCTTTTGGAAGATTCCACGCATATTTTTTAAAGATCTTTAATGCCATTTTCTTCATTGCCCTGTAACATGATGTTTTTAAGTGATTTAAGTGATTCTACTATATAGTAAAATTCTTCATTTGTAATGTGATATTCACAATTCTATTGCAGCTATGTTGGATAATCTGTTTTTAAGCCATGCCCACTCACAACTTGGAGAATACGAAATCCTCACGGAGTTTTTCTCTACATATGATTTTCTATGAGAACTGCTTGTGGTCACTTTTTTTTTTTTTTGCCCAACCACCACCCTCCACGGCCGTACGTTCTGGTACTAGCAGACGTATCCCGTGGCGTAAACAACGTGAGGCGTATCTGTTTTAGTTTTTAGCGCAGGAATTGTCCGGGAGCAGAAGCTCAAGAACTTGGAGGCTTTGCACTTGAGTCTGCTGATGTTTGTGGTCAGTTTTCAACGACACAACAGTGGATTTTTTCAGATTATAAATCGATTCTGCTCAGTGGCATAAAGTGTTTGTGTTGTTAAAAAACCCTCCACAACTTTCTTATCCGAAAGAGCGACGCATAGTGTCAGCGATTAGTTACCGTTATCAGTCATCGTATCCTTTTCACCCCTTCTCTCTTCGTTGAAGAGAGGTTGAAAAATTGAGTAACACTATCGTAGAAAAAGATATGTTGAGATAAACTCTGTGAAGAGTCCATGATCCTAGTTGGGAGCGGAAATGGTTAAAAAAATATAAAAAATGTATTTTATTTATTTCAAATTGCTCTTTGTTTACCAAAGATGTTTTGACATTACATCAAAGCTTTTAACGCTTCGCTACGTAATCACTAGCAGTTTCTGAAAGAAAAATAACTCAAAAAAAAAAAAAAAATATATGCGAACAACTACATCGTTACACGAACCAACGGAAGACGAATGGGGTTCATTTGCATGTATTGCTTTCATCGCCTTTAAGGTGTTAACCGTCAATTCTTTATGGATAGGCAATTTATTAAAATAAATGAAACCAAATTAAAAAAATATGTCCTACCTCCAAATGTATTATAAAAAATTTAGGTCCAATTAAACTCATCGCTATCATTTTAATCCAATGACTTATTCTTATCAAATGGTTCCAGAAATATGGCATATACTTAATCATACGAAAAAAATGTCAATAGTTTAAATAAAAACATTTTCAACTAAAAGAGCTTTTTTACATACATACAATTGAAAAGATGTAAAATGAATAGGCAGCTATATTATAAATTTTTAATAATTAGAAAACCATATCTTCATACTTGTTAGCTGAATAAAAACTAATCAAAATCATAAATTAATGTTATTTCAATATCAAATTTTAATCGTTGGAACTTTTCCATGAGAAATTGAACTGAAAGTTTAAGTTCATTTGTGCGCTTGAAGTGCATGTAATTGCTAAAAAGTGAAACCTGAGTCATCAGCGACAAAGTTTAAAAAAAATATAATTATCTCAAATATATTTAGTTATCAAAAACATTACATGTTTAAATTATAAATACAAATAATCATAAAAATAATGAAAAATTTTTACTACTTATTCCACATCAAATTTATTGGATCAGGACCGGTTTCGCTCATGACGAGCATTGTCAACTGATAATAAATACAACAAAACAGTGATATTTATACACAGTTTAATAATAATTACAAGGTATGACAAACAGTTGAAAATGCTCGCAATGAGCGAGACCGGTCCTGATCCAATAAATTTGGTGTGGAATTAGTAGAAAAAATGTATTATATTTTTTTATTACATTGAAAGTGACAAAACAATCATTGTGTGTCTTGACTCTGAAGAAAGTAAGATTGAAGATCTTTCCAAAATATGCGTGGAAGTAGAACAAAGCAATGTCAAAAAATCAATTTAAATTAATTTTCTTTGCGCCGATATGTAATAATTGACAGTTAACACCTTAAAAGTAAGTAGGTGTCCTAGTGCTTCGAAAATACATTCACTGTGTGCTTAAAGCTCCTACAGCAAGCGAGCTTTCATGTTTGCCGAAAGTGGTACGTTAACCGGAGCAATGAGGAGCGTGACTTGCCGAGTGACCACAGCCTGCGCTGCGATTATTCAGGGGCCTCAAACAGGAAATGCAATCTGTTTGCATATGGAGGGCCGGACGTTGCTTGTTATATCAAATTGTCGCACGGGTGACTCGAGCAATTGTTTTTGAGCGAGGGCGTTCGGATTCGCAGTGCATCTTCTTTTTTGACCATTTTCATTTCATATGAGTACTTTGTTTATTGTTTACTGATAATGAAAGTAATACATAGCCTTACAGCTGACTTCAATACACCATAAGTACGCTGACACAAGCGCGCAAAAAGGGACTACAGTGGGGTGCCATTTGGAGAATAGCCAGTCGTCTAGAACTCGTGTCTTTGTCAGTGGTCATGATTCTCTACCGTGACCAGCACTGGGAGAATGCATGCGCTGAATAAATATTATTTGATTTTAACTGTGTAAAATTGCGTGTCCCAGAGAAATATACGCAGTAGTACATTTTTTAAGCCATATCCACTTCCAACTTGGAGCATTTGGACTCCTCACGGAGTTTATCTAAACATATGTTTTTTCTACGAGAACTGCTTATTACTCAGTTGCTCAATGTCTCTTTTTCGAAGAAAGTATTGGTAAGGATACGCTCTTTGGAATTGGAAAGGTGGGAAAGGATTTAACAACACAAACACCCATTGCCTATGATCAGTATCGAATGAAAAAACTGTTCGTACCGGGAATAGAACCCGGGTGGTTTGACACGGTAGCCAACGACATTGACCACTACATCACGGATGTACAATTTAATCGATGATATTTTTTTTACGATGTACTCTCCCAATGAATAACGTACATGGAATTCTAGTGGAGTCAATAAATTCAAAAAATGCTCACCGACCATTTTCAGTTTATCTTCATAAGATGTCTGAGATAACAACTTATGTCAAGTTTAAATTATTCTGATAACAATTAATCCGAGATTTCTTTGTTCGCTATGCTGGTTGAATCCCAGGTTCAAGTTAATCGGTACAGTTGAATGAATGATGCCGAAAAGTCAAACTCGGATATACAAAATTGAAATTCAAACTGTATTCGCTTTTGATACAGCGACTTCCCTCTTTGAGCTCATCTAGAAAACATGTATTTACTAAATTAGATTTAATGCCGGAGTTCGCTTACAGTGTTTTAATTATTGCCGCATGAATTATTAATACCCGATCGGAAAACCGATATTTCCGTTTAACGAATTCCAATAACGATACCGTTGTAATTGATTTATGACACATGATATAGCAATCTAATACCGGTAGCGAGAAGTCTATAGTATTTTTATCGACTTTATTTTGATGGCGAAAAAAGTGTTTTTTTTTTGATCTCGATATCGAGAATTCATTTTTCCACAGATGTGTCTATGTCTTAGCCTATCTCAAACTCATGATATTTATTGTTTTGCACATTTTAACGACAAAAAGCGTTTTAGTAATGCACAGGGCTGTGGAGTCGTTTGAAAATACGACTCCGACTCCAGCATTTACCAAAAACACGACTCCGATAAAAACAAGTCAAATTCTTCTCCTAACTTTCTTATCTATCTGTATTCAATTATATATCAACCAACCAATCCGGCCAAGAGCCAAATTTCACATATTATATGAAATAATAAAATGGTCAAACTTTTAAAATTTTCCGACTCCTAGTACAACTCCGGTCAAAAAACCCCGACTTTACGAACTCCAACTCCACAGCCCTGGTAATGCAGAAGAAGTTGAAAATAACTGCTGACTTCGTTGTCACTTTCTGTGAATTATCATTGGGGCTAAATAAAGTTTGAATCTTTTTTCAACACTTACAAACATTCTGAGCGAACGAATGAACTTGGACTGACCCGAAGATGACTAATGTGAAGCCCGGGTCGTTAAACGAAACTCGAATTTTATATTGAAATGAAATTCCATCAAACACCTCCTGTCAACATCCATCAAGTTATCAATTATTCTAACGATCTTGAGAATTGTCGAGTAATTTTAAAAGCTGTATTTCCCTTGTGCAATAGCGTTTAAAGGATTTCGACTGAGTGTGCTTGATGGAATTTCAATATCAAATTTGAATTGTTTGTATTTTGTAATTTTCCATGAATCAGTTCAAGTACATCCGTGCACTTGAAATGCCTGAAGATACAAAAATGTGAAACCCGGGTCGTTAGCGACAAAACTCATGGAAAAGTACAAAATTCAAACAACTCAAATTTGCTATAGCGTTTATTCAAGACATGATCAAACGCATATATCTTCAATTTTTTAGAATGATTTAGTCAATCATACTTTTGACCGATCACAGAGTTATCCTTAGTGATGTTGCAATGTGGCCGCTCATACAAATTTTAGGTTTCAGGCTTCTATGGGTTGTTTTCAAATTTGAAAAATATATTTTTTTTAACCATGTCCGCTCCCAACTTGGAGCATATGGACTCCTCACGGAGTTTATCTCAACATATGTGTTTTCTACGACAACTGCTTGTAACTCAGTTGCTCAACCTCTCTTTTTCGAAGAGAGTAGGAATGGAAAGGATACGAGGACTAGGACAGGACTAGAGATTAGCTAATCGCTGTCACTATGTGTCACTCATTGGGATCGGAAAGGTGGGAAGGGATTTTCAACAACACCCATGCCTTTTAACAGATTTATCGACTGAAAAATCTGCTCATACCGGGAATCAAACTCGGGCGGTCCGGCACGCAAGTCAAAGCCGTTGCCACGGACCGTTGAAAAATATAAATCAAACTAACAAAACTTTCTTCGAATCTTTTTCAAAAAGTGGATAGCTCTACTTTTGATCCTGTACCACTAGTTTTACTTTATTTTTTCATTCATTGCAATTAGAAAGATGCATAGGTATATTTTAAATTTAAGTGCAATCAAGTTGGACTAAGAAGTAAACTCTTAAAATAAGGCAAACATCTTAACTACCCTTCAAGTTTTGACATTGAAGCGATGTCATGTTGACGTAATATGTAGTTCATACACTGTTTCAATATCAGGGGTAGTCAATCTTTTAACAGTTTTCAGATATTTATCAAAATCTGGAAAATCACACATTAAATTTGTTAAGAGTTCACCGACAATATAATTTAAGATTTTTACTAGTTTTGCCACTTGCGACCTGGGCTTCTATCAGTGACAATTTCATCGGTCATAAAGATAATGAAAGACAAAACTCAGTTTTACAATGATAAAACTCATAACAAACTAAAATTTAATAAAAATAAATACTCCACCGAGTAAATTAAAAAGGCTTAAAGATGAATAGTCTAGAATTTTTATAAATAAATAAAACTCTTAATAAAAAAGATATATTATTAAATATTCTTAACAGGACAGGATGCTCGCCTTTATTACCATTATTCCCAATTAATAGAGTAATCATCCAACCTAACTGATTGATTGCAGTTCATTAGTTTATAGTTTAATAGTTTGTAATGTTTAACGTCATTAGAAATATATTTATTTGTTTGCTTTGTTTCGATTCTATAACCCTCTCTTGCGTCCCTTATAAAGGAATAATCCCAATCTGATTGATTGCACCTTATTAGTATCATTATGTTATTGCATTGTTTTGATTCTATCACCCCCTTCCTTGTTTTCTTTAGAAGGAAAAAAACCCGTAATCCACTTTGTAATTTCATAATTTAAAATGTTAGAATTTATCTTGCTTCATTACTCAAGCAAACTTTGCGATAGTAAGTCTGAAGATGCCTCTGAAAGAGGCGAAACACGTGTCACAGTTTGTTACACAATACGTGGAATAATCAAAGTTATTTTAAATTTTATATTAAAAATAAATGATTCGGACGTTACCAATACGTTTTGAGGAAAATAATTAAGTCGTTGTCTTATAAAAATAGCAAAATTGCTATATATTTTCACTCACTTTATTTTACAACAATTGCTTAGAGAGAGTGTGTGTGTGTGTGAAATTTTTGTTGGCGAATACGGTTTATCGATCGATTTTGCACCCCATTTTGTGGCACTGTCTTCTTTTTATAATTCTAGCATTCGTATATTTTTTTTCAATTAATCAAGCATTTTGTTTAGTTCACTACGTACTTGCAAAAATTATTTGCATTTTTATGTTCAGAATCAGTTTCGTTCATGGCGCGTATTTTAATTTTATAAACTAGAATTAATATAACGTATTTTATTTATTTAAATGTTATGTCTTTTCACCAAGAATTTCCAGTAAAACACCTTAACTGTTCACTGTCGATACTTGGTGAAATGGCATTATAATAAAAATAATAGCACATTTTCAGTACTTATCACACACAAAATGTATTGGATCAGGACTGGTTTCGCTCGTGACGAAAATTATCATCAGTTGATAATGCTCGCCATGAGTGAAACCGGACCTGATCCAATATTTTTTTTGTGGAATAATAACTACAAATGTGTTACTATTTTTACCTTAACTGTTGTTCATATTATGATTTTAAGATTAGTGCGCGAGCCACAGTTTAAGATTGGTACGCTTTTAAGGCAGTTGACAGCCCAACACTTTGAAAATTATACGCTGAAGCTATGCAAACATCGCGAATTCCTCTCAGTTATTCAATACGAAAGGTAAATATTAGCCAAGTATATAGTATAGTTGATATTAACTTTACTTAAGAGCTCTTTGAATAACAAACAAACTATGTTTATCTAAAGTCTGTTTTGCAACACCTGTCATACTTTGTAAATTACCTGCTTTAAATTGGAGAGAATATTGATAATTGTTTATGTATATATGCCGTTAATATTCCACTATTTGTTCTAATTGTCTTAAAATCGACATCTTTTGATTATTAAATATCTGTTGTTAACAGAATTAATCAATAGTAACATCTTTTTTTGTAAAATAGGTATATCTCTTTTAAGTTGTTCACTGTCAATACTTGGTGGAATAGCATCATATATAAAAAAATAAGAAAAAAAATGGTTGTCTGTAAAGTCGGTTTACGGACGATAGTTTAACGTGACAACGTCATAAGAAAACATTGATGAAATGATTGCATACTTTTATAAACAGTTGTAAACAGATCACGTGTAGGTACTGTAGGTGTATAAGTTGTGTGCTGCCGCTGTCTCTTTTCTACTTAGACGCATCGACCAATCGAGTGGAAGAGAGATAGATGCGGTACAATCCGAACGGTAGGCCGATCGTGCCTCTCTATCGCTTATCCGCGCTATCGCTCGCACGCTTGCCTTCGGCGTAACGCGACAAACGGGACAATGAGTCATGTTTTTTCGTGCGTGCAGCGGGCGTTCATCGATTAATAAGACGTTGTCACGTCAAAAATATTGTACTTATTCCACAGCTCATGTATTAAGATCAGGGCGGGTTTCACACGCCGTGAGAATTATCACGCTCCAAGTATTTTATTTATCATTTGATTAAAATAATAATAATAGTTGTTTGCGATGAGTGAAACCGGTACCAAACTTAATAAATCTAATGTGGAATAAGTACTAAAAATGTGCTATTATTTATATAAACAAATATATTTAAAATATTTGTCCTTACTGTTTACAATACCCGGGGTTTAAATGCATAACCGCCTCTCTCCACAAAGTCAAATTGTTCAGCAATCGAAAAAAACGATTTTAATCATCAAGTATAGTATTAGTATAATTTGAAAAGGGAACACAAAACGTTTGTATGGTGACAGGGTGATAGGTCAGTCTTCCCTGGCTCGTGATTGGTGCATTTAGATAGTGGCGGTTTTGAACTTCACATATGGTGGAGAGAGGCGGTTACGCATTAGATCGTCATTTTCGATGTCAAATTTAAATGGCTTAGTAGTAATTTTTCGATGGTTTGAAGATTGCAGGGCATAGAACGTAAGAACCTGATCATTAATCAATCATTATCTCAAAAATGATAATATATGGATAGAGGCGGTTATGCTTTTACATCTCATATAATACATCCCCAACCTCCATACTTGTGATTATAAATATAAATCACTAACTGTATTGTAACCCAATAATTGGTAGAAAACCAATACGTTTAAATAAATTTTTGAAGAGAAGGACTGGTTTCGCTCATTGAGATCATTTGCGAATATTAATAATGAACAAGACAAGATCTAAAAAAATCTACATTAATTTTATCTAAAGAGGAATAAAGAATATACCGTAATTCATTCATATTGTAGTGATGTTGCTAAATTCTTAAAAATAAAATGTACACAATTGATTCTTGATGTAAACTTATTATATTATGAAGAGACACAGTAGATCTTGGTGACTAGATTAATGTCCGATGTGAGTCCGATGATGTAGTCAAGTTATGTTTTAATGATACAATCTAGAAACGTGACAATATATTTTTGATGCCATTCAGATTTAAAACACCCTACACCAGTTGTATTCTTCTATAATTCAAGTTCTTTATACTACTCATTGCTAAGAAAGTTTGTCGTTTCCGTGAAGCAAAAAAAGTCACTTTTAAAAGTGGTTTAAAAAGCTATTCAACGTTTGAGCAATGCGTTATGAGCTGGTGGAAAATTTTGTTTTTATAATTTAATCAAATAATAAAACATAAAAGCCCACTGGAAAATTGTTGGTGGAGCCGTAATGGGAGCGAAATTTTAAATTTGTTTGCAAACATGTGAAAAAATATCATAAACACGTTAAACAACCATAAAACAGCAATAAACTAAAATGAGAGCTTTCAAACTTTTTAGTTTAATACAATATTACGAGCTTAAAAAAATTAACGAGCTTTCGCCATGAAAACGATTATTTTGTATATTTTTAGTTCTTATATTGTTTGAGTATCAACGTCGTTGGTCTAAGTTGTGAAACTCTCTGGCTTAAGTCCTAGTTTGGGCAGTTTCATTTTTCAATCTAATATTTAATTTATAGGCGTGGATTTTTGTGCTGTCCATAAGTTTTACTCCCACACTAACGAATTGAAAAAATAGCATTGTATATATGTATGTAGTTCAAAAATACGGTGAAAGAAAAAACAATTTATTTTAATATTTCAGAAAATATTTTATATATTTGTTGATAGTTATTTCGGCTTACGCCATCGTCAGTATTATATTTAAGTTTGCATTTAATTATTCTATATATACCGTTGTAAACAGGGTACACAGTACATCTTCTCCACTGTTCCAACATCCAAGTTTTATATGGTAATAATCAGTTATAACTAGAGACTCCAATTCGATTATCGAGTACTCGATACTCGAGTATACTCGTCCGTTTTCCAAATACTCGATACTCGAGTAATTTAAAAAATACTCGAGTAATACTCGTTTTAGTAATAATTGTCGAAAGTTTTTTCTTCTGCGAGAAATATAAAAACAAAACTTAAAATTAATTAAAAATTTGTTGAAATATATGTGGTATAAACTGAAATAAATGTTTTAATGATATTCAATATATTTCTTTATTTACTTATCATCTATTTATATACACAAATTCGAATTGAAAATATATATTTTGGTACATCTGAAACTACTCGAGTACTCGAGTATTTTGAAATTTTACTACTCGATACTCGAGTAGTTGAGATGTAGAGTAATTGGAGTCTCTAGTTATAACCAGGGCTGTGGAGTCGTCGCGGCGATTTTGCCGGAGTCGTACTCGGAGTCGGAAATTTTGAAAAGTTTGAACTTTTTATTTTTGTATATTATATGACAAATTTGGCTATTGGCCGGGATTGGTAGAGTTGATATTTAATTGAATACACACAATTATGAAAATAAGGCAAAAAAAGTGACAATATTAAACTTTTTTAGTCGGAATCAGAGTCGTGTTTTTGGTCAATGTTGGAGTCGGAGATTTTTCACCGACTCCACAGCCCTGGTTATAACGCCTTCCTCAGAACTATGTTTAAACAAACATACATTGACTCATATATATTTACTGATGTAGAGAGGGTACACAAAACACTTTTTCTAACATATTGCTTATTTGAAATAATATAGTACTAACTGTGACAAATTGTTTTACGTATTTCTTTCTATGAAAGCAAATAAATACGATGAAAAAAAATAATAATGTAATTAATTTCTACATAGTCTGTAGAATTAAAATATGTACATTGTTATTTTCACCGTGTTATAATGGAGTTCTACCAAGCAAATGCCAACTCAATCATTAAGTTTATTGAGATACCATACGGCGAAAGCCGGGTCGTTAGCGACAAAACACATGGAAAAGTACAAGCGATTCAAATTTTCCAGTAAAGTTTCACCATTTTTAGACTTGACTCTCTTCACTTCTCAATGGCTCAATTCTGCTCAGCTGTTAAATAGCTCAAAGAAAATAGATTTTTTTGGTGTGATCAGTATCATTAAATAAAAAAAACATGTTCATCCGAGTACTTTCCATGTAAAGCATTATTTATGACGTGTTGTTCATTTTTAAACCCTTAACGTTTGAAAGTCGTGATGAAGTGCAAACCCTCCACATGTTTGATCGATTTACCATAGCACCATGTATAAAACTGGAATCGAGTAAGCAGGTTTAAGAGACACTAAAATTTTTATATCCAATTTTGGCAGAGCAACGATACAATATTATAATGTTGCCGATATACAATGAAACATAAGAAGTATCCTGCGACACTTGTACATACAGTATTATGGGGGCTTTATGGCTGTGTTTATGGTTAATAAAAGCCTGCTTTGTTAAGATAAACAACGTCTCATTTTTTTAGTGAATAATATGATAACATCAATAAGAAACGGCTAAATTTTGGTGTAAGTCATGTAGTATTAAGTTTGTTGCGAATATGAATTCTCATCTACCGCCTTTACCTTTGTCATTTAAAACAATGTTTCTTTTAATACTTTGCATTTAATAAAAAATAATAATATATTTTAAGTACTTTTTCCACATTAAATTTATTTGATCAGGACCGGTTTCGCTCATGGCGTTGTGTTGAAAATGAACACATTGAGAAGACTTGGGTTTTTTCCTCAATCTGAGAGCATCCTCCATGGCGTTTGATGACGGGACTTAGGGACAGGATGGGAAGACAGTTATCTCTTGTGAAGATTTCAATCGGTATTCTATTGACCGTACTCTATCGGAGAGTCGGCTAGTTTATTTTCAAATCAGATTAAATTGTCGATTACAAACTCAGATACATTGCAGTTACAACCACATTTTAAAAGCGTAAGACCAAACGATTATATTGCGAATTCCTGCCGTCCGGAGAGCAGGAGCGACCGTGACTGTCGACTTTGACTGTGCGAGGATAACTGAACTAATTTTGGCTTCAAACAGGCGTATTTATACAGTACGATTCAAGGGTGCGTGCGGCACTTCCGACAGACGTGAAACGGCTGCTTCAGCACCGACTGGGAGACGTCGTTTGTAGATGTCGGTTACAAGATTTTATAACATTTTAGTGAATTTATTTGCCGATTTGTGAATTTATTAATCGTTTAGGTCTTATTATCATTGATTGAGGTGATAATAAGATCTTCCGAGAGAGTTCTGATACCCGACAACATCATGCGGTGTCAACCTTAAAAGTGAACTTTGCATTTATTTATTTCTAATAGCTTATTTTCTCAAAAAGTTTTTACAAATACAAAATCCATAAAATGCTAACTACAATCAAATAAATATTTTAAATCGACACAATGGAAATCGAGTAAAGTCCCAAAAGTTTCAACAATATCAAGTCTTCATTATCAATGAATTGGTTCAATTGGAATTGACTTGGTAGAACTCCATTACAAAACAATGAAAAAAAAAAAGAAAACTTTTTCGTTCTGCAAAATTCCTAATACGTTTTTGAATCGTTAAATTTTGATTCTTTCCCAAATATGAAATAAAGCAACCGCAGTATGCTTAGGTACCACATTTTAATTTGCACTCGATGGAAATCGAACTAAAAAGCCCTGAAAATGTTATCTCATAATATCAAGACTTTATTATTCATGCATTGGAATTTACTTGGTAGAACTCCATTATAAAACGATGGAAAAATATCAATATTTATTTCTACAAAAAATATATACTATGTGGTTGATAGCTATTTCGTTACCATGCCATTGACATTCTTTGTAACAAGATAAACACTAGCCATTCGCCGTTACATAGACCATTAGAAAAGACTTAAAATAATTAATTGACGTTCACTACCACTAGATAAACCTAGATTTGCTATCATTCTAAGAAATACATAGAATCAATTTTTCATATTGAATGCTACAATTTTCAATACCAAATTAATATATTAGAATAGTTTAGAAGTTTTGTGTACCTTTTCCGAGACTGTATATAAAGCTTAATTTAAATAAGGTTTAATCATAGTTATAACAAAGGCGTAAACCGAAATATCTATTAAATATATATTTAAAAAAAAAAATATATATTAAAAAAATACATTGATATATTTTCATGTGAATTCTCAATTTATTCTTTATTACTAAGAATTTCGACTGAGGGTGCTTGGTGGAATTTCAATATCAAATTTGGATCGCTTTAATTTTGTTGTTTTCCATTAGTTTTGTCGCTAACGACCCTGGTTTCGCCTTTTGGCTTCTTCAGGCATTTCAAGTAAACGGATATACTTGAGCTCTTGAGCTGACTTAGTTCTGACTTGAACTAATTCGTTTTTGATAATAAACAATTCTTTGAGTACAATCCGGTTGATAGTATTTAAATTCATATGGCTGACACTTTTCGAACCATCGTTCAATTGCATTTAAATGAATTAAAGTCTTAACTTTGTTAAGCTGCCAGCAGTGGAAGCTTATATTGCCCATACTAAACATTCTCGATATTCCATAGCAATGTGCAGAATTTGGATTGTTGGAAAACGTAACACGAGTTTGGCGTTAGGTTGGATAACATGCAGGCCGCACACTTAATGGTGTAAACGAAGGGTAAAGCAGTTACCAGGGAGGAAGCTGTGAGAGGTTGTGCAATTTTCTAGCTGCTTTCTTAGGGTTGCCAGTGATAACATATCACTTAAACTATCAATAAATAGTTTTTTATAATGACAGAGAGCGGACAAATCAGCCCCTCATAACGTCCAAAATAAAAAGGCGACAATGCACCTGGCTTGGGCATGTGCTGTGGTTGTCCCAGGGGAGCCTGAATCCTGCCTGCCTCTTGGATGAATCCTAACGCTCCGGAAGGCCTTTGATAACTATCCATAGAATGTACTCAGGGGAGCTACGGGACGCCGGAATGACCTGGGAAGAAACGAGGAAGTTGGCAGGTGATCCTTGAGGCACCGTGTGGCGGTCAGATGCTCCGAATAAGGAGCGGATATTAATTGGGACACTGCACTACATTTGCACTAATCTGCTGAACCACCAAATATAAGCCAGTAAAACTGAATCAAAAACATTAAGATAAATAAAAAATACTAGACTTGGACAAATTTATCGTGATAGCAGTGAAAAATACTGAAATTTCACGTTAAAAAGCTTCTTTTGATAATACTATGAAATTTAAAAAAAAATCTTTTTTCCGAAATATAATTCTTTAAAAGAGCATCCCGGTAGTAATACAAAACTAATTAGTTTAAAAGTTCTTATGTATCCCTATTTTTAATTGTTAACAGGTATAAATTAATTCATGGCTGCTTTGGTTAGCGACCCTTTAGAATGCATGTAAGGTGTTGAGAAACTTAGAAATTCTAAAAGCGCATCGTGCATTAAACGATCTAAAAGCCCGATATTCCACGGTCTGCAAATTTCGACCACCGATATGTAGCTCTCCATACTAATTTCTCAACCGCATACAAAAGTTGCACCTAGTTTTGTTAAAATAAATATATTGTTAGTGGTAGAATGATTTTTGAAATATGTAGGTATGCATTATATTGATTTTAAATTTGAATAAAATTAAATCTCTTTTTGAAATCGATATATTATGCAATATACATATAATATTTAAATTTCGAGTATTACACCACGGTTCCAAGAAATTTCACTATTTGAAAAATGTTTTAAAATTATTATAAACGTTGCTCGTGGCCTTCAAGCCACGTCTCAAGTACTGCGTGCCATCACGCGCGCTTGTTTAGCCGGCCCTACCAGCACGGATTTGTTTTTGGCGTGTAAACACGGCCGTGGCATCGCAGAGATTAATCACCTCATCTTAAAAAAATTGACATTCATGTATTTTATTATTCTGTCTTCCATTTTTGTGGTAAAGTTCAGGGTGAAGCTTGGTCACCTCAACCAGTCTCCTTCTCTCCACTCCACTCAGCCTTCGCTAGTCACTGACCTCCAGAAGCCGTCCAGCCCAGTGACTTTTTCAGCATTAAAACGTGCGAGGCGTTTAATAGGCTTTCACTCATCCAAGTGTGATATAATGTCCGGCGTAGGCGTTGAGTTTCAGAAAATAAATCACATCGTTGTGAATGTTGCGTGCAAAGTGTGTTTATATTCATAACATTATTATTTTCATTATGAAGTCATAGACAATAAAATAAAACAATTGAACTAGACAACAAGAGCGTTATTAACGCTTTTTGAAGAAATAAATTAATATGTAGCTTCTTTACAAGACACAAAGTCTAAAAAATAAGATACATTCACGGATCCTTGATGGTGAAAAGAGCCAAACAATTCCTTCAGAATGATATGATAAGTTTTTTGAATCTCAAAATTCAAATGAGTTATTTGATAATTTAGGATTTAGACTGAAGGTGCATTTCATTCGTGTTGAAGTGACTGAAGATACCGGATGGCGTAACCCAGGACCAAAGCGACAAAACTCATGGAAAAGTACAGGGTACAACTATTCATTTTTGAGAGCTATTTTAATTAACATCACGTCAAATATTTCCTTTGAAATCATATGTAATAATTGATTGTGGGTAACGTTGAAAAGCTCACAGTATTGGATCCCAGTAGGGAATGTTTCATAAATTGATTAATGGAAATATGGATGTTTGTTATATCTAAAAATTACTTTCACCTATGTGAGACTTGCTTCCGCGATGGTCTTTATGGGCTCGAATCCCAGAACAATCAGCCTATCCTTTCATTTATTCCTGATATGTATACTCTTAGTAAATTAAAGCGGCTGAGTAACAAAGTAAAAACAGCTATTTTATAAAAAAAAAAGGTATAAATACCTTCATAAGGATGCCATGTGCAAGTCATTGAGTAAATATTTATGCATATTTTTTTGCATAATTTCACAAGGCTCTCCGCAGCCAATTTGATAATGTTTTTTCAACCATAATAAAGCAGTTGTGTATTGATATACAGAAACAATTAGTAATAAATTTAATGTTTCCATTCCATACAAACAATTTTCAATGCAATCACTGAAATTTCAATAAAAGTAATTATACAAAAACAGTCATAAATAAAATTCACATCCGGAAAACCGTTGCACTGCTGGAAAAATCTAATTCAATCATCACGCATCAACCAATTAAACATTTGCTAACCTTTTAAAGCCCTACGGTCCAATATGGGACCAGTGATTATGGTGCACTTCGCTATTACACTGATTTACGATTATAGTTTCCAATATATGAATATTAGCTTTCATAAATAATGTCTTTGAGATACCAATACATAATTTTATTTTAAGTAATGCTAAATATTTTTGTCATAATGAGGAATAGAAAAATCTGCGTTACAAGGTTGACTTTTGGGATATGCGTTAAGTTATATCTGGCGTACCGTAATAAATCAGCTTTATTCCCACCATACAATATATTTTAATGCCTAGAAATTTATCCTTTGGGGTGACCAATTCTTTTTTCAAGAAAGATGTAGTAAAAATGGATGTTGTTTATTTGTTTACCAAGAGAATTATAAAGCGTGTAAGATGCTTTGCTGGTGTTTGTTAATTATAAGCAATCTTTTATTTCGCTTATACTTTTTATTTTCCTCACATAAGTAGGCTGGGTTGTTTTAGAGACTTAATTATTTTTATAAGAGCTACGGGTTGCGCGGATATTACGTAAAAAATTCTCGGGCGTTAAAAGGTTAATGTTGTTTTTGAAATTTGCGAGTGTATCCTGTGGCATGGCGCGCATTTGCGGAAATTGCATTCAACCTAATAAACACGATTAGAAGAAGCTGTCAGAAGCAAGCGGCAAAAGCTGCTTTCGGAATAAATGCGAAAAGAAATAAATTAGTGATGGGGTTGTATAAATGTGCACATAGCTTCTTAAACCTATTATGGAACCGTTTTGTACTGGCAGGTTTGAAAAAATCAGTTCTGTGAGAACTGTCAAACTTTCCTTGAAAGCTGTTTTCATTGAAGCATAGAATTACGGGACTGAAATGCTCGTTCTTTGTTTAAGGAAATGAATTGCATGTTATTGCAAGGAATTGCAGCTGACGCCGATTCATCATGAATTTGATAAACATAATAACGATAGTACATTCAACGGAAAATTTATAGAAATAGTTTTCTTTCAAAAGAGTGGAACGAAGTGGGACTTGAAGTCCTTGAAGTACGATCGGCACTTTTTCTGTCGATTTATCAATTCTATTCGAATGCATGGGTGTTTGTGATATCAATAAATTCCTTCAGGTCCTATAAGTGGGACGTTGCAAGAGTGATTAGTAACCACTAGTTCTGTTACTTTCTATCATCTCATCAAACTAAAGAGAGGTTGGGGGACTGATTAACAATATATTCTAGTACAAAAAAGAATGTCCAGATATCTCCATTACTAAGAGGTGTGGACATAGATTAAAAGAATTATTGACATAAAAAACATACATTGTTTTGATATATATTTATGTAAGTAGTACACATTACACACTGACTGCAAAAGGTTAAGAGAGTGATCACCAAACAGTCGCTCGCGGTGGCATTTTCAGTGGCTCGTAGGATGTTGTGCCATATTTATAAATTTGCCTAAGATCAAATTTTATCAATCGCTTGGGATCAAAAACAGTAGTCTTGACAAATTAAAAGCAAATGCTGCAATATCTTAATTTTAAATTTAAATATCTAAAAAAGTGTGGCAAATTGACTAGATTTTATAATAAAGGGTCTATTTATAAGGACGCTTAGTTTTGAAATGTAAATAAAACAAGTTGTTTGTGAGATTTCGACTAAATTTTAATTTCATTTGTAAGTATATTTTACGGCATTAAATATGGAATATAGCATCAAATGTCTGCCAATATCCATTCATTATAAAATGGGCCATGTCGCTAAAGTTAACCAACGAAAGGATTCAAATTTGATCTTGAAATTCCATTAAGCACCGTCAGTTGATATCCTTAATTATAAAATATTACACTTTTACACTGCGTTCTCATGTTGTGTTACAACAATCAGTTCTAGTTTCGCTCATCGCAAGCACTACCAACTGAACATATGTTATATTTAAAATAAAGCTTTTACACCATGAAGTGACAGTTATCACCTGTCGGTCCCTGTGGTCTAGAGGCAAGAGCTTTGTCCTAGCGATCGGGGGACCCGAGCTCAATTCTCAGGAAGGTTAGCTTTTTTCAATTGAAAAAAAGAGATCTTGGGCTGGGTGTATGTATAGGGTCTTTTTATAAGGACGCTTAGTTTTGAAATGTAAATAAAACAAGTTGTTTGTGAGATTTAGTATATTTTACGGCATTTAATATGGAATATAGCATCAAATGTCTGCCAATATCCATTCATTATAAAATGAGCCATGTCGCTAAAGTTGACTTTTTTGACAAATTTGAGTAAACTTCCAACTGCTCCAGAACCCAATCAGGCGTTGTCTGTGGTCGTTTACCTGAAATTCCTTGGTTAGTTGGATTTTATACGGGTGCAGACATAAGGTCCGATTCAAAATTCGCCAAGTTGAAGTCGCAGAAAAGCCAAGTTCTTGTGAACAACGAGAAATAAGCTGCCTTGGGTTTTCCTGTACACTTTCACACACAGCAGCAATGTTTTCACCAGATATTGTATTTTGATGACGTACAGGTAGGTGTTGGCCGATTATTTACCAAACTGGTTGACTCAAATTTGGCCACTAAACAATGAATAACCTACTCAGCAGGACAAAGTAACATATTTTGAACCTCCCTATTGAAATACCCTTTATAAGTAGCTCGTCAGACAATTTCATTTTCTGAAAGTAGCTCACATCTTTATTGAGCTTGGAGACCAATGGCTTAAGATATAATCACTGTTATCCATGTTATCAAGTGTTGTGATAAAAGGTTTTTAGTGTTTAAATAAAATTAAGCAAACCTTATAAGAATACTGCTGATTCTTGTAAAAAAACTCAAATCACAGTGAATATAGTAAAATCTTAAAAACAGGTTCATTTTTAAAATAAATACTATTACATTCTTGCTATGTGTATTTTTTTCCTTCGTGGAAAACGAAAATAAAAATATACGCGAGATTTTCATTCCGGGGCGTTCTTTTATTTTATTCCTTGAACAAGATTTTGATAAAAACGTTCGCTTTTTTCCAGACTGAGTTCCATAAGCTAAATGACTTGGACGTAATCCAACCCAAAAATGCACAAAGGAAGTAACCGATAGCTATTTATTGTTGAGTAAAAAATTTACAGCCCCATTAGCAGAGACTTTTCCCATATTTTTTCGTGGGTATTTATGAATCTCCCAGCATCGAGGAATATATATATATTTTTACTCTGCGAATAATCTCAATGATTAAACATAAAAAAAAATATTTAAATAAAAATAAAATAAAAGTAAAATAATTCATCCGTTTTTTTTATGAAGTGAATTTTAAATGGGAAAAGTATGCAAAATTACGTATAAATAAGTGAAATAAAAATACCATACAATTTCATTCGAAACAAACTTAACAATATAGTGTAGAGTGCAATTTTTTGTCAGAGGTAAATAAAAAATAGTTGATTTATTTTAAAAAAATAATGTGATACCCTTTTATTTCTTTTCTCATAACTTCCTTAAAATGATTGTGTAGCAAAAAACATCCTTTATAATATTATAATGTGACGTTTATCTTTACTTTTCAGAATAATGATCCAAGAAAAGGTCTAGTTGTAACTTTCTACAATAAATACAACTAATTACATAGTCTTTCTTTCACAGAATTTCTGATAAAGATCGGGACCGATTTTGCTTAATAGTTTTTAAGCTTTAAGCACTAAGGCGCGCTAGTTTTTCTCAAGTTGCATTCCCTTTCCATCACTGCTGGAAGGGCGCAATCGCTACAGTTCAAGAGGTCTGCTTACTGTTTCGTTTCTATCTATGGAGAGTCATCGAGAAGAATGGCTCCCCGTGTATAACGATTTTCTGATGCCTTCCCGTCATAATTCTGCAGGCAAGTGACCGTTGGATTTTAGTAATGGCCCACTGTAGACTCCAATTCGAGAATACTCAAAACTCAAGTATTTTGAAAGATACTCGAGTAATACTCGTTATTCATGAATGAAGATTTATTTCCAAATTTTTTTCACTCGTTTAAAAATTAATATATATTGTTTAACTTTTAACTTTGTCTTAAGCGTGGTTTTTACAATCAGTTCATATTTTTTTAAATGGTTTTCCCATTGACTATGTATGCTATTCAAAAATTTCTTTTCTTACTTTTGCTTTGAGTCCTGCTGACTTATCAATGACAAATTTATGATGACGAGAGTCTATGATGACAAGAGACAAAATATGTATTTATTAATATACACACATTTGAATAACTCTGAAACTGCTCGATTTTTTTGAAATTTTTCTACTCGATGCAGGAGTATTTGAGATCTACGGTAATTGGTGTTTTTAGCCCACTACCCTTTTAGATGTTTTTCTAATGAACTCGCGAATAGTGGGTACAAAAGCTTTTGAGTTTTCAATCAAAAATATTTTTTTCAATGTTCCTACGATTTCATAAACAGGTCATTAAATTTATTTCAGTAAAACATTTGTTTGACAGTTTTCATAAAAATAAACAATAAACAAAAACAAATATTCAATCTCGTATATAAAGAAGAATAACATCATCCAATTCAATGCATAAACCATTCCTGTGTCTTGTTTGGTTTCGCATCCCCGAAAAGCACTTTACTGCTTCAACCACTTCACTAACAATTATTTATTCTAAAAGAGAGGTTAACGCCCCCACAGCATGGTAGAAGAAAATATAAACAAAACAAGGCTTTGTGACAACTTGTTTTAGAAATTATCACGAATAGTCTTAGAGCAGGGGTCCCCAATCTAGTTGGACAAGAGAGCGCATTTAAAAAATAATGTGGGCACCAATTTTTTAAAAAAACAATGATTTTTTCAACCATGTCCGATCCCAACCTGGAGCATGTAGACTCTTTGTGGCTTTTATCTCAACATGTGTTTTTTTCTGCGAGAACTGCTTGTTACTCAATTAGCTAACTTCTCTTTTTCGAATAAAGTTAAAACTCGTTGAAAAGATTATCAGTGTAAATTTTTTCTTGCTGTGCCGTTTCTTGAACACAATCAGCAAAAAATGAAGTCATTTATATTTTTTTTAATTGGAGACAATTGGCTCAGTAGTTGTAAACTGGACAAACTGTTTTTGAAGCACTTGAATGTGTGTGACACATAATGCCACGTTTAATTCACTGTAACCATTTACCATTTGGGAAATGCAAAAGAGACTTCACCTGTCGATTAGAGACTCCAATCACTCATCATCTCAACTACTCGAGTATCGAGTAGTAAAATTATCAAAAATACTCGAGTAGTTTCAGATGTACCAAAATATATATTAATCATTCAAATTTGTGTACATACATAAATAGATGATACATAAATAAATATGCTTATTTTATTCAATTAATAAATTTATTTCACTTTATGAAAATATCAAAAGTAATAGAGAATTTAACGTCTCAAATTTTAATTTGGTTCAAAGTTTTGTTTTTTTATTTCCGCAGTAGAAACTCTCTCTGTTGCTGTGGACGTCGGCTTAAAAGCTACCATTGAATTAAATAGTGCTATATAGTTTTGCTGTCCACTGTTTAAAAAAAATACAATTCGGAGTATTTTTCAAATTACTCGAGTATCGAGTACTTGAAAAATGGCCGAGTATACTCAAGTATCGAGTACTCGATACTCGAATTGGAGTCTCTACTGTCGAAAATTGATCCACAAACAAATTTTGCAAAAAAATAATCTTAAAAATATTGTATTGGGCGCACAAAAATCGGTCAGCGGGCACAGGGTTGGGGATGCCTGTCTTAAAGCATCGGTGCGGTGAAAAGAGTTTATAAAGTACCTTTGCTCACTTTGTGTTGTGAACTTAGAAAATTCTTAGTAGGTATCATTTGATTATTTATAAGCCAGCCTGAATTTATATTACCACCCCAGTCTTAAAAGTTCAGTTCACTACGATACCAAATTCGAATTATTTGAATTTTGAACTATTCCATAAGCTTTGTCACTAGCGACCCGGGGTTCGTCTTTCTGCATCTTCAGACATGTCAAGTGCACTGATTTACTTGAAGATATTTCTTAATTAATTATTTTCATCTAGATACAAAAACAATTTTTTGTCTTTAAAGGTGTTCACTGTCAATACTAGGTGGAATGGCATTATGGTCAGTCCCTGTGGTCTAGTGGCAAGAGCTTTGTCCTAGCGATCGGGGGGCCCGTGTTCAATTCCCGGCAAGGTCAGATTTTTTTCAATTGAAAATAAAGAGATCTTGGGCAGGGTGTATGTTATTTATCGTTGATTTTGTGCACAACCGATTCATTATTTACCATCAGAGTTAATCTCGTATGACTTTAAAAATTACGAATATTTGGCGCATTGGCCTAAGCTGTATTGCCAATTTTTTTTTAAATATTTAAATCAAATAAAATATTTAAAAAATATAATAAAAATAATAACACATTTTTAGTACTTCATTCCTAGCATTCATCAGTTGATAATGCTCGCCATGAGCGAAACCAGTCCTGATCCAATACATTGAATGTGGAAAAGTGCTGCTTTGCGGTTGCGAATTATGGAACATTACAAAAGCACAGTATAACCGTATACTGTGCTTCAAAAACACATGCCTGTGGCGAATATTAGGAGTACGGTGGTTTCACTTTGTCAGGAACACGGAGGTAATAGAGCGGACATTATTACGTCCAAAATAAAAAGGCGACGATGCAACTGGTTTGGACATGTGCTGCGGATGCTCCAAGGGAGCCTGAAACCTGCCTTTCTCTTCTATCAACCTGATGGATCCCGACGCCCAGGAAGGCTTTTGATGACCATAGGATGTACTCAATGGAGCTACGGGACGCCGGGAAGAAGCAAGGATGTTGGCGGGTTCTATTGAATCCTGGAAGCATTGTATCCAGTGACGGCTGGTGACGGGGTGCTGGGGGGTGCAAAAGGAAGTATCAACTATTTTTCCGTACTACGGAAGAGAAACAGTTGGTATTGCGAACATCTGAATTGAAAGTCCATGCTATAGAAGTGTTTTAAAATCCAATGAATAGGAAAGAACTCTTGCAAAAATGGTTGAATCTTGCTTTGCACCCCCCAACACCCCTTCACCAGCCGTCACTGATCGTGTCCCTGCCATATGCTCCGAATAGGGAGCGGATATAGAAAAAAATACGTTATAAAAATGTGTTAGAATTTTATGTAACGAGGTTCTGTGAAAATACTCAGAAACATGTACGTATGCGCCAAATCGGGAACGTGCATCGTGCACGACAGACAGTTTTAAATATTACAAAGCAAGTCCATTTCCGCTGCAACATTTAAACGAAAAGCTCTGCGTTACCCGAGCTTAAATCGTCTAATCCCCCGTGTAAGCCACAAACGCGACAGATCGAAACATACAAAAAAACATCATACGACTCCCGCTTAACTTTCGATGTATTTATGAACAACAGGAAGTATTTACGGATTATTTCTAACCGAGAAATATCGCTGAATTAATAATAGTTACTATCCCAGCTATTCGTGTTACCTAATGAAAGAATTTATTAGTGGCAATAAATAATAGGATGAGAAATATTGTATCGCACTCGTAGTGGTAAAAAAAACATTAATGAGTTATATAAAATTTAAAATTACACCCATTCCTCGCATAACACGATACTCGCTTAACACGGTTTCAGTTTTGTTAAAAAAAAAAATTTTTTCAATTAAATCTTGTTTTGCAGACGTGCGCAAAGCTGTGGGAATATCTAAGAATAACGGTTAGGGTATATCTCGACGACAACTGTCCATTTTAAATGTAAAAAAATAGTTCCTGAAATACGTAAAACAATACATCAGAAATTTATTCTCTCGTTGCCCACTCTGTATATTTAATATCTTCTGTTTGCTAGTGAGAGTGGCTGTGTTCAGAATGTTTCAATAAATTTTCAGTCCTATCTACCAATTCCTTTAATGTTATTGATTGATTGAGTAGGCATTTACTTGGTAGAACTCCATTATAATACGATAAGAAAAATAACAATGTATTTAAGTTCTACATAAATTATTTTATATACATATTTGTTGATAGCTATTTCGGCTTACGCCTTCTTCAGAACTATGTTTTAAACGTGTATTAGAGATAGCTTATATACATAGGCTAGACAGGGTGCCCCGTACATCCTCTCTTTCTTTTGAAACCATACGTCATATGGAGGACATTACTTTAGACCAATAAATTAAACTTATTTAAATTATACAATACTTATAAAAATTTAACTATCCATAATTTACCGAGCCATTCATTGTAGAGGTGATGCAGACCAAGCGTAGATCAATAACAGAAAAAAGTATTTTCAATTGTTCCGATTATTGGCTGAGCGGGAATAATAGAGCATTGGTGCAAGCTTATTAAAAGGTCATACTGAAGAGGCTTTAAACCTATGCCTAAGCTCTTTCGGTAGAACTGGTAACAATTGTAATATTAAAACCTAGCCATCCCGAACACTATAAATTTTGTCCCAACAGCTACTTTATTTAAATATCTATCTTAATACTAGTGATAAGATGTCTTAACTTTTGGTATTTTTAAATCATAGTTTTTTACACCTTTTGCAGAAAAAAAATATGATATTAATTTGCTAGTTGCGCCGTAATCGATTAAAAAAGAGAAGAAGTCGGAATTTTTCAGTCTAATGAGCGGTAAGAGAACGAGACCATAGTGAGTCATAGATAACATAGACGGAGTGTTTCATATGTGGCAACAATAAAACGCGATAAGCAATTAGATAAGAGATAAGGTAATGTGACTTCGAGCATGGTTATTGGCTTGTCAGTCCGCCATAGCCGTTGGAGTGCAAACGTCGTCGTTTTCATGCGAGACTTACATAAATATGAATAATTATAGGAAAAATAGGAATTTTTATATGATTTTTTTTTCAGAAAGATGTATATATACGTCAAAGCATAATCAATCATTTTTTTATTGCAGTCTATGCCAATAAGGCCAAAACAATGGGGTCTTTTTTTAACCCCCTTCGGCCTAAGAGTCATTTTTCAAGGATAGTCCTACGAAGGTTTAACTCTTTTGAAGTAACTAGTTCAATTGATAGTCTAAGTCAGTGCCTGGCTTATTCATAGGAGTTGTACCGCACTGTTAATGACATTAGAACTGCAGTATTTGGTCGCCAGCCTTTGCACACTGCACCGAAACCGCACTGGATCCTGTACTCCCACACTTCTATATATGCGAATGAACGTTTCATTTTGTAGGCTGTAGCGAACTCCAGGTATAAAATAAATGATTTTATGGCAATGAAAACGTAATAAATATTTTATAAATCAGCATTTTATAAAGATGCTGAAAAGCGAAACCCGAATCGTTTGTGACAAAATGGTTGAATCTTAATCATATGTCGAAGTATTACTGAAAAAGTGTTTTGCTAATTCAAAATAATATCTTTCCACCAACAAGCGACAGTAAGTTCTTGGTTGCAATGCATTAAATTTTAATAAATAATAAAACCAAAATTCGCAAAGATCAGAGTCGGTTTCGTTAATCGCGAAAAGAGTTTTGTAAATAACGACCCGGGTTTCGTTTGACGGTATCTTAAGGCATTTATCAAGTGCATGAATGAGCTTCTTCAGTTCAGTTCAGCTCAAAATTCAATCGATTTAAATCTGATATTTAAATTCTGTCATGTACCTCCAGTCGAAATTCTTCATCAGATGTGTTATCTATTTAATTTAAGGAAAAAAAATCCGCATTGAAATATATTTTTTCGTCTTAATAAAGCTGATTTTTAACGGTCCGCCGGATATAAAACAACGCACATCCCAAAAGTCAACCATGTAACGCAGATTTTTATATTCCCCCTTATGCCGAAAACATTTAACGTAACCGAAACCATAATTATGGGACGGTATCTCAAATACATTATTTATGAAAGCTTATATTCATATGTTGAAAACTTTTATCATAAATCAGTGTAATCCGATTAAAAAGTTAAAGGATTTAGGAGTCTTCCATTTGCGTTTGGACTTAATACAATTATTATTTTTAACAAATGTTGAACTTTTAACAATTATTATTTTTTTCTGACGAGGGCGTAAGCCGAAATAGATATCAAACAAATATATAAAATAGTTTATGTACAATTAAAATACATTGTTATTTTTTTTACAGTATTATAACGGAGTTCTACCAAGTAAATGCCTACTCAATCAATAATATAATGTTGAACCTACTTTAAATAGTTCGCGTACCACGTGTTTTACATCACTTACTTACTCTTTTAAACTTCTGTTGCATCCACACTACCGTTATTTAATTAAAGTTGGGTGCATGTGTTCGCGTTCCAGGTGATTAACCCTATTGAAACCGCATTAGACCGGCCTTAACTTTACTCTACATTACTAAACCCTATCTCCACCGAGTGCAACTTCACTTCAAATCCACACTAATTTATGGGTACGGTTAACCATCGAGTGATTGCCCTTTCAAAGAGTTCAGTTGCTTTTATAATATAAAAAAGTTAATAAAGGGTTTTTCAATAGGGACGCTCAAAATATGTTACTTTGTCCTGCTGAGTAGATTATTCATTGTTTAGTGGCCAAATTTGAGTCAACCAGTTTGGTAAATAATCGGCCAACACCTACCTGTACGTCATCAAAATACAATATCTGGTGAAAACATTGCTGCTGTGTGTGAAAGTGTACAGGAAAACCCAAAGCAGCTTATTTCTCGTTGTACACAAGAACTTGGCTTTTCTGCGACTTCAACTTGGCGAATTTTGAATCGGGCCTTATGTCTGCACCCATATAAAATCCAACTAACCAAGGAACTTCAGGTAAACGACCACAGACAACGCCTGATTGGGTTCTGGAGCAGTTGGAAGTTTACCCAAATTTGTCAAAAAAGTCAACTTTAGCGACATGGCCCATTTTTATAATGAATGGATATTGGGAGACATTTGATGCTATATTCCATATTTAATGCCGTAAAATATACTTACAAATGAAATTAAAATTTAGTCGAAATCTCACAAACAACTTGTTTTATTTACATTTCAAAACTAAGCGTCCTTATAAAAAGACCCTTTATAATAAATGAGTCGTATATTATCAAAAGTAGAACTATCTTAAAACGGTGAAAAAATTAACAGTGTATTATAGTTTTACAGAAATTAGTTTATTTTATAAATATTTTATAAGGATTTATAAACTTTTAAAAAAAATATTTGACATTACAGCTTACGCCAATGCGCCAAATATACTTAATTGTGAAAGTCAAACGAGAATAACTCGATTATAAATTATGAATCAGTTGTGCACAAGATCAACGATAAATAACATACACCCAGCCCAAGATATCTTTTTACAATTGAAAAAATCTAACCTTGCCGAGAATTGAACTCGGGTCCCCTGATCGCTAGGACAAAGCTCTTGCCACTAGACCACAGGGACCGACAATTTTATATACTTGTTGATAGCTATTTCGGCTAACGATATGGTCAGAACTATGTTTAAGCATGCATTTACAATGTTCACCGTGTTATAATGGAGTCATGCCAATTTAATAATAAAACTATTCACTCTTTAACTTTTCGAGAAAATCAATCAATGTTTGTTTGTTTGTTCATATTTTTATGCGCTGTCATACCGTTCATTTTGAAAACGTATTGTTGCACTTGCGCAAAGCTTTAAGGCTTAGTACAATTATTTTTCAGTTGATGCCACGTGTGTCGTACCAAAGACAGCCGGGAAAAGACAAACAGTAAACGTCAAATGGCAAATGTCATCGATGCCGGTCAATGTTAGTGAAATTATTTATCTTAAATATTGTGCATCTGAAAGAACTTCAATTTCAACACTTTTCTTTCTTTCAGTGTCATTGCAACGCTTCCAGCTAGTTCTAATATAAAATTCAACACAACTTTGATTATTCCAAGTATTGCATCTTCGGACTTACTATCGCAAAGTTTGCAAGTAATAAAAAAGATTGATTCTAATATTGTAAAATAATAAAATTACAAAATCGAGTTTGATTTTTTTTCTTTTTTCGGGAAGTTAGGAGGAGTTTATAGAAGCTAGTTTAAATATTTAAAAAAATTGGTGTCTCTAAAGTCGGTTTACGGACGATAGTTTAACGTGACAACATCATAAGAAAACATTAATGAAATGATTGCATACTTTTATGAATAAAATGGAATCATTTTTATTGAATTATCATTATTTTGTATGCATACGATATTTTGTATATTTGTTATACGTTAATCAGATTTTTAATATGCAAGAATTAATTACCTTTATTGCCGCAATTTTTGTTGTAATATAAACAATGAAAACCACATTAACATTTCACTTCACTTTATAAACAGTTGTAAACAGATCACGTGTAGGTACTGTAGGTGTATAAGTTGTGTGCTGCCGCTGTCTCTTTTCTACTCAGACGCATCGACCAATCGAGTGGAAGAGAGATAGATGCGGCACAATCCGAACGGTAGGCCGATCGTGCCTCTCTATCGCTTATTCGCGCTCTCGCTCGCACGCTTGCCTTCGGCGTAACGCGACAAACGGGACAATGAGTCATGTTTTTTCGTGCGTGCAGCGGGCGTTCATCGATTTATAAGACGTTGTCACGTCAAAAGAGTTACTCAGGTTTTCAGAATATAAAAAATCGTATATAAACGCAACCTCGCTTTGAAAAATATTGAAGGTATTAAGCAGCTTATTTGTTTTCAAAGGATTCTTATGACGCTTTCGCAAAGCTGGCGGAAGAAGGTTGCGTGGAACACGAAGTTTTCAGAATCTGAAAATGCAAGCTCCCGGGAAGTGAGATAAAAATTTTGATGAAAAGTATTTTGATAAAAGTAGTAAGCGAATATTTATCTCAAAAGCATGCCTTGTCTACCGTTTGAAAGACTTTTAAAGTTGCAATGGAGATGACGTGTTGGCAGGAGACTTGGGAATATTATAAACGCTGCAAAATGATAGGAAATACATATTCAAAGTTGTTATATTCCTTTTCTATAAAAATGTTTTCAACCATAAAATGTATACCTTGTGATATATTCTAAATGCTAAGGCTATTTTATAAAAATTAAGACACTGGCGTTTTTGTCTTTTTGTATATTTTTGTCTCACGTTGCACATATGTTTCTTAACATTTCCGTCCCAGTGGGTATAACAGTTTACCACGGCTAATTTCAAATTTATTCGGGGATCGACATAATCTCGATTATTCACTAGAGTCAATATACTCTTCTAACACGACGGGCTCTCTGTATACGGATTATACACAGGATACTCTAAATCAAACTGATTTCAGTGGCTGAGCTAGTCACTCCGATTTATTTTATTTTATATTTTAAAGCACACTAGTGCATGGTTCAAAATCAGTCCCATGCAGATCTGCTCCGGCCATGAATTTGAGGGATAAATTTCTTTTTCTAAGTCGATAGCGTTGTGAAAGGCGCCCATGAAACATTGGCTGCATATACACAACGGGTGATGGTGGGAAAAACCACTGCCACTTTATCTTAATAATCTGTCTTGATATTAGTGGTACAATGTGTAAACGTTTGGTGTTATTTAATCATTGTTTTTTTACCTTTTGCAGAAAAAAGTAGGATTTTTATTGACAAGCTTAGTCGTCATTAAACAAAAAAGAAAATAAGTCGGATTATTATTGGCCTAAAGCCCTTTATAACGTAAGAATTTTTTTTTAAGATTAAAACTTCACTGCCCATACGCGATAAGAAAACGTTATCTTATCTCGAATACGCCTCAGTCAAACGTGCGTTTTAAATCAAATGGATGCTTTTTACATGAAATGTGTAAATAAGCGCTCGCGCTCATAATTTAGATAATGTCAGTGTGGCATGAATATAAAAACAGACCCGTCGTCTTTTTCATGCGCGACTCCAAATATAAATAATCATAGGAAGTCCATCGATTTTTTACGACTTTGAAGATACGTCGAAGCATAATCAATCATTTTGTTATTGCAGTCTATGCCAATAAGGCCAAAACACTGGGGTATTTTTTACCCTCCTTCGGCCTGAGAGTCATTTTTCAAGGATAGTCCTACAAAGTTTAATCACGGTACAATTCTAACCAAAAGGAAATATTAGCCACTCCCGACTTAAATCGTTATTACACATTTAATCGTGTAAATTTTCTTTTGAATTTGGATAAACTTTCATATTTCCCATAATTGATTGTTAAGAATATTTGGTAGCCCTTACACAGTAATTATCTTTTTTTACTTATCTTAGGTACAGTTTTTTTACCTTTCATCAGTTTTGGTGATTATATTTTCAAGAAGGTGTAGATCTATTGTATAAGTGAAAATCTGTTGTTTAGTACACAAACTTAATCAACGGTGCGAAGCGGTTATCATAAAGCTAATAACTAGCCAAGTTCTAGACTAACAAAAAAGAGCTTGACCAACTCAGTAAGAAGCAGTCATCATATAAAGTTATGTCGATATAAGCGTCGGAATTTATAAGATCAACATTGAGAGCAAACACAATTTGATACTTAGGATATAAAATTATTTGCTATTTTATTGGCATTATTGAGAAAAAAATGTTTCTTTTATGTATAGTATAAAAATTATTAAAAATTACCACCGAGTAAATAAAGAGTCCGGTCCGTGGCGCAGTGGCAACGGCTTTGACTTGCGTGCCGGACCGCCCTGGTTCGATTCCCGGTACGAGCGGATTTTTTTCAGTCGATAAATCTGTTCAAAGGCATGGGTGTTTGTGTTGTTGAAAATCCCTTCTCACCTTTCCGACCCAAAAAGAGCTACGCATAGTGACAGTGATTATCTAACCACTAGTCCTGTCCTAGTCCTCGTATCCTTTTCATCCTCACTCTCTTCGAAAAAGAGAGGTTGAGCAACTGAGTAACAAGCAGTTGTCGTAGAAAAACATATGTTGAGATAAACTCCGTGAGAAGATCATATGCTCCAAGTTGGGAGCGGACATGGTTAAAAAAAGGGTTTAAAGATGAAAAGTTTAGAATTTTTAGAAATAAATAAAACTCTTAACAATAAAGAAATATTTTTTAATAATATCCTTAATAGGACAGGTTGCTCGCCACTGCTTACAATATTTCCAATTAATAGGGTAAACACAAACCTATCTGATTTGATTGCAGCTCATTAGTTTAATAGTTTGTTATGTTTACGGCATTGGTAGTATAATTATTTGTTTGCTTTTTTTTGATTCTATAACCCCCTCCTTGCTTCCCATAAAAGGGAAAAATCCCAAACTCTATTGTAATTTTATCATTTTAAAATGTCGGAAACAATCTTGCTTCATTACTTAAGCAAACTTTGCGATAGTATATCCGAATATGCCTCTGAAAGAAGCGAAACACGTGTCACAGTAAGTAGCACAGTACGTGGAATCATCAAAGTTATTTTAAATTTTATATATAAAAATTATTCGTTGAGTGTTGATTGTTTGACTCAATCTATGATAAAAGAGAGAAAATAGAAGTGACCATTTTACCTAAAATGATTGATAAATGAGTATCGCACCAAACTTTTATTCTTAAGAACAAATATATATTACTAGTATTCGAACCCGGCTTCGCTCGGACCAGTTTGGGGCTATGTTCACCTCGGCGCGTAAATTCAGACGGGCCAAGTTGAAACAACTGGCAACTTAATGACCAACAATGCAAAAGGGAATTACAGAACCACAGACATACATACGCCGTTTCGGTTTTATATATAAGATATTTTGGTTCATATTAAACTACTCGAGTACTCGAGTATTTTGTAAAATTTACTACTCGATACTCGAGTAATTGGAGTCTCTACACACACATTGATAACGAAACAAATTTACCGTCGAAACTTTCGCGAGCGAAATCAATTCGTTTGTTTGAACTTGCAACAACAATGCAAAAGGAAATTACAGACCCACATACATACATACGCCTTTTCGGTTCTATATATAAGATATAATACGACTTCGCTATGACAAACATTCAGATTTGACATGATTTGTTGTTCGAAGTTTAAGGAAGTATTTTTGTTAGTTTTTAAAGTTAGAAAAGTTTTTCAATTTCATGTGTTAATTAACGGCATAATCGCTTAGTCGATGACGCTTTGGAGCATTTAAATGAACTTCCATCTGAAAATTTAACAATACTTTTATGAGCATATTATTTACAAAGCAATATTGAACTAATTTGAGCTTTTAGCTCGAGCAACTTTGATGTGTTTTGTTGAATTCACAACAACAAAAAAAGTTTTTTCTTTACATTTGACATTAAAGAGTATCACGTTGTTTTTGTTTCTCCGAAATATCGTCGTTTGATTCGTTCTGTCATAATAATTATGTTTGCATAACATTGAGATATTCCTTTAAAAAAAACGTGTGACATTTGATACGAAACAATCAACGATGATTGACAAAAACCGATATTTGAATAGGAAAGTGTAAAAAGAAGATGTTGTAACAAAAAATATTTTACTTGACAAGAAAAACGTTACTTTAAGTATTGAATAATTACATATATTGTCGCCGTGTAAAAAAAACATGGTTGGATTCCGTGAATAAAATAAATTTGGGTGATTTGATGTTAAAACAAGATTATTTATTTTTTTATTCTAAAAGCTTTATAGTCTCATTATTTTCCATAACTTCGTCAATGCTTACGCGACTAGGTCTGGCTCAGTACTGTTGAAGCTTTTAAATCTCGCTTGTTCTTCAAAATATGTCTTTTAGTTTTCTTTAAAATCGGTGAAGACTTCGAGAAAATATTCGCAAATGAATGTAATTGTGAAGGTGCGCGGATTTATTTTTAAGCGACTATTGTTGTCATAAAAAGAATTAATTTTTTTTGATGTTGAACTGTTATTTAAAGGCAACAATATTTTTTGTACATTGATATAATAATAACTGAGTTTTTAAGTTTTTGTTCAAAACAACTTGAGATTGAAAAAAAGGCATCCTGAAATTTCAACTGTCTTTAAAAAATAGTGAAACATTATACTTAAGGTTTTTATGAAAATCAGCCTGTTATTATACCATCATAAGTTTTTCAATAATGCTTTTAGTTATTTGTTTGTTATTTTCATTGTTATCTACTTTTGTAAAACTTCTCTTGATTTTCGCAGTATCGGTTTATATTATGAGACACCCAAACGCCCGTTTTTTTAATGTGATACATAAATAATATACAAAGTTCCAACGGGGAAAGTTTAATTCACCAAAATATGAAATAACATTATTAATGTCAAAATGAAACATGTTTCAAAAAGTATGTCCTGTATTTGTGAAACGTTGTTAGACAATTAACTGGCAGTATCTCCGAAGTGTTTACGTAACGAAATATTCGCAATTAACACACAGTCGTTGAATTTACCTTTCATTAACCCTCGAAAGACGGTTCCTGAAAAATAACGCGTGATCCCAAGGAGGGGGACTAAAAATACTCCATTGTTATGGCTTTATTGGTAAAGATTGAATTTTTTTTTTATGCTTAAGCAAGCTTTATAAATTTCAAAGATACGTTTAAACGTATCTTTGAAATTTATAAAAATCGATAGTTTTCCTATAATTGTTCATATTTTAAGTCGTGCATGAATGGATAAGCAGATCGTATTGATGTTCAAGACAGACTGGCGTAGTCAAAACTTTTGGCGTGAGCGCTTATCTACGTCTTTTAATGTAAAAAGCATCCATTTGATTTGAAACGTTCATTTAATCAAAGCGCGTTTGAGATAAGGTAACGTTAAGTGATAAGAAAATATCGCATATGGGCAGTGATGTTTTAATTCAGGCAATTGGAAGCCACAATATCAATGGTTTTTGGCCAATAATAATCCAACTTATTTTCTTTTTTATTTTATTGCGACGAAACCAGTCCATCAAAATAATATACTGCAAAATATGTAAAAAACAATGATGTAAGAATACTAAAAGTTTACACATTGTATCACTAATATTAAGATAGGTATTTAAGATGAAGTGTCAGTGGTGATAAACTGTTTTACTCACCGGTGCGGAAATGTTAACATGCGAAAGCTTTCCTCTCAAGCTTTCGGTCTTCAGAAGAAGGTTTCATTTATAAAAGCATTTGTAAAATAATAACATTTTTTGATAAGTTACATTGCTTAGTGGTCATTGTTTGTTGCTTAATTTGTCTTAGTTTTTTTCTCTCTCTATCACCCGCCAACTTCCTCGCTTCTTCTCAGGTCATCCCAACGTCCCGTAGCTCCATAGATCAGGGATGGCCAAAGAGCCAATCGCCTATCTGATCTGTACAAATCTCTGGTGCCCGTCCGAGGAAGCGTTCGAGACAAGTCGTGTGACAGGAACAGCACGCTAAAATCTCGAAGTAGGCCGATTATCGACAAAATATCTCTTTCAAAACCAGGGTCAAACAAAGGTTGACAATTGTATTAATATAGGCCTTAAATTACTACTTTTAATGTTGGTTGCTAAGTCTGGCTACTCCTGCTATAAATAGTCATCAAAGGCGTTCCAGGACGTAGGAATTCATCATGGTGGTAGACAAGAGAAGCAGGATATAGGCTCTCCTGGGGCATCCGTAGGACATGTCAAAGCCAGGTCCATCGTCTCGTTTTTATTTTTACTTACTTAGTTGCGGACGAAATATTTCGGATATGATTTAAGCATTTTTTAAGTGTTAACTGTCAAATATCTGTAATTAATTAGTAGTATAATTAATAAAACGCTTTTTTTACTTTCCATTTTAAGCTGAATGGATGAAAATGCTGGAAATCGGCAAAGCCTGTCCTTACAAAATACGAAGTGAAAAAATGTAGAAGTATAAGAAAAAGATTTAATAATTTATTTAACATAAATATTACTATTTAAACTTATTGTTTTTAATACAGTAAAACAGTACTCCATATTAAAATCGTTGGCTTCAGTTGTGGAACTCACGGGTTCGAGTCCCAGTGCAAGCAGACGCATTTTTCAATAAAATAATTTGAAGACGGTAAGCCATTGTCTAAACATTTCTTTGCACTTCCATGTGATCCTTATAACGGGACGTAGCGAGAAAGATATACTAACCACAACATGTTCTGTTCTAGCGTTATCCTTTCAAATGATACTCTTTTATAAAAAGTAAGGTTGAGTGACAAATTAAAAAACAATTCCTTTTGGAAATAAGTCCCATGAGCCTTTATTTGCACCAAATCAGGATTGGATAAGGTAAAATAATAAATTAACCCCTATTTAAATCAGATGTTATATTCAAAGGCACACGATTGTTGAAATAAAAATTACCAATGTCTGGACGCGATCAAACAGTTTACCAACAAATAAAATAATTCTGTGATGTTAATTTAATTTAAAAAACCGAAACGAAAAGGGTTACTTGGTACAGCCTTTTGGCGAAGGGGAGAGATATTGCTTTTGATGTTTTTAATTTTCCCAGACACAGCGAAAAGTTGAAATTCGTTAACAAAATAAGCTTTTTGTGGTGAGAAAATAAATGGCCCTCAATGTTAAATTAAGAATTTTTCAAAAAGGTTACGTAATTAAACGTAAAGGAACTTTTTGTTTCCTAATAAGAAAACTCTTGTGTGATAAGCAGGGATAAATGGGTAAAGTTTTCCTTTTGGCGTAAATAACAATTTCGCCCGATAAGCATTTTACTTATATTATCGATAGTGATTATAGAAGAGAAGAAAACAGTAGTTTCATAATTCAGATTAAAAAATTCTTTTGTATGATCTTGATAATTGTCATCTTAATCTTGGGATATATTTTTTTAAAGATTTTAATAAAGAGAAAAAAGTCAATTAATAATGAGAATTTATATCACGTCTTGAGTAAATAACGAAACAAACCACTACAATGCTTGTTTGAATTATGTTATAAGAAATTCCAAACGATGAAAGTGAATTATTTTTACAGGAGAAAATACATTGAAAAAAAGTGTTTATGATATTTACTAGCGAGTACTTGGCATGCGTTTGAATACCACTCAAAGAAATAAAGTGTTTTGCCTTAATTCTGTTTATTGAAGTGCTTTTGGATATACAAATTTTTTAGTTTTTTTTAGTGTTTTAGAAGGTTTTTCAACGCGTGAGCAGGCCACATATAGAATGAAAGAGAAGATGATAAGAAGCTTGGATTTTCGAAGTCTACACAATTATAGCATTTCTCCCTATGTTTTTTTGATGTCATTGTAAATGCGAGTTACACCGGAAACTGAAAACGTTTCAATTCTAATGGCATATCTGTCGGAATCATTGGGATACGTGGCAACAGTTCTTTTATAAATTGTCCATTTAAAACTGTAGCTGTGATGATAATATTCATTATCGTTATCATTAATAGCCTGGTACCGTTGCAAAGTCCTGGTGGATATATATTTCGGAGAAGAATAACAAGTAAGCCAATTATCAATGCTAAGACGTGCGGCGGTATGCCTGAGAAATAGAGACTCCAATTCGAGTATCAAATACTCGATACTCGAGTATTTTGAAAAATATTCGAGAAATACTCGTAATTTGTAAATCGTTTTTAAAAAACATAAACAATGTTTAACCGTTGCGCATAACAGAGTCTTACGGGTGGATTTTACTGTCAGGTCACATATTTTTTTTAAATGGTTTTGCCGTTGACTATGCTCTGCGAGAATTTCATTTGTTACTTTTGCTTTGGGTCTTGCTGACTTATCTTATCAATGATAAGTATATTATGACGAGAGTCTTGCTAAGCTTATTTATCATATATTTATTAACACAAATTTGAATTAATAATATATCTTTTGGTAAATCTGAAACTACTCGAGTATACTTGTGTACCCGATTAATTTAGAATTTTACTACTCGATACTCGAGTAGTTGAGATGTCAAGTTATTGTAGTCTATGGAAGATTTTCAATTTTTTTAAGAAGAAGCCTTCGCCGGTATCCACACAACTCACCGAAGCTATATCGCAATCGGACGAATAAAAAGCAACTGCTTATATATTTTAATACACTCCACTAAGGCTATTGACCAGATAATAACATCATTAGTTTTTGCGATACTACATTAAAAAATCCCAATAATTATTAACAAACCCACTTAATTCATTGAAACTCGTTTACATCAAGTTTTCGCTTATTTACATTTTAGGAGCAATTTTACTTAATGATCTACTTCTATTTTTGGATATAAACGATACAAACTGTTTACTGCGCGCCAGTTCAAGTACATACGTGCACTTGAAATGCCTGAAGAAACCGAAAGGTGAAACCCGGGTCGTTAACGAAAAAACTTACGGATAAGTACAAAATTCAAACAATTCTAATTTGATATTGAAATTCCATAAAGCACCCTCAGTCGTAATCCTGTGTTGTAATAATGTTTATATTTTTAATCATCCATTGCCGTTCGTATAAGCGTTTTATGGAGGCATAAAATCTTACGATAACGGATCTTGATAATATTTTTAGGCTCGTTACGTAATTAAAGTGACCTTATCTCTAAATCCTTTATCTCCGTTGGCACGCTTCTTTTTAATTTGGCTATATAAAACAAACCCTCATAACAACACGTGATTCATACAAAAATAACACTTACCGTTTAAATGGCTTCTTTTTAATGTACTGACTAAGCTTCATATGATAACTAGCTGTACCCTGCGCGCGTTGCTACGCCAGAAACTATAAAAAATATTCGCGGGAGTAATTATAAAGAAATTTGTATACTTCCATATCAATTGTAGGGGTGTTTGGGGAGGGGCAGGGGGTGTACGCCAGAAAGTTTCTCGGAAGTGTACTCGAGAAATTTGTAAAAAATCGATATCAATTTTTGGGGGGAAGGGGGTTGTTTGGCGTGGTGGGGTTTGGGGAGCGTATGAGGGGGTATGACACAAACCTTCGAAGGAGTGAACTCGTAAAATTCGTAAAGTTTAAAAAAAAAATGGGGGGTGGAGGTTAGGGGGTGGTTGAGGGGAGGAGTTGGTAGGCCAAAAACCATTGCGGGGGTGTACTCAATAAATTTGTAAAGTTTCACATCGATCATACAGACAGACAAACATTCATTTTTATATATATGTATAGATTGATCACATGTTTAAAGCACTTGGTATCGAATAGAGATTCCAACTATTCGTCAAAATCAACTATTCGGATATCGAATAATAAAACTTAAGCTATCCGGATAGTTTTGATTAGCTGAAGTGTTGTACAATAGTATAAGAATTTTGAACAAAATTATGATTTAAAAAACATATTTCGATAAACAATAAATTGCCAGTTGCTTTTGCAAGCCAACAGTGGTCTCGATTTTTTAATTTGTTAGTAAAAAATCGTACAACCCGCACGCAAATAGAGATGTTGCATGATCAATGTTTCCTTGTTTATATAATAATTTAAGACTAAATCTTTTCCCACTACTGTAAAATCTTAGATAGAGGCAAAATATTTAAATACGCATTTCAATACCGTTCCATTGTATTACAATACTTAAAATTTGCTGCTGCATAATAATAAATGAAATTACGACAATAAAGATTATTTTTAGACCTGAGTCCTAGCTGGTTCTCTAAAATAAATTATTATGATAAGATACACCCGAGTTAAGCGAAGGCAATAAAAAACCACTACTTGGGATATTCATAATTATTCTTTAAATGTCGAGAAATTGTGATGTGACCTTTCCTCGAATACGAATACTATCCGGATATTTGGGAAAATCGAATATTTTAAAAAGATAGAATTTATCCGGATATTGTAAATTCAAATATCCGAGTTGGAATCCCTAGTAGCGATTGAGTGTTTTGAAACATGAACAAATTTTCATCTTGGGGAAGCTATTGGGTGTAACTATAAAAGGAAAAATTGAACATTTATGTACATATTTTTTTGTCGTATTGTATTGTAACTTATGAATTCATGAAAGCTTAAAGAAAACAAAGGCTCACCTCTCTCCATTTGGGATTTTATTTCTCAAAAGTTTCCACTATAATTTAGACAAAAAATTGGATTTTATTTATGTACATCCGGCGCTCATGTTTTTCTTAAGTGTAATATATAGAGAATACATACTGAATAAAAAAAAATATCTTTTGACTAAAGATATTTATGAAAAACTAATATGGTTCAATACATTGGGGTTATAGTCTTCGTATTGTTTGTGTAAAACAAAAAATAGAATAAAGGAACGGCTAAGTATTCGAATATTCTATCACATTATTTTTATTTTACAACTTTTTGATTCTTTTCTTGTATGTCATTTATTATAAATATTGAAGTTGACACCTCCTAGTATGGTAGGACATCAGCACTCTCTCGAACGATCTTTTGTTCGCCTCAGTCAATGAGTTTAAGTTTTAAATTCATATAAACCGCTCCCAAATGTCTCTGGCTGTGTCACTCCGAGTGGTATCTCAAGTGCAATAACCTATAAATAAGATTGCTTATCTTACTTGACGTTTTTATCGATCTTTTGTTCCAACGGTCTTCTACCTACAAGAACCGCTTTTTTACAGGCAGTTAGAGTTTTAAACTCCTCGAGGGCACTTGATTGCAAGATTGGTCGAGGTATCCTCCCTCCTTCGAGTATCTTTTAATCGCGTACAGTCCCCAGTATCGGCTTTTCGCAATTGTTAATCAGTATTTGTGTAATTTTGAGTATAACTTCTGTGTTTTATTTTTGTGTGTAATTTAAAAATAACTTGTGTACCGAACTTTTATAAATTGTGTGTGCAATAGCACTATTTGACATTCTGAGATCGTTTTTATTAGAAAAATCCCTAAAAACGGAACGTTCTACAAAGACAGTCTCAAAGAATTTTAACAAAGTGGTCAACAATTGTTGGCGTCAGTTACGATGCGTTTTGTAAATTGATTTTTCTATCGATTTATGGACGTATGTATGATGGTAATGGTGAACGCTGCAAAGCTTAAAGGTGCTGCCACAAAAAAACAAAAGAACATCAAAGACAGAAGAATTTTGTTAGTTTTTTTGTGAAGTTATTGTATGATTATCATGTGCTACGGGAAAGGACGAAGAAGAAATAAGTTGGAGATACAATAAATTGTTTCAATGGCTTTTAAATAACTTGAACTAATCATAAATAAAGCTGAGACCGTAGTATTTAGGTCAGCATCGTCTGTTTTAATGCGCTGCTTAAAAGCTCGAATCCCAGTACTTACCTGTGAACGAAAAGTTTCTTATATTGATTTTTCAATTGGAAGTTTTTACATGATGTCAAACATAATCTCCTTTCCATCCTATTCTTTAAACAAGAAAAATAGCTTACCACTTTCCCAAGCCTTTTGTTTTATAAAAAATGAGGTTGAGCTATTAAGAAACAAAAAGCTATCTTAGAAAAACTACCGAGAAGATAAATTCCACATGGCATTCATATGCCTCATAATGCTAGCGGAAAATGTTAGCACATGGGTATTTAATTGTTTGAAATATTGTAAGATAGTTTCAACGAAAAATATATAAAGGTTTTTCTTTCACACGTAAATATTTAAAATGAAGAAAACAAACTCATTATTACATAGTGGATGAAAAGCACTATTTTTGAACCTTGCTAATATATTTTTCCCAAGCCCGCAAGCCAGCTATATCGTAAAGTTTCAATACGTTCTCGTAAAACTCGTACCAAATAATTTTTATTTGAAAACTCTTTCTAAGTAATTGTGTTTGTATCATAACAAACTTTCATCTTAAGGTTTATGCGTGGTTTAAAAAGACATCGTTTTTCGCTGTAGTTTCTATATTAATTCATATGCCAAAAAACCTTATTTTATTTGGCTTATATTAATTGCAGTTTTGGCCAGTTATAATAAGCATACAGTTTTCATTATAAATTCAATACGAAAAATAAAAACTATCCTTAAAGCTTTTAAAGACGCGAAAGACAAAACGTAGCTCATTATATTGACTGTTTAATTTAAGTTTAAGGATTTTTGCATCACATTCTTCAGGTCTTAAAGTATCCTACAAGTGAATTAGGAAACTTTTTATAATAATAATTTGTCAGAACTTGTTTGTCGCGTAGGTCATTTGAGTCGCCAGTCGCAAGGGCTGTTCGGCTGATGCACTGCCTGTTGATGTGGACATCTTCGGCAGTGTACTTGGTTCTTTGTTTATATTTTTTTTTTATGAAATTAATATGATTCTGTTCTGATTCACACATTTGTTTATTCTATTTTTTTTTTCAATTTTGTGTAATATTTTTGTGTTATTTTAATTAATTGTCAAATTCATGGCGCATTGGCGTCAGCTGTAATGCCATGTATTCTGTTTAATTTTTTACAATAAATAAATAGTAAATGTATACACCGAGTAAGTACAAAATTTTCGTTTTTTTGCTATTTGGGGTCACTTCACTTTTCATGGGCCCAAATGATATGTTAGCGATGAACTTGTCTTAACTTTTTTATATAATTCTTTACCTGATATTTCCACGAAATGTTAAAATGTGAATACAAAAGTTCCATAAAATAATGAAGTAAATAAGTGATTCAACTTAAAAGCCCAATAGAAAAGTTTAACGATTTTAAAGCTTGGCTTGACTTGATTGTTCAGTTTAGTGTCACCATTTTTATTTTAACTCAATCGCTTAATTTAAGTAAGCCCACATTTCATAGTGCAGTTATGTTAGTCTACATTGGTAAAGTGTAAATTGAAAGCTATTTTGAAAGATGAACATAGCAGTTAACAATGATGATATGCTTACAAACTAAACCATGGTATCATTTTCATAATAATTGTATAGGTCAACTGATTGTGGTTACTGCATGTAAGCATTGAAATACGTATATCTCCCAACTGTCCATTCGTCAATAGTAAAGTCGAATTCACTGTCATTTCAGGCTTTCTGCTTAAGACATAATACCGGTGACAAATTATCTGCGAAATAAAATGGAGTAGGCGGCTTATCTTACGAGCATTAAGCCTATTATCGTCGCTACAGCCTTGCACGACCCCAGCCCAGAAAGACCAAATTGCTCAACCCACCCCCAAAGCCTCCAAAGAGAAATGCGACGGCACAATTCGTATGCAGATCCTCTTACGCTCCCCAATTGCAAAACGTCTCTATAATAAACACAGGAGCTCTAAGTCTACCGAAAACCATTTTAAACTTATTTTAACCGGGTCTTTTATGTTTTTGTGATTTATCGTTTCTGTTGAATTTGTTATGATCACTTTTAAGGTGTTCACTGTCAATACTTGGTGGAAATAAATTATATTTAAACAATAATAAAACACTGTTTGTTTGCCGCATTATATTTATTTGGATCAAGACCGGTTTCACTCATTTCGAGCATTTTCAACTGATAAGAAGCACAGTAATACAATACAGACTATAAATAATGTAGAATCCTTATGCTTTTTAACAGTTAAACGTGATTTCATTTTTACAGATGAGATGGTGACCCTGCGCTCAAAGAAGTGATGACTCTGCGCAAAATCATGTGATGTAATTGATGGGTCTGCTCTAAAACTTGGTTAATAACAGGATCGAGTGTATATAGCAAAATGGCATCAGTTCTGTTGTTATGCCGTGCGTTGCCTTCTTTTAAGCAATAAATAATATCTTATATAGATTCTCTAGTAAATTATTCTAAAAAGTTTTGCTTTTAATGGACGTAATCAAACGTTAGCCACTTTTGTTTTTATGTGTAGCTGAGTATAGAAAAAAGGTCTCATTTATTCAAACAAATTGCCATAAACAAGAGGAAATTGCCACAAACATAATATTGCACGCTTAAAATTTTACTTTTACAAATGGTCTTGTTTATAAATGGCTACGGGAAAGGTAGATTAAGCGCTTGGAAATTATATGGTTGGAAAGATATGCCACGAAATACGTTAACGAAGGCTATTAAAACAAAAGCCGATATGTCCACTTTGAAAACGACGTTAATTTAGCCGTGAAATTTTTTAGTTTTTATTAAAGCTTACAAAAATGATATGGAAAGACTTTAATGAAATGAGCTTTTTCTAAGATACGTCACGTTACTAAATAAAACTCTTAACAAAAAAGAAGTACTATTAAATAATATTATTAATAGGACAGGTTGCTCTCCATAACTTATATTATTTACAATTAATAGTGTAATCACTAACCTATCTGTTGATTGCAGCTCATCAGTTTAATAGTTTGTAATGTTTATCGTCATTAGTAGTGTGATTATTTGTTTGCTTTGTTTCGATTCTATAACCCTCTCTTTGCTTCCCTTAAGAGGGAAAAATCACAAACTCCATTTTGTAATTTCATAATTATAAAATGTTAGAATCAATCTTGCTTCATTACTTAAGCAAACTTTGCGATAGTCCGAAAATGCCTCTGAAAAAGGCGAAACACGTGTCACAGTAAGTAGCACAATGCGTGGAATAATCAAAGTTATCTTAAATTTTATATTTTGTTTTACGTTGGTTAGGTAATATTTAATGTAAGAATAAATTAAAAATGATTGCACTATAGTTAAAGTTGCTCATATTAAATCCTTTTTTGAGTCACTCGAAATAAACGTGAGGAGAAAAAAGTTCTAATTTTGATATTGATTGACTCAAGCATTTAGCAATTCCATATTTCGGTTTCAGTTTCTATGGCTAAAACTTTCACACAGCACACCTCATTATAGCGTCTCACGAATTGAGAAGTTTAATAAAGCGTATGCGACAATCTCCCTATAGTGCCCACCTATAACGTAGTTTTTAAGCAACAACAAAACGTAAAAAAGAAATCCATAAATATACTATTTAAAACATTAGTATACATTAACAGTTAATGTTTGTCCTTTACTTTATAATGATTTCGAGCAATTCACAAAATCCAATTGAAAGAACCTTAATACTTTCGATGGTATCGGCGGTAACTTTGTGGAAGTTCATTTTAATATGAAATTTATTTCATTTTAATATGAAGATTATTCCACGTATTGTGCTTCTAACTGTGACACGTGTTTCGCCTAAGTAATGAAGCAAGATTGATTCTAACATTTTAAATTATGAAATTACAAAATGGATTTCGGGTTTTTTTCCTTTTTAAAAGAAACAAGGAAATATCGGATACAAGGGTGATAGAATCGTAACAAAGCAAATACATAATGATTCTAATGAGCTGCAATCAATCAGATTGGGATTTTTCCCTTTTAAGTGGTTATAGAATCAAAACAAATAATTTTATTTCTAATGACGTTAAACATTACAAACTATTCAACTAATGAGCTGCAATCAATCAGATAGGTTAGTGATTACTCTATTAATTGGAAATAATGTAAGTAATGGCGAGCACCCTGTCCTATTAAGAATATTATTTAATAATATTTCTTTTTTGTTAAAGAGGTTTATTTATATTCAATCTTGCTTCATTACTTAAGCAAACTTTGCGATAGTAAGTCTGAAGATGCCTCTGAAAGAGGCGAAACACCTGTCAGTGTTAGTAGCACAATACGTGGAATAATCAAAATATTTTAAATTTTATATTGAAAGAACCTTTACGCAAATTTTCAAGTGTGCCTTTTTTAAGACCATGTCCGCTACCAATTTTGGGCATATGGATTCCTTGCAGAGTTTATCTCAACATGTATTTTTTTAACAGACACTGTTTTTTACTCAGTTGCTCAAAATCACTTCTATGAAGAGATTAAGGATTATAAGGATAGGAGTACCAAGACAGAATTGTGTTAAGCTTTTCGCTGTCGTTATGCTTCAATTTATAGTATCAGATGTGTAGGAAGAAATTTCTAAGCAACACAAACACCCATGCGTTTGAACAGAATCGATAAATCAATTGAAAAAACCCGCTGCTCACACTGGGACTAGAACACTTGAAGTGCTTTTACAGAAAACAATGACATTAACCACTGCACTACGGATCCAAAACGAGAGTCAAGTCCATCATAGTTCCAATCTCTCAGTTGTATTTTTACTATAAAGTTTTTATGCCGAAGTAGGTATGTAAGTTATTAGTCCGGTCCGTGGCGCAGTGTCAACGTTCTTGGCTTGCGTGCCGGATTGCCCAGGTTCGATTCCCGATACGAGTGAATTTTTTCAGTCAATAAATCTGTTCAAAGGCATGGGTGTGTGTGTTATTGAAAATCCCTTCCCACCTTTCCTATCCTAAAGAGCGACGCTTAGCGAGAGCGAATAGCTATTCCTTTCCATCCCCTACTCTCTTCGAAAAAAAAGCGAGGTTGACAACTGAGTAACAAGGATTTTCGTAGAAAAATATATGTTGAGATAAGCTCTATGAAGAATCCAAATGCTCCAAATTGAGAGCGGACATTTTTAAAAAAAATGATGCCCAAATTGTGTCGTGAATCAGTGTGCTTTTGTATTTATTCTAAAAATTATTTTTAAAAGCTCTCTCTTGTATTTTGTGAATCAGGTTTGTTATCTGTTCACCTGTAGGTGAGGCTGTAAATAATACTTCACCAGTGAACGGTAAAACGCTTTAATGGGTCTTTATATCGCCCACTCCACCACATCCTATTTATTACCGCGTGCTTTCATGTAGATCGCTTTTATTCAATATTATTAATTATTATTATCGTCCGAAATCAAACAGTTTCAAGGCCGGTGAAAAACAACCCTTAAATACAAAAAACGTTCACTTTATTAGTTTTCCCAAGCAACGACCTCGATTTTTTAATAATAGAGTACTAAATTTTGGAGAATAACGATTACTTACTATTTGCGGAAAATTGCTAATAAATAAAGCTTTTTACCTCATTCTGAAACACTTCATTTTTTTTCAACTAGAACTGCTTTCTTTAAAACCATGTTTGTTTAAACATTTTATTACCGCTATATATTTACATTTTCTTATTTTGTAGAAGAAACCTTTTAACACGCAATCGTTTACCCGTGTCAAGCCGTAAAGTAACCTTAGTCAACCACTTAAAATTGACATTATTTCAGCATATTTTAGAAATGAAAAAAAATAGTTTATAAAGTTACTATACTTGAAAACATATACATAGTAGCGATTTTATCATGTTTAAATTATAATGGACCAACTGACTGCGATTCTGCTACTGAATTTCATGCTGCTTGTATGTAGAAATAGCATTTTTCTATTTTCATATATACAAACATATGTTTAATGACCAACTTTGATAAAACTCGATAGGCAAAAAGCTACTGACAAATATTCTTCCAACTCAGATGTAATTGTGTACAGCCGGTACCCGGCAAGCGTTGCAATGCCACTCAAAGAAGGAAAGGTTTGTGTTTATTAAAGTGCTTTCGGATGCACAATATTTTAGATAAATAAATTGATTTAATTTCACTAACATTGACCGGTATCGATGACATTTGCTGTTTGTCGTATACTGTTTATCTTTGAGCTAAATATGGCATTGTTATGCTCAAATGCATTTCTATATGAAATATGAATTTTGTACGAAGAGCGGTTTACTAGATATTGCTAAGAACAATGTTTTACATTGAAAACTGTTTTGCATTTTTCTAAGTTAGTTGTTTTTGTAGCTTCGCCCATATTTCCTTACACCTACAAATTAGTAACACAATACGTGGAATAATCAAAGCTATTTTAATATTTATTAATTAATTCGTTCATATTTTATGATAATCTTTTTTTCTTGTTTGCAATTGACCACCCTCTCAAAGGGTTGATCGGAGTTTAGCTGGTAGTTGTGTAATGGAAGCTTTATGTTATCTGAGATTAATAGATCGATTTGGAATGGTTCGTAGGTAGGTAAATGCTAATGCTGAACAGAGCATTATGTAAATTGGCTCCCGTAATATTTCCCAGCGGGTGATAATCGATGATTTCATTTTATTTATTTCTCAGCTTTGTATTATTATCATATTTAAACAGGGATGCATGGAAAATTGATATGCAAGTGGGATATGTGTAATAATGGGATTGTTAAATGTTTATGTGTATAGTTTTATATTTATGTGATTGAAAACCGTTAATTTACTTTGAAAAGGTTCTAATTGGCATTTTTGCCTAAAATTACGTATTGGTCAGAAATGCAAGTATTTTTTAATTTTTTTGACCATGTACGCTCGCAACTTGGAACATATGGATTTTTGCCTCACGTATTTTTTTTTTTTTTTTTGACCATGTACGCTCGCAACTTGGAACATATGGACTCCTCACGGAGTTTATCTCAGCATCCTTTTTTCTACGAGAACTGCTTGTTGCTCAGTTGCTTAACCTCTCTTTTTTCGAAGAGAGTAGGGATGGAAAGGATACGAGGACTAGGACAGGACAAGTGATTAGTTATCGCTGTCACTATGCGTCGCTCTTTGGGATCGGAAAAGTGGGAAGGGATTTTCGACAATACAAACACCCATGCCTTTGAACAGGTTTAACGACTGAAAAAGTCCGTTCGTACCGGGAATCGAACCCGGGCGGTCCGTCGCGCGAGCCAAGCTTGTATTTACCGTATTCTGTCATACATGAGGAGGTAAATTTAAAATTTGGTCAAATCCATTTGTCGACAATCTGAGAAAGTGAGATATTTTCATTATTTCTTCCTCATAAGTTTTTGTTCACAAGCAATTTTTTAAGATATGTTTTAAATTAAAGAATTACACATCACTTTTAAGGTGTTCACTAGAAATACAACTGTTTAATAAAATTGTATAAATATCACAGTTTCGTTGTATTTCTTACCGGTTGACAATGCTCGCCATGAGCAAAACCGGTCCTGATCCAATAAATTTTATGTGTAAAAGTACTAAAATGTGTTATTATTTTTATTTTAAAGAATTACAGATAATGTGTAAAACTGCAAACTATGTCATGTGAATTGAAAATTGTTCTATTGTCACATTGTAAATATAAAGTCGATAGCGACAAAACTTATGGAAAACTACAAATTTTAAGCGATTCAATTTTTTTATTTTAAGTTCATTAAGTACGTTCTGTCAAAATCTTAACATACTTATGTTTTGTTTACCTAGTAAAAGCTTATTCGTCCAACAAAACAACACGGAAAGCTTTTAAATTAGTCCTTAAGTGACAATTTAAGGCAGCGATAAAGAAGTTGAAAGCGCGTGGTGAATGCAATCTTCGTTAATAGCTGCAATACCTTTCCCCGCGCATGAGAAATACTTTTAAAAAAAATACCCGAATAAATAAACCGGGGATTTCGAGACGCCGCAAGATCCGGAAACGGAAATACGGCTGCAACATGAAACGAGCCACATTTCTGAAGGAAACATACAAATAGTGTCATTTGCGAATAAAATGCTCTATAAATACTCAGATTTAATATCCGCTTTGTGAAGTTAGACGTGGAAAAGTCTTTTCAAAAAGCATACAAACAAATGCATGTCTTTACTTTATAAAAGACACGAACGTCTGTATATTTTATTTTATTTTATCACGAGAGAAACGTGGGCGTACTACTTTTCTTTTATATGTGACAACTTTATAATAAAACTAGCTGTTCCGGCGAACTTCGTACCGCCTCAGAATTAATTAATTAAACTTATTTGCTTAATTAAATTCAGTTTATATTATGTTTCGAGATTTTTATATATATAGAGATGACACGCACTTCGTTCGCACAAAACAAATGCCGAATGAAATGTCAAGATTGACGCGCGCGATTTAGCACACGTAGCGCCATCTGTGACACAACAACATAAATAAAACGACGGATGTCAGAAATATTGAAAAAATAAGTCCTGATAGGAACATCCTTCACCTAGCGGAATGAAATATACTTTACAACCTTCTCTCATATACATAAAAAATTTCATGATAATCGGTCAAGCCGTTTCGGAGGAGTTCGACGACAAAAATTTGTGGCGAGATTTTTATATATATAGAGATTGGTAAATTTCATTAATCTAATATATAAAAATCAATGTTTGTTTGTTCGTATTTTATGCGTTGCCATACTGTTCGATTGCGATAAAACTTTGTCAACTTATTGCTTGCACGTGAGCAAAGGTTATATGCATAGTAAAATCAACTTTTAGTAGGTCATTTATATAAACATCCATGTTTTTTCACATTTTATGCACTGCCATACTGTTTTGACAACTTATTGTTGCACTTGCGAAAAGGTTAAAGGCATAGTACAATAAACTATGAGTAGGTGGTGCGTGTGTCGACCCATGGAAAATCGGCAAAAGACAAAAAACAAACGTCACAACTTTGATTATTTCAAGTATTGTGTTATTAATTGCAACACATGTTTTGCCTCTTTCAGATGCATCTTCGGACTTTCTATCGCAAAGTTTTCTTAAGTAATAAAGCGAGATTGATTCTTATATTTTAAAATGGTAAAATTACAAAATGAAGTGTAGGATTTTTTCTTTTTACGGGAAGCAAGGAGGTTATAGAATCAAAAAAAAAGCAAACCAATAATTATGCTACTAATAACGTGAGCATTACAAAATATTAACCACCAATGAGATGCAACCTGTCCTATTTGAGATATTATTTAATAAAACTTCACTACTGTTAATACTTTTATTGATATCGAAATATTCTAAACCATTCATTTTTTAGCCCTTTTTGTTTACTCGGTGGAGTATTTCTACATTATTATCTAAGATAAAACATGACTACAAATATGAATAATTATTTCTAATAAAGTAAGAAAAATAACAATGTATTTTAGTTCTACATAAATTATTTTATATATTTGTTGATAGCTATTTCGGCTTACGCCATCGTCAGAACTATGTTTTAAACGTGTATTAGAGATAGCTTATATACTTAGGCTAGACAGGGTGCCCGTACATCCTCTCTCTCTGTTCAAACTACACCAATGTCACATGGAAGAATTTAAATAAGTTTAATTTATTGGTCTAAAGTAATGGTGAGAACATAATCTGGGTATTTTTGGGCTATTTTTATCATGTGAAACCACTTAAAATCTGTCTTAAGTGCATCTATTTTTAATTTTTTTTTAGTTTATTGTTTGCTAAAGGATTTAGAAGAGGTGAGGCGTTTATAGTAATCTGGTCGATAAAAATTTCATTGGATTTATTTCTAGTTGTTCCAATGCATTTAGCTTAAGGCCTTTATTACAGGAATGTAAACAAATTGGGACCGAATTTGGGCCATGTGTTTTTTCTGTGAGATGATTTGCATATTGTGAATCAGTTTTTTTATTGTTAAATGATCTAACATGTTCGTTTGCCCGGTCAAGATTTTTCTCCCGGTCTGCCCCACATATACTAAATCACACGTACCGCAGGTCATCTTATAAATATATACCGCCTCTATCAATCATATCATATATTTCTATGAACGATTAACATGAAACATTTTGTAATGCAATCTTTGCCAATAAAGTCATAACACTGAGGTAATTTTAAACCCCCTTTCGGATCACACTTTATTTTTCAGGGAAAAAGTAAAAGAACATTGATTATTTTAATTCAATCAATTGCAATTGCTCAACTATCAATGGATACTGCATGTCATAGCAGATTTATGCGTATTTTCAATTTTGATTGTTTGTAAAATATTTAAAGTAGTTATAATTGTCACATTAAAGCTCCGAATCAACCACCAAAGTAGACAAAGTGTACACAAACATGATTGATTATATTTGGTATTCACATCGCTTTTCCCTATTCCCAATGAATATTACAATCAATTCAGCGTGAGGAAATAGTTTTAATTATCATGGCAACCCCGGTTATGCAGATATTCCCAGAGTTGGTAGCGTGGATCGTTGAATAAACACCAACTGCTAACACACTGGAAAACCGAAAATCGCTGCTTTCATTGTCATTAATTACTACTCGTAGTTCTGTCGCAATTAGATGCACTTCGCTTTAGGCCATTCTGTACCCATAACAATAGTTATATCTAAAACAATGTTTATTCATACATTACCACAAATTAATTATTGAGTGTTTTAAGTTAACTTATTCAAGGTGCATTTATTTAAATTGAAATCAAATGTAAATAATTGAAACACATTTAAATGTACTATCCAAACATGAGATACCTTTAAGAATTTTGACTGAAGATTCAATTCAATATCAAATATGAATCGATTGATTTTTTTTACTTTTCCATGAGTTTTTGTTTCTAACGACCCGGGTTTCGATTTTCGGCATCTTCAGGCATTTCAAGTGCACGAATGTACTTGGATTTCAAGTAGATTTGTGCACTTGAAATGCCTGAAGATGCTGAAAGGCGAAACCCTGGTCATTAGCGACAAAACTCATGGAAAAGTACAAAATTCAAACAAATCAAGTTTGACATTGAAATTCCATCAGACACCCTCAGTCGAAATTCTTGAATATATTAATTTTTTTCTGCTAAAATTTTCTCCCGCGCCCATCACCATCACCACTATAAGCTAATCCAGACTTGTAACAACCTGTAACTTTGTTTAAGTTCATTTTGATTTAAATTTAAAATAACTTTGATTATTCCTGCTTACATTATTTCCAATTAAAAGGTTTAACTCAAACCTATCTGATTGATTGCATCTCATTTGTTAATATTTTGTAATGTTAACGTCATTAGTAGTATAATGATTTGCTTCCTTTATTTTGATTATATATTCTTGCTTCACGTAAAAAGAAAAAATCCCAAGCTCCATTTTGTAATTTTATCATTTTAAAATATTAGAAACCATCTTGTTTCATTATAGCAAACTTTGCGATACTAAGTCCAAGTGTCACAGTTAGTAGCACAATACGTGGAATAAGTAATTTTAAATTTTATACATGAATAAAACATTTTTTTTGTATCACCTCCACATATAAAAAAAGCTTTTTCTGGCTTTGTTTTATTTGTTTATAAAAAAGTTTCTTTCAAAGTTCTCACTTTATGATAACAACGAACATAGGAAATTCGTTTTCATTATTATCACCAAATTCTTGGAATAATTAAAACTTAAAATACAGTTTGAAGCCATCTCAGGATATCAATGATACTCTTAAGTAAATAAACTGCGTATGGAAGGTAAGTATCTTTCAAATTCCATAACACTTCAAAAGTTCTCATATAGAGAGTTCTGATAACTTCATAAGGGAACAAACAGTGTTCATTATGTTTTGGGGGAATATCGTGTAATAACATTTCCGTCCCGGTGGGTAAGACATTTTACCACCACTGCCACTTTATCTTTAATATTTATCTTAATATTAGTTCAAACTTTTGCAGAAAAAAACTATGATTTTTATCGATATTAAGTCAGATTATTATCGGCCGAAAACCATTTATATCGTCGCTACCAATTTCCAGGATTAAAACTTCACTGCCCATACGCGATAAGATAACGTTATCTTATCTCAAACGCACCTTGATCAAATGTACCTTTCAAATCAAATGGATGCTTTTTGCATTAAAAGACGTATATAAGCGCTCTCGCAAACAGCTTTAATTACGCTAGTCTGTCATGAACATCAGCAAAAATTGCTTGTCCGTTCATGTGCGACTTAAAATATGATTAATTATAGGAAATCTATCGATTTTTATTTTTTTTCCCCATATCCGCTCCCTATTCAGAGCATATGGCCGCCACACGGTGCCTCCAAGATTCTCTGTCTCCCGCCAACCTCCTCGCATCTTCCCAGGTCATCCCGGCGTCCCTTAGCTCCCCTGAGTAGAGTACATCCTGTCGGGGAGCGACAAGGGACCTTCTGTGGATGGTCATCAGAGGCCTTCCAGATCGCGAAACTCAAGGGATCCATCAGGTTGATAGAAGAGGCAGGCAGGATTCAGGCTCCCATGGGGCATCCGCAGCACATGTCCAAGCCAGGTCCGATTTTTATACATACATATTTTTTTATGCAATCATTCTATGCAAATGAAGCCATATCACTGGGGTATTTTTAGACTCCTCTTTGCCAGACACTTTTCTGGGACACCATCTTTCGAAGAATAAAGAATGATTTACCAGGCATGCCACTCACGTTTTAACTTTGACAATTGGTGTACCTAACATTCTTCTACGAAATATAAATCCACCACGTTAAAGCATATTTTTTTATTGCAATATATGCCAATAAAGCTCAAACACAGGGGTATGTTCAGACCCCCATTCGGATCACACGTTATTTTTCAGGCACCGTCCTTCTAGGTTTATATAAGATGGTCCCAATTCACGGGCACATTTGCATTAGAAAGAGGGTCGACCGGTAACCCAAACCCGCCCTCCGCCCCCTCGCGGTCGCCGTCAATTTCTCGGCATAACCACCCGACTTCGCAGGTGCCTTATTATAAACTTAACCAACTTTGTAAACTATACAAGTGAACCACCATTTATAACTTACGCATACTTAAACTTCGCTTAAGGTGTGTAATTATGTTTTTATGTCATACATTCAACTAAATTTACTTCTATGATACGTAATTATTCAAGTCTTATATTCTGTGTGACCTACATAAATGTATTTATTATTTTAATCGAAATTTCCACATCAGGCTGCAATCAATTCGCAAAAAAAATCATTATACATTTTTTAATTGGTGCATTTTAAAACATTTTGAAATAACTGTTCCTCAACCAATCTGAGATAACGCTTGCAATGCGTGAATTAGATAGATAAATTAGATTTTTTCCTTGAATTTGGACATTTTAATGGGCGAGAATGGGGCTGTCATCAAATTAAATAAAGTTTGTGATTTTATTTTAACTCTATTTTGGATGTTAGATTTTCTGATATAATTATGTCAAATGATATAAGATTAAATAATTATTGGTCGCTTAGTCCAAGCGACGCCGGGTAGCAATACTAGTATATTAATATAATGAAAATTTAATTATATTTTTAAAGTAAAATAATAAGAATAATGAGCTCTTGCGTGAAAACAAACACTCCGCTCCAAAATCAACGTCGCCAAACATCAGCGCATGCGCCGCGCCGCGTCATCCACGTGTCAACGCATTAGCGTAGCGGGTGTCAATTACATGCATAAATTTTTTGAGCGATCCACCAATTTGTGCCCTACTGAGAACCAGCGCCTGTGTGCGCCGCACACCTCGCACACGCTTAGGGCCGGCCTTGCTGCCAGTGTACCCATTATTTGAAGAATCGTTCGTGAAACCTCTTAAAGTTTCATAAGACAGTGGGCCTCGATTGTAACGCAACGATCTGGCATCAAGTCGTCAGAGAGTCAATATAGACCAAGAGCCATTCTTTTTGGTGACCCTCTATATGTAGAGACGAAAAAGTATCGATATAGCGATCGCGTAGTCATGTCAGAAGCGAATGGGAAGAGAATGCAAAGCAAAAAAAACGTTTAATTTTGACTTAGGCATTGATTTGTTACATACTAACAGGGGTGAGTTTAAACTATTTTATCAAGAAATCTTAGAGATTAATCGAGCTCAGCTCAACGGTCTGCCAATTTTGAACGAGCAACTTTATTTGCCTAGTTCGCCATTGTTGTACCCTTTTAAATAATTGTTATTTTTAATTTATTGTCATTTATTAAAAATTGTCATTTATTTACAATTCTTGCTATTATTAAATATCAATTCACTTACTATCATTAATGTAATATAATAATAAAGGCTTGAAATCAATCAACTCATTAACGAGAGGTCGGATAGGACCCTAGATTTATTTTAAATATTCTTATGTTATCATCTGGTCATTAATATTTTCAAAAATCCCCGTAATTATAACAAACCCACTTAAATCATTGAAACTTGTATTCATTCAAATTTCACTAATTTACATTTTAATAACCTTTTAACTTAGTGATCTACTTCTATGTTTGTATATAAACGATACAAACTGTTTACTACGCGTCAGTTCAAGTACATCCATGCACTTGGAATGCCTAAAGATGCCGAAAGGCGAAACCTGGGTCGTTAGCGACAAAACTCATGGAAAAGTACAAAATTCAAAAAATTCTTATTTGATATTGAAATTCCATCAAGCACCCTCAGTCGAAATACTTAATGTTATTTAGATAATAGACGACTTTAATTTAAGAGTATGTATTTCGCTAGTATTAATTTAATAACCTCTTTATTACTCGACTAAAGAACTGGACATTCATTTCATTTTGTATTGTGTAATATATCTGAATTATTGAATTTACAAGACAAAAGATATTACTGCCTCTGTAAGATTGAAGCCATTAAGCTTCAAAGCATAACATGTCATTTGGGTATAAAGAAAAATTTCGGTATTACTGTATCATCCCTTATTTATCTCACCCTCCATAAAATCTGTGGCAAAGGACGCCTTTTAGCGTGCAACCTCGTTAATCCCGTGGCATTAAAGCCTTAGATGCCACTTCAAGCGAGGGTTGTTTATGATATTTTCATATAACGTGAAATAGAGAAGGTTGACACAAAAAGGAGTAAAGATATATTTGTTTAAATTGCATCAATTACACGGAGATAAGCGGCACATCATTCTCTGATATTTGAATTATATTCGGATAAAGATTAAAGACAACATTAAACTTGTCTCTCAACACTAATTTGTCTCTACCGTATTTTATTTTGACTTTCTAGGTCTCTTAGCTATTTTCGCTGTAGAAATTTCTCATTAACCTTCGAAAGACTGTCCTTGAAAAATAGCTCGTAGGCTGAAGGGGGATCTAAAAAAGACCCCAGTGATATGCCCTTATTGGCATAGACTGCAATACAAAAATGATTGATTATGCTTTAACGTATCTGTATATATTGTTCTATAAAAAAATATATATGAAAATCGATAATTTTTCTATTGTTATTCATATTTTAAGTCACGCATGAATGAGACAACCTGATCGTATTCTTGTTTATTCTAGACTGGCGATATCAAAACTGTGAATGCGACTTCTTATCTACACCTTTTAATGTAAAAATCATCCATTTGATATGGAATGTTGTTTGAGATATGATAACGTTATCTTATCACGTTTGGGCAGTGAATGGTAGCGACAATATAAATAATTTTCAGCCAATAATAATCCGACTTTTTTTCTTTTTTATTTAATTACGACGAAATCAGTCGATCAAAATCATATGTTTTTCACTCCAATAGATGTGAAGAACAATGATTTATGAATAGCAAAAAATCACACATTGTGTCACTAATATTAATATAGATATCTAAGATAAAGTAGTAGTGGTGGTCGACTGTTTCACCCTCAGGCTGGCAAAAGTTAATCCCAATCAAATCGTTATATTCTCATGAATACTCAACGTTGTACTCATCTACACCCACTGCTGCTTCACAACAATCATAAGACAGAAAAGTTACAGTAAAAAATACTCAAAGCTTAGCTTTCATGAGAATCAATGTACTGAAATAAATGATGTACGTTAAAGTACCAGCAAAGATTAATTATTGTTAAAAATACTGTAATCAAATAAAATAATAGGTTTTGATGAATCTGTGGCCGAGTCGTCAAAGTCATTAGTTTCGGCTGCGGTGCTGACGGGCTCGAGTCAAGTTTACTAATTTCATATAAATTGTATTGTTAACATCCTTTCTCCTCAGCTTCTCCTCAGAGCACAAAGCGAGCGATAAGCCTTTCAATAATCCCGTTCTAACATAAAACATTCAATCCTTAGTTATTTTTATTTTTAAAAATATGTTTTTTTTCAGAATCCTCATGGCCATTGGATTGGAATATAGATTCAGTAAACTAGCCCAATTTTCCCGTGAATTGATTTTATTGCTAAAATTATCTTATTACTAAATAAAATTTTATTTAAATTGTTAATCTATGTATATCAGTGGTTCTCATGTGCGGCCACCAGAAGGTTTGCATGCCGCTACCACGGCTTCATTGATATTTAAAAAAAAAGTGGCTTACGAGTCAACAATGAACCTGAAAATGAAATATTTCATCTGTATTTTATTCCTATAGTAAATCCACATACTTGCTTAGGTCCATTTGACATACCTCAATCAAAACAGATTCTAAACAAAAATTTGTTGCGGCCACCAGAAATTTTCCGTGAGAACCACTGATCTATAACATTGAATTAATTGTTAGTGGATTTTCTTAAAAATGTGATTGTAATTCCGTAGCTTCTATTTTTAAAATGTAATAAAAATTTTAACTATAGTAAATTTCATGTCAATTGTGCATATTTTGTTTCAATTTAAAACTTCTGTTAACAATTGATTTTTACACCCTTATTACTTAGTCTAATTATAAACGATATGAGTCGCCAAATCAAGAAATCCTATACCTATATATTAAACAGCTTAAGAGAACGAACTAAAGTCACAACGACAAGTGAATAGTGAAACATAATTATGTATTTCAAAATCAGTTTTTCAGTGAGCGGAAAATTCACAATGTTCTCCAAGCGGTCCTTGCAAATCCTAGCGTTTTCCAGTGCACACCGGAAAACTCTGCAAATGCAGTAGCGAAAATGAAAACTCAAAGGAAATCCCAAAGTGTTAAATGTTTAGTGTCGCGAGTCGAGAGACATTGTATTCAAGTGGAATAGAATGCTAAGTCGATATTCATGATCACTCAAAGAGCTTCCGAGTAGAGTGCTTTCATAGCACACTAACAAGGCAGCTGGGGATGCAAAAAAGCTGCATTTAATCTGTATTGAAAAGTTTTGGGTTGACTTTTTAAGCAGCTTTGTACTTTTAATCAAAATGCTGGAATTCGAAGTAAACTTTTAGACATTCCAAATACCTATATCGATTGCATTAAAATTGACTGGTTTTTTTTTGTTTAGTGGAAAAAGTTGTCAATTGAACACGATGCAAATATAGCAAAATATTTTAGTTATACAGACATTATATGGTTGATAGCTATTTCGGATTACGCCATCGTCAGAATTATGTTTAAGCATACATTTAGCTTTCTTTATATTATACTGATGTAGAAAAGGTATATCATACATCTTCTCTTCTGTTTTAACATCCTAATTTTAGCCTTAGGAGTGGAAACGTCGTCGTTTTCATGTGTGACTTAAATATGAATAATTAAAGTAAAAATAGGATTTTTATATGATTTGTTTTTTCAGAAAGTTGTATAAATATATGTCAAAGCATAATCAATCATTTTTTTATTGCAGTCTATGCCAATAAGGCCAAAACACTGGGGTCTTTTTTTAACCCCCTTCGGCCTGAGAGTCATTTTCAAGGATAGTCCTACGAAGGTTAAGTAATAAAGCAAGATTATTTTGAATTAAATTAAATAATTCTCAGTACTCACTCCTTAAAAGGTTTAATTTAAATGATTTTTTAAACGTATATCGATCGATTCTTCATAAGAAAATATGGTAACTTTTCAGTCTTACTAGGTACAAAGTTTTGAAACTTTAAAGAAGCAGCTTAAACATATTTACATTCTCAAACTGTAAGAAGACGATCCAATGTTCAAGTTATGCGAAGGCTCTTCAAAAAAAAAAGAAGCCAACGCGGTAAGCTTTGCGAGCTTTTTGTGGTTATACTACCTTCGAGAAACTTTATCAGGTAAAGCACATAATGCAGATATCGAAAACGCATCGAAAATATTGAGATAAATACCCCATCAATAATATTTTTTCAAAAATTCAAAAACTTCTATTTTGTAGTACATAACAATACGTCGAATTAAATCTACTTAATAAATATGTAAGCATTTTCATGCTATCAGCTGATAATTATTTTATAAAATACTACATTAAAAAAACGTGTTTTAATTATAATTTACACACACAATTAATTGAAACTCATTAACGACCATTTTATCATTTTTGAAACTGTTAATTATAAAGCTTCTGATCGTGAAAATCAGTTAATTGTTCTTCCAAATAGTAGAACCATCCTGCCAATGGGGATGCAACTGAGAAGAGCTTTTTACATATTGAACGGTTTTGCTTCGGATGTCGAAATATTTATTTCACACGGGCATGAGTGAGTCAGACTGGTACTTTTTGTTTTATATATTATAGTTAATTGTGTCGGAACTCACTTGGTTGACTTCTCTGTCATTTTTCATATAATGTTTCACACTTCAAAAGCAATTTTTGATTTTTGTAATGTGCATAAATGTATATATGAAAATAAATAAACAACACCAACACATTCACTGATTCATCCAGATTGCAATCATAGAAATCGAACATAGTAGCCTAATTTTATTCTTGTATATTAGAAATTCAAACCATTTACTACATAATAGTTTAATTTCAGTTATCCACTTGAAAAGCATGAAGATGCTGAAAGACGACACCCGGGATGTAAGTGACAAAACTAATGAAAAGTACAAAATTTCAAACGATTTCAATCTGCTCACTCTAACGCCTAATTACTGCAGTATTTTTAAGGTGTTCACTGTCAATACTTAATAATAACATTATAATAAAAATAGTGCTTATTCCACATAAAATTTACTAGATCAGGACCCGTTTCACTCATAGTTCGCATTATCAACTGTTGAGTTTTTATTCTACAAAAATCTTCATCTGTAGTATTGGTTCTATGACTAATTTAAATGAATCCATTTGCGTGTCTATATAACAATATGGGAATAAAATGAACATTTTATAGAATTAAATATAAATATAAATTCGTTTTTTTCATGAATAGCACTTTTGTATTAAAATTATTGTAAGATATCAACAACGAATGACTATTATTTGAGTCTAAATAAGCCAAACCTCTGCTAAAGACATTTGACAGACCCAAACTTTGGTTTTTCCATCGAAGCAGCGAGCTTACAGAAGCTCAAAGCATCAGAAACTTTTGCAAGGCATTCAAATCGCAAGCAGTGATAACGACCAAACTTATTGTCCTACAAAACCATCTTCTTTGTGAATGCATTTCATGAAAAATATCTCACGTTTTCACATATTTAAAGAGAATGGGAATGCTATAGATTCAAAAGATCTTTGACATTTATAATAAACAAAAGTAAAAGTACAAACAAATAATGATATAATTAAGAATTTCGACTGAATGTGTTTGATGAAACATCAATATCAAATTAGGATCATGTTGTTAGCGAACAAACTCACAGTAAACTAAAAAATCAAAAAAATTCAAACTTAAATAATTATTTTTACGTTTGTATTATTTTTTTTGTAGCATATACAGGTACCTAGACAAAACATGTATAGGTTCTTTCAAAATGGGCAATCGAAATTTGTTAGGTTTGGTTAGTTTAGGTTGCTATTCCATGTCGTTGTCAAATCGGTTGTCAAGTGTCTAATAGTGTACGGCAAATCACAATGAAAGGTTATAGCGTTAAACGTGTGAAAATCATCAAAGTCACTACGCTCCGTTCAAAAAATGATCATCTATAAAGTCATTATTTATCGACGAGGCAACAACAAAACAAGAAAAATATTCGGTTTTGGGGCAATTCCTAATTCATACGATATTAACCACCACCAAATGCATCCGGAGAAAGTCACTGCTTGGTGCGGATTTTAGTCTGGCGGAATCATCGGTACGTACTTCGATTGGAACGAAACTGGCGTAACCATAGCCGCCAATGGCGAGTGCTACATATCGATGATAAGCATCTTCTTGTGGTTCTAACTGGATAATATGAGTATCGATAACAAGTGGTTCCAACAGGAAGGCGCTACGTGCCACAGAGCATGACATGCCACGATGGACATTCTACACGACCGAGCGTCTTTATTGAAAGACCATATATAACTCGAAGATCGATTTCAATATTGAAACATGTAACTCTTCTTCTTCGGGGCCGAGTTGTTAACCCTGACATTCTTGAAACTTTAAGCTTGCATGCTCCCAGTTTCTACCTAAGTGGTCGTAGCCAAGACCAATCAATGTTCTTTGTCAGAACTTGTTTGTCACGTAGGTCATTAGAGTCGCTAGTCGCAAGGGCTGTTCGGCTGATGAATGCACTGCCTCTTGATGTGGACATCTTCGGCAGTGAACTTGGTTCTCTATTTATATTTTTTATCTTTTTATGTAACTAATATGTTTCTGTTCTGTTTCATACATTTGTTTATTTAATTTTTTTTTAATTTTGTGTAGCATGTTTTGTGATATTTTTAATAATTTTTCAAATGCATGGTGCATTGGCGTCAGTTGTAATGCCATGTATTTTATTTTATTTTGTACAATAAATAAATACATAATCTTTCATTATTTGAAATTAGTTTTCTCTATATTCATACTCAGAATGTTATTATCATGAATCAACCATGGCTGAGTTTGTGATCATTATTTGTTATTTGAAAAGAAAACTTTGTACAATTAACAAAATACCAAGACTGTTGTAATGGAACTAGATATACATAATACGGTAAGAAAAATAACAATGTATTTTAGTTCTACATAAATTATTTTTTATATTGTTGATAGCTATTTCGGTTTACGCCTTCGTCAGAACTATCGTTTACGTTTACGTTTACGGTTTACGGTTACGTTTACGAACTACTTCGTAAGTTCTGACGAAGGCGTAAGCCGAAATAGCTATCAACAAATATAAAAAATAATTTTAGTAGAACTAAATTACATTGTTATTTTTCTTGATGTATTATAATGGAGTTCTACCAAGTAAATGCCTACTCAACCAATCAATTGATATACATAGGTATGCCAAAAAGTTTACTTAAATAAAAAAGAACACAATATTCTCTTTCACAAAAATAAATATTTTTTATTGATTGAGTGGGCATTTACTTGGTAGAACTCCATTATAATACGGTAAGAAAAATCACAATGTATTTTAGTTCTACATAAAATATTTTATATATTTGTTGATAGCGATTTCGGCTTAAGCCTATAGTTCTGACGAAGGCGTAAGCCGAAATAGCTATCAACAAATATACAAAATAATTTATGTAGAACTAAAATACATTGTTATTTTTCTTACTGTATTATACATATTTTTATTTTGTCTCAATTTTGTTTCCCTTACAGTAAGATAAATTATCGAATGGTTGGAAAAAAATACACCACTCGTAATATGCGGTTTATTATTTCCGTCCGTTTTTAGGTCAAACAAGATAAAAGGAAATGAAATAAAGTTATAATGGAAAAAAAAACTTTATTCACCGACTCATTCATAAAACAAAAACAACAAACTGCAATAATTATAATGTCGGACATAATGTGTTTTTTTTCAGATATTTTTAAACAAGCGGCGGCACGTGACGGTAGAATGATTATTTACGCGTTTAAATATTTGTATTTTTTTTATCTTTTGGAAATGTCGGACAAATAATTTTGTTGCATGCCATGATAAAATTACAGATATAATATCTTTTTTACGTAGGTACCTCATTTACAGTAAATTGTGTTTGATAACGCATCAGGTTTCATAGAAAATTATTAAATGCTATGAAATCTTTCAACTTTCAAAATTATAAATAAAAAAAAAAAAATTGTCTTAATTTCAAAAAAGTTTCAACTTAAAATGGTGGTTATAGAGACAACGAAAACAAAGTTTTGGTTTTGATATTAATATTTCAAGCACTTTCAGTCGAAATCGAAAATTAAATTATATATTTACACTAGCTGTACCCTGCGCGCGTTGTTACGCCAGCAATTGTAGGGGTGATTGGGGGATGGGGTGGGGGGGGGTGTACGCCATAAAGTTTCACGGAAGTGTACTCGAGAAATTTGTAAAAATTTGATATCAATTTTTGGGGGGGGAGGGGGTTGTTTGGCGAATTCTAAAAATTCATGAAGTTTAAAAAAAAAATGGGGGGCGGAGGTTGGGGGGTGGTTGGGGGGAGGGGTTGGTTAGCCAGAAACCATTGCGGGAGTGTACTCAATAAATTTGTAAAGTTTCACATCGATCGGTTGAGCGGTTTAGTAGTCCATAGCGGACATACACACAGACATTCATTTTATATATATAGATAGATAGATAGATATGTAGATATATTGATGACCTTAAACAATTTATTAAATGAGCAAATGTTTTTTTCGTCTTCGCCTTCGTTATTTCCTTGTTTCCGTGTTTGTTAGAATTGATATGGTCTCGTTAAATCTTTTCACGGACTGAGTATTCTTCTGGACTCCCCATGACTCATTATGGATTACAGATATTAAGATTTATTATTTATTTATTAAATGCAATTATTTTGGTTTTTACTTTGTTAATGATCAATCATATTTTATTGAATTTTGATGTAATAACTTGCATTGCTAATAGTCTATTTGTCTTCAATTAATTTTCTTAGTTGTACTACCAAATTTTGATCATACCTTGTAATTCTTAATTTTGTAAAAATATCACTGTTTCATTGTATTTCTTATCAGTTGAAAATGCTCACCATGAGCGAAACCGGTACCAATGCAATAAATTTTATGTGGAATACGTGCTAAAAATGTTTCGTTATTTTTATTTTAATGACATTTCACCAAGTATTGACAGAGCAGACCTTAAAAGTAAATAATATATACTTAAACAAACAATTTTCATCGATCACTTTTAAGGTGTTCACTGTCAATACTTGGTGGAAAGTCATTATCATAAAAATAATAATACATTTTTAGTACTTTTTCCACATAAAATTTATTTGATCAGGACCGGTTTCACTCATGGCAAGCATTGTCAACTGATCAAATAATTTTTACATGGAAAAAGTACTAAAAATGTATTTTTATTTTAATTTTCATCGAATAAAATTCGTTACTTAGGAAGCTTTTCACTGAAAATTTTCAGCTACATTTCTATATATAATATATTTTTTCGAGTTTTCCTTTTTTTGTATTCGCAAAGAAAAAGCTTTCGAAAAAATGCGTCGAATTAATAAATTGGCCATCGCTTGCAAGGGCAAAGTGCTTTGAAATGTTCGCCTTATAACATCAAATGACTGTTGATTACTGAGTAAAAACGTCTGTGAAAAGGACAGAGAATGCTGGCAATCCGAGAGTGTTTTTTTGTTACACAATACAGAAAATAGAAACGATCGAAATGAACGAATAAGAATGTTTCGGAAATATTTCCAATAGTAACGATGCTGGCAAATTGAACATGTGCTTAGAATGAAATTGAAATTTTCCTTCTTAAAAAATTACTCAACATTTAAAAAAATCCATATTTTTTTGTTTGATAGTGAAAGCACGTGAAGACTTTTTAATATACAGCGCTATTTTAAAATAGAGTAAGCCTGGGCATAATCATTTTTATATTTAACCTATTCTATGCCACAAGCGTGTTTACGCCTTTTACTGTAACGTGCGCGCAAGTCCGGTCATAGAAATATATATAAAAAGGGCCTTTTTATAAGGACGCTTAGTTTTGAAATGTAAATAAAACAAGTTGTTTGTGAGATTTAGACTAAATTTTAATTTCATTTGTAAGTATATTTTACGGCATTAAATATGGAATATAGCATCAGATGTCTGCCAATATCCATTCATTATAAAATGGGCTATGTCGCTAAAGTTGACTTTTTTGACAAATTTGGGTAAACTTCCAACTGGTCCAGAACCCAATCAGGCGTTGTCTGCGGTCGTTTACCTGAAGTTCCTTGGTTAGTTGGATTTTATACGGGTGCAGACATAAGGCCCGATTCAAAATTCGCCAAGTTGAAGTCGCAGAAAAGCCAAGTTCTTGTGAACAACGAGAAATAAGCTGCCTTGGGTTTTCCTGTACACTTTCACACACAGCAGCAATGTTTTCACCAGATATTGTATTTTGATGACGTACAGGTAGGCGTTGGCCGATTATTTACCAAACTGGTTCACTCAAATTTGGCCACTAAACAATGAATAATCTACTCAGCAGGACAAAGTAACATATTTTGAGCGTCCCTATTGAAATACCCTTTATAAAACAAAAAATAATAAATATTTGGCATTACAGCTTACGCCAATGCGCCAAATATTCTTAATTGTGAAAGTCATACGAGATTAACTCGATGATAAGTAATAAATCAGTTGTGCACAAAATCAACGATAAATAACATACACCCAGCCCAGGATCTCTTTTTTTCAATTTAAAAAATCTGACCTTGCCAGGAATTGAACCCGGGTCTCCAGATCGCTAGGAAAAAGCTTTTGCCACTAAACCACAGGGAACGACATAGCGTGTATACAATGTATTTTACACTCACCTTACTAGGCTTGTTTGTCGGCTCTAATAATTTGTTAAGTAACCTACTCACATCTGTTTTAATTATGTTTTATAATGAGCCTTTGTGGTTTACCGAAACGCATTTCTACGTACATACATATATGCTTTTTAATGAGCAATTCCAAAACTTAATCATCGCCAGAAGGTCGTAACTGAAAAAATAGTTCCTAATTTTATATTGTTCATTTCTTTAAATTTAAAACGCATGCATTTTAACTATAAATATAAATCTGGATTTTTTTAAATACACATAGCCCAAAGTTGTATATTTGGCTTATTAATGTTATAAAATAACTCGATGCACTTCATTACGTACGCGTATTTTTTAAGTAATTTACGACGTGTCAACCCTGACGTTTTATGAAAATTTTGATTGATTTCGAAATTAGATTTATATTCTTTTTCATAAATGGTGGTTCAGGTGATACAACATTTATTTATTTGTTTCATCCATCTGATAAGCTATTATCATATTTACAAAAAATAAATAATCATTAAGTTTTTTTTATGAAATGAATTTGCTGCACTCTGAACATAGCCATACATCTGCCTGCCGGCTTCTATTGGGTTAATTTGAATTTACACAAAGTTACTATCGAGTTCATTGCAATAAAAAAAGCTTTTTATTATTAAATACTACTTTTACAAGTTGGTCTTACGTTCAGTATATTTTTTGGTATTCAATCATCTATTCGGTAAAAACTTCGTCCTAACGATGTTTTTTTATAGTTTGAACCATATTGTACAAATTTTCATGCTCTAACTCTCTTGGGGAATTGTTTTTTCTTACTGAAAAGTAAATAATTTAAAAATTCTGAATAACAGTAGGTAACTAAGTAATCATTTGGTAATTAGCTTTTTTTTATAGAATCATCCCTTGTTTTAAACTACTTTTGACATTGACCGTAATTAAGAAAGATTCTTTTTATTTCACGTTGTCTTAAAAAAACATTTAATTAAATTACGAAGACTTTAATAAAAAAAAGGAAAAGCCCATCTCTGTGAGTAGCTTCGAATAATTAGACGGGCTAAAATTACCGAATTTTATTTTAGAAAGGTATGAAATTTTACGAAAAGGGCTCTGAATATTATTTACCTAGGGCGGATATTTTTCAACATTCCTGAAAATAGCCAAAAGCAATAAACAAGCCAGAAGCGGCTCAACCTTTTAAAATGGAACTGTAAGATTTTCACAGTTGGCAAAAGATAAAACTTTTCTTTTAATTCAAATTATTTTCGGTTAAAGGAACCTTGCTATATTTAGTTATGTAATATGAAAATACCATTGAAAAAAAAGTGAATATTTGAGACATACCCATCTCATTATTGAAGAATTAAAACTGATTAGTGTTTAGTTCAAAGCAGGGCTGTGGAGACGGAGTCTGAGTCGTAGCTGGGTTTTGGCCTAAATCGTACTCGGAGTCAGACATTTGAGTTTGAACTTTTTATTTTTGCATATAATATGTAAAATTTGGCTATTGACCGGATTGGTTGGTTGATATATAAATGAATAGGTAGGTACACATAAATAAGAATAGTAGGAAAAAAACATGATGAAATTAAATATTTTTTAGTCGGAGGCGGAGTTTGTTTTTTTTAACGATTCTACAGCTTGGTTCCAAGTCTTGTCACTTGATTAATTTTAGAACTACTTTTCTTTATTAATATATTATATCTTAAATGAAGTTTTCCCATCCATTTATTGGAAGGTTTATTAATGCAAAACAAACTGAAAATATTTACAAAGCATTCGAATATTTAACATTATAAGATATTGCCTTCTTAAAAAAAACTTATTAACAAAAGGAAAAGAAGCAAGACGATTTGTAATTGACGAATTTACTACACATAAAGAAAAGACGCGTATTCCACGTGCCCGTAGCCAATGTGTTAATTATGTATCTTAATTTCATTGAACTTTAAATTAGTAAAAAATAATAGTTTGGCTCAGCTTTATGGCACTTTTTAATTTACTGAGGGAAATAGGAAGCAAATGAAAATTGTCTATGACGTATAATATATCATACAGAATCCCCTTGAGGATTGAAAAAACATTTTTTTTGTGTTTTGCCTTTAAAAATCGAAATTTATATTTCTATGAACACTACGAAGAAATCGTGTTTATTCATTCCATCGATTTTTTGTACATTCCTTAAAATTAAATTATATATAAGAGAATACTGTCTGAATTGGTAGTAATTAGGGTTTCCATTTCTGGACCAAAGTTTTGATCCGGCATTTCGGACATCCAATAAGTCGATCACGGGATTTAAAATATTTTGTAAACGATCGACAGTTTTCACATTTATTTAATATTAGCCATTTTAATTTACCATTTACAATATGTTTTTAAATAATTAACGACAGTATCTTTTTCAGGAACATCATATTTCGATTGTGTATTCATTATTGAAGAGCGAAAATATTTCATTGTACCAAATTTAATGTACGAGAGTGTCAGTCTCGTTCGAATACGATCTGAAAACTAATAGATATATACAATATGTCGGGTTATGCTCATCGCATAAAGAAGAGCATTTAAAAAAAAAAACATATTGTTAAGCAGAAGATTGTATGTTTTAAACACTCATTAAAACATTATGTATCATCCATTAATGAGTTCCAGTTTGAGAACTTAATATTTTTCGTCCTCTTAATTCATTTCAAAACAATATTTTATATTCGATGCTGTCATCAATGCATTACGCAAATATATTTTTTTCACGAGCATCGGGTGTTTCAAATATGACACGCAATATTACGATTTTTTTATAATAAACCATTTATGCTTGATAAATAAATCAATCCCGAAGATTACGGGATTAGGTTTTCTAATCCCGGGATTCATCAGGAATTGAAAATCCTCCCGGTATCCCGAGATTGGGACGAGATAGTTCTGACGAAGTCGTAAGCCGAAATAGCTATCAACAAATATATAAAATAATTTATGTAGAACTAAAATACATTGTTGTTTTTCTTTCCGTATTATAATGGAGTTCTACCAAGTAAATGCCTACTCAATCAATAAACCCTAGTGGTAATTACTGTATAGCTTGACAGTATTTTAGAAAGCTTGTTCAAAAACCTATTTAGTTTCTTTCGGCTAAAAATATTGCTTAGATGGTTTTTTAAGAAAACCTTTTGCGTTGAACTTTATATAAATTGAAATTTCAGGCGTCGATATTTCAATCCATTTTTTTACAAAAGATAATGCTCTTGACAGAAATCCGAATAAAAATTCTGATAGACAAATTACTTTGTGAAACCTCTATGATTAGAATAAATGGAAAAATAACATGGCTATGAAGGTTTTATATAGCAGCGTAGAAAGGCTCTGTGCTTAAGATTAAGAGACGATTTATAAAAATCTAAGGAAAAAAATACCATTTTTATATCACATTTTTTTTGATTGCCGTATGGCGTATATGAAATCTGGAGCTTTCTTTATACCTACAAGATTTAGTGAAAAAGAGCTCCAATCTCCAGTTAAATGTTTTTCAATACTGACCGTTTGATTGCTTTGGAAAAATTGTAATCAAAAATGTTTTGACATGAATGAAAAAATCAATCAAATGACAAGAATTATTTTGAACGCAAATTAATCTTAAATATAAAACCACATTTCAGTACTAATTCTTACTTACTTGAATTTACTGACATCAGGACCGGTTTCTGGTAAATGGTAAATGTGTTCAGTAGTTAAAGTTTGCAACCACTTTCGACTCTTAAAGCAATGCTTTTATTTACATGCTACAATTTGTCACTAAAGTTAGCTTTAATAATAAAAAAAAAAAAGGTTTTTTATGAAACTATCGAAACGAGCAATAGGGAGACTCCGATTCTAGTATCGAATACTCGATATTTGAGAATAGTCGCCCATTTTTCAAATACTCGATATACTCGTAATTTATAAATGTGGATTTTATCCCAAATTTTATTTACCTATTCAATAAATATCTAATATATTTATTATACATAATGTTTAACCGTTGCGACTGACTCTAACGCGAGGACTTTACTGTCAGGTATTTCTTTTTCTCTGGCTTTACCGTTTAAACCTTTTCCACCTTCTTTTTCGATCCCAAAGAGCGACGCATAGTGAATTAAAATATATGTTGACAGTGCCTCAGATTTTTTTTTGTCGGTAAAACCTTCAAGTCTTGTTCGATCCCAAAAAGACCCTCTAGCTAACCTATCTTGTTTCCATCCCTACTCTACTTGAAAAGGAGAGGTTGAGCAACCGAGTAACTATCAGTTCTCGTAGAAAAAAAACATGTTGAGATAAGCTCCGTGAGGAGTCCATACGAAAAAGTTAGGAGCGGACATGGTTAAAAAAATGGTACACCTGAAACTACTCGAGTATTTTAAAATTTTAATACTCGATACTCGAGTAATTGGAGAAAGAACTAGCTGGTACTGTTTTAACTAAATGCTTTAATTTGTACTGTAAATTAATTGCCTTCAATTAAACGTTCCATTTATTCTGATTCGGTAGTTCTCCAACTTTAAGTGGGACGCCATCGGAATCAACAATTATCATCGGGGTCGTTCTCTACCCCTTTTAGTATTTATTCAGAAAACTTTTCTTACTCTAAACATCCATATGTACGTACGTGAATATAAATATTACTCCGCTGTATGTCCGAGTCGGCCCTGATTAGGGGGTCCCCGCGGGCCGGACTAGTAATCAAAGGCGACCTAATTGGGGAAAGCTTCGACAAGCTGCCACTGCTAGTGGCGTGGCGCTTGGAGCACCTCCAGCGGGGTATTTTACCAATTTACAATCGTTGAGTTAGGAGTTGAAGGACGCAATAAAATACATTCTGATTGACATGAAATGTTAATTTATTTCATTTGAACTGCTTTATTGAACAAAAAACTTGTACAAATTATGTCAAACTTAATGGTGAATAGATCCTAGTAATTGTAAAGTTCGGAAAAATTGATATTGATAAGAACTTTTCACTTCTTTCAACGTTCAAACCAACTACTAAATAAGTTAAAATTTGTTAATAGTTTTCATATCATGGTGTATCATTTTTAATTGTGTGATAAAAGTTCTATAATAGCATTTTATAGACATTAGGATTGTTGTTGTTGAGAAAAAGATTAAATAAGGTTTTTCGGACTTTAATTTTGGGATGCAATCTTTTATGTTAATTTATGCTAAGATGGCATTTTTTCTATAAATTAAAACTAAGTTTTATCATTGGTTACCTGCGACACTTTCTTTAAATATTTTAAACCTAATTTCAAAGCTTATTTAAAAATTGTAATCCCTCGTCCCAGGCATGGGCAAAACGAAGCTAAAATATAGACTTACAGCGAGAGCTAGCTTGTTTTTAGCTTTTTTCGTGATTGTTTTTGAGAATCGTGTAAAAATATCTGTGTATAATACCAATGCTTCTTCGGCTACGCAACAGCTTGAAAACCTCCACGCACTCGTCTTAGCTGTGCGCGCAATCGTATAGTTGATAAACAGAACGACCTCATTGAAAAAATATCGCTTAAAAGATTGTCAAAATAGATAATTAAATCAATAAAAATATATTTTGTAATCCATAATGTCGAGCTTATGAAGCGTTTCGACAATTACTCACTGATTGAAATTATGCCACGCATTTTTTGGATGGGCTTGATTAGTCTTTGAAATTTCTGGGCTGCTAATCTCTCGGATTGTAAAGAACACTTAACGCAAAAAAATCACAAATTTTATCAAATATTTTAAATAAAAAAATAGCTTAATTTATTCGAATATTCGATCGAAGAGAAGAAATAAATATTAAAATATAATTCTGGGATCGTAAAAATTCTTCTAGCGATAGCTTTCAGTTTCAGGCTCACCCACCAAGAGATTTAAGTATCGTGTAAAAGGATACCGTTATCCTTTGTTTTATTATAATACGCAGTAGTAGATAAAATAAAATGGTCAGATGTTTTGGTCAGGACAAAAAAGATTTTTGACATTATTTAAATGACATTTTCACACCTTCATTAATAACATACTTTGTCTCTGTAACAGATAAAAAACGTTTCCTATGATTGAATTTACTAACGTTAGTAATTTTTACATTTCATTCTAATTTTTGTAATTAAAATGACGGAAAAATCGTTTTGCGTTTGCATATGAACTGTTTTAATAAATTATATTTATACACACTTGTAACTCTCCAAGGACGGTCCCTGAAAAATAATTTGTGATCTGAAGGGGGGTCTAAAAAATGCCCTAGTCTTATGGCTTTATTGGCATAGATTGCATCAAAAAATCTAATTTTATGCTTTAACGTATCTTTATACATCGTTAAAATCCTATAATTCCTATGATTATTCATATTTTAAATCACGCATGAATAAGACAACCCATGTTCATTCCAGACTGGCGTTATCGAAACTATGAACGCAACCGCTTATCGACAACTTTTAATGTAAAAAGCATCCATTTGATTTGAAATAAACGTTTGAACGAGCCTCGTTTGAGAAACAATGATTTAAGTCAATTTTTAGCAACGATATAAATTGTTTCGCACAATATTCCAACTTAGTTTCTTTTTTATTTAATTCACTAAATATTGATCAAAAAGATATTTAAGATTTATGAAGTGGCATTGTGGGGTTGTCTTACCCACCGTGACGGAAATGTTAAAAGTGATAAACTGAAATGTCTTAAGTTTGAGCAAAAATAAAGTGTCGTGAGTTTTTTGTTGAAAAGTACCCCAAAAGTTACCCGTTTTATATATTGAAATATCAGGCGGCGATGATTCAACCCATTTTTAAAAAAAAGATAACGTCCTTGACAGAAAACCGAATATGAATTCAGATAGACAAATTACTTTTTGAAATCTCTATGATTACAACAAATGGCCATACAAGTTTATTGACACTTCTAAAAGGCTCTTTTTTGACTATATGTGACTTGTAAAAATCGCAAAACAAATCATTTTTATGTCACGTTGCGTAAATGAAGAGTAGTCTGTGTTTTTATATACACTTGGGCCTCGTATAACACGGTTATAAGGTTCCACAGAGACGTCGTCTAGTATAAAACCGTGTTATACAAGGTTTGAAGTTCATACAAAATTTGGGTTTCGTACCAAAAAAAAATATCGAAGAGTTTTATTTTACATTTTTTTTTAAAATAAACAGATTTACTGAAAGAAACTTTAAAATACATAATATACCATTCATTCATCAAAACTTTCACTTAGAATTATATATGTTTTACTCTTTTTCGAGATAGGTTATGAGTTTTCATCATCGGATGACTCTTAGTGGTTTGAGCCTTCAAAAATTCGGTAATAAGCGATTGTCTGCTTTAAGCGTATTTCCTTAAAAGATTCCAAAATATTTTGTAATTCTTTCTTGAATTTCGAACTTCTTCCCATTATAGGATTATTTTCAATAAAAAAAGTAGCCAATTTAATAGACAATTCCAAGCCGTCATTTATTGTTTTTAATGTGAAACATGTAGCTACTTCACTGTAACTGCTTTTTGACTCATTAATTTTATTGGATTCATCTAAAATGTCGACTAATTCTTCTTCGTTCAACGTATGACTTTCCAATATTTCTTGGATGTCATGAATATCCATGTCATAAAAACCCTCTCCACCAATATATTACTTTTTTCCCACTTGAGACGTGTTATACAAAGCGTGTTGTACAAAAATATGTCACAATATATACATCCGTGTTGTATAAAAAATACGAAGCACAAGTTTACACGATTTCGCGTTGAAAGTTAACTGACCGCTCAATGCGCTAAAAATTAATTGTATCCGAACGAATGACACATTCAAAGACGAGCCTTTACCTAAGGTAATAAAAGCTCGAGGAGTGGGCTTTGACCGACGATAAAGATTCTGATTAAAACAAATAGGGTTTTTCTATGATGGTCGTTTTATGAGCACTAATTCTTATCTGCCATTCGTTAAATCTGTAGCGGCGTGAAGATTTTTTAAAAATATTTGTACTGTTTCAAATATTATCAAAATCAATCCTGTAAGGAACTTTTTAGCACATGCTTATGTCACTTTTAAGGTGTTCACTGTCAATACTTGGTGGAAATGCATTATAATAAAAACAATAATACATTGTTTGTACTTTTTCCACATAAAATTTATTAGATCACGACCGGTTTCGCTCATGGCGAGCATTGTCAACTGATGAGGGCTTTAACTGCGGCTGGACAACTGGAGGTACAATTTTGAAACGAATACACTTCAATACCATATATGTTTGGACGGGAACATTATTTTTAAATTTATAGTTCTTAAATAAGACAGTACATCAGTTAATATTGCTAGCCAACAGCAAAATCGTTCCTGATCCAATAAATTGAATGTGGAATAAGTACTAAAATGTATGATTATTTGTATTTCAGCAGATGATAATGATGAAGGAAACCGGACCCAATCTTAATCAGAATAAATTAATTATGTAGCAGTAGATACAATAAAACAGTGATATTTAGTTTGTTATACCTTGTTTTTCTTACTTAACTTTTGTATACATCACTAGTTTATTGTATTCCTTATCAGTTGACAATGCTCGCCATGAGTGAAACCGGTCCTGATCTAATACATTTTTGTGGAAAAAGTACTAAGAATATATTATTATTTTTATTACATGCTTATGTGCTAAAGCTTGTATGCTTATGTGCAAGAAACTATGGTAAGTAGAGCCTCTCCAACTAAATAAATATCATAAAGGATTTTGACTGAGGGTGCTTGATGGAATTTCAATATCAAATTTCATCTTCTCTTTTTCGAAAATGGAAAAGATACGACAACTAGGACAGGACTAGAAGTTAGCTAGTCACTGTTACTATGCGCCACTCTTTGGAATCAAGAAGGTGGGAAGGAATTTTTAACAACACAAACAACATGATCGATTTAAAAAAAAGCCTGCTCGTACCAGGGAATTGAAACAGGGCCGTCTGACACGGCAGTCAATGACGTCGACCACTGCACCACGAACCGGGCTGTAGAACTAAAATACATTGCTTTTTTTTCTACCGTGTAATATTGGAGTTCTACCAAGAGCCAATTCACTCAATCTTCGTATTTATTGTAAGATTTTGATAAGCTGCGAAATTTTAGTTTTGTCTTTAAACGTCGCCTTATATGATCACATTTTTTATCAAGGGTATACGGCAATAAATATGAATATGCTATATCCAGGGCCGGCCCGTGGATTTTTGCGCCTGTGGGCGAGGCGCCTTCGGCGCCTCAAAAAACCAGAACTCAAGGAGCAACCAATTTTTATTTATTCAAATACAACATGAAAAATAATAATAACATTTTTTAAGTTTGTGAAATAATGTTAAGTTTTAAACAAAAAATCGCCTGGCTTTAATTTTAGCGAAATCCATTCGTAAAATATCCAAGCCAAGTGATTGGGCAATTTCATTTTCAATTGAAATTATTGTCAAACCATTCAATTTTTCCTGCCTCATGCTCGCACGTAAATAAGTCTTGATTATTTTAAATTTTGAAAATGAGCGTTCTCCCGTGGAAACGGAAGTGGGCAAAGTTATTAATATTCTTAAAGCTATTAAAATATTTGGAAATAATTCATTGAGATAAGAATTTTATATCCATTTAAGAATTGAATCAGGCGTGTTCTCTTTACTTTTGCGAGATATTAGCTTTAGCTGTTCACTCATATCCACTGCATCAATATCTTTTTTATCATTAAAACTTAGTGCGTTTGCCAATAATACACATTTTTCCATTAATTCATTATCACATCTGCACTCCCGCGCGATTTATCGTGAACCAGCGCATGCGCCGCGCCATGTCATCCGATGTGTCAACGCATTAGCGCATCGGGTGTCATTTGCATGCATAAATTTTTGAAGCGATCCACCAATTTGTGCCCTACTGAGAGCCGGCGCCTGTGTGCACAGCACACCTCACACACGCTTGGGGCCGGCCCTGGCTATATCTATCGTAAGGTAAGGTAAGGTTAAGTCAAAATACAAACTGGTTTCAAATAACAAATTATTACAAATCAAGTGAAGAGTTTCTGTAGTACGTATTATGTTGTAAATTATTCATGCCAGTCATATTGTGTAATTTGAAATTTACGATTTGACCTACGGCAGTCGGCGTCTGCAATTACCAACCGACCTCTAAGTCATGCAAACATTTGAGAATGGTTCACAAATAATTACTATGCATTTTACATGCCACTCAATTCACTGCCATTCCCAAGAGGTACATTGAATTAGGTAACAAATGTGACATCTATTCTAACTTGGCAAATTAGAGACTGGCATTTGCTGCTCCTTAATAATCTCATTACCTGCTGTTTCTGCCAGCAAACAATTCTCGACGAGAACTTCAATGAAAATTTCAAATTGATATTGCCGAGCTGAATGTCAAACATACATCAAACTTTAGCAATCAAACGGTTTGTATTTAAACAATAGAAACCATTCTATATTAAAATGAAATCATAAGAAACAAAAAAAAAAACAAAAATAATATGAAGGTTGGTCCCTGTGGTCTAGTGGCAAGAGCTGTGTACTAGCGATCGAGTTCAATTCTCGGCAAGGTTAGATTTTAACGAGAGGTCGGATAGGACCCTAGATTTATTTTAAAAATTCTTATGTTATCATCTGGTCATTAATATTTTCAAAAATCCCCGTAATTATAACAAACCCACTTAAATCATTGAAACTTGTATTCATTCAAAATTTCGCTAATTTACATTTTAATAACCTTTTAACTTAGTGATCTACTTATATTTTTGTATATAAACGATACAAACTGTTTACTACGCGTCAGTTCAAGTACATCCGTGCACTTGGAATGCGTGAAGATGCCGAAAGGCGAAACCCGGGTCGTTAGCGACAAAACTTATGGAAAAGTACAAAATTCAAAAAATTCAAATTTAAATGAATCCATTTGCGTGTCCATATAACAATATAGGAATAAAATGAACATTTTATAGAATTAAATATAAATATAAATTCGTTTTTTTCATGAATAGCACTTTTGTATTAAAATTATTGTAAGATATCAACAACGAATGACTATTATTTGAGTCTAAATAAGCCAAACCTCTGGTAAAGACATTTGACAGACCCAAACTTTGGTTTTTCCATCGAAGCAGCGAGCTTACAGAAGCTCAAAGCATCAGAAACTTTACAAACTGTTTACTACGCGTCAGTTCAAGTACATCCGTGCACTTGGAATGCGTGAAGATGCCGAAAGGCGAAACCCGGGTCGTTAGCGACAAAACTCATGGAAAAGTACAAAATTCAAAAAATTCAAATTAGATTTTTTCAATTGAAAAAAGAGATCTTGGGCTGGGTGTATGTTATTTATCGTTGATTTTGTGCACAACTGATTCATTATTTATCATCGAGTTAATCTCGTATGACTTTCACAATTAAGAATATTTGGCGCATTGGCGTAAGCTGTAATGCCAAATATTAAAAAAAAAAAAATTCAATCGTAGCACATACATATTTAATCATATCGGTATCAATAAAAACACAGAATTTTTAAATTTAAAAAATTCAAATTCAAATTTCTTCAACGTATCAACCGTAAGTCGTAAATTTTTCCATCTACTAATCGTCTTGCTTATAAAATCAATATTTGTTTGTTTGCTTGTTCGTACTCTTTGCGTTGCCATACGGTTCATTCGATTGCAATTAAACTTTGGTGATTTGATGTGTAGACGACTGAGAAGGTTCTTGCGTTCCCAGATCATTCGTCCGATTGCGATAAAGCTTTGGTGATTTGTTGTGTGGACGCGCACAGAAGTTTTTTAATTACCTATATGTATTTAAATGAATGTATTTGTCCCGAAGCGATCCTATACAGTTCATCCGATTGCGATAAAACTTTGGTGATTTGTTGTGTGGATTTTCTAGCTTTAATTGTCCAGTATGCTCCCTATACCGTTCATCCGATTGCGATAAAAATTGCTATAATGTTCACCATGAGCGAAACCGGTCCAGATTCAATAACTTGTCTGTAGAATTAGTCAACAAGATCAATGATCACTATTTCAAACTGGTGTTTTCCCTTTTATAAATGCTTGTGTAGAGTGGGATTTAAAATTTATAATGTGTTTAGTAGACCGTGATATCGGAAAGATTGACGACCGCTGGCTTAGAGCAGCAATTGCAGTTTAATACAATATTATGCTTTTTCAAGAATCATCGCTTTAGATATTCAGTGATTGCGGCTGGTTAAAAAAACAATGTTTTAATTTGGGCCTTTGACAGGTTAAAAACTAAAATACAGAGTTTTTTATTCATTTTCGCTCAAACAAACGAGAAAAATTAACCGTTATTTAAATATTGCAGTGCGAAAATGTGTAGAGCGCATCGAAAACCCTGTTCAGCTAAATTAATTTACATATGAATGCCCGTGATATAAACCTGAAGCACATGTACGAAGGATTTTGAATTCATCAAAATCAATTTGCTTTGAAATTTACATTGGTAACAAGGGCGAATGTCTGTGGTTGTGTCGATTGCAGCGTTTTACTATAACTTCACATCATGAACACTTTTGTTCATCGGTTTTATTCGAAAGCTTAACATTGCCTTCCCGGTGGATGAGTCAGTTGACCACCACCGCCACTTTATCTTATAACTGTACTAGTATTGCTACCCGGCGTCGCTCGGACTTAGCGACCAATAAGTATTTAATGTTATATCATTCGACATAATTATATCACAAAATTTAACATCCAAATTAGACGTAAAATAAAATCACAAACTTTATTTAATTTGATGACAGCCCCATTCTGGCCCATTAAAATGTCCAAATTCTAATTTGCTGTCAAAGAAATGTCAAATAATACCTTCACGTAAATAATAAACATTATTATTAATAATAAAAGCCGGGAAAAGTTCAGTAGAAGACTAATTTATTACATTTTGACTAAATGTCTTCGCCGATAAAAATTCAAACATATTTTCTTTCATATTCGTTTTTATGGCAAGTTAATGACCAACAATGCAAAAGAGAATTACAGACCCACAGACATACATACGCCGTTTTGGTTTTATATATAAGATTAATATTAATTAGGTATTTTGACTGAGGGTGCTTGATGGAATTTCAATATCAAATTTGAATTTTTTGAAGTTTGTACTTTTCCATGAGTTTTGTCGCTAACGACCCGGGTTTCGCCTTTCGGCATCTTCAGGCATTCCAAGTGCACGGATGTACTTGAACTGACTGGAATGCCTGAAGATGCCGAAATGCGAAACCCGGGTCGTTAGCGACAAAACTCATGGAAAAGTACAAAATTCAAAAAATTCAAATTTGAGATTAATATTAGTGATGCAATGTGTAAACATTTGGTAGTTATTCTTAAATATAATTTTTATCGACTGGCTTCGTTGCAATTAAATAAAAAAGAAAATAAGTCGGATAAATATTGGCCGAAAACCATTTATATCGTCGCTACAAATTGCAGAGATTACTTTATTAAGTCTTATTAAAACTTCCACGTAGATTTTAATAATGATCAATACCGATTTCACGTAATGCAAGGTCAACTGTCATTTCTTTTTTTATCTATTTGAGTAATTATTGCTTTTTCACCAAGTAGTACGTGTTTTTTTAATTATCTGCTAAAACTTTTGTGAAAATGCCGTACCCTTTTTTTGCACTAATTTAGCAAGGATCAGTACCGTTTTCGCTCATCTCTAGCGAATTAAAATAACCATCGTCAATTTGTTTTTATTTGATTAAATTTACAATAGAAAAGGATTTAATCAAATACGACTACCTGAATTAATTAGATTTTGTAAGAATTCATTTACAAACAAATCGTTCAAGTGAAGTGAAGTCTGAAGTCTCGTGATTTTGTTCATCGTTCAGTCAAACATCCTCAAAAACACTATACTTTTACAGGCAAGCACAATCACCCTTAACCCATTTTGTGCCGGTAGGTATAAGAACGGTCGTACACCTAGAGCCGCGACTTTCTTTGAAAACTTTTGATTTTCATTATTATTTCCATCATCGGATCTTTAAGATCATTATTTCTCAGCAAGAGTTGTGAAAACATATGCGTAATATAAGTAATTTGAAACATTTTTACTTGCTCATTGTTATAAGTGAATTTTAACCAATCGATACTTCAAACTCTCATATCTTAAAACAGTGTCAAGGGCAGTTACAACCTTTTCAAAATAAGGTGTCAATATTTCAACTGTAAGTACATTGATTTTCTTAAAAAATATCGTCGTTGTCAAAAAAATATCTACTATGTGCAAAAAGTTTAATTTGAGATATTGAATAAAAACGTTATCCTGTATTTTGACTGATGAACATAGTATAGTTTTATTAGCATCCACAGTTAACCGTATAATGCTAAAGTCACATGGCAGTCATTCTATACAAAATTTGGTTAGTAAACTTGTCATATTAGTCAAAATGTCTAAATCTTCAAAAAGTGCAGATATTGGTTCAACAACGATGTCAACTTAAAGTATAGGACTGTGATTCTAAGAGATGTTGGTATGTGTATAAAATGTTTGAATTATTAAAATCGTCGACCATGTTCAGTATAAATGGGTGTAAAGTGGAACGTATGTATATATAATCGCATTTTATTTGGCTGGCACAACGCTCACTTTTTTTCCCTACCTTTACTTTCCTACTGAAACAATATGTGGAGTCTGCAAAGCGGGGTCCTAGTTTCCTGGCTATTTTTCAATGCAAAACTCTTCGCGCTGGGCAAGTTGGTTTTAAGGCCGGTTTGTACTTGTGGGCACGCCCACCAGGACGCTAATCACATCCTATGGGACTGCCCCCAAATGAATTCCAAACGAGCAAAACTGTTTGCTGTGGTCCGTCCTCACACGGGCCCAATAGGCCACGCTGACTTGATTGCAACTAAGACTAACTTTATTGCATTTGAAAAATTTGCAAATTTATTCGTGTATCGACATAATCTCGATTCTTCACTAGAGTCAATATACTCGTCTAACATGTCGGGCTCTCAGTATCCGGATTATACACAGGATACTCTGTATCAAAATGATTTCAGTGGCTGAGCTAGTCACTCCAATTTATTCTATTATTATTTTCTATTTTAAAGCACTTTAGTGCATGGTTCAAAATCAGTCCCGTGCAGATCTGCTCGGGCCATGAACGTGAGGGGTAAATTCCTTTTTCTAAGCCGATAGCGTTGTGAAAGGCGGCCATGAAACATTGGCTGCATATCCACAACGGGTGGTGGTGGGAAAAACCAACTTGGCTATTTTTCTAGCTATTGTGGATACATACTGTCATTGTTTCTCTTTCCCACATGTAAGCTATGTAGCTAAGTATAAGTACTTTCTAAGAGAAGTCAGCTGAGGGCTCTTTATATGGGGGGGGGGGGGTAAACAATTTAAAAAAAACCCATACGTGAATGATTGTTTTATAATCGTTAGTAAAGGTTGAGATTTTTCCAAGAATTGCTCGCAATATTGACGCAAACTTAAGGAGTTTAGGTTTCTAATAATAGACATGCCCAGTCCCTTACTGAATCGACGTAGCTTAAATTTATCTCTTAGAGCGTTAATTTTTAACGCTAGCAAGACTGGTGGCTTCTTCGCGGAATTGTATATCGTATATATACGTCCCTGGCATACAACCGGCTAACAAAATTGCCACAACCGTTTCAATTTGACAAAAGCTCTAACTCAGGGAATATAAGAGCTTTTGACATTCTTTCAAAGCGTCTTAGATTCGGAATTATTAGAATTCCTGTCGCGTATTTTGTTCTCAATCTTCAATTCAAAGAAAATTAATTAGTCTTTTGTTGAAGCTCCACGTCAGGAAGGTAGGTATATAGTTTTTGATGTTTGTCTGTCTAGAGCTTTTCCTCGTTTACCGTTTTATACTGTGAAGCTTGGAGTGGACTGGTTATAATTGTTTTTGAAATGATTAAAACAAATTCAATTTTGTCTCAAAATAGACGGGGATGAATCACAGCTCGTTGATTAAACAGCGCTGCCGATTAAAATCGACATCCATTTTTAATTACTTTGTTTTGAAACATAAATAGATGTCGGTTTACGAAAAGAGTTTGTGTTTGGTTTGTATAATTGATTTCAACAAAATGTGACTCTCATCTATCTGGAAATTTAGTTTTCAATTATTATTGGGACAATGTCCACTTTAACTAACTAGAAACATATTTTTTATCCAATAATTCATATAGACTTTAAAAAGAGATAATTCGATGCACTAATTTGTTTGAATTTTTTTCTTCCAAAGTATTCGAACTTTCAATGTATATTTGTCATTTTTTGGTAAGAACATTTCGTATACAATTACATTTATTGGCCAATTTAGCAAAAGCACAGTCATTTGCAACACAGTTGGCATTGTGTTAACTTAAATAAAACATGTTTATGTGAACTTTGTACTTCCAGCAAATAACTTTCTTATATAGGGTATTTCAATAGGGACGCTCAAAATATGTTACTTTGTCCTGCTGAGTAGATTATTCATTGTTTAGTGGCCAAATTTGAGTCAACCAGTTTGGTAAATAATCGGCCAACACCTGTACGTCATCAAATACAATATCTGGTGAAAACATTGCTGCTGTGTGTGAAAGTGTACAGGAAAACCCAAGGCAGCTTATTTCTCGTTGTTCACAAGAACTTGGCTTTTCTGCGACTTCAACTTGGCGAATTTTGAATCGGGCCTTATGTCTGCACCCGTATAAAATCCAACTAACCAAGGAACTTCAGGTAAACGACCGCAGACAACGCCTGATTGGGTTCTGGAGCAGTTGGAAGTTTACCCAAATTTGTCAAAAATAAAACATGACCCATTTTTTGAATGGATATTGACAACTATATTCCATATTTACGTAAAATATTTATCTTTCTTATATATAAGTAGAGTAACGGTTTGCCCAACACTAGCATAGCTTATAAGTGCTCGTAAAACTTAACTTTACAAAATGATGGTGATAGTGAAACTAGAACAGTTTTTTTTCATTAACATATAGCAAAGATATTTATAGTTTTCGACTAGGTATTAAATGGCTTAAATTAAAAAAAAATTAACCCATTATATGCCGGAAGGTATAATAATGGTCGTGCATAGAGGACCGCGATTTTCTATGAAAAAAAATAGCGGATTTCGGTAATACAAGTAAGCTCTCTTTAACGTCGATATTATATTGATTATAGTACAAAATATGTAAAGGACTATGATTCTAAGAGATGTCACTATGTGTATAATATGATTGAATTATTAAACCGTTAACTTCATTGCTTATTCTCAGGTCATTCCTAGTCGCCTTTTTATGTTAGACCTTATAAAGAAAGGGCTGGTTTGTCCACCCGCTTACCTGAGTGTTCCTGACAAATTCAATCCTCCGTACACCTTATATTCGCCGTAGGCATCTGTTTTCTACGCATAATATACGGTTACCCTGTGTTTTTTATGTGCCATGATTCGGAACCATAAAGTAGCACAGTCAGTATGCTTGTCTCGTATTAGTGAGTGTAAAGTGAAATGTATTTAAACGCACATTTTCTATGACCAGCACTGCGCTCACGGAATTGTAGACCGTGGAAATACGTTTTGGCATACAACCGATTAAGCGTTATACTATCACGATTTAAAAAAAACCCTGTTACTCGGTTACCCTGTGTTTTTGTAATGTGTCATGACTCACAACCGTAAAGTAGCACAGCCTGGTATTATTCAAAGTAAAGTGAACTGTATTTAAACGTGCATTTTATATGGCCAGCACTGCGCTCACGGAATTGTTGACCGTATATATGTTTCTGGCATACAACCGGTTAAGCGTTATACTACCACGATTAAAAAACCAAAAAGGGAATTTTCGGTTTTTATATAAGAACAACAAAGATTAAATTACTCGTGCTTTCGCGGCATGCGATGAAATTCATATTCGGTGGCGAAGGGATATGCTAAAAAATCTTATAACTTTCATTAGGATCGTGTAACAAAAGGCTTTTTTGGTTTTCCCTATACTCCCGTGGCAAGCAATCTATTTCCATATTCATGAAGGCCCGAGAAAGCGTGCACGCAACACGGAAAACCCATAGCAAACAAGTTGCCTTTTAAATTTTAAGCTTTTTGTAAAAACATTCTGTTGTTTTGAGGAGGATCCTGCCAAAAATTTTAAACAAATAATAATCCTTGATGAATTTCGCTCGCCGAACAATGGGAAAACCAAAATCGTGGGTCATTTCAAATTTGTTTAGACCTGAAAAATCTTCCGGCTTATAAAATCTGTCGGTTGAGCGTTTTGCCCACGTACGCGCCAAAACATTTTGTTACCTTGAAAAGGTTCCAATTGACATTTTTGCCTAAAATGACATATTGGTCGGAAAAGTATGTATTTTTTTTGAATCATGTCCGCTCCCAACATAGAGCATATGGACTCCTCACGGAATTTATCTCAACATATTTTTTCTACGAGAACTGCTTGTTACTCAGTTGCTCAACCTCTCTTTTTTCGAAGAGTGAGTGGTTAGCTAAACGCTGTCACTATGCGTCGCTCTTTAGGAACGGAAAAGTGAGAAGGGATTTTTAACAACACAAACACCCATGCCTTTGAACAGATTTATCGACTGAAAAAATCCGCTCGTACCGGGAGTCGAACCCAGGCGATCCGGCATACAGGCCAACGCCGTTGACACTGTGCCACGGAGTTTGTATTTACCGCATTCTATCATATATATCGATGGCTTAAAGAGTAAATTTGCTATCTCCGTTTTTGTCAATTGTGCAGGAGAGGGTAAAAACCGATTATGTTGGTATTTTCAAACCGATCGGAAAAATTTCAAATAGGATTTTCAAACGATTTATTTGTACCACCGATGAAAAACAACGAATGAATGACATGTGACAAAAGAAAATATTTTTTTCTCGAAAATATTTCTCAAAACGTTTTTCTGATGCACTCAAATCAGTTTTGGTTATAAAAAAATTATGGGACATGCACATTAGATGATACAACAAGATGGCCATTATTAAGTCATTTTTGGCCAAAACTGGAGTTTACTAAAATTACTCTTTAAGCCAGCCATGGGCAACCTTTCCTAGGTCTGGGGCCGGATTGTCATTCCGTCTTCGAGTCAAGGGCCGGACCAAATTACTACACATAAGTTATATTTAATTCAATAAAACACGTTGCTAGATCTTATATATTTTTTTATTTATATAATGAACGACATAATATTAATATTACTGATTACAAAAATTAGTGTGGATAGTGTGGTTCAGTGTGAAAGTAAGATTGGCCTTGTACTTGAATTACAAACTCTCCATATTGGCGATGATATTGCTTAAGGATAATCGCATAGAATTTTCGAGATTATCTTTTGAATCCGTCAAAGCAATGTTGTTAAATTGTGATTTAGCAATAAATCCCCCTAAAGCTCAATAAGTTCCATCTGCAAATTTGCTGGTAAATTTTTTACATCTAAATCTATCGGACGAGTAAATATAGCGAATGTGGAGTCTTTGTTTTGGAAGTCAGCTAGCCTTGTATCATATTGCTCTATTAGTGCCTTCAGTTCATCTCCATAAGAATTTCAGTCGCGCCAAAAGAAATCTGAAACATCCGTTGAAGCCTTCAAATCTCACATGCTTTTTAAAATACGGCTATTAGTTTACTTTACAATCGGAAAGGAAAAAAATGGAAATCGGTAAAGATTTCGAGAAATTTTCACCAAATGAATAGAATGTGAAGAGAACATGATTTCTATTACCACGACTGTATATGTGTTGTTTGTATGATCTAATAGACTAGGAAAATGGTTTTAAAAAACATCCTCCCTGGAACTATTAATTTCTTTTTTAATTAATTTGCCCAGATGTATAAGGGCCGGACAAAATAGTCGGCGGGCCGGTAGATGGCCATGTATGCTTAAAGCCATCGATATGAATTTCAGAATTATCTAGGGTTGAATAACGGTCCTGATCTGAATTTATAATTGTATGTGGAATAATAACTGAAAATGTTTTAGTATTTAATAAATATTATACTTAACAATTTTGCAAAGGAGAAGTCACGTATCACAAACTAATAAATTTATTCACAGTTTAAGTTTCAATCTAAAGGACTAATAAATACCGGCTATAGAATATGAAGACTGCTAAAAATTAAGTGTATCTTCAAAATTCCCTTTATAAGCTTAAAGATAAACATACTTTAGATTGGTTCAGGAATAACTTCATGGAAGCTCATTATATTATAGAATGAAATAGCCTACCTTTTTATTCTATCGTTACCTTACTTTGAAAAGGTTCTAATTGATATATTTGCCTAAAATGATCTTTTGGTCGGAAAAGTTTGTATTTGTTTTCCATATCCGCTCCTTATTCAGAGCATATGGCCGCCACACGGTGCCTCCAAGATTCTCAATCTACCACCAACCTCCTCGCATCTTCCCAGGTCATCCCGGCGTCCTGGAGCTCCCCTGAGTACATCCTATGGATGGTCATCAGAGGCCTTCCGCGGCGTCACGATCCATCAGGTTGATAAAAGAGGCAGGCAGCATTCAGGCTCCCCTGAGGCATCCGCAACACATGTCCAAGCCAAGTCCATCGTCGCTTTTAAATTTTGGACCTAATAAGGGGCTGGTTTGTCCGCTCTCTTACCTCCGTGTTTCTGACAAAGTCAAACCACCGTACTCCTAATATTCGCCGTAGGCATCTGTTTTCAAGGCATAGTATACGGTTACCCTGTGCCTTTGGGATGTGCCATGACTCGCAACCGTAAAGCAGCACAATCAGTATGCATGCATTGAATAAGTGGCACTTGGATCTGACCGAGTACAACCGTGAGTCCCAGACTTTCCGCATTGAACTAAATGTTGCTCCAGCTATCCCTAAACGGATCGCGAGCTCATTACGCGGGTTGCCATCTCCCGTGATGTGTACTCCCAAGTACCTAAAACCATCGACTACATAAACGATAAACATAAAGTTTGTATTTACCACATTTTATCATGTATATGAATTTCAGAATTATCTATGGTTGAATAACGGAGTTAATCTTATATATAAAACCGAAACGGCGTATGTATGTATGTGTGTCTGTAATTCCCTTTTGCATTGTTGTTGCAAGTTCAAACAAACGAAATTTCGCTCGCGAAAGTTTCGACGGTAAATTTGTTTCGTTATCAGTGTGAAGACTCCAATTACTCGAGTATCGAGTAGTACATATTACAAAATACCGACACTCGAGTAGTTTCATGAACAAAATATCCTATATATAAAACCGAAACGGCGTATGTATGTCTGTGGGTCTGTAATTCCCTTTTGCATTGTTGGTCATTAAGTTGCCAGTTGTTTCAACATGGCCCGTCTGAATTTACGCGCCGAGGTGAACATAACCCCCAACTGGTCCGAGCGAAGCCGGGTTCGAATACTAGTATTACATAAGTTATATGAACAAAATTATTAATCACATAATCAGATGAACTGAGCTACTGGAATCATAGGTAAGAACTGTGTTGTATCAAGTAAGTATTTGTGTATAAAGTTTTTATAAGGACGCTTAGTTTTGAAATGTAAATAAAACAAGTTGTTTGTGAGATTTCGACTAAATTTTAATTTCATTTGTAGTGTATTTACGGCATTAAATATGGAATATAGCATCAAATGTCTGCCAATATCCATTCATTATAAAATGGGCCATGTCGCTTTTTTGACAAATTTGGGTAAACTTCCAACTGCTCCAGAACCCAATCAGGCGTTGTCTGTGGTCGTTTACCTGAAGTTCCTTGGTTAGTTGGATTTTATGGTGCAGACATAAGGCCCGATTCAAAATTCGCCAAGTTGAAGTCGCAAAAACCAAATTCTTGTGAACAACGAGAAATAAGCGCTTAGGTTTTCTGTACACTTTCACACACAGCAGCAATGTTTTCACCAGATATTGTATTTTGATGACGTACAGGTAGGTGTTGGCCGATTATTTACCAAACTGGTTGACTCAAATTTGGCCACTAAACAATGAATAATCTACTCAGCAGGACAAAGTAACATATTTTGAGCGTCCCTATTGAAATACCCTTTATATAGATTGAAAGCGTTTTGTTATATTGATGGTACCAATCATTGTTGATGCTTAGTTTACGCTTGTGTCTTATTTTAATAGGAAATGTTTATTGGTAGTTATCATAATTGAATCTTTACATAATGTATCGAAGATTTGTAGTCCAAGTAAATAAGATAAATTATAATGATGGCATATCATGATTTCTCAGTATTTAACATAGATAGTAGGACGTTTACAAAACATAATGGGATGCATACACTTGTAACAATGAGCAAGTAAAAATGTTTCAAATTACTTATTTTCAACACATTTTTTCACAATTCTTGTTGAGAAGTAACGATCTAAAGATGTGATGATGGAAATACTGATGACAATCTTAGAACACTTTCAGATAAATTTCGTAAAAAATGTTTGCAAATGCAGTGCAACTCCAGAATTCTGATACCGTAATTTAATAATATGTGATTCTGGAGGTATTATATTTGCTAGAATACGTTGAGTGATAACTTTTCGACCACTAGTATAGGACTATGATTCTAAAAGATGTCGCTATGTGTATAAAATGTTTGAATTATAAAATTGTAAACCTTGTCCAGTGTTAGTGGGTGTAAAGTGGATTGGCCAAAGCGTCGCATATCTATCAGTTTACAAATCTCTGGTGCCCGTAGGGTGCGAGACAATGAAAGGGTCAGTAAAAAGTTAGCCGATTATCGACGAAAATCTCTTTCGTAAACCAGAGTCAAACAAGGGTTGGAAATTAGAATAATATAATTCTTAAAATACTACTTTTAATTTTGGTTGATCGCCGTCAATAATTTCAAAGGAAAATTGTTCACGGACATTATGGCCAGAACTCCATTATAATACGGCAGTATAACAATGTATTTTAGTTCCTTCGTCAGAAATAGTTCTGACAGGTAAGCCGAAATAGCTATCAACAAATATATAAAATATATGTAGAACTAAAATACATTGTTATTTTTCTTACCGTATTATATATCTACACCCTTATTTTATATGGCTGGCACTGCGCTCACGGAATTGTAGAACGTATATATACGTTTCTGGTATACAACCGATTGATTAATAAAATTACTAAGGGATTTTTGAGACATCTAACAAATAATTTTTTAGTTGATCGAATCATATTTAGATAAATAATGAACAGGGCATAATTGATTATTCATTACCTGAATCTACCAGATTTGAGGCGAATTGATGGCATGTACTTCCGCTGATGCCTGATTAACTGATGTTAACGTCTTTAACTGATAACCGTTTAATTAGTTACCATTTCAATATCCCTGTTTAATGGTGTTTCCCCTTGTTTAACGATATTCACCGATTACTGTGTGCATACAACATCCAGCAACGTTCAGCGCCATTGCTAATATTATGATAGCATATCAGCAGTTTGAGTTTAATAAGTCAGTATAACGAGACGTGGTGCAGTGGTCAACGTTGCTGGCTTCCGTGACTGGCCACCTACTGGCTTCCGTGACTGGCCACCTGAGTTCGATTCCCGGTTAGAACAGATTGTTTCAGCCGATAATTCCATTTTTTGCTGAAAATTTTCAGCCATTTTGTCAATAAAGCTACATTTTTCTTCCTTTCAATCCCTACTCTCTTCGAAAAAGATAGGTTAGCTTCATTTAGTCTTCATTAGCTTCGCGTGGAATCCATATGCTCCATGTTGAGAGCGGACAAAATAATAATGTTTTTAATTCGGTTAAAAAATCCTCCATTTTTTAATTTTGTTTTGTCAATATTTTTTCATACGTGTAAGATATACGAAAAAGAGTCCAGAGAGAGAAGTTAAGTTTTTTTCATGATTCAAGAAAACACTTCTTTTAAAGTCTGCAATGAGTTTTTTTCTAAAAAAAAAAAATATTAAAAAATGCACTTGTCTCTCAGGAATGCTTTGATTTCCTTGCAAACAAGTTTTCAAACAGCTCAAAACAGATGTTTACCAACTTTTGCTTCCCTGTTTATAATGATTATTGTAGTTTTGTGTTTGTTTTTATAAAAACAGATGCGCTATTTTCACAAATGGAAATCTTAAGAACTCTATAAAGAAAAATGTTGTTTATATTGCTAATTATTTGGTCCCGATAAATGGTGTTATAAATTCTTAAACTTAAAACAGTCAGTTAAAAATAATAAATAGTTAAAATAAAGAACATGTTCTTCCATTGAAATATATTTCAAATCAGAACCTGATATTGTCATGTCTCAGTTAATATTTATTGACTTTAACGTTTCCGTCTGATTGGATAAGACAGTTTATCTTAACATTAATGATACAATGTGTAAACGTTTGGTATTCTTAAATCATTGTTTTTTACACCTTTTGCAGTAAAATATGATTTTAATCGACTAGTTTCATCGCAATTAAATAAAAAAAGAATATAATTTGGATTATTATTGGCCGAAAACCAATTATAATCTCGCTACCAATTATCAGGATTCAAACTTTACTGCGCATACGCGATAAGATAACGTTATCTTATCTCAAACGTACGTTTCAAATCAAATGGATGTTTTTCACTATAAAAGACGTAGATGAGCGCTCATGCAGTTTTGAGTACGTCAGTTTGTCATGAACATTATCAAAAACTGCTTTTTATTTGATTCACAACTTGAAAGGAAAACTATTGATTTTTATATACATACATATACCTATATTTTTTTTTAAAGCATAATATATATTTTTTATTGCAATCCATGCCAATAATGCCAGAACACTGGAGTATTTTTAGTCCCTCCCTTCGGATCACACGTTATTTTTCAGGGACAGTCTTTCGAGGGTTAAAAAATTTGTAGATCGGTAACATACAAAAACGTTTGAGCTGGATGCAACTAATTGCAAATCCCTCTTAACTCTGCTTACTTATGAAATCGTAGAATGTACTTTCAGGTACTTTCTTGCTTAATCGAAAGAGTTTACTTCTATTAAAAGGTTTTAAATTACTCAATGCACTATTTTCGAAAGAAATAAAGTTTAATCAAAAGTGTTGAAAACACAATGTTAACGTATTGCACCAGTTTGTCGATTTGTCAATTAGAAATGCAAAATAGCATGTAATTTACAAATGTAAAAGAGCCCGTAAACAATGTTTTATTATGATATGATTAGAGGTTTTCCCAAACTTATTTCATTGATATTTAAAAAGCTTTATTGAAATAAGGTCAAAACTAGAACAAAAATCAGTTGAAGGCAATATAAGGATCACGCTATTATTTACAGGGTATTTTCGATAGCTGGGTGATACCAAGATAATATAAATATAAAAGATATCACTCTAATGGAAAACTATAATTTGTTTCCAATACCTCATAACAAAAATTATAACATAACTATTGATAATTTTTTATTACTTATTCCACATTGACTTTATTGAGATTAAGACCGGTTTCACTCACCGTGAGCATTATCAACTGATAATAAATACAAATATATATTTTAATACAAACGCTAAGCATGACTTAAATTTTGAAGACCTCTTAGCAATTCAAGCTACTTCAATAAAAAACAATAAAATTCCAATGATCATTAAAACTGTTAAAACCAACAGGTATGTGTTATTAACAAATGAAAAAAATTTATGACGTAATTTCATTTATTAAAGAAATACCGATGGATAAAACGATGCAGCTGCAAATTTTAAACATTGAAATACAATCGAACGGTATTGAAATGTGTATTTTTATGTTTTATCTCTATCTAAGATTTCACAGAGATGCGAAAAGATTTAGTCTTTAATTATAGTAAAATGTATAATATATAAGTGAACATGGAACCATTAATCGAATTAAATCTCTACTTGTGTGCGAGTTATACAAGTATTCATTAAAAACTTAAAAATCGAGACCACTGTCTGCACGGAAATTAACTGGCAATTTTTTACATATTGAAAATATGTTTCTGACGTGACAACGTCTTATAAATCGATGAACGCCCGCTGCACGCACGAAAAAACATGACTCAATGTCCCGTTTGTCGCGTTACGCCGAAGGCAAGCGTGCGAGCGAGAGCGCGGATAAGCGATAGAGAGGCACGATCGGCCTACCGTTCGGATTGTGCCGCATCTATCTCTCTTCCACTCGATTGGTCGATGCGTCTGAGTAGAAAAGAGACAGCGGCAGCACACAACTTATACACCTACAGTACCTACACGTGATCTGTTTACAACTGTTTATAAAGTGAAGTGAAATGTTAATGTGTTTTTCATTGTTTATATTACAACAACAATTGCGGCAATAAAGGTAATTAATCCTTGAATTAATGAGTGCGAATAAAATATATCAATAAAAAATTGTAGATTTAATTTCACTCCTTCTTCGTATCCATACAAAATAATGATAATTCAATAAAAATGATTCCATTTTATTCATAAAAGTATGCAATCATTTCATCAATGTTTTCTTATGACGTTGTCACGTTAAACTATCGTCCGTAAACCGACTTTACAGACAACCATTTTTTAAATCATAAATCTGTTTATAATTTTAATACTACTGTCAAAATTTAAGCCATGTCAAAGCTATCCAGATAGCTAAAGTTTTACTATTCGATATCTGAATAATTGATTATGACAAACAGTTAGTATCTCTTATCACGAGGATTCTAAAAAATAATTTAACATAATGTATAAATACGTTTTGAAAAGTTTATGTTCTGAATGAGTTAGACGGTCCCCATTTTCATATTCGCATCGCGCTTTTCCCAGGTTCCCAGCTATCTAAGCACCGTCTCATTTCTCTCCCGTGTAATAATAAATAAATATAAATATGTACAAGGCAAACAATTTAATCAAGACCTTCGCTAACAAATGTGAGGTGATGTGTCTTCGAGGTGTATCTTTTCAAAAGCCTTAGAACGGTTCGTTGCGACAATGAATTTATTAACCGACTGTAATATTACGTTAACAATATCTAAAGAATCTTAACACGTTAGGCTTCTTCAAAAATAATTAAATATTTTTTTATTGAATAAGTCTTTACATATCTAATATATAAAATTCAATGTTTTTTTGTTCGTATTTTATGAGTCGCCATAATTTTCATCCGATTGCAATACAATTTTGTCAATTTATTTCTTGCACTTGCGCGAAGGTTATATGCATAGTTAAATTTACTTATAGTAGGTCTTTTATATAAACATCAATCATTTTTCATTTTTTATGCGCTGCCATACCGTTCATTTTGACAACTTATTATTTCATTAGCGCAAAGGTTATAGGCAAAGTAAAATTAACTTCAGTAAGTGGCGCGTGTGTCGTACCATAGACAATCGGCAAAAGACAAACAGCCAATGTCAAACGGCAAATTTCATCGATACCGATCAATATTAGTGAAATGGATTCGAAATTATTTTTCTTAAATATTGTGCATCTTAAAGCACTTCAATAAACACAAATACTTTCTTTCTTTGAGTAGCATAACAAAGCTTGCCGGTTACCAGCTAGTAATATATTAAATGATTTTTTGTTTGTTTGTTTGTCTCGTACGCATTACTACATCTAGTAAGTTGTTGTGCGGACGCCCGTCAAGGTTTTTTTAAATATTATTTAAGTCATTTTACAATGAGAAAGTTTGCCAAAGAAAGCGATCTGAGCGACATGGCTATCAGTTTCATGGAAAATTATTTGTAGTCAAATCACATGTGACCTGCCCACGAGCTTGGAAACCCTTCTAATTTTTTCGTATACGCACCAGGATGAACTGTTTCCACGCATCCCAATGATTCCGACAGATATGCCATGTGATTTGAAACGTTATCAGTGCTCCGTGCGACTCACATTTGCAACGTTCATCGAAAAATCACAGGGATAATCGCGAGTATGTAGACATAATCTTAAAGATCCATGGTTCTCACATGAACAGCTGTATCTGGCCTGCTCACGCGTTGGCAAACCTTCTGATTTATTCGTATACACACCTGACAGTAAAAAAAAATAGTATTTTTTATACAAGAGCACTTCAATAAACAGAATTAAGACACGAACATTTTCTTCATTTTAGTATGCTTGCCAGGTACTTGCTAGTGTTTTATAAACAATCAGAGTTTTTGAGACTATTTTTAAATGCAGATAGTTTTTTTAAATACATTTACGTAATGACACTGTTTTGAGCGTCTCTTTGTCTTTATATTCTTTCCTTGCATAGTATGTACTGTCTTATTAAAAATTCAATCAGGTAAAGTCTTTGATCTGTAAGAAAAGGAAGCACCCTTACAGAATGGAAAAGGTAAACGCCCGGAATTTCTGCTACTGGGGAATTTAGCCATTTATTAGGAATCGTTGCAGAGAAAACTCAGACATATATAAAACATATTATAAATAAGGTTTTATTTTTAATAGTATTTCAAAAACATTGATTAACATACTGAAATCATTGATTAAAACCATTTCAATATGAATTAAAAGTTTATAGCATAAACCAACAGACCCATACTTTCTCTAAATAAATTTACATGCAAACTTTTCATAATCTTAACGTAATTTATAATGATTCATAGCTTGCACGCTTGGTAAATTCATCTTTATCCACCTAAAACCCGGTAAATTAAATAGCGATCTGTCAAATTTTCATTTCAAATTTATTTATATTAATAAAAGGTTTTAATATATTATTTCATGAGCAAGTTACACAAATATATTGAAGGTACTTGTGCTGTACTTTTCTTTGGATCAATCATGCCAGATGTCAGTATTTTTCAGTCAGTTCAAAATCGTTCATGCAAGTGCTGGAAGCTGCCGAAAGTTGAAACCTGGATCGTTTGCGTCAAAACTCATGGAACAATAAGAAATCGATATTTAACAATTTCGACTGAAGGTGCTTGATAAAATTTCAATATCAAATTTGAATAGTTTGAATTCTGTTCTTTTCCAGGAGCTTTGACGTTAACGACTTGGGTTTCGCCTTCAGGCATTTCAAGTGCACGAATGTACTTGAACTGACATTGTAGCGCTTATGAGAAAATTGCTTTTACCCAGCTATTAGATCACAAGAGCCTAGCCAGAAATTCATAATTTGAGTCAAGTGCACGGATGTACTTGAGCTGACCAATATTTTGCTGTACATTGCAACACAGATATACCTACTCGAAATAATCGATATTTTGTTTTATTTTATAATTGCAACAGCTCAACTAACTGTGTTTACAGTATGGCTTAAAAAAAGTTGAAAAGCCACAAAAAAATTAGTTTATTTTATTAAAAAAATTAGGCCTCCGCAAAGTCTGGTAATTATTTTATTTAATGATACAATAATTTCAATTCAGTACAAGCGGTAAGCAATGTAATATTTATAATTGATTGTGGGGCTTGAAAGTGTTGGGCGCGAGCTTTCAGCCGTAATTGTGTAATAGGCAGAGCTTTTCATTGTTAACTAGAGCTTTGAGTGTTTCCTAACGAATGCCCACACAAAATGATGATCCCCTGTCAGAGGGTGTGCCAACGAGCAGTGTATCAGCCCCAATTTCTCAACCACTGCCAACTGTGCGCAAAACAAACAGGTATTTTAGCTAATGAGAATATACAGACTTGGCTTAACTGGGTATTTATCACTACCCCTGTAAATATTTACTTGTTCAGTCTATTGTTTCACATAAATCTTATATATAAAACCGAAACGGCGTATGTATGTATGTCTGTAATTCCCTTTTACGTTGTTGGTCATTAAGTGCCATAAAAACGAATATGAAAGAAAATATGTTTGAATTTTTATCGGCGTAGACATTTAGTCAAAATGTAATAAATTAGTGTTCTACTGAACTTTTCCCGGCTTTTATTAATATAATAATGTTTTTATTTACGTGAAGGTATTATTTGACATTTCTTTGACAGCAAATTAGATTAACATATGCACTAGGAATTCCAATTACTCGACATCTCAACTACTCGAGTATCGAGTAGTTAAATTTCAAAATACTCGAGTATACTCGAGTAGTTTCAGATGTACCAAAAGATATATTATTTATTCAAATTTGTTTATATCAATAGATGATAAACAAATAAATAGCCTTGTTTTATTTCAATAAAATATTTATTTCAAATTATGAAACCTATATTTAAAAATAATAGATTAATTTGGCTCCAAGTTTTGTTTTTTTACTCCCACGGTAAAAAAAACTCTCTCTGTTGCTGTGGGCGTCGGCTTACATGTTGACAATCAATTAAATAGTGCTATCTTGTTTTTTCGTCCGCTGTTCAAAAAAAATTTAAATTTGGAAATAAATCTTCAATTATAAATTACGAGTATTACTCGAGTATTTTTCAAATTACTCAAATTACTGGAGTTTCTTATATCCACCCTTCCTAGAATTGTGTTGATATGTATGTACTTCCAGTAAAAAGAACTGCTGTAAGCTTTACAATATAATTAATTTGTAAATAATAAATATTCATTTTTTATTTAAATAAAGCTCGCACTGACTAGTTAAATATTAGCCACTCTATCAAAAATTACCATGCAGCTCTTTTTCACTTACCATGTGCTAAAAGTTTCGTACAAAGCGCGAATATGTAAAAAAAAAGATTTTCCACACAGCTGGAAGGAAGGGATTAAAAAAAAGCCGAAAACATTTTCCACATGCATGCTCCGAAAAACTGCTAGATCTAAAATGCCACAAAAAAGTAAAAAGGGTCGGATATGGCTATAGAAAAAAAACTATACACTCAGAGTTGGCCAATATTTATTTTGCAAAGTAGTTGTAAACAGATTTCTAAAATAGAGTAATTTTTAGGCAACTAATTATTTGGTCAATATCTACTTCGATCCTATCTAACAGTCAGTAAATGTGATAATAATGGTCAGTAGTACTACGAACAGTAAATAATTCATTTTGGTCAGTATATTATTGAAAAATAATGAGTAATTTTTTTTTGTAATAGGGGTGGTAGATGTAGTGATATCTATAAACGGCCTGTAATTAGGAGTGGTAGGACGATTTGGTAAGGTTAGGTTATGTAAGGTTAGTATCGTAAGCTATAAAAAAAGATCATTAATATGCTTCTAATGACCATATTTGATTAAGATCACAAGCTTAAGCTATCCACGTAAAATGAATAACCATTTAATCCAAATACTAACCATTATACATAAGTTACTGACCGTTACATTTTATATCTGACAACATTCATACTGATTGCTTATATTCATGGATTATTTTTTTCTCTATAAATATTTAACTAATAATATAGATAAAAACATATTTGGCATTACAGCTTATGCAAATGCACCAAATATGTTGAACTGTCCAAGTCATACGAGATGATAAAAAATGAATCAGTCAATAACACAACTCAACGAAAAATTACCTACACTTATGTCCAAGATCTCTTTTTCACTTGAAAATACCTGACCTTGCCGGTACTTGAACCTGGAACCCGCCTTATTGCTTGGGCAAAGCTCTTGCCACTAGACAACAGGGACTGACCTATACTATAATATGTTTTGAACATTTATTTAATCTACTGACCAAAAATTGATTAAGATTTTGCACAATGGTTCGGTATAAAATATGAAGTCACAATCCCTTTGTAAATTACTCATGCCATAATATACACGATAAACGCATTGTGCAGTTACAATATTGCAAACGTAAATACAATATCGTAGAACGAAAACTGTTTCTAGGAATAGCGCTCTTGATTTTGTAACTAGATTTCTTGCAGCGCCTCTAGCGACGTCCCAAGCAAAACAAGCTTCGCTTGTAGAGGCCTGCACGGGCTCGGGTTTGGCTTGCGGGCCGGGTTACGAACGTTTGGATACGAGCCCGGGCCAAGCTCGGGCGCAAGCATAACAAAATATTTAAAAAATCGGGCTATTTCCGAATGAGCTCACCATTTTCGTAAATTTAAATTTAATACCATAATAAACTTCACGTACTCTAATTAGTCATCTTTTCGACGTCTTGTTTCTTATTTCAAAACCTTATCTTCTCTTATGAACACCCATTCGAATGAACAAGATGCATTTTTCTTAATTTAATGACTTCTGACGCCACTATGTTAGTATTTTTAATGATGTTTGCTATTGAGGAGTTTGTACAATACGCATAATGAATTTCAAAATATGATCCTGACTTCAGTATTTCTTATATGGCTATTTTGATCGGTCCCAATTCGATTTTTCTTAAATTTATCGGCAAGAAATGGGCTTTTTAACACAACAATTAAAACAGTGGGAACTGGTAACCAGGGAGACTTTGCTGGTAACCAATTTATGTTGTTTAGTCATTAAGTTATTAAGTAATTTAGAAGAAATTTACTTTGCAAAACTGCATACACATTTATTAGAATTGTCAAAAAAAAAATCGGGTTTTTTTCGGGCAAGATTGAAAAATGTCGGACTTGGGTCGGGTTCGGGTAAGATTTTTGGAAATGAGCCTCGGGCCGGGTGAAATTTTAAAATATCAACCCGTGCAGACCTCCATTTGTTTGTTATATTGTGGTTGGTATAAGCCACATTGCAATGCAATATATTATTATTTTGCTGCACATAAAACGGAGAAAAAATACATCACTCCGGTGCTCTGTTAAGCACTGTAGTAAAAGCTTGTTTTAAGCAGAAATAATTTATCAAACGTGAAAAGCTGAACAGGAAAATTTATTGCTCTTAAATTTTTGTGCTTAAAACTATTCTTACCACAAAACTGCGTGTCATGTTCTGCAATAACAAAGAAATAATTTGCTTTCATGTGAATCTACATTACTGAACTGTGATACTGTAAACTTTTTATAGTTTAATTTTTTGTATCTTATATATAAAACCGAAACGGCGTATGTATGTATGTGGGTCTGTAATTCCCTTTTGCATTGTTGTTGCAAGTTGCCATAAAAACGAATATGAAAGAAAATATGTTTTTATCGGCGAAGACATTTAGTCAAAATGATATAAATTAGTCTTCTACTAAACTTTTCCCGGCTTTTATTATTAATAATAATGTTTATTATTTACTTGAAGGTATTATTTGACATTTCTTTGACAGCAAATTAGATTTTTTCCTTGAATTTGGACATTTTAATGGGCGAGAATTATTGTCATCAAATTAAAAGTTTGTGATTTTATTTTAACTCTATTTTGGATGTTAGATTTTGTGATACAATTATGTCGAATAATATAACATTAAATAATTATTGGTCGCTTAGTCCGAGCGACGCCGGGTAGCAATACTAGTTTAATATAATAGTCAAATTTGAATTGTTTGAATTTTGTACTTTTCCATGATTTTTGTCGCTAACGACCAAGGGTTTCGCCTTTCGGCATCTTCAGGCATTTCAAGTTCACGGATGTACTTGAACTGACGCGCAGTAAACATTTTTTATCGTTTATATACAAAAATAGAAGTAGATCACTAAGTTAAATTGCTATTAAAATGCAAATTAGCGAAAATTTAATGCAAACAAGTTTCAATGAATCGAGTGGGTTTGCTATAATTGTTGTAAATTTTGGAAACACCAATAACCGGATAGTAACATATGAATATCTAAAATAAATCTAGGGTTTTATCCGTCTTATTATTTATGAGTTGATTGATTAAAAGTCTTTGAATAAATATTTTATGATAGTAAGTGCTTGAATTATTAACACTTTGTTTACGGACTTTTCAATTACCATAGTAATAACGCAATAACTATTCCTACCGCCCAACGTTGTCGAGCCCTCAGGACGAACTCGGACGATTTTTAAGTCACCTCAAACAATGATTTAAGAAAACAATTACATTCACGCGAATAAATTCAAGTTAAAGTTAGTCTAGATATGTCATGGCGTCCGCCGTCTGCAGTCATTCTAATGACGAATGGACAGCGCCGTCATAACTCATGGCAGTTGGCTGGTGTTGAAACCATGCCTAATGACTCATTGTCGCCCTTTGAAATGTTGTGCCGGTTTTTGTAAACTAAATTAGTCAGTTATATTCAATCCTCTTAAGTCGAAAGTCGAGTCGCTCTTGCCCCTCGGAAGGCAAGAGAATCGTAATATAATCGTTTCGGTCCTGCGCTTTAATGTGATTCTTACTGTAATTGTGTTTCTGTTTTTTTTTTAATTTGAGTAAATAAACTAGCTGACTCTCAGATAGAGTAACGGCCCATAGAATACCGAACGAAATCTTTTCTTCAGAAGATACCTGTCCTCCCATCCTGACCCCAAGTTCCTTTACCGAACGCCTTGGACGGATGCTGTCTTTCTCTGACACAATGAGAAGACAAATCTGGTAGTCTCACTATGCGTCGCTATTTGAGATCGGATGTTTGCTTTTGTTTTTAAAACACAAAGAAACATTATTTTCGAACAGAATCGATTTATCCACTGAAAAATCTATTTTTGCTGAGACTTGAACCCGACCAGTCCGTCAAAGAAGCCAACGACGTTGATCACTGCACCACAGACTACTTCACACTTTTTGCGAAACTCAGAAACTAACTCAGTTGCCCAACCTCACTTCTACGAAGAGAGTGCGGATGGACAGGATACGAGGACCAGGAAAGGACCAGTGTTTAGTTAATCGCTGTCACTATGCGTCACTCTTTGGGTTCGGAAATAGTGGGAAGGGATTTAACGACACAAACACCCATTGCCTCTGAGCAGAATCGGCTTATCGACTGAAAAAATCTTCTAGAAACTGGATGGTCCGTCACGGTAGCCAACGACGTTGACCACTGCACCACGGACTGGGAATTTGCACGCAATATTTTGTATACAAACAATAAATAATTTTGTGAGTATTATAACTTATAATGGAGAATAGTTTGCGTAGTCGAAAGTCACAATCGCGTGTAACCCCAATTTTATGGGCATAACTAGATATCAAAATACATTAATTTATACCTACATAAAAAATAAGCTTTAATTGGAAAGATTTTTGTAAAATGATTGTTTTTGATTATATTTCAAACAAATCATAGCTTTTACAAACAACTAGATTTTTACGCATCAAAACAAACAGAAAACAAACGGTAAAAAAAATACATTTCCGAATCAAAATAATTTTTATTCTGTTATAAATGAGACTGATTTGAATATCAAAGCATTGTTTTTTTTGCAAGTGATTTTTTTGATTGCTCAAATAAATTTGAATAAAAAAATACGATTTTTAAAGAGGGTTTTATACATTTTCATTCATTGAAATTCACTTTTCCGTACACTAAATACAAACAAATGAAAAAGAGAAAACAAAACATGGTTATTTTTACAGCACAATCGGTGATATTTTTTGACGAATTAACAATACGTCACCTTACTCTGAAAAGGTTCTAGTTGACATTTTTTGGCAAAAATGACCTATTGGTCGGAAAAGCTTGCATTTACCGCATTCTATCATACTATGGTTGAAAAATGGAGTTAGCAGAATTCCTGAGTTGCAGTGCATCTGCTCACTTTTGTCCTAAATTTATTTGACTAAGTTCTAAGATTTTTATCATTAGATCTTTAAGGTCATTATTTCTCAACAAGATTTGTGAAAAAATATTCTTAAAATAAGTAATTTTTACTTACTCATTCATTGTTACAAGAGTATTTCAATCAATTAAAAACACTCATATCTCAAAACAGTGTCAAGAGCAGTTAGAACCTTTTTAAAGTAAAGTGTCGAATAGTATCGAAATCATTTTTTTTTATTTTATTTAAAACTGTTTTGAATCGCGAATATACTCGATGAACGTTTAGTTAACGCCATGGTTTTCGGTTGTCGCGTTCACAGTCTTAAATCCAGTTAATAATGGATAATTGAGTCGTATTGAATCAAAAGTAGAACTTTCCCATATTTTTCTAAATTGAACTAACGCTTTCACATTAATTTTCTTGTCATAGTTTATGGATAGCAATAAAATATTTGTATAAATATTATGTAAATGTGGCATAAAAAACGTAAAAGAAGATAATGGTTGGTTTTGAACGACTTTGGAAACAAAAGTAGAATGGTTTGGGCAATCATACTTTCGACTAATCACAGAGTTATTCTAAGTGATTTTACAATATGGCCGCTCATACAAATTTTAAGTTTCATGCTTCCTATGGGCTGTTTTTAAATTAAAAAATATAAATCAAGCTCAAAAAGCCAACATTATGTTTTTCATATTTTAAACGACAAGTCTAAAAGTGGATAGTTCTACTTACGACTCAATTTGACTTGTGGATTAGGTATTTGTGCTGAATATTTCTGAGACAAGAATTCAGACCAGGATCTGAATGAGAATGCTCGATCGTTATGAGATTGCTTTAACCACTAGACCACATAGACCGATGATGCATCAAGCATAGTTTCAGCTCTCCAGAGGTATTCGTTCGAGGTTAGGGTGAACTACCTTGATTATGAAGTTTATAGTCATAGAATTCCCAACAATTTATATACAATGTGATGAAAATATTTTAAGCTAAGTATACGATATTTTAGTTATAAGACCGTCATGCAAAAGACTGTTAACTCTCGAAAGACAATCCCTGATAAATAACCTGTGATCCGAAGGGGAGTATAAAAATACCCCAGTGTTATGGCTTTATTGGCATAGATTGCATTAAAAAAATGTTACATTATGCTTTAACGTATCTTTATACATCGTTCTAAAAAATATACAAATAAAAATCGATAGTTTTCCTATTCATATATTTTAAGTCACAGGTCAAGGACAAGCAGTTCGTGTTGATGTTTATGATGAACTGACGTCATCAAAACTGTGAACTTCATCGCTTATCTACGCATTTTAATGTAAAAAGCATTCATTTAATTTGAAACGTACGTTTGAACGAGGCGTATTTGAGATAAGATAACGTTATCTTATCGCTTATTGGCAGTGAAGTTTGAATTCTGGGTTTTCGGCTAATGATAATCCGACTTATTTTCTTCTTTGCCTAATTTTGGAAGTAATCGATTAAATATCGTATTCTTTTACTAAAAATGGTGTAAAAATATTGATTTAAGAATACCAAAAGTTTACAGATTGCCTCACAAATATTAAGATAGATATTTAAGATAAAGTGACAATGGTGGTAAACTGTCTTTCCCACCGTGAAGGCAGTGTTAAAACAACCGATTATATTATTCGTATTAAAATTGTAAATTATACGCGTAAATAAATTTTAAGGGTGTAAAAAGTTTAAATTAGTATTATGGGGAAATTTTCCATTGCATCAACAGAGCCGTTAAAAGTAAATGTTTATATAAACAAACGGCGCGGGATTTGGTTAAGTTTACACCTTAAGTGAGCAAGTTTACGTTTTCGTCGGTAAATCAAGTCACAGGGAGCTTTTTTAGCCTTCCCAAGCGAGGCGGCCCGCAGGTACTACCTCGCCGCTCGGTGTAATGGGAAAACCACAACCTTCGCTGGCTCATTTCCAACAAGCCAGAACTGAATGCAAAACGCTTAGCAGCGTCTTTAATCGATATTCAGCGTATGGAAAATAATACATTATGTTAATTTTAAATCAAAAAAAATATTTTAATGTTAGGTATGTACATATTTTAAAGCTATACTGATCGGAAATATTTTGTTTTTTTATTAGTTAGAAGACAGAACTTTCTTTAATAAAATCACTAGAAGAAAATTACTAAAAAACATAACATATTTTTTTACACATGTCCGCTCCCAACTTAGAGCATATGGACTCCTCACAGAGTTTATCTCATCATATATTTTTCTACGAGGACTGCTTGTTTCTCAGTTGCTCAACCTCGCTTTTTTATTAAGAGAGAAGGATAGAAAGGATACGAGGACTAGGACGGTACTAGTGATTAGCTAATCGCCGTCACTATGCGTCGCTTTTTGAGATCGGAAAGATGGGAAGCGATTTTTAGCAACACAAGCAACCATGCCTTTGAACAGATTTATCGACTGAAAAAATCAGCTATTACCGGGAATCGATCCCGGGCGGTCCGGCACGCAAGCCAACAACGTTGTGACTGCGCCACAGACCGGACATATCCCTAACGGAATTTATAATTCAATTTGAATCGTTTGAATTTTGTACTTTTTTCCTTTTGGTATCTTCAGGCATTTAAAGTGCACGGATGTACTTGAGCTGACGCGTAGTAAACAATTTGTGTCGTTTATATACAAAAATAGATCACTAAGTTAAATTGCTATTAAAATGCTAATTAGCGACAATTTAATGTAAACAAGTTTCAATGAATTAAGTGGTTTTGTTATAATTATCGGGATTTTTGAAAAAACTAATGACCAGATAATAACACAGAAATATCTAATATAAATGTAGGACTTTATCCGACTTATTATTACTTAGTTATTTTCAAGTATTTGAATTAATAATTGAATGATAATTATTTAAAGGGGTATAACATTGGCGAGTTTGGAAGGTTAAGTTGTCCGTTTTAAATTGGTAAACTATTTTGCTGAGCCCTATTTATTTCTAATATTTCTTGATAAAACCATTTATATTCGCTCTTGTATATGTTATAAATCAATGCCTGAATCTATACAGCACCCTCAGTCTATATCCTTAATTATTGGTAATGATAATGTTTCATTGTTCTTCAAAGCCAAAATTTAGAAGCCTATTCAACCCGTCATGTCATACTCAAAAATGGTTTCAAAATAATGTACATTCAATTCAAACCTCGTTGAGACATTTTAACCGTTTCATATAATACATCTTGAGTGCATATATTTACAGCAACATTTTTCATCGAGATGTCTTCAGTGGAATAGCTTTGAACTGAGATATGATAATTTCCGTTTCCCTGCATCTCCTTGAAGTTGGCTGCATACTGCAAACAAGTGAAGAAAAATGCGAGCAGTGACGGCTCGAAGTTGGAGAAATTCAGGAAATATAGTGAGCTCGACACATCCTCCGCTTTTCACAACTAAAAATCAAAATAAATAAACACTTTTAAGGCTTTTCTCGGAAAATAGAAAGGTTTCAAACGCAACAGGATATTGCAGCGCCTTTGGCAAATGGTGAGCTTAAAGCTTTTAACATTTTAACTAAATATAAACACCGTTTTGAATTTATTTAATGTTGTATGATCTAAATCAGTGATGCACAAGCTTTTTGAGAGAAGGGCCAATTTATCAATTTAAAATTTTTCACGGGCCGCAAAGGGTAAAAGTGAAGAAAAATATTGATATATTATACTAGATGAGATATAAATTTTAACTGTATTTTTCTGTCAAGATAATCGATAAATCAGTATACGATTATTATATATTTTCATTATTTGCGGAGATTTTTTATTATCGATTCACAAACGTCATGCACTGACAAAAATCCTGAAGAACTAACAATAAAATCCGTGTGTTGAAAACAATAATTTAAAAATAGATTCCACCTGCATCGCAAACGATATGACTCATTTAAAAAAATGAATTTCGGCCACAAAATTATAGCCTTGTGAATATAATCATAGCAAATAATAAAAAATAACATTGATTTTTTTTATATACCGTTGTTACTGCATAATTTGTTCACATATCGAATACTATTTTTTATCATATTTAATGACAAATTTGCTGATGATTTGATGATTTGGGCCGCAAAAAAATCCATTTCGGGCCGCATTTTTGCATCACTGATCTAAATTATGTAAACAAATAACTCGACTGCGAAAGGTATATAAAAGTGACAATAATTAAGAAAAAAATTAGAGTCAAATAAAGCAAAACAATTTTCATAGTATCAGATCCTAATAGTATGTAGCTAAAAATTTTATAAATTTTTAAAAAAATATTAAAACAGCCAACACCTCTAGTTTTGACAGTGGCGATTAGAGGATCGATTTCAGAACTTTATTCTTTAATCGATTTATGATTTATTTTTTGAAAGAATTACCAAACCCATATGATATTTTAATGTAAGATATTAGTTTACCACGATTCCTCTTATATATTATAAAAAAAGTGTCTGAATACCAGGCAGTTTTTGTTGCGATAAGATTTAATTATGGGTACCTTTATAGTGTTCACTGTCATATGTTACAGTATTCTCAGTGAAAATGTATTCTTCTCCAAGCTGTCGTAGAAGTTGAATTTGACCGCCCTATCTTCAGCCCAATGTTTGTCTGTGTTTTTCTTTTTATGCAAGGTACTACTTGCTGATTTTGTTTCATTGAAGCAAACCAAAATTTTAAGCCGACAAATCATCGACTTGGGCCAATATTTTCAATGTTCGTGACCAGTGAAATCATGTTGTCATAAAATCAATTACTTGATACATTTTCACTGTAACATATACAAAAGTTAAGCTAGACTTTAAAGGTATAACAAAAAATTGGTAGTAAAAATATGCACTAAATCAAAATAAAACAAAATATACTAGGTTTAATTGAAATGTTGAGTAACTCTTAACAATACATGATAATACATTAAAAACTAATTTAGTAAGAATGATCAGTAACTATGTAAAAACAAACAGGTGTATGGATTTAACCAATCGATACCTTACTTTGAAAAGGTTTTAATTGCTATTGAGACTGTTTTGAGATATGAGCGTTTGAAGTTTGGAATGATCATAATATTCAATGAGCAAGTTAAAATGTTTCAATAGATTATTTTATAACTCAAACCATTCTCTTGAGAAGAGAGGAAATAATCTTAATAATCTAATGATGGAAATAATGATATTAATTTTCGAACATTATCAAATCAATTTAGTAAATTTTTTTGCAGATAACTCTTAAATTCTGCTAACTCCGTAATTCAATAATATATGAAACAAAAGTTATCATATGTGCTCAATACGGTTAATACAAAATTTTCCGATCAAAAGGTCAGTTAGAACCTTTTCAAAGTAAGATAACGAAACGGAAAACTTTTAACTGCATTCTATTATATTTTAATTTTTGCTTTGCTGTATTTGACCTTTATATAAAATACTCTCCCTAAGTAAATGAACATTCAGTTCCTTTAATGATGTATCAATCTCACATAAGCGTAAGTTGTGATGCTGCAGGAAAATAATTTGAGAAGTGGTTTCCAGGTTGTCGAATTGATACCCCACTCGAACTGTGTTCGTTCAGGATCATGAATCACTCGATGAATATGTTTGCTGACAATGTTTACTTCCAAACGCAAGCATGTTGTGTCGGTTTCACTATGTAATACTCAACAAACATGCTGTATACTTAAAGTGACCATTCGTCCCGTTTTGAACGGGACCGTTCCGTTTTTAGGTAGCCTGTCCCGTTGTCCCCAAGTACAGCGTCGGGGCATCAAAATGTCCCGTTTTCAAAAAGAGGGCAACACACGGTAACAATTTAAAAAAAAAGTGCAAAATATCGACGGTGGTGCGTAGTATAGTCGTATCGTATAACTTTGCGGAAACAATACTAGCTTGATTCAAGCATATGGCTACAGCGGATGGCTGCAATCGTCACACTCACACATTCATATTTTTTTGTTACAATTCAGCAGTTTGCTCATTTGTGGGTACACGACTACACGTTGACAGCTGGAGCGTCTTTCTTGAAGATTGATTTTTTTATTGGCGTGCGTTATTGTAGTCATTCTTATTTAAAAGCAAACCCAGTTATACTTAAGAAAATTTGTTCATCAGAAAAATATAAAACAACATAATTTTTTTCATATTTATACTATTTATTCCTGTTATTTTCTTTATCAACATTCCTTCTCTTTTTATTAATACATAAAACTATAAAAACTACGTGTCTTCTTGAATATATATACTATTACGTAAACATTGGTAGATGTACCGTTTTGAGGACAAAAATAAATGGTCACATTATGTATACTCCACATTATATATATGCATACTTAATATGTGATGGGTTTCAGTTGAAATGTCGCAAGGGACAACTATTTGTCATGTTACAGAACGTAAAGCAGAATAAGAGACTCCGCTTCTGTGCTGAACTGTTAAATTGAATGTTTCGAACTTCTTGTCAAATTATTTGGCATTATTTAGTCATCTTTTAAACAGCTTTTTCCTATCTATTATATATTTGTGTATTTCTTCCAATAAAAATCGTTATTAATAAGTTTTTTCTTTGACGACTTTCATCTAATAAGATAAACTGCAGTAATACACTAAATACCTTTTTCAATCTCAAATCCTTGTCAATCAAAAGTAAAGCAAAGATCTTGAATCAATTTCGCCATCATATCTTAACAGTGAAAAATAAAGATAATAATCATTGAATTGTTGAATTAAACCGGTCCTGATCCAAAAATAATTAATTTGAAATAAGTACAAATTCAAAAAAAAAAACTTATTGACAGTAAACACCTTTAAAGTACATAATAATAAGAAGCAATGTACTAGTAATTTAATTGTAAGCCTTTTTATCGATGGTTTCGGCGGTAACTTTGTGGAAGTTCATTTTATTGCTTGAGTAATTAGTATGACTCAAGCAAACTTTGCGATAGTATGTCTGAAGATGCCTCTGAAAGAGGCGAAACACGTGTCACAGTTAGTTACACAATACGTGGAATAATCAAAGTTATTTTTAATTTTATATTAATTGTAAGCCAGTTATAGAAGTTTGAATCACTTGAATTTTGTACATTTCCATGAGTTTTCTTGCGAACAACCCGGATTTCACCATTCAGCATCTTCATGCATGTCAAATGCACGACTAGACCAAACAAGTCGTTAAGGACAAAGCTCATAGAATAGTACACAAATCAAACAATTCAAATTTAATATTGAAATGTTGTCAAGCACATTCAGTCAAAATCTTCAGTGATAAAAGTATTTTATTTAGGAAATGAAACACAACATTTAATTATTAATTTACTTCATCTAATTATAATAAATTTTTACAGTTTATTTATTGTGTATGAAAATTGATTTAATTATTGATAACTTGCCATTGAATGGAAAGTTTAGATTTTTACGACTTCTTTTTCTTTTGTTTCACCGCTACTGAACTTCTTTTGCACGGTGTTTGAACATTTTCTTCGACTTAAAGTCGCAGACAAAAGGATTTTTATGATATTGTATGTCAAAAACAAGCAGTGAAATCAATGACACATAACGACCGCATTGTCTTCATTATTTTCACCCCCGATAACGCCCTTTACATACTTTATTGGCAAGTAAACAAAATCTGACATCCTATCATTCGACTCATTGACTGAAACTGACCAGAGACTGCCATAAAGCTCAAAGTATCGGAGTATAAAAATTATCTTAACCTTTAAACGCCCGAGCATTTTTTGCGAAATATCCACGCGATCCGTAGCTCTTAAAAAAAATAATATCTCTAAAATAAATGAGATGTGGGTAAAATAAAAAGAATTAGCAAAATAAAAGATTGCTTATAATTTGCGAACAAAGACCGGCCAAAGCAACTTGTACGCTTTTAAATTCTCTAGGTGAACAAATTAACGAATCCATTTTAGCAACAGGTATCTTGAAAAAAGAAACGATTATAAAAGGATAAATTTATAGGTATGGAAAAAATCTGTACTCAAATTGAAATATATTGTATGGTGTGAATAAAGCTGATATATTACGGTCCGCCGGATATAACACAACGTATATCCCAAAAGTCAACCTTGTAACGCAGATTTTAAAAAAAAAATCTTTTTAATTAATTTTAAAATAAACATTATTTGGCATTACAGCTTTCGCCAATGTGCCAAATATTATCAATTGTGAAAGTCATACGAGATTAACTTGATGATAAATAATGAATCAGTTTAGCACAAAATCAACGATAAATAACATACACCCAGTCCAAGATCTTTTTTTTTTTGAAAAAATCTGACCTTGCCGGGAATTGGACCCAGGCCCCTTGATCGCTAGGACAAAGCTCTTGCCACTAGACCACAGGGACCGACAATTTTTATATTCCTGATAATGACAAAAATATTTGACGAAATCGAAAATAAAATTATGGATCGGTATCTCAAAGACATTATTTATGAAAGCTAATATTCATATGTATTGTCAAAAATCAGTGTTATGCGAAAGAGAAGTGCACCATAATCACCGGACCCATATGGGAGCGCAGGGCTTTAAAAGGTTAAAATTGGGTTCGCATGTGCGAGTGAATTGTAAACACACATACTAACGTTTATGCGCTACTTATTGTTACGACCCCTAGCGGTAAAGCCTGGTCCGATGAAAGCCTTTCTTTGGGGTGTTCGCCAAATATACGTCTGGATGTCAACAGAGCCTAACGCGAGTATATCAACATTGTCGGAGGGTGATAAACTTGTCACCGAAAATACATTTTTCTTACACGCGTCGCTTGAGATTTTTTAGTGGTATCGCATACGATTTTATCATGTCGCAAAACACCGCCGAAAGAAATGTTAGCAAGTTTTTTATTGAATCATTCTGTTTTCGGCTGCGATAAGAACTAAACATGCCATACAGGACGTTTAGGGTTAGATTCTTGATAATATTATTCGTCAAGATACAAAGAAAAAATTTAACCTTAACATAATATATCATAGTTTCTACCTACGTTGTCGTAACCATGAAAAATCATTTTTCTTTGTCAAAACATGTTTGTCACGTAGGTCTTTTGAGTCGCCAGTCGCAAGGGTTGCTCGGCTTATGAACACACTGCCTGTTGATGTGGACATCTTCGGCAGTGAGCTTGATGCTGTGTTTGTATTTTTTTCTTCTTTTTATTTAAGTAATATGTTTCTGTTCTGTTCTTTTAAATTAAATAACATGGCTTACGGCCGCTTCCAGGAGTTTCTTTCACCTGCCAACCTCCTCGCTTCATCCCAAGTCATCCTTGCGTCCAGAAGCTCTAGTGAGTACATCATATGGATGAACATCCATATGATGTACTCACAGGAGCTTCGGGAGAACAGCGGCCTTTCTATAATAATTGAAGATATTAACTAACGGTGTTTGATGGAGTTTCCATATTAAATTTGAATCGTTTGAAATGTGTTCTTCAGTCAGTTGAAGTTCACTTTTGCACTTTAAATGCCTGAAGATACCGTAATGCGAAGCCCAGATCGTTAGCTACAAAACTCATGAAAATATAAAAATTTATATATAAACCTACTTTTTCTGTTACAAATTGACATTCAATCATTATTACGTATCCGATTTGGATTCAAAGCATGGGCGACATATCCGAGTATACCGTTCTTCCACCAGTTTTCGTATTTACACTCTGGTCATCCCAGAGTCCCGTAGCTCCACCGACTATATCCAGGTAATTTTTAACATGATTCAGAACATCCTCTAGTGCGAAACCGTTCACCAAATGAAATACTTGAATAAGCTCGTGTAGAATAATATTCCAATCTCATATCACTTTATAGAACAACGTAAAGATGAACAATGAACAATGACACCTTTTTTATAATACTTCCGGAAAAAAATGATTCTTCACGTTATATATTCACAATTTTTAAACAAACCTAGCAAATGGCTTTTTTTTTTAAAAATTAACATGCATCAAACAAACAAAAATACGATGCTTCAGACCGTTTTGCGATATTTTTTATTCTAATTAAGAATTGGATTGTTTTGTTACATCAACACATTTAATAACTGACGCTCGTTCGGCGTAAAAAATACAACCATTTCTATTATTGTATTCACAAAAAAACATATTTTTTTGTTCCAATTTCACAATTTTATTTTTCAAACTCAAATCATTTCATGTTCCCAGTCGGCTTATTTTTAAATAATTAATTTAAATACTACATTCCATTATTTACTTATTTTAACCATGTCCGCTCCCAACTTGGAGCATATCACGGAGCTTAACTCAACAGATGTTTTTCTACGAGAACTGCTTGCTACTCAGTTGCTTATCCTTTCTTTTTTTCGAAGACAGTAAGGATGGAAATGATACGAGGACTAGGTCAGGACTAGTGATAATCTAATCGGTATTCACGGAGTTTATTTAACTCAACAGATGTTTTTCTACGAGAATTGCTTGGTACCCAGTTGCTTAACCTCTCTTTTTTTCGAAGACGGTAGGGATGGAAATGATACGAGGACTAGGACAGGACTAGTGATAATCTAATGCTATTCACGGAGTTTATCTCAACATTTTTTTTTTCTACAACTGCTTGTTACTCAGTTGCTTAACCTCTCTTTTTTCGAAGAGATTAAGGATGGAAAGGATACGAGGACTAGGACAGGACTAGTGATAATCTAATCGCTGTCACTATGCGTCGCTCTTTGGGATCAGAAAGGTGGGGAGGGATTTTCAACAACACGAACACCCATACCTTTGAACAGATTTATCGACTGAAAAAATCCGCTCGTACCGGTAATCGAACCCGGGCGGTCCAGCACGCAAGCCAACAACGTTGACACTGCGCCACGGACCGTACTATTCTATTGTTCTATTGTATATGTTAAATTAAACTTAGTGATTTCCAATAACCTCCGTTACCCCGAAATCCATTGAAAGTAGGTATTATTGATGTACTTTTATATATGAATATAAACGATACAAAATATTTTCTACTCGCAGTTCAAATTCATCCGTGCGCTTGAAATTCCTCAAGATGCTGAAAGGCGAAACCCGGGTTGTTAGCGAAAAATTCATCGAAAAGTACAAAATTCAAAAAATTCAAATTTGATTTGAATTGTATTCCTATGTTATTATCTGGTCATTAGTATTTGCTATACTACATTAAAAAACCCCGATAATTATAACAAACTCACTTAATTCATTGAAACTCTTATAAAGGGTCTTTTTATAAGGACGCTTAGTTTTGAAATGTAAATAAAACAAGTTGTTTGTGAGATTTCGACTAAATTTTAATTTTATTTGTAAGTATATTTTACGGCATTAAATATGGAATATAGCATCAAATGTCTGCCAATATCCATTCATCATAAAATGGGCCATGTCGCTAAAGTTGACTTTTTTGACAAATTTGGATAAACTTCCAACTGCTCCAGAACCCAATCAAGCGTTGTCTGTGGTCATTTACCTGAAGTTCCTTGGTTAGTTGGATATTATACGGGTGCAGACATAAGGACCGATTCAAAATTCGCCAAGTTGAAGTCGCAGAAAAGCCAAGTTCTTGTGAACAACGAGAAATAAGCTGCCTTGGGTTTTCCTGTACACTTTCACACACAGCAGCAATGTTTTCACCTGATATTTTATTTTGATGACGTACAGGTAGGTGTTGGCCGATTATTTACCAAACTGGTTGACTCAAATTTGGCCACTAAACAATGAATAATCTACCCAGCAGGACAAAGTAACATATTTTGAGCGTCCCTATTGAAATACCCTTTATTTGTTGATAGCTATTTTGGCTTACGCCCTCGTCAAAACTTAGTTCTGACGAGGGCGTAAGCCGAAATAGCTATCAACAAATATATAAAATAATTTATGTAGAATTAAAATACATCCCTATTGAAATACCCTTTACATCAAATGTTCGCTAATTTACATTTTAATAGCAATTTAGCTTAGTGATCTACTTCTCTTTTTGTATATAAACGATACAAACTGTTTACTACGCGTCAGTTCATGTTTATCCGTGCGTTTGAATTGTCTGAAAATGCTGAAAGGTGAAATCCGGGTCGTTTCGGCATCTTCAGGCTTTTCAAGTACACGGATGTACTTGAACTGGAAAAATGTAAAAGTACAAGATTCAAACGATTCAAATTTGATATTGAAATTCCATCAAGGACCTTCAGTCGAAGCTATTCACTATAAAATCAATACACCGCTTTAGCCAAATACTTTTTTACAGCTCGGTTATTACTTTTGTAATCGTATATTTGAATGCAAAATGTTGGTGGGATTATTATGTAAATGAATTAACAAATTATCAACGGACCGCAAAATTTTAATAATTCCATTAAAATACAATGCAGATATTTACAACGTTATTACCAATTTCTAATTAGTAACAATTGCATGACAGCGGCATTATAATAATTAATACAAATGCATGGGTGTCAATTTAATAAAAAATATATTCTATATATTTGTATTTCAATTTAAATATTCGCTTTTATTTTTTTTACTGAGCGCTTGAGCGTTTAATTTACAAACACAAATAATTTTAATAAAAAATAATTTTGATTATTCCCTGTATTGTGTTACTAACTGTAACACGTGTTTCCAGGGCTGTGGATTTAGAGTTGAAGTCGTGGAGTCAGAGCTTTTTGGCCGGAGTCGGAGTCGTCGCGGCGATTTGGTCGGAGTCGTATTGAACTTTTTATTTTTGCAGATTATATGTAATATTTGGCTATTGGCTGGATTGGTAGGGTTTATATTCAATTGAATACACATAATTATGAAAACTAGGCAAAAAAAGTGACGATATTAAACTTTTTTAGTAGGAGTCAGAGTCGGAGTCGTGTTTTTGGTCAATGTTGGAGTCGGAGTCGAACTTTTTTTCACCGACTCCACAGCCCTGCGTGTTTCGCCTGTTTTAGATGCATCTTTGGGCTTACTATCGCAAAGTTTTATTCTAATATTTTTAAGTGACAAATAAAAAAAAGAGTTTTGGTATTATTCCTTTTTATGGAAAGCAAGGACAAAAAAATAATTATATTACCTAATTATGACGTTGGCATTATAAATTATTAACTAAAGAAATACAGTCAATTGAGAAGTGTTCAAAATATTGTAAATACATTTAGTAGTGGCAATCAACCTGTCCTATTTAAGATATTATTTAAGAATAAAATCTTATAACTAAATTTATAAGCATAAAATTAAAAATAGTTTTGATTATTCCACGTATTGTGCTACTAACTGTGACACGTGTTTCGCCTCTTTCAGAGGCATCTTCAAACTTACTATCGACAAGTTTGCTTAAGTAATGAAGCATGATTGATTCTAACATCTTAAAATGATAAAAATACAAAATTGAGTTTGGGATTTTTCCTTTTACGGGAAGCAAGGGGGGGTTTATTTATCGCTATTCATTTTTAAGACCTTTTTATTTACTTGGTGTAGTATTTTTACTTAGCTACTCTGATTAAAGTTATGATGGTTTTCTATAATTTTTTTGGCGCATTCGAAAAATTGTTTCTTTTAGACATCGTATATGATTTTTAATTCTAATATTAAGGTTTCTACCTATCTGCCCAACATAAAAAGCTTGACAGTCTCCACAAGAGAGGCGATAGATACCACTCTTAAAGATATCGACAGAGTTTGCTTGAAAGAACATCTTCATCAAAATACTACGTACTTTTGATCGTGCTTGGAAAAAAAAAACTCATGGAAATATACGGTATGAGTCATTACTTTGAATGTAAAATTTTCCACCCTATAATGTCCCTTATTTTTATTCAGTACTAGTATTGCTACCCGGCGTCGCTCGGACTAAGCGACCAATAATTATTTAACGTTATATCATTCGACATAATTATATCACAAAATCTAACATCCAAAATAGAGTTAAAATAAAATCACAAACTTTATTTAATTTGATGACAGCCCCATTCTCGCCCATTAAAATGTCCAAATTCAAGGAAAAAATCTAATTTGCTGTCAAAGAAATGTTAAATAATACCTTCACGTAAATAATAAACATTATTATTAATAATAAAAGCCGGGAAAAGTTCAGTAGATGACTAATTTATTACATTTTGACTAAATGTCTTCGCCGATAAAAATTCAAACATATTTTCTTTCATATTCGTTTTCATGGCAACTTAATGACCAACAATGCAAAACGGAATTACAGACCCACAGACATACATACGCCGTTTCGGTTTTATGTATAAGATTATTTAAACTCTATGGTGATCTTATTGTTTTTCCTATAGCATTTTTCCATACAGTATTGTAATCTTCAGCAATTTTTCAAGCTTTAAAAATTATTACAAAAACTTTACGTAAGTATAATTCTCTTTTCTTTCAGTTTAATATGGTAGGCTCTCGCGGTGCCGTAAGGAAGAAGGTGTTTGTTTGAAATATACTCTCTGATTACCATTTAGAGTAAACGAAGAAAAGAATAGTGAGAAGTAAACATCCTCGAAAGTGCTTTCATTCTAGTGGCTATCATAAATATGAGCTTTTATTAGAAAAATATGTATACGAAATTTTCGTTTTATTTTGTGTTTATGCATTAAGCTTATGTTTGTTCACAGATAAAGTTTTATTTCAAGCAAGTATGACAGTAACACGTTTTGAATTGAGAAAATAAAACATAAAAGTTTCTTGGACATTCAACACGAAAATTCAAAAAACGAATTACTTGAATATAAAATTTAAAATAAATTTGATTATTCCACGTATTGTGTTACTAATTGTGACATGTGTTTCGCCTGTTTCAAAGGCATCTTCGGTATTAATATTGCAAAGTTTGCTTAACTAAAAGGGCAAGTCGATTCTTATATTTTAATATGATAAATTACAAAATGGAGATTGGGATTTTTCCTTTTTACGGGAAGCAAGGAGGGCGTTATAGGATCAAAGCAAATCAAACAAATAATTATACTACTTATGATGCTAGCAATAACAAAATATTAACTAATGAGTTGCAATCAATCAGGAATGGGTTAAACCTGACAATGGAAATAATGTAAGCAGTGGCGAGCAACCTGTCCTATTATATTTTTTTAACCATGTCTGCTCCCAACTTGGAGCATATGGACTCCTCACGGAGTTTATCTCAGCATATATTTTTTCTACGAGAACTGTTTGTTTTTCAGTAGGATAGAAAAGGTGGGAAAGGATTTTCAGTAACACAAACGCGGATTTTTCGACTGAAAAATCCGCTCGTTCCGGGAATCGAAGACGGGCGGTCCGGCACGCAAGCCAACAGCGTTGACACTGCGCCATGGACCGGACGTAGAATATACTGTGTTACAATATTGTCGAGCGTGACAGATGAGAGATGGTACAACGTAGGGTACAAACCTAGAAAACATGAACCTATTCTTTAAAACACACGGCGTCTACCCTGTCGTGTACGTAGCCGAGTGGTCACGTCGTTGGTTTCGGTTACGTAACGCATCGTTTCGAGTCCCAGTCCGTACACTTTAATTTTTCATTTGAATAATTGACTTCTGCTCAGAGAGATGGTTGTCTGTGCTGTACCAAATTCTCTCCCGCAAACATCCGATCCTAAAAGCTATTAACTTACCACTAGTACCGTTTTCTTCTTTCTCTTCTCTTCTGTTTTCTAAAGAGAGAGGTTGAGCAACTGAGTAAATAGCAATTCTCGTAGAAAAAAATATATATCTGAGAGCTCCAAAAGGGCATGTCTCAAAAAATGCAAACGTATAAATAGGCTACAACACTTTTCATCTTTATTTGAGAAATACAGGCTTAGCAACTGAACAACACACAGTTCTAATAAAAATAATTAAACATTTTTAATTAATTTTTCCACAAAAAAAAAAAAATTGGATCAGGACCGGTTTTGCTCATGGCGAGCATTGTCAACTGAACTGAGCTCTCAATGAGCAAAACCTGTCCTGATCCAATATTTTTTTTGTGAAAATAGTACTAAAAATGTTTTATTATTTTTATTTTAATGCCATTTTACCAAGTATTGCCAGTGAACACCTTAACAGTGAACAAACAGTTCTATTAGAAACCTCTTTGTTGAGATAAACTTCAGCAAGAGTCCATATGCTCCACATTATCAGCGGACACTTAAAATTTTTTAAAAAATGCTTTATTTATAAATTATAGTTTTTACCAGTGCTTCCCAAACTTTTCATACAACTACCTCCTTAATCTAAAAAAATAATCTGCGGCCACCCTTATTAACAAAAAAATATGTATTTTTTGTTTTGTGTATATAATATTTTTTGGTAAGCCCTGGTTTACAACACTATTAGAACATATTAAATGTTAATAATTTGATGTATTACATTATAATAATATCACTAAGGCCACACATAAATAATTCATATTTGAATTGCCACACTTACACAACGGTGTTTGACGAAAAGTGTTTGAGGGAAGACTTAATTGCCCAGGCAACCCTCTGACCTTCCCTGATTAATAGTAACGCATCAATTATGTCCTATATAATAATGTTGAACGTACAAATTAACAAATACAAGTAGAATAGATCGATCGGAAGGAACACGAAATCTAGAATCTGGGATCACAGGACCGCGACGGTGGACCAGGGAGTTACAAGCACAACAGCCTAATGGCCATAATGCTGGACTTACACGTTCTAATCTGTTAAAAATGAATATTTAAAATTATTAACTTTTTAATATATAACTGTAAATAAAATTTGAGCATTTCGACACTAGGCGTTTGATGGAAATTAAATTTCAAATTTGAATGGTTTCAAATTTGTACTTTTAAACAGGGCTGTGGAGTCGGTAAAAAAAAGTTCGACTCCGACTCCAGCATTTACCAAAATCACGACTCCGACTCCAACATTGACCAAAAACACGACTCCGACTCAAAACAGTTTAATATCGTCGCTTTTTTTTCCTAATTTTCCTAATTATGTGTATTCAATTAAATATCAACCCTTCCAATCCAGCCAATAGCCAAATTTGACATATTAAAAGCAAAAATAAAACGTTCAATCTTTTAAAAATTTCCAACAAAGCCTCGTGATGACTCCGACTCCGGCCAAAAACCTCCGACTCCACGACTCCGACTCCGACTCCACAGCCCTGCTTTTAAATGATTTTTTTCGGTCAGTTCAAGTTTATTCGTTCATTTAAATTGATTGAAGATGCAAAAGACAAAACCCGCTATTCACAACAAAAAAAGGGCCATACAATTCGAATTTTTGAAATTTTCTACTTTTTGTGAGTTTAGTTGCTAACGACCAATATTGCAAAATTCGAGATTAGACTAATCACTAAATATTTTACTATCAACGTTGATATCATTTTGAGTCGTTTCTCCCAATTTTAATTTGAATACTGTAAGGTATGCCCCGCAGTTCACTAGAAAAAACTTAACATTATAACAGAGTGAGCACCGAGCTCTCCCACACACCGTGCTTAATGATTTATAAGCCAAAATTATTACTATTAATCCATATTAAGTTGGCTATATATAGTACGTGTTTTTTGAAGCCAGGGTAATCTGCCGCTGACGTTCTGAAATTTATTGAAGAGTTTCTGGAAGTAAAAATAAAATAAATTGTCAAAGCAAAGGGTAGAGTTAATGTACATATTAAAGTAAAATGTATACAATGGAATATTTTCTAAGTATAACCATGGCTTTAGAAACTGTATCATATACCAAATGAGCGGGCACTAGTAGCAAGGTACTCAAGTTTGGGCTCGGAACACAGAATGGGTCTTTCCGGTCGCTTAAAATTTCCTTGCCATTAGTTGTAAGGGAATTTTAGCTTTGTATCGAAACTCGTTTATGTCCCAAAGTACGAACCGCTAAGATAATAATGTGCCTAATGCGCAACCAATCTACAGGCAAGGTTTTCCACCCCTACCCCTAAACTGGACATTAATTGGTATAACTATTTGAACAAGACAAACTTTTAAATTAGTATATCTGGAGGAAAATGTATAAAACATGTACTGATTCCACCTACATACTATGTACATATATTCCGACAAATATCAGGACTTGTTTATTTCACTGTGAAAATTTAACATCGGTTTAACAATGCTAACAGTGGGTGAAATCTGTTTTGATCTTTATCAATATATGTATGTATATGTGGGATAGAGGTCTGCACCGGATCGGGCCGTGTAACGAAGGTTTGAACTCGGGCCCGGTCTGGGCTTGGACCTGGGTAGACAAAAAGTAAAACATTCATAAAAAATCCGATTATTCCAGATTTAAACGCCATTGTTGTATATCTTAATATATATTTGGGTGAATAAATTGGTTCTCCCACCACCCTTCCGTTATGTGTGTGCAGCCGCCTTCCATAACGCTCTACGATCAAGAAAAGAAACGAATTTACTCCTCACTTACTTGGCACGAGACAGAGCTGCACGGCACTGATCTTTTAACCATGCACTGAGGTGCTTAAAGAGAAGAAAAATAGAAAGGAAAAAAAAAAGAAATGTGACTTGCTCAGCCACTTTGTTAGAGTGATATTAAGTATCTTATGTATCTGTATACTGAGAATCCATGGAGTTTAATCTACTTCGCGTTGAATCTGAAGAGGAATCAAGATTATTCCGTTCCCCATATGATGTTGCAAATTTACGAATGCCTCAAAATTGGACTTGGTAGAGATCAAGTCAACGTGGCATATTGGGCCCGTATGAGGACGGACCGCAGCAAACAGCTCAGCTCGTTCGGCATTCATCTTTGGGCATATCTTAATATCATATACTTTGACACCGCTTTATGTGGTAGGTCATCAGAACTCTCTCGAACGATCTATTTTTCACCTCAGTCAATGAGTTTAAGTCGATATCAAGAAATAAATTCATTCTTATAATACTCTATATTGAAATCTAAAGCGATTCAATATAGAGTAATTTCAATTTTGTAAACGAGATATTTATGCGGATGTCTCGCTCTAAATGTCTCTTATCTCTTTCATGCCCTGAGTGTACGAGAGTGCATAGTACTTCATAAAAAGTTCAATGGGCCATAAATAATGGCTTATCTTGCATGACGTTTAACGGTCGTTTTGCAACGGTTTGGCTACCTACAGGAACCGCTTTTTTTTCATACGATCAGTGAGAGATTGGACAGCATTGAGAATGCACGCTCCTAATCCTCTCCCTAAGAATTAAATTCGAGTCAAATTCCTGATATCTTCTTCGCTATCGTAATATTTCTGTTTTGTCTTGTTTTTAAATTCAATGTACTAGTGTAGTATAACGTCTGTGTAAATTCTTAACGATTAAATAATGTGTGCTAATCACACCCCATAACGCTTTGAGATTGTTTTGGTTATAAGAGCACCATGTTTCTCCTACTCCGTTCCCAAAATTCCTCTCCTGAGTGTCGGATAGGAGGCTCCTTCTCAATCCGAATCAAGGTCGTCTCAACATATATTATAATTTCACTTTGAAGGTGTTCACTGTCAATACTTGGTGGAAAGGCATTATAATAAAAATAGTAATACATTACATACATTTTTATATTATAATTTGATGAGTTGATATTAAATTATTTTAAATTTTGTTGAAAAGTTGAAAAAACTCTCGGGCTCGGGCCGGGTAGAATTTTTAAATTTTGGCCCGTGCAGACCTTTTATGTGGAAGAAGTACTATACAATTGAATCCATATGATAAATGAAACGCATCTCGATTTTCTCGGTTTTGAGCTATGAATGCCACTTGATACAAAATATTTTTTTACGTTATGTATCAAATAAATATAAGAGGTTGTTGCGAAGATAAACTGGTTCAAATTAATATATGAGTCAATTATTATGCTGAAGAAAAAAAACCAAAAAAAAATAGCAAATTACCTAATTACTTTATTGGCCACAAATTGGTTTTTTTATCGCATCCGCTTTGAAGTCGTTGTCGGCAATTTTTAATTGAAGAATATTAAAAAAAAATGTTTAACGATGAAAGATTGCTAATTAACGGTCAAACAAACATTTTTTTTAAGAAATTCATAAAAAAAGCTTCAGTAAGGTTTATTACCAAAGTTAACAAATTGACATTTACATCCCTTACAAAAAGCAATGAAAATATATCAGTTATAAAGTTAATTGAATATTTATTTTTTTTGTGTAATTTTCTACTCGAATTCTTAAATATGTGACGAATGCTCTCCTTTAACCTTTAAACGCCCAAGCATTTTTAAGCGAAATATCCGCGTGACCTGTAGTTCTTATAAAAATAATTTTAATCTCTAAAAAAAATAAGCCTATGAGGGTAAAATAAAAAGCATTAGTATAATAAAAAAATGCTTATAGTAACGAAAAAATACCAGCACCGCAACTTGTACTCTTTCTAATTCTCTAGATAAACAAATAAACGATTCCATTTTAGATACAGCTATCTTGAAAAAATAATCGGTTACCCCAAAGATAAATTTCCACTATCCATTTTTTAATTGTATCCACATTGAAATATATTGCATTGTGTGAATAAAGCATATTCGTGATTTATTACGGTCCACCGGCTATAACACAACGCATATCCCAAAAGTCAACTTTGTAACGCAGATTTTTAAATTCCTCATTATGACAAAAATATGTAACGAAACCGAAGATAAAATCATGTATCGGTATCTCAAAGACATTACAAAAACTAATATTCGTATGTTGAAAACTGTTATTATAAATCAGTGTATTCCGATGGCAAAGTGCACCATAATCAATTACCGTTGGGCTTTTAAAGGTTAAAATTGGCTTTAAGTCTGGACAGTTATATGAGTTAAATAATAATGTTAAAGCCATACGCATTTTGATTTTTAAAGTATAATTTAAATGGAAAGGGATTTAAAAGCTATTTAATAAATAATAATTGTAAAAAAAACTAAATCATCATGTCTCGCAATAGTATTAAAAACGTTTCAATAGTATTATTAATAAGCATTGATAAAAGCTCTTTGCTAAAATTCAAACGAATATATAATCAAATGATATATAATCACAAAAGCATTATGAAGGCTTAATAAATATTGGTGATCGACCGAATGTTTTAGGTCAAATAACCTATTATTATAACCGCATCAAATAAATGGATGAAACATTTTCCAAATGAATAATTTGGTGCTATAGATATATTTTGCTATACACAGATTTGGTGAATAATTAAAATTAGTTCATGAAATTTAAATCAAATGTAAAGCATCAATTACTCTAATTGAAATAGATCAACTAATTGAATTATAATTAGTATTTGAGCTTATCATTACATCAAATGATTTCATATATTCAGGTGAACAAGTTGGTTGTCCCACCACCCTTCCGTTATGTGTGTGCAGCCGTTTTTGACAGCCGCCTTCCATAACGCTAGAAAATCAAGGAAAGAAACGAATTAACTCCTCACTTACTTGGCACGAGACAGAGCTGCATGGGACTGATATTTTAACTACGCACTTAAGTGATTCAAGAGAAGAAAAATAGAAAGGAAAAAAAAAGATAATGTGACTTGCTCAGCCAGAGCGTGATATTAAGATTTCAATTGATACCGCCTGATATTGTAGGTCATCAGGACTCTCTCGAACGATTCTTAGTATCACCTCAATCAATGATAATAAGACCTAAACGATTAATATATCGCGAATAAATTTACTAAAATCTTGTAACCGACTTCTAGAAACGACGTCTCTCGTTCAGTTCAGGCGCGATCGCTTCGCGTCGATTGGTTGAGCTCTTTTGCACACTAGAATCGTAGGGTATAAATATGCCTGTTTAAAGCCAATTTTCTCAGTCGTTATCGTTCATTCGAAGTCAACAGTCGTTTCGCTCCTGCCTGTCGGCAGGCAGGAGGTCGCAATATAATCATTTTGGTCTTACGTTTATAACCGCGATTGTATTCTTTTAGTTTAACGGCAATTAGATGTTTGTAGTTTCAACTGCAATATTGTGTCTGTATTTTTTTGTAATCTAAAATTTGAAGCAAATTAGTTAGCCGACTCAGGGATTGAGTTTCGGCCAAGAGAATACCGATTGAAATCTTTACAAGAGATACCTTTCTTCCCGTCTTGTGGATGTCAGATTGAAGAAGAAACCTTGGTCGTCTTACTATGTATTCGTATACTAAGAACCCGTGGAGTTTCAACTACTTTACGTTGAATCTGAAGAGGAATCAAGAGTATCCAGTTCCCCATATGATGTTAAAAATTTATCGAATGTCTCAAAATTGGCCTTGGTTGAGATCAAGTCAGCGTGCCTATTGGTCTCGTATGAGGACGGACCGCAGCAAACAGCTCAGCTCGTTCGGCATTCATCTCGGGGCAGTCCCACAGTACGTCTTTGGCGTCCGTAAAATGTAGGCATCGTCAGCTTGATAGCTTACTTTGAAATGGTTCTAACTGCTCTTGACACTGTTTTGAGATGTAAGCGCTTAAAGTTTCGATTAAATAAAATTAACTTGTAGCAATGAGCGAGTAAAAATCTTTCAAATAATTTATTTAATGTATATTTTTTTAAAGTTCCAGCTGAGGAATAATGATCTTAAAGATCTAATGATGACAATCTTATAGAACTTGGTTCAAATAAATATAGTAAAAAAAGTGTGCAGATGCGGTGCTACACTATAATTTTGCTAACTCCATTATTCTATTGATATATAATTCTGAAATTTATATACATATATGATAGAATGCGGTAAATACAAGATTTTCCGACCAAAAGGTAATTTTACACAAAAATGTCAATTAGAACCTTTTAAAAGTAAGGAAACGAGTTGATATCATGTTAATAATATTCATTTGTTAGATATTAACTCTCATGAATAAACATGTAAGTAAGTTGAGACTCTACGTGTAATCTAGAAGTATCTAAAATTTTATAACGCCGTTCGTTCACTTTTCACATCAACCACGCAGAAATTGAATATTTGTATGCTAAAAGGTTTTATGAAAATATCATATTATTATCTCAAGTTAAAATATCTGAAACGATCTATCACATTTCTTGTTTGGCTTTTAGTATGACCTAAATTGTTAAAAGTAAATAACTGCATGAAATGCAACTGCTATATGCATACGAATTTTATAAAAAATTGTTTATTATTTGTGTTAAATGATAATGCCTTGATTATAGAAATGTTGTGAAATATGAATAGGCGTAAATGATATAACAAGTTTTGCTATGTCAAATATGTTGAGTGTTAACATCAGGGCTGAGGATTCGGAGTCGTCGCGGGGCTTTTGGCCAGAGTCGTAAATATTTCAAATTTGGCTATTGGTCTGATTGATTGGTTGATATATATATATTATTGAATACACATAAATAGGAAAGGTAGCAAAAAACGTGACGAAATTAAGCTTTCTTTACTCGGAGTCGGAGTCGTAATTTTTGTTAACAACTCTACAGCCCGGGATTGAGATGCAACAAAAAAAAATCACAAGATAAAAGCTTAATAAGCTTCAATTATAGCATTCCTCATAAAAGTCTGAATCAAACATTAACTCCAAGCGTTGTGGGCTTTGAATTAAAAAGGTTTTATTTAATAACTGGGAAATAATTTATTTTTTCAGTTTGTGAAACGATTTTCAAATGAAATGTTTGCATAAAAGAATTAGATAGAATCATTAATATTAAATCATTTAATTGTTTACCAACATAAAATTACAGCAAATAGCGATAAAAGCCCCAAAATTAAACAAATATATTCATGAAACTGTTTCAATTAAAAGGAATATTTCCGGTTTTTCACATAGATAGGCAATGGCCACTCGGCTGCGGTCAGAATCAGGTTTTTAATTAAACCCCGGCATTGCTTGCGCTGAGCTTTTTCCTGTTTCAGGAATCCCCGCATCGCTTTATCGGCAAAGTGGCGGAAGCCCCGCGCGATTCGAGCCGAAGGCTGTATCCGCTCGAATCGGCGTAGAGCCTTCTTCAATTGATGGCCGGTCAAACGAGAGGGCCCTTTTCATCTCAATTGATCGCCACGAATCGCTATAATTCCAAGTAGATGTTAAGAGCTTCAAGCTCCCAGTCGAAATACAAATGTTAAAGGGGCGATATTAGGCGTAACGCATGAAAATTTTAAATAAGACTATTCGAGCACCTACTCAAGAAGGCTTATTGGAAATCTTCAGAGTTTATTATTGATAAAACAATGGGTACTTAAAACCCAAAGATTTCGAAATGAAAAAGGAATTTATTGAAAAGTTTAATGTTTGCATCAAAGCTTCAACGTGAATCGAAAGTATTTTGAATATAGAAAAGTTACAGCGGGAAAAAAATAGTATCGTTGATAAGCAATGTAAAATAAAGAAAATTGGGAAAGAAAATTATTTTATTTTGAAAACTTTATTTTGATTTTAAAGAGGTATTTCAATTTATTTTATAGCTAGCCAGTAACCGGCAAGCAATGCAATGCCACTCACTCAAAGAAAGAAAGTGTTTGTGTTTTAATTGTGAATGACTGTATTTAATGGCTACACTGATTGAAAAACCTTCGAAGGTTTTATTGCAATCAGATAAACGTTATAGGAACGCATATGGGATCTAAAAACATTTATATTTATGAAATTTTAAAAAAATGTGGGCGTCCACACATCAAATCACTAAAGCTTTATAGCAAACGGATGAACGATTTGGGACCGCAAGAACCTTCCCGGGTGTCTAAACAACAAATCACCAATGTTTCATTGTAATCAGATGGCAGTGCATAGAGTACGAACGAATAAACTAACAAATATTGATTCATATGTATAAGATTAACGTTAATTGTTCAATAATTGTTTGGTTGCAATACTCAGTAAATTTCATTTACTTTTAAAAATGTGCAGCGGCAGAATGAATGATGTATTATGAATTATTATGACAAAACTATTTCGTATCATACTTCAGAAGCACCTTAACCTTCGTAGGACTATCCTTGAAAAATGACTTTCAGGCGGAAGGGGGGTAAAAAAAGACCCCAGTGTTTTGGCCTTATTGGCACAGACTGCAATAAAAAAATGAAATGAAAAAAAAATCATATAAAAATCCCTATTTTTCCTATAATTATTCATATTTAAGTCGCGCATGAAAATGACGTTTCCACTCCAACGGCTATGGCAGACTAACAAGCCAATAACCGTGCACACAGTCACATTACCTAATCTCTTATCTTATCGCTTATCGCCTTTTATTGTTGCCAGATATAAAACACTCTGTCCATGTTATCTATGACTCGCTATGGTCACATTCTCTTATCGCTTATGGGTGTGAAATTTTATGTTGGCGCTTCCCAGTGGTTGCAAACATCGACAATTAGACTGAAAAATTCCGACTTCTTCTCTTTATTAATCGATTACGGCGCAACAAGCATATTAATATCATATTTTTTTCACAATGGTGTAAAAAACTATGATTTAAGAATACCAAAAGTTTAGACATCGTATCACTAGTATTAAGATAGATATTTAAGGTAAAGTAGCTGTTGGGAAAAAATCTATACCGTTAGGGATGGCTAGGTTATATAGTTAAATTACTTTTTGTCGTGAAACATAAAGATATTATAATTTAAAACTAGCTTTACCCTAAATCTTCACCAAAAAGTAGTTTGTGTGGTCTGTCACAAAAATACAAAATAATTCAAATTTATAACTTCTCTATTCGAAAAAAGTAATCTCTTGTTTGTATATTTATTTCAGTGAAATTTTTTTAATAAACTGAAGTGACTTTTATTATTTGAAGCATGTTTTGAATGCTTATATCTTATTGCTATCATTTTCTTTTTATTTCTCAGAATATATTTAATCTTGTTCATCTCAGAAAATAAGTAACACTATCAGGCGAAAAAAAAATAAGTCAGATGAAATATACGCCTACGTCAAACCGTCACCAATTGAAACACTTCTTCACTCTGAATGTTGCTTATTGAATAAAGGATTTAAAAAAAGTTTAAAAGTACATAACCCGTGGCACGTGGTCAAGTGTCAGCGTCGCTGGTTTTGTCTGTGGGGCACATGGGTTTGAGTCCCAATCAGGGCAGATTCATTTTTCAATCCAACTATTTAAGTCTGCTATATTAATAATAATTTATCGTAAGTACTTATTCTACATTCAATTTAGCGTATCTGGACTGGTTTCGCTCATGTTCTTTTGTTTGTAAGAATTGATCTCATTAAATATTTTCACATAATATTTTACGTTGGACTGAGCATTCTTCCTGGACTTTCGACGACTCATTATGGATTACAGACATTATTAGATTTAATCATCAAATTCACTTTTTGGTTTTTAACTTTGTTAATAATCATTCATAATTTTTTATGTTAAAGCTTGCATTGCTAAGAAGTCATTTTAGTCTAATGTTCTTTAATTTATTTGCATAGTAGTAATAAAAATTGTTTGTCATACCTTGTAATTCTTGCTAAACTTTTGTAAAAATATCACCGTTTCTTTGTATTTATTATAAGTTAATAATGCTCGCCACGAGGGAAACCGGTCTTGATGCAATAAATTTAGGTAAATTATGGATATATGGTCACGGGACAGAATTTTTGTAAAGATTTATGAAAAATAAGCACATTAAATGAAATGAATGTAAAGCTTACGATTTTTTTTGAAATGTTTCGTCTTTAATTTTTTAATTTATTTTAAAAGAAGGAAGATCCTAAAGAATACTTCGCAATAAGTATGAAATCGAGTTGTTTTAATTTACAGGAGCAAAAATGCAACCACAAACTAACACATAATAATTTTATACAGATAGAGACATAAGTTAATTATTTGTTTAAAATAAAAAGAATAATTTTATTATAGGCTAATATTGAAAACAAATTCTTCTTTCAGAACTCATACAATAATCAGTAAAGTTCTTCAGATTTAATCATTTTCTGACTGCATTTTTTAATGATCCACAAGAACTCAAAAAGTAAAGTCAAAACATAAAATTATAAGCCAGTATGTATAAATTTTTTGAGCTTAGTTCGAGGGGATTGGGATTCTGTCCAATGACCATATATCCATAATTTACCTAAATTTAATGTGGAATAAAAACTAAAAATGAGTTTTTTGTTATTCGTGAGTTTATTATCATGCCATTCCACCAAGTATTGACAGTGAACACTTTAAAAGTGATTTAAGTCTGTGTTGTCTACGGGTTAACATGAGTCCGCGAAATATTGTTCCATATTTTTTTAGCCATGTCCGCTGCCAACTTATGGAGCATATGGACTCCTCACGAAGTTTATCTCAACAAATATTCTTCTAAGAGAACTGCTTGTTAATCAGTTGCTCAACCTCACTACTATCGAAGAGAGAAAGGGATGGAAAGGATACGAGGACTCGGACAATACTAATGGATAGCTAATCGCTCTCGCTGTGCGTCGCTCTTTGGGATAGGAAAGGTGAGAAGGGATATTCAACAAAACAAACACCCATACCTTTGAATAGATTAATCGACTGAAAAAATCCGCTCGTACCGAGAATCGTGCCGAAGTGGTCCGGCACGCAAGCCAACACTGTTGACAACGTGCGCCATGGACCGGACTGGTGCGTAAATGTCAAAAGGTTGAAGAACACTGTTCTCTACCCATCAACACCGAAGGATGGTCATATCGTTGCAATCATTACATTCTTTGAAAAGGAAATGTTGGACAATAGACGCAATACTCATGTTGAAATAAACTCTATTATGAGCAGGTGAGGAATATACAGTTAAATCAAATGAATTATTATTTTGGTTTAAAATCATATTCCGAGTAATAAATTGGGGTAGTGCGTGAACAAAACCATTTAAAGCCTAGAACATCCCTGCCCCACCGTTTTCTTTATTTAATATTAATTGATAAAGTCTAAGGGTAGGTAGGCTAGAAGCAGTGGTGGCTCATGGATTCGAAATCTGGGGGTGCATCGGTTGATTTAAATAAAAAAATATTTATTTGGATTATATGTTACTACTTAAATCAAAATTATTAAAATTAAATTTACATACATTTCTAAAATTATTAAATCTTTGCATTTTTTTATTGAGTAAAAAACCTTATAATTAAAAACAAATTAGATGAAATAAAACTAGTACTCGTACGGACGTAACACTGCTGGAGAGACAGAACCAAAGCAAGCTTGTTTCTGCAAACTCCCTTCCCCGCACCACCACTCGAGCATATTCCATCGATAACGGTACTGCACATACATATATTAGTACTGTAGTGTGTGATAGTTATTGGATATTTCGGTGCATGGTCAAGATGAGCTTAAACAATATTGATATTTTTATTTAATATACATAAATTTATGTACATTATTGGATCGAGACCTGACTTTGAAAAGGTTCCAACTGCTCTTCACATTTGAAATATGAGCATTTGAAGCTTCGATTGATCAAAATTCACTTGTGACAGAGCAAGTAAAAATATTTAAAATTACATATTTTGCGCATATTTTGTCACAACTTTTGCTTAAAAATAATGATCTTAAAGATCTATTGATGGAACTAATGATGACAACCTTAGATTTTTGTAAGATGAATTTATGAAAAAAAGTGTGCAGATGCTGTGCAACTCTTGAATTCTGCAAACTCCATTGTTCAATCAAAGATAATTCTGAAATTCATATATATGATAGAATGCGGTAAATACAAGCTTTTCCGATCAAAATGTCATTTTAGGCAAAAATTTCAACAAGAACCTTTTCAAAATAACGATATAACATTTTTCTTAATTTGCTTGGGGATGCTGCAGTTTCGCAATGCGTATGGACGAGCCGCCACTGGTTAGAAGTATTTTAGCTATATAGGCAAACAATTTCCACAGGTGCGAGTTGTTCCCGGAACTATCAATGAGATGGAACTTTACCGAGTTCTTCATATAAATCAGAATAACAGTTAATTTATGAATATAGTTCGGAGCGAATTATTTGTTTTCAAGTAAAGTTTCCATATCAGCCGCAAAAGACTCTCGCAATAAATTTACTCTATATTATTGCTTTATCTAAGTGTTATTAGTAGAGAGTATCTACTAATATCTAATTCGAGTATCAAGTACTCGATACTCGAGTATACTCGTCCATGTTTCAAGTACTCGATACTCGAGTAATTTGAAAAATACTCGAGTAACACTCGTTATTTATGAATGAAGATTAATGGCGGACAGACAAACTTGATAGCACTATTGAAATCATTGTTAAATTTTAAACCGACGTCCACAGCAACAGATTGAGTTTTTCTACCTCGGGAATAAAAAAACAAAGCGTCGAATCAAGTAAAAAAATTGAGATGTTCAATTATCTATTATTTTCGAAATATATGGTTCATAAATTGAAATTAATGTATTAATGCAAGAAAATAAGCTTATTTATTTAATTATCAACTATTTATATACACAAATTTGAATTAATAATATACATTTTTGTACATGTGAAACTACTCGAGTACTCGAGTATTTTTAAATTTTACTACTCGATACTCGGGTAGTTGAGATGTCGAGTAATTGGAGTCTCTAGTTATTAGGATGCCTTAATATAAATACAATGACATTTATATTGAAAGCAATTTTGGCTCTAGTACGTAGTGGAGTATTGACCCTAGAAAGACGGTCCCTGAAAAATAACCGGTAGAAAATTGTGTTTTAATTCTGTTTATTTTTCAGTAACGAAAAAAGTGTGACGAGGTCCGTGACGCAGTGGTCAACGTAGTTGGCTTCTGTGACGGACCAGTCGGGTTCGAGTCTTTGCACGAGGAGATTTTTTCCCTTCCAATACCAAAAAGCAACACGTAGTGAGAACGATTAGATAACCAGTAGTCTTGCCCTATTCCTCGCATCTTTTCAATCCCTACTCTCTTCGAAAAAGAGAAGCTAAGCAATAGTAAAAAAAGAGTAAAAAGCAATTCTTCTAGAAAAAAACGTATTGGGATAAACTCCGTGAGGAGTCCATATGCTTAAAGCTGGGAGCGGACCAGGTAAAAGATATAAAACATAAAATGGAAGTGATTTTGTATACATAACATGTTTTTTCTTTCTGTCTGGTGTCCAGAAAAAGCGATTATTCTTGGAAAATGCACCACAGATAATCTTAAATATAACCAATCAACGTGTCCTTATTTCATATTTCACGTCATATGATTTTCGATGGAACTGATAGCCATTGCGTATAGATCTCTTTCTTTGGAGAACTTAATCATTTTAAAATGCCTGTACTGTATAATACAACTCACCAAATTTGAATTATTTGAATTTTGTACTTTTCCATGAGTTTTGTCGCTAACGACCAGGATTTCGCCTTTCGGCACCTTCGGGCTTTTCAAGGGCACGGATGTACTTGAACTGACGCGTAGTAAACCACTTAATTCTTGAAAACCACACGTTTAATTTTGACTCAGACATTGATTTGTTACATACTAACAGGGGTGAGTTTAAATTATTTTACCAAAAAATCTTGGAGATTAATCCAGTTCAGCTTAACATTTTTAAACGAGCAACTTTATTCACCAAATTTACCATTGTTATAATTTTCATTCATTAATAATTCAAGCACTTGCTATCATTAAATATTAATTCAATGACTTAAAATCAATCAACTCATTAATAATAGGTCGGATAAAACCCAAGATTTATTTAAGATATGCCTAAGTCTAATCTGGTCAAAAATATTTTCAAAAATCCCCATAATTATAACAAACCCACTTAATTCATTGAAACTTGTATACATTCAATTTTCGCTAATTTACATTTGAATAGCCATTTAACTTAGTGATCTACTTATATTTTTGTATATAAACGATACAAACTGTTTACTACGCGTCAGTTCAAGTACATCCGTGCACTTGAAATGACTTAAGATGCCGAAAGGCGGAACCCGGGTTGTTAGCGACAAAACTCATGGAAAAGTACAAAATTCAAACAATTCAAATTTGATATTGAAATTCCATCAAGCTCCCTCAGTTGAATCCTCAATTTTAACAACTCACCAAAGTTCTTGAAATCAGATGAACGGTACAAGAACGTATACGGTACTTATAAACAAACTAACATTCATTATAATATTTACAGATTATACTGGATTATAATTGTGATGCAAAACCACACCTCGTTATAATTGCAAATCAATTACAATCCCTTACGTGAAAATTCCTACGAATATTAAATGACCATAAAAGCCATAAGAAGAATTCGGGGCTATATTAGTTAGGAATGGTTTGAGCAAACCTTTCTTTGGTCGCAGTTAACACCTTAAGGCTAGCTCCCCCTTTAGGCGATTTGTTCGCTGGGTCACGTTCTCTACTGCCCCCTCGTGGGCCGTAAGTTTTTCGCTCGCTGAGGGGTTTTTCTTTAGTCAAGCAAGAGTTCTCCGGTTCAGTGCCGGCGAGACAATTTTTTATCACTGTTGTGATGAAATCAATACTTGTGGAAGTTTATTTATATATAAAATAATTTTGATTATTAACTGTGTCACGTGTTTCGTCTTTTTCAGATGCATCTTCAGACTTACTGTCGCAAAGTTTGCTTAAGTAATGAAGCAAGATTGATTCTACTATTTTAAAATGATAAAATTACAAAATGGAGTTTGGGATTGTTCTTTTTTACGGGAAACAATGAGGGGGCTATAGAATCGAAACAAAGCAAACAAATATTTATACGTCTAATGAGGTTAACGTTACAAAATATTAACTAATGAGCTGCAATCAATCAGATAGGTTCGAGCTTGATAGTTAGTCCGAAGATGCCTCTGAAAGAGGCGAAACACGTGTCACAGTTAGTAGCACAACACGCGGAATAATTCAAAATTATTTTTAATTTTATAATAAAAATCAATGTTTGTTTGATTGTTCGTATTTTGTGCGTTGACATACCGTTCATCTGATTGTCTTTTGCCAATTGTCTACGGTACGACATACGCGCTACCTACTTACTGTACCAAAAATTTCCGCGCAAGAGCAAGCAAGAGGTTTGTCAAAGTTAGTTGTGATCGGATGAACGGTATTGCAGCGCATATGGTGTGAACAAAAAAACAAATATAGATTTTTATATATTAGATTATACATTGACTTGAAAATTCAATATAAAACTTAAACCACTGAAAGAATATAAAAATATGGGAATGAAAGGAAATATTTTTTTTATCGGCAAAAACAATTAATCCAATTCACATAAACCCGACATCCAAATATGTAAACCAGAGTCGATATAAAAAAAGCTCTCCGTTTGACACCAATTTAAAAATTTACGCGCGCCTGTATATTGCTCAAATCTTTTATCACGCTGATTTCTCTTGGGATGTTTTAACAGTTGTTTAAATTAAACAATGCGTGATTTGCGACAATACACGTCGCCGCCACTGTTTTTCGCATGCATTTTTATTTTCCGCCTGGACATAAATAGCCTAAAGGTCCGAACGTACTGGTGTTTATGTCGACGCCACTGGCAAAGCGACTTCTCAAATCTATTGTATACCCTGCCGCTAATGCAAACATACGGCTCACGAGTAGGGGTTCCAATCCCGAGATCCCGAAGAAGAACAATGCCTGATGAATGCCGGGATGAGAAAACATTATCCCGAAATTTTTGTACTTGGACGTGTCATCTTTGGAACACGGGATGCTCGTGGAAAATAAATTATTTGCGTTATGCATTGATGACAGCATCGAATATAAAATATTGTTTTGAAATGAATTTAGTGGACGAAAAATATCAAGACACAAAACTAGAGTTCATTAATGGTGATAAATAATGTTTCAATGAGTGCCAATTACATGAAATTCTAAAAATTTTCCTTACTTCCTGGATGGTAATGGATTTGTAATCAATAAAAACGTTTTATATTTCCATTGGTGTGTCATCATTTTAAAGAAATATTTAAATAAATTTTTGCTATTTGCATATTCAATTCAATTATGATTTTGAATTTTAATGAGTTTTCAGATCGCATTCGAACGAGACTGATACTGTCGTAAACTGTATTTCAGTAAAATATTTTCCCTAATATTAAAATTTTAAAAAAATTTATTTTGCGCCAAATATTCTATAATGGTCATACGAGATTAAGTCGATGGTAAATAATGTATCACAAAATCAACGATAATATACACCCAGCCCAAGGTTTTTTTTTTTTTTCAACGAAAAATCTGACCTTGCCGGGGATCGTGATTCGAGATAAAAACCCGAAACATAATATTCCTAAAAAAGATAGTGACGTCAGCTATTTATAACTATATTTAATGATAAATTAACATAGCTACTAAATTATTTAACATTAAAATCTTTTAACTGCCAGCATGTGCAATTGAGCATGTATGGCAGGCACGAATTTTATTGTAAAAATAAAACGTTCTAAATATATCTTTATTAAATGTTCATTTGAAAAAACTTGCCGATTACGATGCGATGGTGCCGTCATTTATCCATAATAACAAAATTAAAATATGTATGACTCATTTGTTACGTTTGATTTTTGTTAGTAAAATCCCGCTTAAAGCGGGCGTCCAAATACGTCATTTTTTGTATGATTGGCGTGCTGTTTACGGAAAAGTTCGCGTCTTACGAACGACTGTGGCAGCCATCCGGTTAAAAAAAAATACCAAATCCCGGAACCAAAATTTTGGCCCGGTAGTGGAAACCCTACTCACGAGTGTGTTTGTTTTTAATCAGAAAATCATATACAAAAAGGCAATACTTGAAACGGGGAAAAAATACATAAGAATCACTTTTGTGATACTGAGAAATCTAAAATAACAACAGCCACGTCTTGTTTACAAAAGACGCTTTGATAAATCCCAAATCCATTGTTAGGCCTAACAGAAAGTCCTTTCGTATGTCCAGGATTAAGAATCAATTGATCAGAACACCTTTGTTGCGATTTATATTTAACAATACTACATCCCTTAAGATCTCTTAAAAAAAACAATCCATTGCGTCTTGACATATTTTTAACACGACATTTTCCTAAAAGTTGCCAGAATTTGTTTTTCGCAAAGGTCATTTGAGTCACAAGTCACCATGGCTGTTGGGCTGATCAATGCACTGCTAATTTGGTGGACATGTTCAGCAGTAAGCTTGGTGTTTTAGTGATTTATTGATTGAGTTGGCATTAACTCAGTAGAATTCCACTATAATACGGTGAGAAAAATAACAACGTATTATAAAAATGTATCAATTAATAGATTTGTATGGCAACATGATTTCACTGGTCACTATCATTGAAATTATTGGCCCATGTCGATGATTTGCCGGCCTAAAATTTTGGTTTGCTTCAATGAAACAAAATCAGCATGTAGTCCCTTTCATAAAAAGAGAACCAAAGAAAAACACAGACAAATATAGGGCTGAAGATAGGGTGGTCAAATTTAATTTCAATGACAGCTTGGAGAAGAATATATTTTCACTGTTACATATATACCGCTACGGCAGGGTATACAATACATATTCTTCTCTGTTCCACCACCGCTTATTCCCATTAAGTTAAAAACCAGATTAAATGTCACATTCAATAACTTATAATTACCATATAAAATTAAGATGGTGTTGCGTATTGTGACTCGAAATATTTTACTGGTAGACTTAGTGTAGGTAGAGTAAAACCTACACTTGTCGGCACTTAAGGATTTTTTTAACTTTAGTAATTTTTGGTGGACACTTATCATAGAATGGGCAAAATAAAAAAAATACTGTGTGCTAGATTGATAATTTGTTTTTAATAATCATAAAAAAATTTTTCATGGTAAAAAAAATAGTTTTAAAAAAATGGTGGAAAACTACAATTATGGGCCACTTTCTGCAATTGTTGGTCACCAAAAGATTCAATTATTGGCCACCCCAAAAGTTGTAATAAAAAATATATTTTTTTAAAACAGAAACTAGGTGTATAATTACATGATCCCAAATCATTATTGAGTGTAAAATCAAGTGCTTTATTTGATTCCAACATCATGTGTTAAGCTGCAGTTATTGGCCAAAAAGTCAACATTTTTCTAGAAATATCGGAGAAATGTAATAAATACATAGGTGATTAGTAATATTATTAAAACATTATTCATGCAATAAAAAAAATTTTAGAATTTTTTTATAAGAATTTATAGGATTAGCTTGGCCGGCCAGTAATAGAAATTGTATGTGTTTTTGGAATCAGTTAATGGCCACCATCATAATAACTTTTTACAAAAATATTTTCAATGCATAAAAATAATTATTTTATAGCTTCTCTTAAGACGAATAATTCTGTTCAATTAAAATTTAAAATAATTAACTTACAAACGCGTATGATGCTTTTAGACTGAAGTCCAATCCTTATGATATTTACAAGAATCTAACATGCTTCACGGTGACACTCCGGCTGTCTGATAAAAATGCGTTTTTGGATTTGTTTAGGAATTCATAAAATGACAATTTTATGTTTAAACGATAGAGGAATAATAAGGGAACTATATTATGTAAACAAAATGTTGGAAATCTTGTTTTGGTTTATAAAAAAACTAGATTTTATATGTCAGTGGCCAATAATTGTACCTGGCCCACAATAGGAGGTTTTACCCTACTTATCTAATAATTATTTTTGATTGTTTTATTTACATAGATTTCACTTGTCTCTTGAATATATTGTCAATCTAAGAGTTTTGGCTATCCATAAATTAGTAGGTTAATACACAACTAAAGTCACGAATAAATTGAGAATAAATTCAATGACCAGGTGAATTATTTACGTGTTTAGTTATGAGTTGTGACCTCAATTTTTCTTTTTGAATGATTAATTCAGATCACTTCATTCACTGATGAAAAACGACATGATTCAAAATTGGTGATGTGTTTCATACGATTAAATAAATGGCATTTACGAACAGTGAACAATCAATTACTGTTTGCCACCCTAAGCAGGGAATTTAACAATCGGAACTTAATTAAAAATGCTTAAGCAATGCGTGAGAGTGGAGTAATACAAAATTAATACGCATACAAACGGGTGACAGGGCGTTACAAAAGGTTACACGATGATTGAATTTCCATAAAGCAATTACTTTGACGCGACACGACGCGAATCGACACGAAACGATTGAGGAAATGTCACAATAGCCAAGGCTAATACGTCGGCCAAATGAACCATTGCATGGATTCTTGAATAAATGTTGTTTACAGATTATGAAAACTATTCCTTAACACTTTTAATGTGTTCACTGTCAATACTTGGTGGAAAGGCATTATAATAAAAATAATAATACATTTTTAGTACTTTTTCCACATACAATTTATTTGATCAAGACCGGTTTCGCTCATGGCGAGCATTGTCAGCTGATAAGAAATACAATACAACAGTGATATTTATGCAAAAGTTAAGTAAGGTATGACAAACAATTGGTAGAACAACTAAGCAAATAACAAGAAAAATAGACTATAAATAAAAGGTTGAAAACCTCTTAGCAATGCAAACTAATACATGATAAATCAATTAAATATAAATTATCATTAACAAAGTAAAAGCCCAAAAATGAGTGTATTTAATAAAATAAATAAATCTGCATGTCTGTCAACCATAAGGCAATGCTTGCCATGAGCGAAACCGGTCCTGATCAAATAAATTTTATGTGTAAAAAGTACTAAAAATGTATTATTATTTTTATTATTCCTTAACAGTTATAGTTGGGCGTAATGATCCTATGTTATTGAACAAGATTGGTACTATTCATCATCACTGGTCTTGGTTGCAAAGCGGACAGGCTCATATCCTACTCCGGGAAGCTGCATGTTTCAATCAAACTATCGATTTCATGTGTTTTCTAAAATTTACTTCTAGACATCCACCCATTTGGTCCTTAAAACGAAACGTAGCGAGAATCAAATCCATTTTTCCGTACTATAGATATCTAACAGAGTTTGTGATAACATTTATTTAATGTTTTCCATTGGCAGTGGAAAAAAGCAATCTATAGTTGACATTCACACAAAATTGTCAAATTACATGATCATTTTATTCCATTAATTAATAACGAAAACTAAAATTATATAGTGTCAAACATTGTGTCATTTTACCTGTTAAGACTTTTTATATAAAGATACAGCCTTTTTTTAAAATGAATCTCTTTAAACTTAAATTTTCTTAATTCGATATATAAATGAAACTGAGAAATTCTTTGCAAATACGTTTGCGTTCACTTTTACCTGTCACTGTGAATACTTGGTGGAATGCAATTATAATAAAAATTATAACACATTTTTCGTATGTACTTACATATTTCACACAAAATACTTGTATTTCCTTTTTTGTGTTTCCATTGTTTGTAAGGATTGATATATATGGTGTCGTTAATCAATTCACAGATTATTTTTCGTTGGATTGGATTATTATTCCCGGACTTCCCATCACTCATTACAGATTATGGACATTGAGATTTATTATCTATATGTTAAATGCACTTATTGCGGTTTTTACATTGTTAATGATCCACTAAATTGATTTTTGATAAAATAGCTTGCTTTGCTAAGAGGTCTTAGTATTATTCACTTAGTGTAATTATATTTAAAAATTAAAAAAATAATATTTGATGACACCAATATATCGTAAGCTTAATTCTAACGTCGTCTAATTGAGGGATGTAAAAGCATAACCGCCTCTATCCATATATTATCATTTTTGAGATAATGATTGATTAATGATCCGGTTCTTACGTTCTATGCCCTGCAATCTTCAAACCAACAAAAAATTACCTCTAAGCCATTTAAAATTGACATCAAAAATGTCGATCAAATGCATAACCGCCTCTCTCCACCATATGTGAAGTTCAAAACCGCCACAATCTAAATGCACCAATCACGAGCCAGGGAACACTGACCTACCGCCCTGTCACCATACAAACGTTTTGTGTTCCCTTTGCAAATTATTCTAATATTATACTTGAAGATTAAAATCGTTTCTTCGATTGCTGAACAATTTGACTTTGTGGAGAGAGGCGGTTATGCATTTTACCCCTCAATTCTGCTTTTTAATGATTATTCATACAACGATACAGTGATATTTATACAATAGTTAAGCAAAAATTACAAGGCATGACAAACAATTGGTGCTACAACTAAGGACATAAATTAAATTCAATATATATAATGCAAATAACAATGCAAGCTATTACATATTTTTTTATGTAAAAGCTTGCATTGCTTAGAACATTTTAATTATAGTCTATTTTGCTTCAATTTATTTGCTTAGTTGCAAAACAAACTGTTTGTCATGCCTTGTAATTTTTGCTTAACTTTTGTATAAATATAACTGTTTCGTTTTATTTGTTATCAGCTGATAATGCTCGCCATGAGATTACATTTTTGTTCATTTTAATAACAATGTGTGAATACGAAAACATGTACAGATTAATAAATAAAAGACGTGCTCGAAAATTCTTTTTAATCATGGTTTTCCGATTCACGTCACTCTAGTGGGCACGTATTTTTGAAGTTCCATGTGAAACGACCACTTCAGGGAAAATTTCAACGATTTTCCAACATTTAGGGCCGAACGTAAAAAGATAACGTGTGTTTTCACTGGCGCTCCCGTGAGAGATAAATTGACTCTTCCAACTTAATGAATGGTTAATATTACGACTTTGCAAAACATATTTACATATTTAATTATTCAAAGCTCATGGTAAAATTAAATTCTTACAAAAAGACATACAGAGGATTTTACTTGCGTGGTCGTAACCATAGACAATTTTTTAATCAGAACTATTTTGTCACCAGTCGCAAGTAGGGTTTCCAATCGCGGGATCTCGAGTATTTTAAATACCTGATTAATCTACGAGAAATTTTCGGAATGGATTAACTGTGAAAAATCGTTATAATACGTGTACTTGCACGAATCATGTTTAGAATCGGATGTTCGTGGAATTTAAATAATTTGCGCTGCGGAATAATGACAGCATCGAAAATGGAAAATCTGTTCCAGAATTGAACCCCCCAAAATATCAAGTTACAAAGCTGGAGCTCATTGCTGGTGATAAATAATGTTTTAATGATTGTCAAATAAATGGTCTTTTTATATGGACGCTTAGTTTTGAAATGTAAATAAAACAAGTTGTTGTGAGATTTCGACTAAATTTTAATTTCATTTGTAAGTATATTTTACGGCATTAAATATGGAATATAGCATCAAATGTCTGCCAATATCCATTCATTATAAAATGGGCCATGTCGCTAAAGTTGACTTTTTTGACAAATTTGGGTAAACTTCCAACTGCTCCAGAACCCAATCAGGCGTTGTCTGTGGTCGTTTACCTGAAGTTCCTTGGTAAGTTGGATTTTATACGGGTGCAGACATAAGGCCCGATTCAAAATTCGCCAAGTTGATGTCGCATAAAAGCCAAGTTCTTGTGAACGACGAGAAATAAGCTGCCTTAGGTTTTCCTGTACACTTTCACACACAGCAGCAATGTTTTCACCAGATATTGTATTTTGATGACTTTAGGTGTTCCGAAACCAAACTGGTTGACTCAAATTGGCCACTAAACAATGAATAATCTACTCAGCAGGACAAAGTAACATATTTTGAATGTCCCTATTGAAATACCCTTTACATACGATTCTAAAATTGAGTCTCACTAATCAATGCACTGTCTATTGAGATGGCCATTTTCAGCAGTGAACTTGGTGCTTTATTTATAAATTTATTTTTACTATAATCATATATTTCATCCTGTCTGTTTATTATTTTATTCTTATATTAATTATATTTTTTAAAATACATAGCGCATTGAAGTAAGCTATAATGCCATCCATTTTATGTTTTCCAATATACAATAAAGTCACTTTTAAGGTGTCCAGTGTCATACTTGGTGAAATGAATTTATAGTATATTTTTTTTTTACTTATTTCACATTGGATTTATTGAGATCAAGACCGGTTTCGCTTCTAGCAAACATTATCAGCTCATAAGACATACAAAAATACAACAGTATTTATACAAAAGTTAAGCAAACCTTACAAGGTATGACAAACAATTGGTATTACAACTAAGCAAATAAATCAAAGTAAAATAAACAATAAAGTTTTATGATAATGCAGTATGATTTGAATAACTAAGTATCAATGGCTCGATTGAAAATCATCAATCAATTTAGGAATCTGTACTTAATGATTCTAATGTCTGAAAAGTTTTCTATGACACCCATTCCTAATGTTATAAGCTATCAAGCTAAAAGGTATTTTCAAAAACCATTCATTTATCAAAATCAATTTGTTTTTAAATTAGTGACTAAACAACACCAAACTCTTTTATTAAGAAAGCATTTCCATTGTAATTAACTTAAGATTTTGCGAATATATCCAATTGCCGATATTGTGGAATTAAAATAAAATATTAATTATAGGTACTTTGAAATGATTCTTCTTTTAACAAGCAGTTTGGTACTTTAAAACTTTAATAAAAAGTCAATGTTGAATGTTTGTATATCTTCAAAAATAGTTGAACCATTTACGTTAAACGGTTTAAAAATTTAAGCTTAAAAATAGTTGTACAGATCAATAGAAATATGCAGAAATACGTGCATGTTTTATCGCAAAAAAAGCTATAAGCTTTTTGTTATTATTTATAAACTTTGTATCATGACACACTTCACATGGTTAACATTTCGTAATTAAAACTTAATTTTTAACTTGATAATCGCCGATAAATCGCTTCACTTTGAACTGCACCGCCCTTAGCGTGATCGATGCGTTTAAATTTTTCACGTCTCAAGCTTTTAATCGGCACATGCAACGTTGTTGAAAGCTGTGGAATAAATGAAAAGCCAAAGCTATAATTAGCAAAGCTTAATCAAAGAGGTCCGAGGTTGACACGCGGTCCCGCCCTCTCTGTACCTGCGGGTCTTATCTTGACTGAAAGCTTTTTCATCCTGTGCACAGCGATGAAGCCTTTCAAGGAATATATTCCACACTGTAACCGATACCATTAACAGTAAACAGCTTTCCCATCAAAGCATATCAGTTAGTTATAAATCTCTTACGGTTAAAAAAAACAAACAATGTATAATATTTAAATTTTACAGAAATTATTTTCTATGTTTGTTGACAGCTATTTCGGCTTTCGGTTTAAACTTGCATTTACTTATTTCATATACTGTTGTAGACAGGGTACACAATAAATCTTCGTCTCTGTTCCACCATACTAGTTGTTTATGGTAATCATAAGTTATTAAATGTGACACATTGATTTTATGTTTTAAGTGAAAGATGATCTGGGTTTTTACTAAGTGGAGATAAACGAAAATTAGTATTGTATCAAGTTGATTTATTTAAAATTGCATTAACGCTTATTAACGGCTTAAGAAGTGGTGAACCATTGATGTTGGTCTGTTCATTGGATTGATTATACCTTTTAATTTATAATTGTTCTAATGCATTTAGCTAAGGGCCCTTATTACAAAAATATAGACAAATCGGAGCAGAGAAGAAGATGTATTGTATACCCTGTCAACAACGGTTTATATATAATAAGTTAATGCAGTTGAAACATAGTTCTGACGATGGCTTAAGGGGGTCCCCCCATGTGACGGCCGGTATTTTTGGCTTTTTTGGGATATTTTTTTTGACAAACCTTATTAACGGAGAAGTTTTAAAATTTTGCCATATGTTCATTGACATTTTAACAGTAAGTCAACATATTTTCAGACTAAAATCTTTATCACAAAATGTGTGGTGCACCACTCCAAACGCACCCATGTCGAAAAAAAGGTGGTAAACGGTCTCCATCCGACCGGCTTATTGGCTTATCGGAAATGAAAAAATCTAACAGCGTTTTAATCTATCTATAAAACTGTAAAAATCCTTTTACTTGACTATTTAGTTACGTAAAAACAAAACGGCTAGGAAATTTTTCATTATCTTAGCTCAAACGATGACAAAACATGTTTTTAATTTACCATTATAGCGATCGGTTAACCCGTTCTTGAGATATCGTGGAGACCAATTAAGAAAACACAGTTTTGAGAAAAACGCGTTTGAAAGTTCAAATACGATTTAAACTATGAAATCTTTACTCCCCATCACTCCATGCTTTGCTCTTGCTTAAATTTTGGTTTGTTTCATGAATTGAAATTACATGTGTATTGAAACTTCAAATGTAACAAGCCGAAGCATCAAAATAGACCGATGTACCGCCTCGAAACAAGTGTAGTCTAACTGCAATAACTTTCCATCGACTTCAAATATTGTAAAAAAACTTTACCAGCATATTCTACACGTGTTTGAAAATCGTTCTATGCAAAAAAAAAAAAAGATTGTTTCAAAATATCACATGGGTTGACCCCCTTAGTCCAAAATAGCTATCAACAAAGCAAATACATTACTATTTTTTTTATCCACATTTTAGTCCTTTTTCCACATCTTTAATTTCACGTTCTAGTAATTATTTCATATTCCAGTGTGAAATAAGTACTAAAAGATTGATTTTTTTTATTATTGGCTTACTATCAAGTTTTTTATTAGTAGAAATTTTAAAGAAAATAAACTTTTTAATCTTTACCTGACAAATTTTATTTTAAATCCTCATCAAAATGTCTCAACGTGCCTTTAATATTTATCATTTATTTAAAAGTGTTAAGTGGGACTTTTAATTGAACTTAAAGCTTTGATAAAAGCTGCTTAGTGTTGTCTTAAAAGCTTACGGACTCAAGCCTCGGACAGGTCAATGGATTGCAGCTTTCTTTACATCGCATTTCATCTGAAATAACGACGCTTACATACGAACCACTAATATGAAATACAAAGAAGTTAAATTGTTTTAATAAAAGACGCCGAGAAAATGTTTTCTATTTTAACTATTAAATTCTAGACTATCTCTGTTAAAAGCTAAAAAAAATGTGTTCATTAAGATAATTTTTGGAGCAATACAAAACTATCCATTAACTTTTGATAAATTACAAAAATGGAGCTTGGGATTTTTCCTTTTTACAAAGACCAAGGAAGGGAGAATAGAAACAAAAAAATTTGCCAATTTTGAGGCATTCGATAAATTTGCAACATTTTATGGGGAACGGGATAATCTTGATTCCTCTTCAGCTTCAACGCGAAGGAGATTAAACTCCACGGATTCTCAGTATACAGATACATAGGATACTTAATATCACTCTAACAAAGTGGCTGAGCAAGCCAAATTTTCTTTTTTATTTCCTTTGTATTTTTCTTCTCTTAAAGCACCTTAGTGCATGGTTAAAAGATCAGTTCCGTGCAGCTCTGTCTCGGCCCAAGTAAGTGAAGAGTAAATTCGTTTCTTTTCTTGATCGTATAGCGTTATGGAAGGCGGCTGTGAAAAACGGCTGCACGCACATAACGGAAGGGTGGTGGGAGAACCAACTTGTTCACCCAAATATATATATTAAAATTAATTTCTACAAAGTAACCGCCGAATCCATCGAAAGTATTAAAAAGAAAACAATACAATCATTTCAAGTTCAATCAACTTCAGGATCGTGTAAAGTATTAATTTTCAATAATTTGTTTGTGTTTGAAATTATCTTAGTTCTTCATAATTGAAATTTAATCGATAAAAAGTATTAATAATCAGTAATTTCACTTAATGTTCAACCAAAATAAAAAAACTTTGCAGATTTATAATGGAAAATTTAATACACTCTTACTGCTGATAGGAAAATAGAAAACCTCTACGGTACAACAAACTTCAAATCGGGAAAACATCATATTATTTACTACGTGCTTATATCTGAAATTCACAACTCGTTACCTGCATTTTTTGCACGCCGTCATAAAGCTGTGAGAGCTTTACGCATGTCGACAGATGCAATGATCATTTTTTAAATGAAATATTTTTCATGTACTTGTTGAAAGTTCAATGAAATGTTTATTTTTATTTAAAAATTAAGTGATTTTAAATCTAAATAGAATAAAAAAGTTAGCAATTTCATTATATATTATAATGAGCAGCGAAATTATTCCTGTACCAATCTAAAGTATGTTTATCTTTTGATCAAAAAGAGAATTTTGAAGATATACTTAATTTTAAGCAGTTTTTATATTCCATCGCCGGTATTTATAAATTCTTTAGATTGAAACTAAAACTGTGAATAAAATTATTAGATTGTGATACTATTTAAATACAAAAACATTTTTAGTGCCAATTCCACACACAATTTATTAGATCAGGATCGGTTTTGCTTAATAAGTGAGCAATATAAACTGTTGTGTTGTGTTGATAATGCTCGCTATGAGCGAAACCGGTCTTGATCAAGAACTGAAAATATTTTACAATGGTTTAGTTGAACACCCGCTTTGCCTTGTTTATAAGAGTTAAATGGCTTAACAGTAAGTTCAGATAACATAAACATACATGAATTTGAGTACAAAATTATTAATAAGTAAAAAAAAGAATTTATTAAACTAAATTGTGTCCTGTGAAAATCTTAACCGACAACAATGACGTTGACCACTCAGCTAAAGGTCAAAAAATACATAATGATATTTTTTTTAACCATGTCCGCGCCCAACTTGGTGTATCACGGAGTTTATCTCAACATATATTTTTCTACGAGAACTGCTTGTTACTCAGTTGCTTAACCTCTCCTTTTCGAAGAGAGTAGGGATGGAAAGTATACGAGGAATAGGACAGGACCAGTGATTAGCTAATCGCTGTCACTATGCCTCGCTTTTGGGATCGGAAAGATGGGAAGAAATTTTCAACAACACAAACACACCCACAGCCTTTGAACAGATTTATCGAACCCGGGGGTCCGGCACGTCAAAGCCGTTGCCACTGCGCCACGGACCGGATAATGATATTACACGTTAAATAATAATATGTTGAAATGTAATACAGGTGTAAAATTTGTTCAGTTTAGTTTGAGTAAAAATATAAAGATTGATTATTAAAGAGACATATTATTCCAATATAATGAAAAAGTTTTAGCACATGTGTTAAGCTGTCATCCCACGTTAATTGAATTCACCACAAAATATGACAAAAAAGGATAAAGGTGAAATAAAAAATTGACGGCCGTTCAACGTTTTCGATCGATCACTATGGTCTTAAAATACAACCCAACCTAAGCTGATTTACGGGCACTTATACTACAAATTAGAAAATATGAAAACAGACATTGTGTTGTAAGCGGGGCGCTTTTTGATGTTGGTCCGTATGGTCTAGTGGCAATAGCGTCTTTTATTTATCTTTTATGTCCGCTCCCAACATGGAGCACATGGACTCCTCACGAAGTTTATCTCGACATGTATTTTCCAGGGCTGTGGAGTTGGAGTTGGAGTCGTCGCGGCGTTTTGGCCGGAGTCGGAGAATTTGAAAAGTTTGCAATAAATATGTCAAATTTGGCTTTTGTCCGCATTGATAGGGTTGATGTATAATTGAATACACATAAATAGGATAATTAGGGGAAAAAAGATAATGACATTTTTTAAGTCGTAGTCGTGTTTTTGGTCAATGTCGGAGTCGGAGTCGAAGTCGGAGTCGTGGTTTTGGTCAATGCTGTAGTCGGAGTCAGATTCGGACTTTCTTTTACCGACTCCACAGCCCTGGTTTTTTCTACGAGAACTGTCCGTTACTCAGTCACTCAAATAGAGTAGGAATTGAAAGGATACGAAGAATAGGAAAGGACGAGTGGTAAGCTAATCGCTCCAGCTTTTTTGGGATCGGAAAAGGAGGAAAGGATTTTGAAAAAAACAAACACCCATTGCCTTCGAAAAGAATCTTTCGGGCAGGCACTTTTTTTAACCATGAACTGCTTGCTTCTCAATTGTAATAATATAGATAAACAAAAGTTTATCACTCGGTGAAAAAATAGCAATTGTATTTTAGTCTTACAGAAATTATATGATGTATGGTCAAAAACTATTTCAGCTTACGCCATCGCCAGGACTATCTTTAAACATACATTTACTTGACAGCCTTGAAACACAATACATCTTCTCTTTTGTTCTAAAATCCAAATTTTAAATTATTAAAAGTTACAAATTCATTTCATATATTTCTTAAAGTGAAAGCTTATCTGGAGTTTTATTGAGTAGGCATAAAGGTAAATTAGTATTGAGAGAGAATAAACGTTATACATTTTTAGTTGCTTAGCCTCTCTTTTTCATAAAAAAAAGAGGTTTATAGGATACGAATAGGGAAGAATTAGTAGTAAGCGAACCACCATTGCTACGTCCCGTTTTTATATTTAGATCAAATGGGTGTGGCAACTTTGGAGTAAATTTCAGCCAACACAGACATCTATCGATTGAATTGGCATTCACTTGGTAGAACTCCATTATATCACGGTGAAAAAATCACAATGTATAAGTATAATTTATATGATCAATGGTTGAGGGCTCATTAAAAAAAATTACTCCTCCGACTCCGACTCCAGTATTTGCCAAAAAGACGACTCCAACTAAAAAATGCTTAATTTCGTCACGTTTTTTCCTACATTTTCTATTTATGTTTATTCAATTATATATCAACCAACTAATCCGGCAAATAGCCAAATTTTACAAATTATATGCAAAAACGAAGAGTTCAAACTATTCAAAATTTCCTACTCCGAGTACGACTTTGGCCAAAAAACTCTGACACCACGACTCCGAGTCCGACTCCACAGCCCTGGTTGATAGCTATTTGACCTTAAGCCATAGTTCTGACGATAATTTCTGTAGAACTAAAATACATTGTTATTTTCACATTTAAAAAATGAAGCTTCGTGGATTTGTACTCGAGACTGTGAGTTCTGCAGACGACGTTGACACTCGACCACGGACCCGTCATGTCTAGCGTCTAAATTTTATTTTTATTATATAAAATTTTATTGCAAATTAAATATTTTCCGAGCTGAGAAAAAAGTACAAAATGTAGCAGTACTTTATGTTTCGAAGATTAATCGATCAGCCCGAGTGTCGAATCCATCAATTACTCACTAATGGTAACCCATTACGTCACAAAAAGAGCACTTTCCTTAATATACGTTTTGGTATACACCGATAAATGTTTTATTATAAGACATTTCATTCGATACTTATTTTTAAAAAAAGGTCATGTCTTCTTTCAAAGTGGGTCAGTATATTAAGCCATTATTGAGTATCATCTCGAGTTTTCTGTTTGGAGAGGGTGAGAAAGGAAAACCGTTGATACTAATTGTTGTTAAACTCCATAAGTATGCACGTTCCTCATTATCATTCTTATACAATAACTGGTAATATTTTATTAACTTTACAATAGAGACTCCAATTTAACTTTTACCAGGCTGAGGGTGCAAATTGCCAAAATTTAAACTTCACTGGCTATGCGCGATAAGATAATTTTATCTTATCTCAAACGCGCCTCGTTCAAGCGTACGTTTCAAATCAATTGGATGCTTTTTACATTTAAAGGCGTAAGTAAGCGCTTGCGTTCAAACTTTGATTACTTCAGTCTGTCATGAATATCAACGCGAAAAGGTTGACTCTTTTGTGCACGACTTAAAATATGAATAATTATAGAAAAACTATATATATATATATTTTTTTTATAACGATGTATCTTTAAGGATATGGTAGAGTACAATATAACATTTTTTAAATGCAATATATGCCAATAAAGCCATAATACCACTGAGGTTTTTTCAGACCCCCCTTCGGATCACAAGTTATCTTTCAGGGATCGTCTTTAGAACGTTAAAAAAATCTCATGTCTACTTCCAATACAAGTCAGTATATTAAGCCTTAATTGAGTATCATCTCGTACTCCCTTTTTGGTGAGAGTGAGAAAGGAAGGATGACGTAACAAATTGACTATTAGTAAGCACCATAAGTATGCACATTCCTAATTATTATTATTTTATAATAACTGGTTATATTTAGTCACTCAATAACCCTTTTAGGCAAGTGTGGAATATGAGGGTGGGGTTTGAAAAGGATCAAAAGTAACCTAATAGTTCCCTCTACCCACTATTTACCAGAGGAATGGACAGAAAGGTTGAGCAGGGAGGGAATTTAGCCATCGCATTTTTTGACTGAAAATAATGGAAAAATTTAACAGACTATCTATAGACATAAAAACAAAAAAATATTTAGTGTGTTGATTTAATTTAAATAGGAGGTATTTGAAAGTTTTGAATTTATAATCCTTTGGATAAAACCGCATTCATTTTCTACTTTTATAACGAAATACCGTTGAAAGAAATTCAGGGCTGTGGAGTCGGAGTCGTCGCGGTGATTTGGCCGGAGTCGTACTCAGAGTCGGAAATTTTGAAAAGTTTGAACTTTTTATTTTTATATTTTATATGTCAAATTTGGCTTTTGGTCGCATTGATAGGGTTGATATTTAATTGAATACACATAAATAGGAAAATAAGGGGGGAAAAATGACGATATTGAACTTTTTTTGGTCGGAGTCGGAGTCGTGTTTTTGTTCAATGTTGGAGTCGGAGTAGGAGTCGGACTTTTTTTCACCGACTCCACAACCCTGGAAAGAATACTTTAATTACTCGTATTCTACAGAATAGGTTAAGATTATTTGTGTACTCATTCCAAATTTGTTATTTTCTAAAGTTAAAATTCGACCGATGAGAGAAACTACCCTTGATATTAGCAAAGTATGTGGAATTAGTACAAAAAACTGATGACAATGACAATCATTGCGAGAATTTTCAATGATGATTCATCAATTGACAATGCTCGCGATGAGTGAATTCGCTTTTGATCTTTATCAGAATATCGTTTCCACTCCAATGGCTATGGCGGACTAACAAGCCAATAACCGTGCACGAAGTCACATTACCTTATCTCTTATCTTATCGCTTATCGCCTTTTATTGTTGCCACATATGAAACACTCCGTCCATGTTATCTATGACTCACTATGGACACGTTCTCTTATCGCTTATTAGACTGAAAAATTCCGACTTCTTCTCTTTTTCAATCGATTATGGCGTAACTAGCCAAAAAATGTCATATTTTTTTTCTGCAAAAGGTGTAAAAACTATTAAGAATACCAAAAGCTTAGACTTCGTATCACTAGTATTAAGATAGATATTTAAGGTAAAGCACCTGTTGGGACAAAATCTATACTGTTCGGGATGGTTAGGTTAATAATATAATAGTTCATAGGTAATTCAAACAAGTAAATGTAAATTCAACTGAAAAAATAAACTCTAGTTCTGGGCTTCATTTTTGTTTGTTTTCATACATATGTTATCAGTCTTTGAGTATTAAAGCTCTATTGAATTCTTCATTAAATAAATTATTCGTATGAATAACAAATGACAATTCTTCCTAAAATTGCAATTCTTATTTCACAAAACAAAAAAAAATACCATGACATAATTTTATAATGAGGTTATCAAAAACTCGTCTCGGGTTTTACCTCATTTTGCAGTAGAATATTCCAACAATTTGAAACCTTTTGACCATTGTGAAGGGGAAAGTATACACTAGATGAATATGAACAAACATTAAAGAAATTCCACGAAATGGAATAATCTTTGTCGCTGGAGAGGAATCTCCTGAATAACACGACGCCCTTGTGATGAATAGTTGTTCAGATAACATAAAGCCTTTATTATTACATAGGAGAGCCTTTGGGATAAAATAGCGATTAATATGTACCTAAGCATTTAAAATTAATTCAAAAGAAGTCTTTGCATGAGTACATGAAAAATATTAATGCTTGAAAATGAAAATTTTGATTGTAAGATTATTTTAGTAAAGTACCCTTTTCAATACCATACCTATTTATACCTATATTTTTTAATCCACTAAAATTTAACAAGTGAATTAGTTTCTTTGTTTGTATTCTAGGTACAGGTTAAAACGATACAGTAAAACCCCGATTCTACGTTTTTTAAGGGACCGTAAAAAACAAACGATAAATGCGGAAAAGCTTAAAATATGAAATAAAAAAGTAAAACTCTTGAAAAACTAATTTATTTATTAGACTTTCTTATTATACATATAAAATCCACTTTTTTAACAGTCTTTAATACTTAGTTGGTTTTTGCAGTTTGGAACTTCTGTGTTAAAAAAACCCTTCATTCTTGGAAGGCCAATAACGCTTCTGTAAACGTCTTTCCATGTTAATTATTGCGTTTTCGCTATTTTCTTCTACATAAGACACATATCAGCTCAGTGAGTGAGTCATCACCGGAAACATTATGACCATGAATCATTTATAATTGCACACTTACAGCTCAGTTTTTGTCTACGAACCGATTGGATGGGATCGAATAAATGTGAGAAAAAATCAACAAAAACGGTCAATCGGGATAATATTAATGACGGGACCATAATTTTTAGACGATAAATCGAAGAAATCGATGAATGCGGGATTTTTAACATTGTTAAAAATGTGGTCTTATGGGTGCTTCGCCAGGACTAGAGGAAATGAACGAACCACGCGGGAAAACGGTTAATGCAAGAACGTTAAACCGGGGTTCCACTGTATTTTTTACGTGTATTTATATACAAAAATTACTTGCAAAGGTACATGCAAAGGTTTCATAAAGCTATGAGTCAGTTACAGTGACATCTTTTGACATCTCGAAAACTTTCAGAAATATATTTGATATAGCTTATTAAAATTAAAAGAACAATTCATTTCATTGGGGATTAAGGCATGCTTTAGAACAGTGGTCTCCAAACTCAATGAGGATGCGAGCTACTTACAGAAATTGAAATTGTCTGGTGAGCTACTTTTGTTTGTTGTTTTATTGTAACATACATATTATTATGGTATTACTTAAATAAAATTAGACTTCCAATAAAGCATACAATGAGTACTTTAATTACGTATTTATAAACAAAACTAGCGAGTACCCAGCATGCGATGCAATGCAACTCAAAGAAAGAAAGTGTTTAGGTTTTATTTCTGTTTATTTTAGTGCTTTTGGAAACAAAATATTTTTTTTCTGTCTGGTGCGTACACGAATAAATCAGAAGGTTTACCAACGCATGAGTAGGCCACATGCAGCTATTCATGTAAGAAGCATGGATTTTCCAAACTTTTCCTTCGCGAGCTACCGAAAATGCCACCGCGAGCTACCGGTAGCTCGCGAGCGACCGTTTGACGATCACTGCTTTAGAATAAGTTCATCTTACCTAAAAAAAAGATTAAAACAACAAAAACAGAAGAAAGTTTCTTATGTTTTGTTGATTTGAGTAAAATAGTGTCGTAAAGAATATCTCAACTTAAACGTTTCTTAAATCTAACTTTACACAAATTTGAGTGTGTTTAGATTTAAAAAAAAGCATTTTTTAATAATTCATTTATAATTAATTTTCGTGTTATGTTCATATTTCTCAAAGCCTTAAGACTTCAAAAGCTCCCACCTTTTTTGAATTAACATTTAATACGATCATAACATTTTTTCCAATGAAATGACATTATAAAAGTTTTCTAATGATTAGTTAATATGAAAACAGTGTTTTTTTATATGTACATTATGTTGTAGGCCAGCGATCGCGTGTCAGGAGTAACTTAGTTTTGTTAGCATTCAATTATATTATTACAACCCCTAATTTTGGGGTCGCACACCTTTTATTAATAGCAGCTTGTAAAAGGGTTTAATACTATTACACTACAACATAATGACATTAGTCCAGACACTGTCCAGCCAATTATAATGATGATTTAATTGATTTTACTGTATTATTATTTTGTACGCAGTAAAAATTAAAATATTCACTTATTCGCAAAACAAAGACAATTTTAATTGTAAAGCTTAAAATAATACCGAGAAGTCATTAAAAGGTACGTAATAGTGTTGACAGATTGTAAATAAAATTTCCAGCGCCCAATTCAGGCATTGATTAAAATGAATGCCATTTTTATGGCTATATCTGCTAATGTTTTACGGAAAAGTATAACACTTGTACTTATTCTGCAATTTTACTGAGCGAAAATTATAAAGGGTCTTTTTATAAGGACGCTTAGTTTTGAAATGTAAATAAAACAAGTTGTTTGTGAGACTTCGACTAAATTTTAATTTCATTTGTAAGTATATTTTACGGCATTAAATATGGAATATAGCATCAAATGTCTGCCAATATCCATTCATTATAAAATGGGCCATGTCGCTAAAGTTGACTTTTTTGACAAATTTTGGTAAACTTCCAACTGCTCCAGAACCCAATCAGGCGTTGTCTGCGGTCGTTTACCTGAAGTTCCTTGGTTAGTTGGATTTTATACGGGTGCAGACATAAGGCCCGATTCAAAATTCGCCAAGTTGAAGTCGCAGAAAAGCCAAGTTCTTGTGAACAACGAGAAATAAGCTGCATTGGGTTTTCCTGTACACTTTCACACACAGCAGCAATGTTTTCACCAGATATTGTATTTTGATGACGTACAGGTAGGTGTTGGCCGATTATTTACCAAACTGGTTGACTCAAATTTGGCCACTAAACAATGAATAATCTACTCAGCAGGACAAAGTAACATATTTTGAGCGTCCCTATTGAAATACCCTTTATAAATGAAAAATACACTATTCTACCATTACCATCTCAGCATGGAGCACATTAATTAATTATATCAACAGAGCTGGATTGATTAGATATGTTTCGAGAAAAATGATCTTGTTACAATTATTTAAAATATCATCATAAGTTTTGATCAAACTTTATACATCTCGATGAACCCCCAATATAGCTCTATATATTTGAAGAAACTTTGGATAAAAATAGTACGACTAGCAGTTAGCCAATCGCTTTTGTTACGTTCCGTTTTAAGGATTGGAAAGACTATAGAGAACACATATATCCAAATAGAAAATTGAATGAAACTGCTTGAACTGTGGCTTGAATCCAAAAACTGCGCAACTGAAGCTAATGATGTTCACGCTCGACCACGGACCCGTCGCCGTTATTGAGTGGCAACATTCTGGAAAAATCGTTCTCAATTATAAATGTTTTCGAATCTGCCAATTGCAAATTTCATGGTTTAAATTTGATTCTTGGGTTCGGAATACATTTTCTGTCTTATTTATTTATACATGTACATATGCACATTGCAAAAATCTTTATTAATCGTGGATTTTGCTTTTGCAATTCGAAAAACGATAAAAAACTAAAGAAACAACATAATTTATTCAAATAAAAACAACAGAAAAAAATAATACAACATTTTTTAGGTTTTTTTTTTAATTTTGAAAGAAATCAACCAAGTGAGTTGAAACAAAATCAACTTATCTTAATATAAAACCAAAGCTATTAAAATATGGGTCTGTAATTCCATTGAGATTGTTGGGAATTGTCATAAAACGAATATGAAAGCGTGTTGTCTTTAATTTTGTATCGGTTTTAGCTTCACTCATATCCAAAATGTAATAAATAGTCTTCTACTGAACATTTGCCGGTTTTCCAATAATAATATTTGTTTATTATTTCATTCATTTGAAGGTATTATTTGACATTTCTTTGGTTTCAAAGAATTTTTTCCTTAATTGGAAACGTTTTTAGTGGAATCAATGGGGTTGTCATCAAATTAAAAAATTGGTTTGGAATTTAATTTTAACTCTATTTTGAAGAGGGCTCATCGTAAAAATAGTTTGTTATTTTGACATTTTGATTAGGTGGATCATGATTAAATTCCTGTGCCAAGTCTGAATCAATTGCAATTCAAAAAATAGTACTCGTCTGAACTCACTCGCGTCCGTGTGAAATATATCGATGGAAAATGTTCATGCTATTCCAGTATTCTGTTCTTTCATTACTCTATAAATGAGTTCATTTCTTTTATCCAGCCACTTAAGTGGCTAAAAAGTTGTAAAAAGATAATTTATTCGGTAATTTCTCTACTGATAAATTTGTCTACAGTGAAAAATTGTTCTTATTTCAAATGAAGCAATAGTAAAATATCTTTATATTTTTTTGAAAATGTTGTTGGTTATTTCTGGTATAGTACAAAGTCCCCCCGAATTTTCTTATCTTGTGATTTATGGAAATTGATTAAAACGCTACACAAATAGGTCTGAAGTAATATTTATGGGAAAATTATCGCTGATTTATTTATATTGAGTAAATAAAGTTTGTATTTCACGAATAAAATAGACAATACCAACATATATGTAGGTGTGTAATGTGTACTTGAAAAAAGTAATCACCGATAAATACAATTATTTTCATGATAAACTACAGAATGAAATTACTATATTTAAAATCAAGTCATCTAATTGTCTTGCTTTCAATTTTAATTTTGAATACACCTTCTTGTTAATTATGTTTAAATAATGATGTTAGCTATGTATATGAAATAATGATTAATAATTCATTTAATCGAATATTTTCTTCATTTTTTTTTTAAATAAAACTTTGAATTAATTTTATTATTTTCATATAGACCGAATGATAGAGAAGCAATTGAATGGGCATTAACTTGTTAGAACTCTATTATTACAAGATGAAAGAAATAACAATGTATTTTTCAGTTGTACAAAATTATATAGTTAAGCATTAGGGAGTACAAAAAAAGATTCAACTATTTTTCCGTACTACGGACAGCCAAAAAATCATAAGACTGGCACACCGTTGGTATTGCGAACATCTGAATTGAAATTCCATGTTATAGAAGTGTTTTAAAATCGAATGAATGGGGAAAGAACTAAAATAAGAATTTTTTTTTGTAATTCACAATACTCTGTCACCGAACAGACCGGTTAAAAATAAAATTAATAAAACATTTTTAGTACTTATTCCACATACAATTTATTGGATCAGGACCGGTTAAAAATATAGAATATAGTTGATAGCTATTTCGGCTCACGCCCACGTAATAACTTTAAGTTGGCATGGATGGCTATGCCACTATATTTTACTATAATTTTGTAGAACTAATATAAAATTTTATGTTTACACCGTTAAATACATGTTAAGTAAATACACCTTGTCAGCTCGATATATTTTATAATATTTATATAAAACACATTGTTAAAGAGTATTCTGCTAAAGAAAAAACTTTTAATTATCAATAGTTTTAAAGTTTATTTTGCTCAAAAAATTTTGATTGAACTATTCCACAGCGAGTAATATTAAAAGGCTTTTTGAAGTAGGCACTGGAAAACTGTTGCTTTGTGCTACATTTTCTTTTTTTCACATTGAGACGTATATTTTTTTAGTTTTTGCCACCTTTACAGAAATTCAGAAATCAGTTTCTCTAATCGAAGTTTTCGGTAATCTATCAGATGAGGAGTTTAATCATTTTCTTTCATTTGACACATAATTCAAGATGGCTGCCGACAGTGTTCCCTATTAATTAATTGCTTTTATATATTTCTACGTGTTCACTTTCAATTCTTGAACAAAAACATGTGCCTATTTTATATACATATTGACACCTCCTAGTATGGTAGGACATCAGCACTCTCTCGAACGATCTTTTGTTCGCCTCAGTCAATGAGTTTAAGATATCAGGATAATAAATTCATTCTTGTAATACGGGCGGCTCGCTCCCAAATGTCTCTGGCTGTGTCACTTCGAGTGCACGGTATCTCATATTAAGTGCAGTAAAACGGCCATTGTTTTTCTTTCTAAAGTAACCGTTTGTTTTCATACGGCAGTGAGAGATTGGACTGCATTGAGAATGCACGCGCCTAATCCTCTCCCTAAGAATTAAATTTGAGTTAAATTCCTGATATCTTCTTCGCTATCGTAATATTTGTGTGTTATATAACGTCTGTGTAAACTATAAACAATTAAATAATGGATGCTAACCGCAACCACATAACGCTTTGAGATCGTCTTTTCTTTACAAGAGTACCATGTTTCTCCTACTCCGTCCCCAAAATCCCTCTTCCTGAGTGTCGGATAGGAGGCTCCTTCTCGATCTACGAGGGAGCTGGAATAAAGGTCTTCTCAATATATATATATGTTTTTAACTTTTTTCCACTCTCAACTTGGAGCATATGGACCCTTAACGTAGTTTATCTCAACATATGTTTTTATACGAGAACTGTTTGTTACTCAGTTGCTCAACCTCTCATTTTCGAAGAGAGTATGGATGGAAAGGATACGAGGACTAGGACAGGACTAGGGATTAGCTAATCACTGTCGCTATGCGTCGCTCTTTGGGATCGGAAAGGTGGGTAGGGATTTTCAACAACACAAACACCATGCCTTTGAACAGTTTTATCGACCATAAAAATCCGCTCGTACCAGGAATTGACCCCGGGTGGTCTGGCACGCAAACCAAAACCGTTGAAACTGCGCCAGGGACCGGACTGAATTTTATAAATATTGAATAGTTAATAACAAACGACATTAAAACTTTTAGCCATCATTCCTCAAAATTAGTCTTGAATGGTTTGGTGCGTTTTGGCCTAACTACGTTCAATTATCATATTGCCTACCCGAATTGTTTCCAAAACAAACTTTGGACAGACTTTTCAACTACAAGCACTATCGTTGTATTGTTTTAGTTAAAACAGCAAATAACATTTAATGTTTTACAATGCAAAACTTCCTCATTGGACCGAAGAACCGACGAGGAAGTTCACAGTCGTTAACTGAAGGGCGACGATAAATTTCCCTTCCAAAATGTAAGTTATGGGTCAATCGATGACAATTTATTGATGAATTTGACAGTGAAAATGTTGATAGGAACAGAATTATTAAAACTAAAAAGTTTTCACCTAAAATTTATTAAAATTTGTACTCTTACTAATTTTATCTAATATAACATTTTTCTTACCGGTATTATAATGGAGTTCTACCAAGTAAATGCCTTCTCAATCAATAAAACATTTTGTATTCATTTATTTTAAAATTAATTTATCAAAATCAGAACCGGTTTCGCTAATCATAAACATTTTAAAATTATAATAATATTCATAGAGTTATTTATACAAATACCACGCAATACAAGATTATAAGGGTGGAGCAAATAATTTATAGCGAGAATATGCAAATATGTATCTAATTCATAAAAAATGATACAAAATAAGCATTATTTACCATGTCCGCTACAAATATGGATCATATGGACACCTTGTGGAGTTCATCTATCAGAGAATCGATATATAGCGTTCATATCGCATCAGAGAATCGATATAGACTGAGGGCTATTCTTCTCGATGAAAATCCTTGGTAGAGGCGAAATAGTAAGCTGACTTCTTCAACTGAAGCGATCGAGCCCTTCTGTCAACAGCGATGGGAAGGGTATGCAAGCAAATAAATATTTAAAAAAACACTTAGAAACGAAAAAGAATGGGAGAACTTTTGCGCTGACGCGCCTTACAACATGATGATCCGGTCAAATAGATATCCAAAAAAATAAATCTGGACGATCCAAGGACGGCCAGCAAAAAAAATATATGTATATTCTTAAATGTTTATTTTCCATTTATCTTTTTTTAAAAACGAAACATCAAAATACGGAAAGCTGTTGTATTTTGTCGCGACAATAAATAAAACAAAAACACTCTTTGATAATTCCGATGGGGGAAGCGTAAAGTGCAATTCAGAAAATATGTTTTGAAATTCTCAAAAGCTGGAGTCCACGCATAATTAATGCCACCGATGGGAAAAGCTGCATGACAAATTGTGAACCCGAAAATGAATGTCTTTTTTTTATTTTACTTTTTATAGCCCGTTACATGGCTTGGTAATTTTAACAGCCGCGAACTTTTAATATAACTGTTTTTATCACATTGTGTATTTTTTTAACAAAGCTGCCTCCGAATGGGCTGTTATTTTTTTTTTTTTTTTAATATTTACATTTGTGAAAACTCCTTAACCCTTGAAAGACGATCCCTTAAAAACACAACGTGATCCGAAAGAGGGTCTAAAAATACCCCAGTAGTGAGGCTTTATTGGCATAGATTGCATCAAAAAATGCTATATTTTGCTTTAACGTATCTTTGTAAATCGTCGTATATATATTAACTGACAAAAAAACTATATAAAATACATGGCATTACAGCAAGCGCCAATGCGCCATGTATTTGACAAATTAATAAAAAATACATAAAATATTACACAAAAATAAGAAACAGAACAGAAACATATTATTTACATAAGAAGACAAATTTTTGTAACAAAGCATCAAGTTCACTGCCAAAGATGTCCACATCAACAGGCAGCGCATTTATCAGCCGAATAGCCCTTGCAACTGGAGATTCAAAACACCTACGTGACAAACAAGTTTTGACAAAGAAAATTGATTTGTCTTTGTTACGACAAATATATCGTATAGCGTTATGGAAGGTGGCTGTGAAAAACGGCTGCACACACATAACGGAGGGGTGGTGGGACAACCAAATTGTTCACCCAAATATATAAATATATATGTATTTATAAATCGATAGTGTTCGTATAATTATTAATATTTTAAGTCACGCTTGAAAGAGTCAGCCTGATCGCGTTGATGTTCAATACAGACTGGCAAAATCAAAACGATGAACGCCAACTCTTATCTACGTTTTAATGTTAAAAACACCTTAAGATTGTACACATTGTATCACAGATATTAAGATCGATATTCAAGATTAAGTGGCAGTAAGGGTCCTCCATCTAACCCGACGGGAAGCAAAAGTAAAAGGATTATTATCTAGTCAAGTTTCTTTCAGTAATGCTATGGTTTCACTTTCTTGAAGCTTAAAGACTTTCAATATTCTCTTCTTCTTCGGGGCCCAGTTAATTAATAATCATGACAACCTCAAGTGTCATTTATTTGGACACAGCAAAAGAACATTTGTTTTTTTTTTTTAATTATGCAATTCCACCAAGAATTGACAGTTAACTGTGTAATGAAGATCTGATTGGAAGTTAAATCAGGCAAGAAAGGCCAATTTATATCAAGGTAGTGATTTAACTCACGGTTATATTACTTTAAACAGATAAAGGTAATATATGAATGCACACAACAAAAATATAACTTAAAACTAATTAATATCAGAGCTGAATTTGTTCATAGCTGAAATATGTGGGTATTATACAAATTTGCCACATTATATTTGTGGTCCTATAGTTAAGTTTTCAATGCAATTGGCTGCAAGAATACGATCTCGAACCTAGAACCGCAAGCACGTGTACACATTAAAGACTATGCTTAAAAAACTGCGGTTTTAAAATGTGGACATTTACATTTTTTGAACTTACACCACAATATATGTCTTTGGATAAATATTTGTTTTTGAGAGAATTTTCATCTCCTGATAGCGATAATCAAAATTGAGTGTTTTTTTAAAATAAAGGGTATTTTAATAGGTACGCTCAAAATATGTTACTTTGTCCTGCTGAGTAGATTATTCATTGTTTAGTTGCCAAACTTGAGTCAACCAGTTTGGTAAATAATCGGCCAACACCTACCTGTACGTCATAAAAATACAATATCTGGTGAAAACATTGCTGCTGTGTGTAAAAGTGTACAGGAAAACCCAAGGCAGCTTATTTCTCGTTGTTCACAAGAACTTGGCTTTTCTGCGACTTCAACTTGGCGAATTTTGAATCGGGCCTTACGTCTGCACCCGTATAAAATCCAACTAACCATGGAACTTCAGGTAAACGACCACAGACAACGCCTGATTGGGTTCTGGAGCAGTTGGAAGTTTACCCAAATTTGTCAAAAAAGTCAACTTTAGCGACATGGCTCATTTTATAATGAATGGATATTGGCAGACATTTAATGCTATATTCCATATTTAATGCCGTAAAATATACTTACAAATGAAATTAAAATTTAGTCGAAATCTCACAAACAACTTGTTTTATTTACATTTCAAAACTAATCGTCCTTATAAAAAGACCCTTTATAATGCCATTTCACCAAGTGAATATCTTAAAAATAACTAAATTACACATATAGCCACTCAAATTCGAATATTTTTCAATGGCTGAATAAACCTTTTCATCAAAAGATTTTGTTTGTATTAATTTTTTTTTAAATTAGAAAAAAAATATTTGGCATTACAGCTTACGCCAATGTGCCAAATATTCTTAATTTTTAAAGTCATACGAGATTAACTCGATGATAAATAATAAATCAGTTGTGCACAAAATCAACGTTAAATAACATACACCCAGCCCAAGATCTCTTTTTTCAAATTGAAAAAATCCAACCTTGCCGAGAATTGAACTCGGGTCCCCAGATCGCTAGGACAAAGCGCTTGCCACTAGACCACAGGGACTGAAACAAAATTAATCCTGAAAAAATATCTCCAGATTTTCTACTTCAAAATAACGAGTAGAATCATTGATAACATTTATTTTAATGTGACGATAGATTGTTATCATTAATTCTAGGCGTTTAATTAAGTACTCAAGATGTATCTTTACCACTTAAATCTGATTCGACGATGTTCATTTTAAGTAGAACTTAAATTGAACGAATAACGTAGAGGTATCGGTGTAAATACCAAGTGGAATGTTTGAGTTTATATTACTTCAGTTATACCTTTAGTCCAGAAGTAATCTGCAAACGATTCAAACTTCCACGATGTCAATCGAGCAATGTGAATACTTAGTTAATTAGAACTGAGAACAAAATAGTTCCCAAATAGTTGAGCTCGATTATAAGTTCTGTCTCCCCTATTTACATACGCAATTAAAACTGTATTTTGGAATTATTTCACAAATGAACTAAGAACAACCTTATTCACTGGACTTCATTAAATTCAATGTATTCGGTTATTTGATTGCGTAATTTATTTCAAATAAACAACAAAGTTTTAATACTTACGATGGATTCGGCTGTAAATTTTGTGGAAGTTCATTTAAATATAACATAGATTATTCCACGTATTGTGTTACTAATTGTTACACGTGTTTCGCCTCTTTCAGAGCAATCTTACGACTTACTAGTGTTCGAACCCGTCTTCGCTCGTACCAGTTTGGGGTTATGTTCAGCTCGGCGCCTAAATTCAGACGGGCCAAGTTGAAACAATTTTTTTTCAAAATTCAAAAGTCTAGGTCAATTAAAATGGAATTAAAATGAACATTTCAGACTGGTATTGACATTTCACAGCCCCTTTCATATATTGACAACCCCATTCTCGCCCATTAAAATGTCCAAATTCAAGGAAAAAATATAATTTACTGTCAAATAAATGTCAAATAATACCTTCACGTAAATAAAAATATTTTTATATTAATAAAAGCCGGGAAAAGTTCAGTAGAAGACTAATTTATTACATTTTGACTAAATGTCTTCGCCGATAAAAAATTCAAACATATTTTCTTTCATATTCGTTTTTATGGCAACTTAATGACCAACAATGCAAAAGGGAATTACAGACCCACAGACATACATACGCCGTTTCGGTTTTTTATATATAAGATTTATGTGAAACAATAGAACACCGAAATCAACCTCTCCTATTTACAGACATACATTTTTTAATAACAAAGTTTCACATAATAATTTATATGATAATACAAAATTTTTTTCTTTTTACCGGAAGCAAAAAATCAAAACAAAGATATAATTTTACTTTTTAAACCCTTCAATTTTTTATTTACTAATCCGGTGGATATTATTTTAAGATCCGTTTTCTTATGAATTTTTAAACCCTTTTTATTTAATTGATTAAATGAATAACATATAATAAAACTTATTATAAAATTTTAAATCACTCGCTTTTAGAGGCATCTTCCGACTTACTCTCGAACGCCGAATCCATCAAAAGTAATTTCTTAATTTAATTTTTTTTAATAAAGGAAAAAAGTATTTAGCATTACAGCTTACGCCAATGCGTCAAATATTCTTAATTGTGAAAGTCATACGAGATTAACTCGATGATAAATAATGAATCAGTTGTGCTCAAAATCAACGATAAATAACATACACCCAGCCCAAGATCTCTTTTTTCAATTGAAAAAATCTAACCTTGCCGAGAATTGAACTCGGGTCCCCCGATCGCTAGAACAAAGCTCTTGCCACTAGACCACAGAGACCGACCATCACATTATTTTTGCTTTTTTTTTTGTTTCTTATGATATCATTTTAATATAAAATGTTTTCTATTGTTTAAATACAAACCGTATGATTGCTAAAGTTTGATGTATGTTTGACATTCAGCTCTGCAATATCAATTTGAACTATCCATTGAAGTTCTCGTCGAGAATTGTTTGCTGGCAGAAACAGCAGGTAATGAGATTATTAAGGAGCAGCAAGTGCAAATAAATAAAACGTATCATTACTTATACTGAAAATAAAAAGAAAAAAATTTAGTACATTATTTTTTACCAATTTCCCGTAGCTATATTTTCAAATCTTCTAAAAAAGGAGTTATTTGTTCATATTATTATTAGCATCTGAAAAGCGGTTTTTTATGATTTCTCCAATTCATTTTTGGAGAAAGAAAAAAGCTCGTATTATCTTTTTTACTGTGTTTTATAACCTGAATATATATTTTTCTTATGCGTAAAATGGTTTTTTTTATATCTGCACCACCCAACTCGTTCGTTTTGTTTCTTTTTTTGCATTGAAACAGTCAATAAATTTTGAATTTTTGTACGTATATATTTCTTCAACTATTCTGAAACTGAACACGTTTTTAGAATAACTTTTTTGAATTTGATGTTCATGGTTATTCAAAAATTTATGATCTGAGTTAAACTGTGCCTTTTTTTCAATAAAAATCATTTAAATATTATACAATTATCGTTGTATTAAATTATGAAAAAGATGCTTTAACCAACTGTCCATGTCAACAATCGTGTTGTAAACGTGATTGTATAAGAATTGTCTAATGTTTTTCTTACCACAAGCATTCATTGCGTAAAAAAAAACATATTTTTAAATGAATTGCATTTAATAAAAATAATAACACATGTTTTAGTACTTTTTCCACATGAGATTTATTTCATCAGGACCGGTTTCGCTCATGGCGAGCATTATCAACTGATAAGGAATACAATACAACAAATGCAAAAGTTTAAATGACAAACAATTGGTAAAACAACTAAGCAAATAAATTAAAGCAAATTACAAGAAAAATAGACTAAAAATAAAATGTTCAGGACCTCTTAGCAATGCAAAACTAACAGTTGTTTTACCAATTGTTTGTCATACCTTGTTTTCATCCTTAACTTTTGCATGAATACCACTGTTTTATTGTATTCCTTATCAGTTGATAATGCTCACCATGAGCGAAACCGGTCCTGATGAAATAAATCTCATGTGGAAAAAGTACTAAAATATGTTATTATTTTTATTTTTGAATTGTACTTATTCTAGATCAAAACCAGTTTCACTCATCACGAGCATTATCAAAAGACTAAACCTATCCTTATGTGGAATAAGTACAAGAAATGTTTTATTATATAAGTATTAAAGTGATCATTTATAAAGAAAAATTGGAAATGTGGTCTTATACTGCGATATTCGAATATATGCGACTTGAAATATCCAATGTTTTAAACTTCTATCAAAGAACACCTAGTTCAGGTTAATTCGTGCACTATGGAAGAATCCGGGTCGTTCGTGACAAAACTCAAGACAAAGGACAAAATTCAAACGATTTAAATTATTTATTATTTGAATGGTGTTTGCCATTAATTGAAGGTGAATATATGCACAGTATATTGTAGGAATACAACAACAAAAAAAAATGTACTTAAAACTATATTTATAGAATCAGGACCGGTTCCACTCCGACCGGAAGTTTGCACAACTGAAAACTTAAGAAATCGGTCTTTGTTATAAAGCCAGGACAATGGAGTACTCCGATTGCGACTCCAAAATTGACCATGAACACGACTCTGACTCCAACTAAAAAAAGTTTGAATTCGTCTAATTTTCTTCCTAATTTTCCTATTTATGCGTATTCAATTATATATCAACCAATCCGGCCAATAGCCAGATTTGACAATTTATATACAAAAATAAAAAGCTTAAACTTTTCAAAGTTTCCGACTCCGAGTACTACTCCGGCCAAAAAACCTGAATCCGTCTCCACAGCCCTGTATAAAACTATTAATTACGAAAAAAAATCTTAAAAATATATACGTTACAGTGAAACTGTATTCTCAGTGAAAATGTATCAAGTAATAGATTTGTATGACAATATGAGATCACTGGTCACGAAATTATTGGCCCAAGTCGATGATTTGCCGGCCTAAAATTTTGGTTTGCTTCAATGAAACAAAATCAGCAGGTAGTTCCTTCCATAAAAAGAGAATCAAAGAAAAACACAGACAAACATAGGGCTGAAGATAGGGTGGTCAAATTTAATTTCAATGACAGCTTGGAGAAGAATAAATTTTCACTGAGAAGACAGTTTCACTGTAACATATATATATAAACATCATATGACGGCAATATGTTAAAGGAGTTTCAAAATACGTTGTAAATTTATCAAACTACAAAAAAGCAGGCGATAAACTAAAAGCATTTTGAGAGGCGAGAGGCTCTCACAAAATCGTGAAACTATCTCAGTTCAGTTTAACCCGCCTACTGAAACTTGCTTTCACGGCCTCTGCCTACCTGACCGCACCCGCCCTAAGACTCCGCCGCCCTGCCTCATGAATATGTAAGGCGGCAATCCTTCCCAACTGATGCTTACCAAAAAGTACATTGCGTCTTCGGTCATGTAAACCGTACCACAGGCTAGATTTCGGAAAATTGTCTTTGTTCAAGATAAGACACTTTAATAAAGTTATTTAGAACGAAGCCTTCTGTTATAATACAATATTAGGATCGTAAGTGCCTAAAAGGTTTTTCCAATTTATTTAATTACCTTACAAATCAATGTGACCTAATTAAATTCCACATAACAAATTAATAATTTTATTGAAAATGCTTTACGTATGTAATATAAAATTTAAAATAAACCTTTCTACTTAACGGTGTTAATTTTTTGTTAGTTTCTAAACTATATGCATGCATCTACTTTCGATGGATTCGGCTGTAACTTTGTTCAATTAAAGTTCATTTTAAAATAAAATTTAAAATAACATCGATTATTTCACGTATTGAGTTACTAATTGTGACACGTGCTTCGCCTCTTTCAAAGGCATCGTCGGACTCACTATCTAAAAGTTTGCTTAAATAGAAAAACAAGTTGATTTTAATATTTAAAAATGATAAAATTACAAAATGGAGTTTTGGATTTTTCCTTTTTACGGTAATCAAGGAGGTGGTTATAGTACCAAAGTATAGCACACAGATAATTATTCTACTAATGAACAAAGCAATAACAAAAAAAATATTAATCCTCTGATATAGACAAAACACGTGTCAATAAGTGACTCAATACATGGAATAATCAAAGTTATTTAAAATTTATATTAAGGATAATTTATTTTCACGTTTCAATTATTTTTCATACAAAATAATCAAATCTTATTTCAATAGTCACCACTGAATTTTAAGTGATTTTATTCAAGTGATTTGATCACATAATAAATGAAAAAAAAAACTTGCTGAATAATTATGAGTCTTAAAATTCGTTCAAACGTAATTATCCTATATTATGTTTCTAGAAGACAATTTTATTTAGAAGCTTACAAGTCGAACCAGAGCTTTAATCGTGAATTTAATGGAATGGCGAGAGGCACTGGGGGTACGAGCCTCCGTGTCGGATATCCAATTTAACTTGAGCGGAAGTCGGTTTGTTAGTTGTGACGAAGTACTGCAGTGCAGTCGGATAAACCTGCGAGTACCTTCCCAATAAACTCACTCACATACCCCTATTCGAAGGGTGAGTTTAGACATCTATACAGCTGTTATCTCTGTTGAATTATCAGATATTTTAATTGAATAAACTTAACACAGTGAATGAATATCAATGTATTTTAGATTTTTTTTCAAAACTACTTTCATCGGTTTTATTCAATTATACTGCCTTCCCAGTGGATGCACATTTATATATGTGTTTGCTTAAATTATATCTTACTAGTATTGCTACCCGGCGTCGCTCGGACTAAGCGACCAATAATTATTTAATGTTATATCATTCGACATAATTATATCACAAAATCTAACATCCAAAATAGAGTTAAAATAAAATCACAAACTTTATTTAATTTGATGACAGCCCCATTCTCGCCCATTAAAACGTCCAAATTCAAGGAAAAAATCTAATTTGCTGTCAAAGAAATGTCAAATAATACCTTCACGTAAATAATTTAAAAAAATATTACAGCTTGCGCCAATGCGCCAAAAATGAAATAAACGATGGTAAATAATGTATTGCAACATAACACCCAGCCCAAGATCTTTTTTTTTTCAATTGAAAAAAAGCCGGGGATTGAAAAGTTCAAAGCTCTTGCCACTAGACCACAGGGACCGATAATAAACATTATTACTAATAATAAAAGCCGGGAAAAGTTCAGTAGAAGACTTATTTATTACATTTTGACTAAATGTCTTCGCCGATAAAAATTCAAACATATTTTCTTTCATATTCGTTTTTATGGCAACTTGCAACAACAATGCAAAAGGGAATTACAGACCCACATACATACATACGCCGTTTCGGTTTTATATTTATATAAGATATAAACCCATTTTCTATTACCTTCTGGGTCAGACATTTAAGAAAATCTATATGAAGAACTGTTTTCATTATTCATTTGTGTTCGGCCAAGCTCGTTGATTATTATCATAATTTAAAAAGATTTTCACTATATAACTTCTTATAATAATTTCTTTCACTTATCTTTAGAGGTTATTTTAGATTTTTAATGCATGTCACTTTTAAGGTGTTAATACTTGGTAGAATGGCATTGTTATAAAAATAATAAAACATTTTTAGTTCTTATTCCACATAAAAAATTATTGGGTCAGGACCGGTTTCGCTAATGCAGACCATTGTCAACTGATAAGCATATAATTATAATTTTAATTAAAATGTTGAAGACCTCTTAGCAATGCAAGCTATAACATTCTTATTTGTTGAAAATGCTCGCCGTGAGCGAAACCGGTACAGATCCAATAAATTTTATATAAGTACTAAAAATATTTTATTATCGTTTATTTATTTTTAAGTATTGACAGTGAACACCTTAAAAGTGATGTAATTTTTTTTCTACAAAAATGATATTAAACCTAAAATTTTTCAAAATTATCCCGACTGAACCTTTAAGAATATAATTGTTTTTAAAATTTAAGTATGGTCAACCCTGATATAGCGGGCCCTTCTAAAGAGCTTTTTGCTAAAGCGTATGCGGCGGTTTTTCATACAAGGCACGTGTCGCTTGCTTACAAAATAAACACTAAAAATTGAAAAAAATGTTTGATTTGCCTCAAATCACAAAATACAATTGAAACAACCAAACCCCAAATTTTGTATGGGTGCCTATGTTTTTATATAGCGTTTATTTGTTATATCGTACTCCCTATCCTGCCGCTATAGCAGGGCTGACTGTATTTGTTTAATTATATTTCTTTATTAAATGTATTTTTGTTCTTGTTTTACATTAGTCTTTATAGACGCATTATTTTTTATTGGAAAGGCTAGCTTTAAGTAATTACCAATAACCTGTTATTCTTATGAACCAAAGATACCAAAAATTAGTACAACAAAAACGAAAACTAATGCCCTGCTTTTTTAGTCAGAAATGAGTAATCATTTTGGTTTTCACGGTGTTTAAAAATGCGCGGCAGCTTATCGAGCCAAAAAGAAAGCATCTCCTTTTACAAGCGCAAAAACAAGCTAGAAAATGTTTATTCAAGATAAACGAGCCTCTCGTAAATTATCTTTTTATGGTATAGTTCCGTTTTCTTCCACTACGGCATTATAATGCTTTGCACGCATAAGTATTTTTGTTTTAATTCGCCAAGGCGGATGGGCTTTTAAAAATGTTGTTTTAATTTAAAAAATAATCATTTTAATTTGTTTTAGAACTGTTCTTTTTTTTTTGTTCATTTTATTGAAAGTTTGTCCTGTCCTCAATTTCACCTGCTCCTTCTTATCAAACGGACTCCGTTGCCATTAGACACTTCAATTACTCGACATCTCAACTATTTGAGTATTGAGTAGTACACTTTTAGTTTCAGATGTACCAAGTTAGATATATATTAATAATTTGTGTATATGTTACAGTGAAACTGTATTCTCAGTGAAAATGTATCAAGTAATAGATTTGTATGATAACATGATTTCACTGGTCACGATCATTAAAATTATTGGTTCAAGTCGATGATTTGACGGCCTAAAATTTTGGTTTGCTTCAATGAAACAAAATCATCAAGTAGTCTTTTTCATCAAAAGAGAACCAAAAAAAAACACAGACAAATATAGGGCTGAAGATAGGGCGGTCAAATTTAATTTCAATGACAGCTTGGAGAAGAATATATTTTCATGAGAATACAGTTTCACTGTTACATATATAAATAAATAAAATAGCTTATTTAGGTACATTAATACATTTATTTCAATTTATAAAGCATATATTTTAAAAATAATAAAGAATTTAACGACGTGAGTTTAGTTTTGTTCAGTACGAGTATTACTCGAATATTTTTCAACAGGATCTTTAAAAACATAGTTTTGAGATAAACACAAATAAAAACTGTGATGCCATGGTATTATTTGAAAGTTTGGTAAGAGAAAAAAAACCGCAAGAAAACATTTTTTTTTTATTTACATATCTACATACTACAAATGACGTACCAAAAAAAATAATAAATACTTGTTTCTCAGTTAATATTTTTATTTGTAGATAATATTATGTTCAACCATATCTTTTGAACGGTTATTTGTAGAAGATTGTCACTTTGGTCATCAATTAATATAATTAACGACACCACTGAAACCGGACTTGACTCAAATCATGAATTTATGGTTACGTACGCCCTTGTGTTCTCATCGTTGGGTTAAGCCAAATTTGCTTTTCAGTACTATAATAAAAGAATTTTTTTTTCAATTTTTTTTTTAATAAAATCACTGTTTTGATTGCTGTATAAGGGTGGTATTGCCTTAAAACCAGTGAAAAGCCAATCGCTCTTTATCCCACTTTTAGGATCAGTATTTTATTAGATTTAGGAAATTTCGATATTTATATCTTGGCAATTTGAATCATCTGAATTTTATACTTTTCAATGAGCTTTTTCGTTAACGATCTGGGTTTCGCCTTTCGGCATTTCAAGTTCACGAATAAACTCGAACTGACTCATTCAAACGATTCAAAATCGATATTAAAATTCTATCAAGAGCTTTCAGTCGAAATCCTCAATTATAGGAAGTGTTTCTTAGTGGATAACCTACTTTATTAATTACCAAAATAGCACTCATCATTTTTTCATTGCCATTTTAATGTTTTATACAATAAATTAAAGAAGGGCCAAATGGCAAAATTTAAGTTCCATGTATAAATAGTTTTATTGAATCTTTCATTGTATTGTAGTGATGTGCTGCTTTTTTGTAAAAAAGAACTAAATGCATTGTTACTTAATTACTAAACTTTTACCATTCACTGGTGGAAAAAACTTTGAAAGAATCTAGCCGGCCCTCGAATACATACTAACAATACATTGCTTTGTAATTGTAAGAATATTTAAGCTTTTCTAAGGCTTCAAAGCGAGCTTAATGTGTTCCGTAATAGAAAATAGTTTTCGAAAATGGTGTCGGACCATTTTTTTAGTCGGCTCAGTATTAAAACTTTAACATACGCCATTCTACTCGAAACTTGAAAAGCTAAAACCAATACCAATCAAGTGATATTACCAGCACGGATAAAAAGAAAAGCTCTGGAGTGCTTTTTTGCTGTTGACAGAAACAAACCCGCCAGGTTTTTTCAATGCGTAATTATTCAGATCCGAATATTTGTAAAAAGCTCCTGTCAAATAAACAAGTCTGATGTTTTACCTATGTATGTACGTTTAACTGTTTTAGAATTAATTGCTTTAGGTCATTCGTTTGAGATTAAAATTTTGCTGTGTAATAATTATAAAAATACAATTTCGACTTACTTTATTTTGTTCCAAATGTTTTTTTAAATTAATGTGTAAATACTTGAATTCTTGTGTAATATAAAACAAACTTAATTAACTTAAAATAAAGGGAATTAACATGTTTCTTTTTTTTACATTCATTCATTCATTCAAGTAAATTTAAATACTAAAAACATAACTTCATTTAATTAAGGATTTCGACTTGATAAGGTGCTTTATGGAATATCAAAATCAAATTTGAATTGCTTAAATTTTGTACTTTTCCATGTCGCTAACGACCCAGGTTTCGCCTTTCGGCTTATTCAGCCATTTCAAGTGCACTGATGTACTTGATCTGACGTCAGTTCAATACATCCGTGCACTTGAAATGAATAACTTCATTTATTCACTCAGTTCTTAATTAAAATTTTAAGCCTGGCTGCATAACAAGTGAGCAGTAACTGTTGTTCTTTTTGTACATCTTTCAAAAGGGGAGGTTAAATGACTGAATAAAAACCACTTTCCAAGATATTTTATCAGTAGGCTCTACCCTTAGGACCCAAAATGCCTTTCAATTAAATATAAATAAGTATTGGTTGAATTGACATTGACTTGAAAGAACTCCACACAATTTGACGGTGAAAAAATAGCAATGAATTTTCACAACCCAATAAAATATCAAGATTTGCTTTCACTTCAATATATACATGAAATAAATTAGTCAAAATTAAAACCATATTTTTAAAAATTTTAAAAAAAACAGATTTTAGTGGTACATATCTATGTATGTATTGAGACGACCAGGGTTCCTTCTCCATCTGACTGGCGTCAGACAGCATCCTTCCACGGCGTTCGGAGACGGAACTTAGGGATAGGATGGGAGGAAAGGTATCTCTGTATAGATTTCAATCGGTAATTTATCTCTGGCCGAAAACTCTATACAACTAAATTGTCTTCAAATTATTACATTTTTTATTCCACACGAATACATTGCAGTAAGAACATTTTAAACGCGTAAGACCAAATGAATAATGTAACTTCCTCCTGTCCGAGAGAGGGCGATAAAAAAAAACTTATTGACTTTTGAAAGAAGGATAACGACGACTGACTTGGCGGTTATTTTATTTGACCACTACATTTATCCTCCGTGATTCTAGTATGAAAACAGCTCGACCAATCAACGCAACGCATTCTGGCCTGAGCTGAATTCAACCAATCACTGCGAAGCCGTCGCAATGAGTCGGTTACATGAATTTATAACAATTTGAATGCATTTATTCGCGTTATATTACTCGTTTGGTCTTATTATTATTGATTGAGGTGATAAATAAGATCGTCCGAGAGAGTTCTGATACCCTACAACATCATGCGGTATCAGTATTAAAATTGTTCCCTTGACAACTTAAAGATTTTACACTCATTATATTGTGTGACTAAATTATTTATTTAAAATCGGAAAGTTGAAATGCATGTATGCATTTATTTACAATTACAAAATATCCTAGAAAATAAAAAGCACATTTCGTGTAATCTTCGACATTGCATTTCACAAAGAGAATTTTACACTAACAAAACCATGTTAGGTATATCAGTTTTTCTACAAGGGTTTTGAATATTTTTAGAGAGACATTCATGACATGTTCAAATAAAAATAATTTGGTACATGATGCTTCTTGATGAATAAAACAATGATAATTCATAAAGTACATGAAGTATTCATCCCTCTTGCAATGGGAATTTAATCCATTATTGCAGCCGACCTTTCCTGGAACATTATCAGTAATTTTTGCTGATACCTTCTTTTAAGGCATGTTAATTTCTTTCGCGTAATTTTTTAAGACATTAAAAATATCATCACCTCTCAAAAAAACATAGATAAGCTTATATTTTTGCAATTTCAAAAATATATTTCCTAATTCCAAAGAATTCCGGGCGCACAAAATAGACTCCGCGGGTACATTTGCCCCCGCGGGCATGCGGTTAAGAATCCCTATTTAAAATACATATTATTTTATATCAATTTGTAAACCATCGAAAAGTCTTAATTCATCAAAAACCTTATTCACCATAATTCCAAATGAGTCTCATTTACAAATATTTTCATATGAGTTTAGTCTCGACGTGTTTTGTCAATAAATGAAACGAACACTACGCAAATAAGCTTTTTTCAATAGCGAAGCTTCCACGCGTAGCGCGTCAATGTGGCTTTAATAAAATCAGGTTTTCCGCTTAAATGTGTGTGAATGGCGCTTCATTCACGTTCGCTGTCAGATAGTACTTGACAGCCAATCAGCTGTTCAAACAATCTATCATCAAAATGGTTAGTTTTGTGTTTCTTATTATATTCGCGCCGATGTCGGTGAAATTCTCTATCGAAAATTGAGCCCACGTAAGTAAATATTTATCAATCGTAACGTTATACGAAAAATGGGCGCCTGAACTCAAAATCTGATACGACCACTTTGCAAAGCGACACCTTACTTTGAAAAAGTGCTAACTGCTGTTGACACTGTTTTGAGATATGAGCGTTTGAAGTTTCGATTGATTAAAATTCAGTTGTCACATGAGCAAGTAAAAATGTTTCAATTATTTTTTAGTCATATGTTTTTACAACTCATGCCTAGAAATAATGATCTTAAAGATCTAATGATGGAAATAATGATGACAATCTTAGAAATTTGTCAAATAATTTTAATAATAAAAGTGTGTAAATGCAGTGCAACTCTAAAATTCTGCTAACTCCGTTATTCAACTATAGATAATTCTGAAAATCATATTTATGATAGAATGCGGTAAATAAAAGCTTTTCCGAACAAGAAGTAATTTAAGGCTAAAATGGCAATTATAACCTTTTCAAAGAAAGATAACGAAAGGTAAAATGACTTAAATATAAACACATCGGCATTGAATTTATTGAGTTTATGGTTTTGTGATGCGGTTATCATTTATTAGTATGTCAAAAGACTTTTATTAGATTTTGACGCCACACAGCTATAATGTATAAATTTGCAACACTTTTTGTGACAAGTAGCGTATTTTATGATTCAATATTTAACTTGTTACTTTTTTAATTATATACAATATTAATATTAATTACAATTTAAAATTTGGTATCTAATATGTTTATTTTGTTACCGTACAAAATGAATCTACAGTACATCTCATTGCAGCTAACCACTTTTAAAATTGGGTCTTTATACCAAGATTGATAATTGAAATATTTGAATAAAAAAAATTGTACCATCAGCTCCAGATGAAAATGATTTAGTGAAACTGGTCATTAACATAACAAAACATAAAATACACCACAAAAAATTGATAGAATATAAATAAGGAAGCACAAAAATTAGCTTTATAATAGACATACTTTTTGTACCAATTTCACATAAATTATTATTATCTAAAGAATAATGTTCTATATATTTTTTAAATAATACCATTCTAACAAGAATTAAATTTATGAATAGCATGAAAAATAATTTATGTAATGTATTTACACTTGTGTAAATAAGACACCGTGAAAGGAAAAATACCGTTATCATGTCACGTTTGGCCATTCACAATGACTTTGTTTAAGTTTATGTTTTACTTGCTGCCACCTTTAAACAATGAACACATTACAGTAAGCTTTCATTGAAAGCTTCCCACACTGAATTTATTATTGTAACGAGCTTACCACCTGTGCAACTTTTCCATGAATTATTTCAGTTCATAAACACTCACCGCTTCTAAATGGTTAACGATTAGCTTTGCCATGTTAACTCTTCGATGAATAGTACTCTAATACTAAACAATGAGACTTCATTTGTATGCTATTTCATGCTATGACCGTGTGGGCTTCTTTGAAATATGGTGTTAAATTTTGAAATGCAATAATGTCATGATAAAGAAGGAGCCCGGTCCATTGTGCAGTGGTCAACGTCGTTGGCTTCCGAGACGGACCGGCCGGGATAAGCTCACTTGCTATATTCTAAGCTAACCATTGTTATACCCTTTTAAATAATTATCTTTAATTGATGATTCAAACAATTTATATCATTAATTATTAATTCAAACATTGGAAGTCAATCAATTCAAGAATAATAGGCCGGATAAAGCCATATTTTAATTTATAGATATTCCTATGTTATTATCTGGTAATTAGTATTTGCTAGGCTACATTCAAAAAGTCCTGATAATTATAAACAAACCCACTTACTTCATTGAAACTCGTTTACATAAAATTTTCGCAAATTCATATTTTAATAGCAATTGAACAAAGTGATCTACTTTTATTTTTGTAAATAAACGATACAAGCTGTTTACTGCGCGTCAGTTCAAGTACATCCGTGCTATGCCTGAAGATGTCGAAAGGTGAATCCCAGGTCGTTAGCGACAAAGTTTATGGAAAAGTACAATATTCAAACGATTTAATTTTTAAACTTACTGCTGACCTTCAACTGAAGCTGAAAATGCCCATGGTAAGAAAAACGGGTCCTGCTTCATTTTTTTAACCATGTCCGCACTCCTCATGAAATTTCTCTATACATATGTTTTTCTACGAGAACTGCTTGTTACTCAGTTGCTCAACCTCTCTTATACGGAGAGAATAGGGGTGGAAAGGATACGAGAACTAGGACAAAACAAGTGATTAGCTTATCGCTGTTACTATGCGTCACTCTTTGAGATTGGAAAGGTGGTAAGGGATTTTCAACGACACAAACATCCATGCCTTTATCGACTGAAAAAAATCCGCATCGAGAATCGAACCCGGGCGGTCCGGCACCCAAGCCAACAACGTTAGCACTGCGCCACGGACCGGACATAAGTAGACAAAATGTCTTATTGTTTTTGGAATCGTGTTTCCTATTGAGCTGAGAAAACTATTAACGTATCTGTTTAAAATACGATATTGAACATTCAAATTAAAAATGAAATAATTTATGTACGTACATAGCATGCAGTGAACCATTTCCCGATCACCATTTCATTGTTCAGTGGTGAATGGCCGATGGGTAGAATAAAATGTTGTCTTGAATGAGAAAAAATAAGGCTGTGCCGAAAAGTCCATAAGGTCTTACACGCACCACGAAATGCCTTTGGGTGGACTAAAAACAAAGAAGGTACGCGAACAAAATATCTTGGCGATTGAATGCCTCTGGCCTCCCAGCAATTTGTACGGTAAATGCTCTTTTGTTGGCCGCATGTTTAGCCACAGAGCTCGTCAAGTGCAATTTATTGATAGTGGCTATTAAGCTCTGGGATTTTTTTTTAATTTGTAGCGCTTTTATAGCAAGTTTTTGTATAATGGAAAGAAGTTTTGAATATGCTGTATTTATTAACAAATAATCTAAGTTTATGTGGATCTAAGCTAGGTGAGTTCTAGGCTCTAGAGAGTTGAGTAGGTTGAACGAAGTAGATGTTGAACGAAGTGTTAAACTTTAACCATACAAAATGGTGTGAGGGAGACAAATGTATCTAGTGTTTAACATATTTCTCATGGGGTAAAAATAAATACATGGTATAAAAGTTGACGCCAATGCGCCATGCATTTGTGAAATATAATAAAAACAGCACATTACCCAACGATTCTTCAAAACAGAATGGCATAAAAGACACAATGTATACATTAAAAGAGCAAAAACAAACTCTATGTTCAATATTTTCGATGGTTTCGGCGGTAACTTTCAATGCTGAAAATGTCCACCTCACTAAGCAATGCATTGATAAGCCGAACCGCTCTTAAAGCCGGTGACTCAAATAACTTATGTGACTTAAAAGTATATTCAAATAAGGACCACGACCGGTTTCACTCACCGCGAGCGTTGCCAACCTAACAATGAGTGGATCAGAATATTTGTCCGAATTTATGTGAAAATAATACTTTAAAATGTGTTTTATATATTTAAAAATGTAATCTTTTACTCAACGTAGTTGGCTTACTTGACGGACCGCACGGGCTCGAGTCCCGGTACAGCAGATTTTTCAGTCGATAATCGATCTGTTTGAAGGCAATGGGTGTTTGTGTTGTAACAAAAACATTCCACTTTTCCTATCCCAAAAAGCGGCGGGTAGCGATAACAATAAGCTCAACACTAGTACTGTCCAAGCCGTCGTATCTTTTCAAATACTTACTCTCTTTGAAAAAGAGCAGCTGAGTAACAAGACGTTTTGGTAACAAAAAATGGTATTGCCTGATGGTCGATTAGGAATTTTAAATAACAGCTAAACATATACTTTGTAGTGGAGGTTATAAAAATAAATCGAATCTTTATTACTTCCAATGTTGAGTAGCGCTGTATTACATTGAATGGTACTGAGTGAACCCACGTCACCTAGCCTAACCCTTTACATGTTGGGAATTGTTAATCGGGCTATGTTGTATACATTTTCTTGAATAAAGTCTTATTTTTATTAAAGGTTCTTGTTCATTGAACAGCTTCTGGATGTGACGTTTTCTCTTCCTTACATAATAGGTTTACCTGAATTTCTGTTAGCCTAATTCATAAGTAAAAAGCTCGTTCAGCTTTTTCAATAATAAAACATTTTTCTCATTTTCTTCAGGACCAACTAAATAACCCTGACGTACTCAAGAATATAAAATTGCATGCTAACAGTTTTTACCCACGTGGTCGTTACAAAAGCCAAATAATTGTTTCGATCAAAACTTCTTTATCACGACGGCCATTCGATCCCCAAGGGCTGTTTGGCTGATCAATGAACTGCCTATTAAAATGTACATTTTTCCTTGGTGCTTTATTTTTAAATTTGTTTTTTCCTCCTTTGATTTTTTATGGAACTTCTATTTTAGGTAAGGTTTTTTATGCCATAAATTAGAAATTCTAGAATTAAATCGACATAAATTCTTACCTAACTTTAATTTATTAAACGATCAATTATTCTTCGTTTCGTCACCTTTGTTATATCCGTTTCATTAACCTAATTCTAGCTTATTACATTATTATAAAATTCACTTTTATTTCTATCAACTTTTATTTTCCTTTTTTTGTTTTTAATTGTAAGAATTGATATGGCCTTTATTCTTTTCTCAGGAAACAATTTCGTTGCATTGAACTCATTACCGGTATTTCCACATTTAAATATTATTGACAGATATTAAGATTTATTTATTTATTAAATGCATTAATTATTGGGCTTTTACTTTGATAATGATATTTCATACTTAATTGATTTTTGATGTATTAGTTTGCATTGCTAAGAAGTCTTCAACATTTTATTTAAAGTCTATTTTTATTCAATTTAATTGCTTAGTTGTAATACCAATTGTTTGTACCTGTATTTCTAGCTTAACTTTTATATAAATATTACTGTTTCATTGTATTTCTTATCAGTTGAGAATGAACGCCATGAGCGAAGCCGGTCCGGTCCGTATCTAATAAATTGTATGTGGAAAAAGTACTAAAAATGTTTTATTATTTTTATTTTTAATAATTGTTTAATATTATGTTATATTTTTGGCACATTGGCGTCAGCTGTAATGTCATGCACAGTGCATAAGGAAGTTGACATTCAGCAATTAGCTTTGTGTTTTGTTTCGAAATTGGTTAAACTCTTTTAAGTCCCATATTAAATAAATCCTGTATCTTTTATACCATTATATATGTAATTAATGTAACTGTAGACGCCTATAGTAACTGAACACGTCATCTTTAACTACCCAAAATCAAGAATTGCTTTGAATATTTGTTGCTGTAAAATCCTACATACATATTTATGTCTTCTTAATAACTATAACCACCCAAATCACTACAGCAGTCACCCTTTAATCTTTTGTCATATATTATTTCATCCTTTATTATTGTTGTCAACTGCATGGCGCGTTGGCATCAGATTCGATGATTCAATGATATATCCTAATAAACAATAATCTGTTTCTTACTTTACTTTAAACAAAACATCTAAAAGTTTTGCTAGAAATGATAAAAGTCTGAAAACATAAACTCGCATCGAAAGCTTACCATAGTTTGAATTGGTGAATAAAGAAAAGATATACTATTAACAAATATCAAAATAAAAGTCGACACCTAACTTTGAAAAGGTTCTTACAGCTCTTGACACTGTTTTGATAAATAAACGTTTGAAGTTTCGATTGATTAAAATTCACTTGTAATAATGAGCAAGTAAAAATCTTTAAAATAAACAAAATAAACAAACCGACACCTTACTTTGAAAAGGTTCTAACTGATCTTGACAATGTTTTGAATATGAGCGTTTAAAGTTTCGATTGATTAAAATTCACTTGTAACAATGATGAGCAAATAAAAATGTTTCAAAAGACTTATATTCAGCATATTTTTTGACAACCCTTGCTGAGAATTAATAATCATTAAGATCTAATGATGACAGTCTTAGAACTTTGTCAAATAAATTTAGTAAGAAAAGTGTGCAGTGCATCTCCGGAATTCTGCTAAATCCACTATTCAACGATAGATAATTCTAAAATTCATATACATACACACATATATGATAGAAAGTGGTAAATACAAGCTTTTTCGACCAAAAGCTCATTTAAGACAAAAATATCAACTAGAACCTTTTCAAAGTAAGTTACAAAGTGTCAATAATATTATTATATGTACCACCAAGATATAATAAAATGAATGCGAAAATTGAATCAATATGCTTTTTGCAATTGAATGCATGACCGTCATAAATCAAAATATTGAAAACATCCAAATATCAAAAAAAAAGTTGCACCGCTTGCAGTAAACTTTTGCTAACTGCCAAGTCAATGACAAATGCTTTATCGGATATTACAAAATGGCACAACAGTCCCCAGTAAGAGTTATAACAAATATTTTTTAATTTCCAAACACAAGAAAATAGCAGTTGATTGTATAGAAAAAATATTATAAAGCCGTTCAAAAAATTGAATCAATCTTCTATATATATAAAAATGAATGTTTGTCTGTCTGTATTTCCGCTATGGACTACTAAACCGCTCTATCGATCGATGTGAAACTTTAAAAAATTATTGAGTACACTCTCAGAATGGTTTTTGGCCTACCAACCCCTCCCCCAAACCACTCCCCAACCTCCACCCCCCAATTTCTTTTTTTAAACTTTATGAATTTTTCGAGTTCACTCCTTCGAAGGTTTCTGGCATACCCCCCATACCATACGCCCTCCAAACCCCACCCCGCCAAACAACCCCCTCCCACCACAAAAATTGATATCGAATTGAAACGAAAAGCTGCAATGTCACATTTTTTTCAAAATGAACGAAATCAATAAATTGACTCAAATTGAATTGAATATTTGTGTAATGTCTTTCCTTCAAATTTATATTAGTTGCTGGCGTGGCAACGCGCGCAGGGTACAGCTAGTTCTTTTATAAAAAGCACTCGTTAATGCAGTGATGCACAAATGCGGCCCGAAATGGATTTTTTTGCGGCCCAAAATAACAAATACTTCATCAACAAATTTTTCATTAAATATGATAAAAAATAGTATTTGATATGTGAACAAATTATGCAGTAGCAACAGTATATTAAAAAGTCAACCCCTTCTCAGTATCCATCGATGAGGCCGATTCATCATTGCAACTAGAGTTGATCGATTTGCAGAACAACGATCAATAGAGATCGAAATATCAGAAGAGCGATCTGCAGAGTTTTTACAAATATCTCCCCGAAGAGCAGTTTCCTACCATACGTAAAAAGGCTGCGCTTTGTGCAAGTCTTTTTGGAAGCACCTACATTTGCGAGCAAGCATTTTCCATATTGAAACTAAATAAGTCTCAACACAGAAACCGCTTGAACAATTATAATCTCAGTGCTGTGCTGAGGATAGCAACCACAAACATTGAACCCGACATCAAAATGCTTGCTGCCAGTATACAGTGTCAGAAATCTCTCTAAGTTCCATCCTGCAAATTTGCACGTAATGTGGAACGGAGAAGGATCGAAGTTGCTGATAAAATTATGTAATTATTAAATTAAAAATAAAATATAAAATTGATATCTCATCTAGTATAATATATCAATATTTTTCTTCACTTTTACCCTTTGCGGCCCGCGGAAAATTTTAAATGGATAAATTGGCTCTTCTCTCAAAAAGCTTGTGCACCAATGCGTTAATGTACTATTTATTTCTGTTGTTATAATATCGTTACCTTAATTTGAAGAGATTTTAATTGAAATTTTGGCAGAACTTATCGAAAAAGTTTGTATTAGCCGTATTCTAACATATATGATAACTTCAGAAACATATATTAATGAACTACGGTGTAAGCAGATTTCCGGAGTTCATTTGCACACATTTTTTACAAAAAATATTTTATAAATTTCTAAGAATGTCATCATTTGATCACTAAGATCATTGTTTCTCAGTAAAATGGTTCGAGTTGTGAAAAAATATACTTAAAATAAGTAATTTGAAACATTTTAAATTGCGAATTATTGCGTCAATTTTATCTTTTGAATTTAATAGTATAATCAATCAAAACTTCAAACGCTCAAATCTGAAAACAAGGTCTAGAGCAGTTAGAACCTTTTCAAAGTAATTGACAGTTGAAAATGCTCGCCATGAGCGAAACCGGACCTGATCCAATATATTAAATGTCAAATAGGTGGTAGAATTGTGTTATTATTTTTATTATAATGCCATTCCATAAAGTATTGACAGTGAACACGTTAAAAAGCCATGTGTTTTTAATAATTTTACATTTTAAATACAATAAACATAGTAAGAACCATGCTTTAGTACAAACATTAAACAATTAATTATTCATTTATCGAATATTTTTTAAATTAAAACAATGTACAATAACATACCCAACATAATTCAATTGATTACTAAATATTGATATTTTTATTGCATGCAACATTCTTCCGTGTAAGAGTTCAATTAACGCAATCTTTCTTTTATCTTTTCTTCTCAATCTCATCATAAATTGATGAGGTTTTTGTAGTAATTTTCGACAACAAAGGTTCAATGATCTTAAACTTTCGTAAAATAACGATATTTATTTTCTTTTACCGTCTCCTGGGACTGGGCGTTGTTTTAAGACATTTATTATTCATCGATATCTCTCTTTCCGGAAATTGAAAAAATGCCAAAAAAATACCCCCCTAATTACTTTGAGAAATATAGCGTGATATAAAACAAAGAAAACAAATACAAAATGTTCGTGTGTATTTTTATTCGTATTGAAAATAATTTCCTTTTTACTCGCTTGCTTCTTGGCCGATTAGTAAACGTTGTTTTACCGTGAGAAAAATAACAATATTTTTTTAATTCTACAGAAATTATTTTATATATTTATTGATAGCTATTTCGGCTGACGTTGGCCGAAAGGCCGGATTACACTTGTGGACACGACCACCAGGACGCTAATCACGTACTGTGGGACTGGCCCGAGATGAATGCCGGACGAGCTGAGCTGTTTGTTGCGGCTCGTCCTCATACAGGCCCAATATGCCACGCTGGCTTGATCTCAACCAAGGCCAATTTTGAGGCATTCGATAAATTTGCAACATCATATGGGGAACAGGATATTCTTGATTCCTCTTCAGATTCAACGTGAAGTACATTAAACTCCACGGATTCTCAGTAAACAGATACATAGGATACTTAATATCAATCTAACAAAGTGGCTGAGCAAGTCACATTTTCTTTTTTTTTCCTTTCTATTTTTCTTCTCTTTAAACACCTTAGTGCATGGTTAAAAGATGAGCCCCGTGCAGCTTTTTCTCGGGCCAAGTAAGTGAGGAGTAAATTCGTTTCTTTTCTTGATCGTATAGCGTTAAGGAAGGCGGCTGTGAAAAACGGCTGCACACACATAACCGAAGGGTGGTAGGAGAACCAATTTGTTAACCCAAATATATATCGGCTTACGCTCTCGTCAGACCTATGCTTTAAACGCTCACATGTATATAAAGGGTATTTCAACAGGGACGCTCAAAATATGTTACTTTGTCCTGCTGAGTAGATTATTCATTGTTTAGTGGCCAAATTTGAGTCAACCAGTTTGGTAAATAATCGGCCAACACTTACCTGTACGTCATCAAAATACAATATATGGTGAAAACATTGCTGCTGTGTGTGAAAGTGTACAGGAAAACCCAAGGCAACTTATTTCTCGTTGTTCACAAGAACTTGGCTTTACTGCGACTTCAACTTGGCGAATTTTGAATCGGCCTTATGCCTGCACCCGTATAATATCCAACTAACCAAGGAACTTCAGGTAAACGACCGCAGACAACGCCTGATTGGGCTCTGGAGCAGTTGGAAGTTTACCCAAATTTGTCAAAAAAGTCAACTTTAGCGACATGGCCCATTTTATAATGAATGGATATTGGCAGACATTTGATGCTATATTCCATATTTAATGCCGTAAAATATACATACAAATGAAATTAAAATTTAGACGAAATCTCACAAACAACTTGTTTTATTTACATTTCAAAACTTAGCGTTTTTATAAAAAGACCCTTTATATACCATTACGTATATTGTAAGAAAAGAAGAATACATATTTGCATGTGTACCTTTTCTACATCAGTATATAAAGATAAATAAATGTTACATCAAAGTCTTGACGATGGTTTTAGCTGAAATATCTATCGACCATATATCGTGTTATTTTTATAGGACTAAAATACTTTACTATATTTTTAATGAATCAACCTAATACAAGACTAATTAACGGTCACATTATATAAAATTAGGATGCTAGAACATAAGAGAAGATGTATTGTAACCTTTTCTACACCAGTATATAAAAATAAGTAAACGTTTATGTTTAAAGATTGTTATGCAGATGGCGTAACCCCGTGTCTTAGGTAAGCGACGCGAACCGGCAAGAGAATTTAGGCGAATCCAGTCGATTTAAAACGTAGTTGATCAAAGGTCTTATGTGCCATCGCTCGGCCTGACGCAATTAACGCTCTGGTGAGCTTGGGCCGTTTCATATTTTCAAGCGATTCGCGTGCGCCATGAGTGCGCACTTGAGGCGACTTGCGACATATGCCGTCCTGACCGGATCGCTTCGCCTACATATGACACTTGCATGGGCGAGGACAGTTTGATATTTTAAAACTCTGCCGCTTTCAAAGCTGCGCCGGATCGCCTCGCCCAGATTCGCCCTGCTAAGACGACCCGTAAGCCAAAACAGCTATCAAACATGTATTATATATTGACGTGACAACGTCTTATAAATCGATGAACGCCCGCTGCACGCACGAAAAAACATGACTCATTGTCCCGTTTGTCGCGTTACGCCGAAGGCAAGCGTGCGAGCGAGAGCGCGGATAAGCGATAGAGAGGCACGATCGGCCTACCGTTCGGATTGTGCCGCATCTATCTCTCTTCCACTCGATTGGTCGATGCGTCTGAGTAGAAAAGAGACAGCGGCAGCACACAACTTATACACCTACAGTACCTACACGTGATCTGTTTGCAACTGTTTGTAAAGTGAAGTGAAATGTTAATGTGGTTTTCATTGTTTATATTACAACAACAATTGCGGCAATAAAGGTAATTAATCCTTGAATTAATGAGTGCGAATAAAATATATCAATAAAAAATTGTAGATTTCATTTCACTCCTTCTTCGTATCCATACAAAATAATGATAATTCAATAAAAATGATTCCATTTTATTCATAAAAGTATGCAATCATTTCATCAATGTTTTCTTATGACGTTGTCACGTTAAACTATCGTCCCTAAACCGACTTTACAGACAACCATTTTTTTTTATAGAACTACAATAAATTGCTGTTTTTTTTTTCACCGTATTAGAAATTTTCTTCCATTGATAAAAATTGTAACCAAATGACATGATGCAAGAATTTGAATATTTCTTTTGAAATCATTTGCATCCTTAAAAATATTCCCGTCTTTTTTACGTGGGGTGCTTCTTTGCAAAGTTATTTCAGGAATGCCTCTTGCGCTCGTATAATAAATAGGTACTTCATAATTAATTAATCACCCAGTGTTTAATGTACAAGAAGCAAATATTTTGTTTCATTTTCGCGTAAAATAATATTGACAGCAGTCTTCAAACACTTCCTTGATTGAAAACAAATCGGCTTAATTAATTATCTCGCTTCCATCTATTTAAAAAATTAACGAAGATTCTATTGTAATTATTCAATTTAGATGTAATAAGAAGCCGTTGATTTCGTGTCAAAAAACGGTGAAATCAAATATGCTTCTGTGATTTTTGTAAAGATATTTTAATGCTTATAATATTTAAATAAAAGCTATTTTTAATTTTATATATAGATAAAAATCCACAGAGCTTTCGATGAATCTAATAATATCGCTAAGTGCGTAGGTGTTTGAAAGATAATAATAATATAATTAACCTAAATATCTCTTGAACAAAAACAACGAATTTGCACTTATTTATTTACTAGTATTCGAACCCGGATTCGCTCGGACCAGTTTGGGGTAATGTTTACCTCGGCGCGTAAATTCAGACGGGCCAAGTTGAAACAGCTGGCAACTTAATGACCAACAATGCAAAAGGGAATTACAGACCCACAGACATACATACGACGTTTTGGTTTTATATATAAGATATTTTGGTTCATATGAAACTACTCGAGTACTCGAGTATTTTGTAAAATGTACTACTCGATACCGAGTAATTGGAGTCTCTACACACACATTGATAACGAAACAAATTTACCGTCAAAACTTTTGCGAGCGAAATCAATTTGTTTGTTTGAACTTGCAACAACCATGCAAAATGGAATTACAGACCAGGTTGGTAGGTCAGAAACCACTGCGGGAGTGTACTCAATAAATTTGTAAAGTTTCACATCGATCGGTCGAGCGGTTAAGTAGTCCATAGCGGAAATACAGACAAACATTCATTTTTATATATATGGATAGATAATTAAGTTATTGAATGTGACAAATTGATTTGTCACAAATTATTAATTTATATATGATGTCCTGCGGTACATGTGATTTGATATACGTCGGTCAGACAGGGCGTAGTATTTCGATACGTGCCAATCTGACCTTTCCGGGGATTGAGCCCGGGCCCACTGATTGCTAGGACAAAGCTCTTCCCACTAGACCACAGGGACCGACATGGCGATACTGGTCTAAATAAGTATAAAAACGTTTAATTATTCTTTAATCGCCATTGTATTTTTTGCTAACTAATAAAAACAATTCTTACTATTCAAATCGTACTTTACAAGGCGTTATAAGAATAACTTACGTTCTAAATTAGAAAAAAAATGGTTGTCTGTAAAGTCGGTTTACGGGCGATAGTTTAACGTGACAACGTCATAAGAAAACATTGATGAAATGATTGCATACTTTTATGAATAAAATGGAATCATTTTTATTGAATTATCATTATTTTGTATGGATACGAAGAAGGAGTGAAATGAAATCTAAATAATTTATTGTTTATTTAAAGTGTATTTGTTATACGTTAATCAGATTTTTAATATGCAAGAATTAATTACCTTTATTGCCGCAATTGTTGTTGTAATATAAACAATGAAAACCACATTAACATTTCACTTCACTTTATAAACAGTTGTAAACAGATCACGTGTAGGTACTGTAGGTGTATAAGTTGTGTGCTGCCGCTGTCTCTTTTCTATAGACGCATCGTTATTGAATCGAGTGGAAGAGAGATAGATGCGGCACAATCCGAACGGTAGGCCGATCGTGCCTCTTTCTATCGCTTATCTGCCTTTCGCTCGCACGCTTGCCTTCGGCGTAACGCGACAAACGGGACAATGAGTCATGTTTTTTCGTGCGTGCAGCGGGCGTTCATCGATTTATAAGACGTTGTCACGTCAAAAACACAAAGTATAGTGTAAAGACTGTAAAGTGTTACTTTTTTTATTTTGTTCCATGTCCTGCCACAGTACGCTGTTTTTATGTAGTTTTGTGTTCTTCAATATGTTAAAACATGGAAGTTTCTACTCATGAGTATAGGTCACTCTCATCTCGCCACTTATCTAGAGGATAGAGTTATCCCCAAGGCCCTCTTGTTTCCCAACGAACTCATTGTATGAAATACTTGCTTGCTTTATGTTAGAAGTCATACATGATTATGTCTTGTGATATAAACACACTTGAGAGTACAGAATAAATGTTGTTCTGGTAATTCATTTGAAAATGTGTTCTTAAGATTATTATATATAGTATTGCAAATGAATACGTGATATTACAGCTGACGCTAATGCGCAATGCATTTAACAACTATAATAAAAACAGCGCATAAAATATAATAAAACATGACGCAACAAATCTTATATATAAAACCGAAACGGCGTATGTATGTACATATGTGGGTCTGTAATTCCCTTTTGCATTGTTGTTGCAAGTTCAAACAAACGAATTGATTTCGCTCGCGAAAGTAAATTTGTTTCGTTATCAATTTACGTGTAGGGACTCCAAATACTCGAGTATCGAGTAGTTTCATATGAACCAAAATATCTTATATATAAAACCGAATCGGCGTATGTATGTCTGTGGGTCTGTAATTCCCTTTTGCATTGTTGGTCATTAAGTTGCCAGTTGTTTCAACTTGGCCCGTCTGAATTTACGCGCCGAGGTGAACATAACCCCAAACTGGTCCGAGCGAAGCCGGGTTCGAATACTAGTTATTTATAGAAATTAAAAGAGTGAAAACAAAACATTGCTTGGAACAATTTAATATGTTGCTTGGTAGGTTATCATTTAAAAGAAATATTTTCTCTATTTGACTTATTGTCTAATGAAGATCCGAAAAAGGTAAGCTTATAGCGAGTATTTTTAACTGAAGATAAATATATAAAGTTCCTAGTATTGCTACCCGGCGTCGCTCGGACTAAGCGACCAATAATTATTTAATGTTATATCATTCGACATAATTATATCACAAAATCTAACTTCCAAAATAGAGTTAAAATAAAATCACAAACTTTATTTAATTTAATGATAGCCCCATTCTCGCCCATTAAAATGTCCAAATTCAAGGAAAAAATCTAATTTCCTGTCAAAGAAATGTCAAATAATACCTTTACGTAAATAATAAACATTATTATAAATAATAAAAGCCGGGAAAAGTTCAGTAGAAGACTAATTTATAACATTTTGACTAAATGTCTTCGCCGATAAAAATTCAAACATATTTTCTTTCATATTCGTTTTTATGGCAACTTAATGACCAACAATGCAGAAAAGGAAATACAGACCCATTTTGTATGTAACGGCTTTTTTGATGATGTCTATATCAACATAACATCTATTGATTCTGAGGCGGTACAAAGTTCACCGGGTCAGCTTCTTACACATAAATACTTCTTACACGAAAGGTAGAAAAAAAACTTACAAAATTAAACTTTATTTAGTCGGAGTTGGAGTCGTGTTTTTTTAACGACACTTCAGGCTCTGATTAGAAATACATAGAGTTATATTTATACTAGAATGTTTTTCATCAAGAAGTGACTGATAACACTTTAAGAGAACTATTATCCAACTTTTCCAATCCACCAATTTTAACGATCAAGAAAATTCTTAACTACCGATATTGCTCGTCACGAATGAAACCGGTTCTGATACTCATAAAATATGTGAAATGAATGCAAAGATTGTGTATCATTTTACTGTTGTAAAAAAATGACTACCTAGGCTAAATCGATAAGCCTTGAAAAAAAAAATTCTCCGTACATGTAAGGGTATCCACTGTTTATAGTCAACATTTTCCAGTTTGTACCTCTCCAAGTGTAAAATTACATTGGTCCACGTCGCAAAACCTTCTGATAAATTGTTCCTTTCAAATATTTTTATATGAAAAGTTATTTTACGGCGCAGTGAAATTTATTGTACACAGCCCCGTAGAGGTATTTTTTCCTCGTCGCATAATGTACCCCGACAATCAGGGTTGCCAGATTTCCAAAATCACAGATCGGGATATTCATGATTTCTAATGATAAAGAAAAACCATGATTTTATTGAAATTATAATATACGTATGCTAATACATAAAGGGTTTTTCATTAAGGGCGCTCAATTTTTTTTTTAAATAAAACAAAAACGAATGAAGATATCTAAAAAAATATATCATGTTTTTAGTACATTTAGTGGCAATTATGTATTTTTAGTACAATTTTCCACCACTTTTTCACATAATTCGGCCCGAATCGCACCAATTTCGCGTTCAATATTTTCTCTTATCACTTGTAACGATGCCGTCAGTTGACAATGCTCGCCATGAGCGAAACCGGTCCTGATCAAATAAATTTTATGTGGAAAAAGTACTTAAAATGTATTATTATTTTTATTATAATGCCTTTCCACCAAGTATTGACAGTAAACACCTTTAAAGTGATCTCCGTTTTTGTTTATTGTGCATGAGAGGGTAAAACTGATTATTTTGAGAATATAAAATTATTTTACGGAAAGAAAAATAACAATGTATTTTAATTCTACATAAATTATTTTATATATTTGTTGATAGCTATTTCGGCTTACGCCTTCGTCAGAATATAGTTCTGACGAATATAGTTCTGACGAAGGCGTAAGCCGAAATAGCTATCAACAAATATATAAAATAATTTATGTATAATTAAAATACATTGTTATTTTTCTTTCCGTATTATAATGCAGTTCTACCAAGTAAATGCCTACTCAATCAATAAAATTATTTGTTATAAACAAAAAATAACTCTTTCAACTGAAAAACAACGAATAAGTTACAGGTGACAATAGAAAAAAGTGGAGTTGGATAACTAACAGTGTAGATTTTGGAACGATTTTTTTAAAACGATTTTACGATGCTCTCAAATAAGTTTTGGATATATATTTTTTTACGAGACATGCACATTGCATGGTACAACAAGATGGAATTGTTAAGTAATTTTCAGCCAAAAGTAGGGTTATAAAAATAACTGTTTAAGCCATCGATATTCTAATGTATCCAGAAGAGAACGTATACATATGTACATAAAATAGTCATATAATAATAATCTAGATTTTATAATCACAGTTATTAAAATGTATAGATTAGATAAAATAACAGGAATTACTTTTTGATTTTAGTGATAAAATTGATACAATCATAACAGTTTTATTAAAAATATTTTTCCTGGCTGTTCCCATCTTAACTTGATAAAAAAATTTCTGAAGTAATTACAATTGTAATCAATTTTTTTTATCATTAATTCTTAATGAACTCGGGATTTTCATAGCCAGTGCGGGACTCGGGATTTGTCTGTTGAACTCCCACTCAAATAAGGACGCCTGGCAACCCTGCCCGACATACGGAAGAGCACTGAGCTAAAAACGGTATATTTTTAAAGAATTTCATTATAAAAATGATTTTTTTGGCGAGGCAATGTATTACTTAGAGACTCTTAGCCGGGTAATTTTCTTTCAAATGTGAAATAAACAGTTTTGACTCGTGCCATGAAGTGTTTTATATAATACAGCAGACCCTTTATGGCAGGAGTTCCCAACCCCGTGCCCGCGGGTGCCGTGGTGTCCACTGACCGATTTCTGTGCGCCCACCAACATTAGCTCAAAACAATTTTACATTTTTGTAAAATTAGTTTTGTGGATATCACATCGACAGGTGAAGTCTCTCGTGCATTTCCCAAATATGAAAGAAATGATACACATTCAAGTGCTTCAAAAACATTTTGAAGAGAGATTTCTGCTGATTATGACTATCGAGCCAATGGTCTCCTTTTATTTTCCAATTAAAAAAAAAAATAGTTTCATGTTTTGCAGGATTTGTATAAGAAAAACGCACAGCAAGAAAAAATTTACACTGATAACCTTTTCAGCGAGTTTTCACTTTATTCGAAAAAGACAGATTGAGCAACTGAGATGTTAATATTATAGCCGCAAAGAGTCCAAATGCTCGATGTTGGGAGCGGACATGATTGCAAAAATCATTGTCTTTTTATAATATCCTTACGGGTCGTCTTAGCTGGGCGAATCTAGGCGAGGCGTTCCGGCGCGGCTTTGAAAGCGGCAGAGTTTGAATGTCAAACGGTCCTCGCCCATGCAAACATTTTTCCGGTCAGGAAAATAAGTATTCGCACGCGAATTTGAAAATATGAAACGGTCCAATCAAAGCTTCATAAGACCTTTGATCAACTACGTTTTAAATTGACTCGATTCGCCTAAGTTCTCTTGCCGGTTCGCGTCGCTTACCTAAGACACGGGGTTAGAAAAAATAGGTGGCGAATGTCACAATGGTACAGTGAATGTCATTGTAAACATTTTTTTAAAAATAAGTATTCACAATTTGGAGATAAATCTTCATTCATAAATTACGAGTGTTACTCGAGTATTTTGAAAAATACTCTAGTATTGGAGTATCGAGTACTTGAAAAATAGACAAGTATTCTATACTCAAATTGGAGTCTTTAGAATACGCTATAGGGGACTAGGCAAACACAAAAAATCAGGTAAGGTTGCTTCAATTGTATTTTTTGAATTGCCCGAATTCAGAAAATCAAACATTTTTATATGTTTAATCTTGTATTAAATTTTTCACAAGCGCGCGAGTCAAATTTTCTCAATTCACGTAATCAAAATATGTATGTAAAATTTGTCCATACAACGCTTTAGAAAACTCCTCCGTAAGGAATAATGATATACTGCCTTTCCAAGCAAGAAGGCAGTAAGTGACTCTTGAGATATATACAGGGCTGTGAGGTCGGAGTCCGAGTCGTGGAGTCACGGTTTTTCGGCCGGATTCGGAGTCGTCGTGGCGTTTTTTAAAAGTCTGAAAATTTTAAACGAACAGCTTAATCTTTTAAACTCACCGTTGTTATACCCCTTTACATAATTATCATTTATAAAAAGTTCAAACACTTGAAATCAATCAAATCAGTAATAATAGGTCTGATAAAACCCTACATTTATTTTAGATATTCCTGTGTAACAATCTGGTCACGAATATTTGCACTTGAAATGCCTGAAGATGCCGGAAGGCGAATCCCGTGTAGTTAGCGACAAAACTCATGGAAAAGTACAAAATTCAAATTTGATATTGAAATTCCACCAATCACCTTGAGTAAAAAACCTTAATTATCTCACACGATGACAAAGTCATTCATATCTTCATTAATCATGCTCAAATTTTGTATTTGTAACGCTGTATTTTTGAATTTCTTATCGGTTGATAATGCTTGCGATAAGCAAAACCGGTTGTGATCTCAATAAGTACAAAATAATGTGTTATTATTATAGTTATAATGCTATTCCACCAAGTATTGACAGTAAGCACTTTAAAAGTAACAACGTGCTTTGCTTTGAAGTAAGCACCCTTCGATTAGAATCTGTTGCAGGAAAGAGCTTAACATTAAGACAGTAAAAGTTTTAGAAGATAGTCCAACGGTGTCAACAATATTATTTTTATACATATTATTTTATGTAAAGTTATAAGTCTAAATAAAGTTTTCAGATGTAAAAATATATTATAATATGTCAGTTCAAGTACATCCGTGCACTTGAAATGTCTGAAGATGCCGAAAGATGAATCCCGAGTCGTTAGCGACAAAACTCATAGAAAAGCACAAAATTCAAACAATTTAAATTTGATATAGTAAATTAATAGTGATTATTCCTAATATAAAATTTAAAATAACTTTGATTATTCCACGTATTGTGTTACTAACTGTGACACGTATTTCGCCTCTTTCAAATGCATCTTCGGACTAACTATCGCAAAGTTTGCTTAAGTGATGAAGCATTGAAGATTGATTCTTATAATTTTAAAATGATTAAATAACAAAATGAAGTTTGGGATTTTTCCTTTTTACAGGAAGCAAGGAGCGGGTTATAGAATCGAAACAAAGCAAACAAATAATTGTAATACTAATCACGTTAACATTACAAACTATTAAACTGATGAGCTGCAATCAATCAGATAGGATTGTGCTTAAACTAATTAATTGGAAATCATGTAAGCAGTGGCGAGCAACCTGTCATATTAACCGATTCTATGCCTGGAAAATTAGTATGGCCGTGCATTGGAGGGCCACGATTTTCTTTAAAAATATGATTAATAATATGAATTCGATGTATTATAGGATAATATACAATAGCTTTCCAGTTCAAGTATTATAACATGATGTTAAAAGATGTCACTGTATGCATGACAAATTTAAATATTAAGAGGTACTGGTGTAAATCAAGTAAATCAAGTAGAGCGTATTAACTCGCGCATTTTGTATGGCTGGCCCCACATACACAGAATTGTAGAGCGATTAAACTCGCTTGTGGCAGTGCTTATGGTAGAACCGGTTAAGAATATTATTTAATAATACTTCTTTTTTGTTAATAGTTTTATTTATTTATAGCAATTCTAAACTATTCATCTTCAAACCCTTTTTATTGACTCGGTGGTTTGTGATTATTCTTTTTCGGAAATAGTCGTATTGACAGTTTACACATTAAAAGTGCTAAATGGTCACGTTAAGGCATACCACTCAACCGTCCAACATATATTGCGAGGTATTTATAATATTATAACAATGCAAAAGTTGAAATTTTCCGACTCGTCTTTCAATTTGAGTCATTGCTGTGGTAGAGCTCGACGCCACGGGCGACGCTTTTAAATTAAATTCATGAAGGAAAGGGCGTCGTTACACAGAAACGACGTCATTATCCACCATGTAATATCGCGCACCCTGTATCTTTATGCGTCACAGCCTTATCATATGTACTAGCGGCTACGGTCCAACTTATGAATATAAATTCAGGCTCACAGCTAGGGATTCCAATTCAGATATTCGGATATTCGATATTCGGATATGTTCGGCCCTTTTAAAACTATTCGATATTCTAAATCTTTTACCACTTTTGTAAAATCTTAGATATAAACCAAACATATAAATACACATTTTACCCTTCGTAGGACTATTCTTGAAAATGACTCTCATGGCGAAAGGGGGTTAAAAAATACCCCAGTGTTTTTGGCCTTATTGGCATAGACTGCAATAAAAAAATGATTGATTATGCTTTGGCGTATATTTATACATCTTCTGAAAAAGAATCATATAAAAATCCCTATTTTTCCTATAATTATTCATATTTAAGTCGCGCATGAAAACGACGACGTTTCCACTCCAACGGCTATGGCGGACTAACAAGTCAAAACCGGTGCACGAAGTAACCTTATCTCTTATCTTATCGCTTATCGCCTTTTATTGTTGCCAGATATAAAACACTCCGTCCATGTTATCTATGACTCACTATGGTCACGTTCTCTTATCGCTTATGGGCGTGAAATGTTACGTTAGCACATCCCAACTAACATTGACAATTAGACTGAAAAATTCCGACTTCTTCTCTTTTTTATTCGATTACGGCGCAACTAGCCAATAAATATCATATTTTTTTCTGCATAAGGAGTATAAAACTATGTTTTAAGAAAACCAAAAGTATAGACATCGCATCACAAGTATTAAGATCGATATTTAAGGTAAAGCAGCTGTTGGGACAAAATCTATACTGTTCGGGATGGCTAGGTTAATACCGTTCCATTGAATTACAATATTTAAAATTTGCAGCTGTAAAATAAATGAAAGAACGGCAATAAAGATTTTTTTTGACCCGAGTCCTAGCCCGTTCGTTTAAATAAAGTATTATGATAAGATATTGATAGCGCCTGAGTTGGACGAAGGCAAAAGAAACCACTACCTGGGATATTCATAATTAATCTTTAAATGTGGAGAAATTGTGATGTGATCTTTCCTCGAATATGAATACTATCTTTTAGTACTTACGATTTCTACTTACTATTTTTTCTTGCCCAAATCTGGCAAAAACGAACTGGCTAGAAAAAAACCTATAACTGCCGTAAAATTTAATGTATCATGCAGCTGCAAATTTTAAATATTGTAATTCAATGGAACTGTTTTGAAATGTGTATTTATATGTTTTGTCTCTATCTAAGATTTTACAAAAGTGGGAAAAAATTAAGTCTTTAATTATTAATTAAATGTTTATACCTGAGTGAGAAAGGAAACATTGATCATGCAACATCTCCATTTGCGTTGTTGCGAGTTACACGATTATGTATTTATTAAAAACGTATAAATCGTGACCAACGTCGCCTTGTCAAAGCAGCTGACAATTTCCTGTTTATTAAAAACATGTTTTTTAAATCATAATTTAAATACTATTGTCCAACATTTCAGCCATGTCAAACTATCCGGATATCCGAATATTTCCGGATGGCTTAAGTATAACTATTCGATATCCAAATAGTTGATTTTGACGAATAGTTGGAATCCCTACTCACAGCTGAAATAATGCCTGGCTAGATTGACGAACCTTCATAGAGTAAGTCGTACGGTAAAGCCATATCTTAAAGCTCACTGACACGTACCCTTTATGCCGAATAAAGGTTGTATAATTTAATAGCTTTTAAGTTAGCTTTTATATGTATATGTGTGTGCGGTTATAATCAACTGGTTTTATTTGCAGTTTGTGAAAGCAACTGCTCGTTGTAATTGTGAACTTAGTTTTCAGATTACACTAATGTTTATTACAAATAGTATCTTTTATTATCTTGGTGCAAAAACTGTTATAATAGGTTTATTATTGATTTTAAATAAAGGGTATTTCAAAGGGACGCTCAAAATATGTTACTTTGTCCTGCTGAGTAGATTATTCATTGTTTAGTGGCCAAATTTGAGTCAAACAGTTTGGTAAATAATCGGCCAACACCTACATGTACGTCATCAAAATACAATATCTGGTGAAAAAATTGCTGCTGTGTGTGAAAGTGTACAGGAAAACCCAAGGCAGCTTATTTCTCGTTGTTCATAAGAACTTGGCTTTTCTGCGACTTCAACTTGGCGAATTTTGAATCGGGCCTTATGTCTGCACCCGTATAAAATCCAACTTACCAAGGAACTTCAGGTAAACGACCACAGACAACGCCTGATTGGGTTCTGGAGCAGTTGGAAGTTTACCCAAATTTGTCAAAAAAGTCAACTTTAGCGACATGGCCCATTTTATAAAGAATGAATATTGGCAGACATTTGATGCTTTATTCCATATTTAATGCCGTAAAATATACTTACAAATGAAATTAAAATTTAGTCGAAATCTCACAAACAACTTGTTTTATTTACATTTCAAAACTAAGCGTCCTTATAAAAAGACCCTTTATAATGCGTTACCACCAAGTATTGACAGTGAACACATTTAAAGTGATGAATACGAGGAGGCTAGAATCTCATTCTTTCTTTAAATTAATTTAAGAATGCGGAAAATTTATTGATTGCTCCTTTTATAAAATTGGTTTTTCTTTCTTAAAATTCCTTTTATATGAGCTTCTCTCGGAGTTCTATCTAAGTATGTTGCTAAATTCTCTTTTTCGAAGAGAGTAGGGATGGAAGAGATACGAGGACTAGTGTTTTGGTAATCGCTGTCACTATGCGTCGCTCTTTGGGATTGGAAAGGTGGGAAGGGATTTTGAGGAACACACAGACCCATTGCCTCTTAGGCGAATCAATTTATCGACTGAAAAAATCTGCTCGTACTGGGAAAGGTCCGTGGTGCAGCGGTCAACGTCATGGCTACCATGTCGGTACTATGCTTATTGTAATGTTAAATGTAAAAAAAATGACTGGATTAGTTTTTTTCGAATTTCTAAAAACGGGATAATTTGTGTATACAACCTTCTTCCGGACATGTGTTCAATTGAGGATTTGGACAGAAGGTGAAGCTTCTTTGAAGCTTATACTCTGTACATGAATAAAGTCGCCAGTTCAACCTACATGAGCTCGTCAGTTAACTGAAACTAACTTTACATTAAGTCGTCATTTCAAGTTCATTTGTGCAATTGAAATGTCTGATAAATTTGGAAAAGTCAAACGATTCAAATTTTATATTGAAATTCCATCACGCACCTTTAGTCAAAATCCTAAGTAACATAGAATTTAAAGCATTTACACACATTTTTTTTCTGCCTTCCACACACACACTTGTAATGACCACGTCATGTCTTGCTAAATAACTTGATTTGAATTTCCCAATTTAATATACATTTAAGGTTTTTTGCAATTATTCGACGATTAATTGAATTTTCAAAAGTGATTCCTGCTTCTATTACATTCTTAATTTTTGTAAAGTGTATTTGAAAGTGGTACAAAAAAAAAGTATGCTTTATTCATTTGTCAATATCAATGCTAAACTTATGCAACACTTCCTCTGTGTTTTATGCTAAAATTGCGTTGTGTTTAATGAGTTTATTTACAAGAGATAATTTTAAACAATACATTACATAAAAACAGCCTCTTCTCGTGTTGTAATCGCATAATTTATCTTTAAAACACTGAATATGACAGAAATTGTCAAATAAGCTCAAAGGTGTGTTGAAACAGATTATGAACATGAGCTAGGTGACATGCTTAAATAAATATTAAATTGTTATTTATAAATCCTTTGTTGACATGCGTTGTTCATTACAAAATTTTAAAACAGTGTAGTTAATTTTATTTTTTGAAAGTTTTCTATCAAATAAAAGTCAAAGACTTTTAATTACATATAATAAAATGAAAAAAAAGATTGATCTTTCCAAATGAATATGAAATTAAAAATGAATTTTTTCAACTTGTATTTATAACTATCTACTCGCAATCGAAAAATATTCGAGAAAGATCGATATATCGATTGAAGAAAACTCTGCACGTACCGGAAATCGAGCCCATTTGGTCCGTCACATAAACCTTCGACGCTAACTACTGTGTATTGGATTAAATTAAAATACTCTTATAATTTAAAGATGTTTCATGTTATATTATAACATAAGTTATATGAACAATATTATAACGATTCACTTTGATTAAAAATCAGAATACAGAGAAGACTTGATATCGTTACCTTACTTTGACAAGATTCCAATTGACATTTTTGCCTAAAAAGACCTTTTGGTCGGAAAAGTTTGTGTTTACCGCATTCTATCATGTATATTGGGGTTCTTAACCGCGTGCCCGCGAAGCCATTTTCGTGCGCCCGACAAAGAAATTAAGAAAGAATAATCTACATCTATATCAATATATATAAAAATGAATGTCTGTGTGTATATCCGCTATGGACTACTAAACCGCTCGACCGATCGATGTGAAACTTTACAAATTTATTGCTCCCCATACGCCCCCCAAACCCCACCCCGCCAAACACCCACCTCCCCCCAAAAAATGATATCGAATTTTTACAAATTTCTCGAGTACAATTCCGCGAAACTTTCTGGCGTACACCCCCTAGGTAGTGTGACTTCGTGCACGTTTATTGGCTTGTTAGTCCGCCATAGCCGGTGGAGTGGAAACTTCGTCGTTTTCATGCGCGACTTATATATGAATAATTATAGGAAAAATAGTGATTTTTATATGATTTTGTTTTTCAGAAAGATGTATAAATATACGTCAAAACATAATCAATCATTTTTTTACTGCAGTCTATGCCAATAAGGCCAAAACACTGGGGTCTTTTTTTAACCCCCTTCGGCCTGAGAGTCATTTTTCAAGGATAGTCCTACGAAGGTTAAAAACCCAGCCGAAGTCCTCACTTTGTCAAAATCTAATAAAAGTCTTTTGACATACTAATAAATGATAACCGCATCACAAAATCATAAACTCAATAAATTCAATGCAGAGTATTTCGTTAAATTTAAGTAATTTTACCTTTCGTTACCTTTCTGTGAATAGGTTCTAATTGTCATGTCTAAAATGACCTTTTGGTCGTAAAAGCTTGTATTTACCGCATTCTATCATAAATATGAATTTCAGAATTATCTATGGTTGAATAACTCCGTTTATCAGAATTCCGGAGTCGCACTGCATCAATACACTTTTCTTACTAAAATTATTTGACGACGTTCTTAAATTGTCATCATTTTTACTTTAATATCATTATTTCTCAGTAAGATTTGCTAAAAAATATGCTTAAAATAAGTAATTTGAAACATTTTTACTTGCTCATTATTACAAGTGAATTTTGATCAATCAAAACTTTAAGCGCTCATATCTCAAAACAGTGTCAAGAGCAATTGGAACCCTTTTCAAGAAAGGTGTCCGTTTGATAAAATAAGGCAGAAATCTTTGTAAAAATTTCACGATTTGATAAAGACTGGTTTCGGTAAATTTAGTAACACTCACGATATCAGTTAGAACTTTTTCAAATTAAGGTGTCCATATCAATATTATTGTCAAAGTTTTTTCGACTGAGTTATAATCAAGTGAATGTATACATCTTGTCAAAACTCTTCCTTTCACAGAAAATGATATAACTCAATATATTTTAATTTTCGGGACTCTACGGCAAAAAGACAGAAGTTCAAAGTTAGTACCAGTTAGCCGGCGCAAGGTTAGTCAATCTTCAAACAGGGGTCTCCCCTTTTCCCTAACACACTAACTCAATCGGATTGTTGAGCAAACACCTACTTTTCACTAGGGATGTCAATCGCTTCTTTTTTGTTGATACTTGAGGGATGAGGCACTTTAAAAGCTTTTTTTCTTTCTTCCCTTTGTACTATTCACGGTATCGGATATCGGCGTAGATGTTGTGCTACAGCGTCTTTATTTGCTGTCTTCTAAATTCTAAAGGCATGAAGAATCATACAAAATTTATTAAATACAAAAGCATGTTTTAATTGATATATAAGTTCCCCTTTAAAAGTATTAACAGTAAGGGAGTACGATAAAAAAATATCCTTAATAAGACAGGTTGCTTGACTTTGCTAAATTGATTTCCAATAATTAAGGATTTCGACTGAGGGTGCTTGATAGAATTTCAATATCAAATTTGAATTGTTTAAATTTTGTATTTTTTCATGAGCTTTATCGCTAACGACCCGGGTGTACTTGAACTGAACGGTTCAGTACCTTTCCTTGAATATTTTAAACCCTTCCCAATTGATATCATCTCTTAAGTTAATAATTTTGTAATTTGAACGTCATTAGTAGCATAATTATTTGTTTGCTTTGCTTCTTTAATCCTCTCCTTGCTTTCCGTAAAAAAAAATCCCAAACTACATATTGTAATTTTAAAATATTATAATCAATCTGGCTTCAAAACTTAAGCACACTTTGCGATAGTAATTCCAAAGATGCCTCTGAAGGAGGCGAATCACGTGCCCAAATTTTCAACACAATACTATAAATTGCTTGTTTTAATTCTTTATTTATAAATAATTTTATTTATTTTTGTAGATAAAATTAAATTTAAAAAAAAAAAATGGCATTACAGCTTACGCCAATGCGCCAAATACTCAATTGTGAAAGTCATACGGGATTAACTTGATGATAAATAATGAATCAGTTGTGCACAAAATCAACGATAAATAACATACACCCAGCCCAAGATCTATTTTTTTTCAATTGAAAAAATCTGATCTAGGAATTAACTTTTGTATGAAAAATACTATGTCTTTTTACAAATAATTGATGGTGAACATCGTTTTAATAAAAGTGATCAATGAAGTTAGTACGGCTAAACTTACTGTCTTATTTAAGAAATATAAATTAAAACAGTATTTAGCTTCCCAATATATTTGGTTCAATCGAGAGAGTTTGAATACCAACTGTTTGTCATTGTACAAATGTCACTGTATCGCTGTATCTCTCATCAGTTGATAATGCTTGCCATGAGCGAAACCGGTCCTGATCCAATAAATTTGATGTGAAATAAGTTATTAACAAAAAAAAAAACATATTGAGAGAATTAGGATAGCGGGCTGACATCCCTGCTTCGCGTAGGAAAAAGTTTCAGAGCTTTTGCAAACACACAGAGCGCGCACCTTGTCGAACAACTTTCGCCGAACTTTTTGTAATTTATTCCCGACGCGGGAACAATACAAAGCTTCCGGTGATAATAAATCATTTCCATTTCTGATTTAGCGAAAAAATAATAATACTCCGTCTTGTTGAAAAGTTGCCGAACGTCGGAGGTCTGAGGTGACTTAGAATGAGTCAATTAAGGAAAACGACAGGAGAGCTTTTGCGGGAAAGCAACTTGATCAAGAGATACGCTTTCGGTTTGTTTCAGGGAAACATACTTTTGAGTGTAACACGAAAAATTTTCGCTTTGAAAAAATACCCTCGTCATCGATAAACTCTCGATTGCATCAATGTTGTCAACAGATTTTATACGTTGATTGAATTTGCGTATACTTGGTAGAACTCTATTAGAACACAGTGAAGAAATATCAATGTATTTTTATAAACGATTGTATGCATTTACGGTCGTAGCGAAACCAGTCATGATAAATATATTTTATAATAAGTACAAAAAAATTGTGTTTTACTTTTACAAATTTAATGTTAAGGGTACTTCAATAGGGACGCTCTAAATATGTTACTTTGTCCTGCTGAGTAGATTATTCATTGTTTAGTGGCCAAATTTGAGTCAACCAGTTTGGTAAATAATCGGCCAACACCTACCTGTACGTCATCAAAATACAATATCTAGTGAAAACATTGCTGCTGTGTGTGAAAGTACATAGCCCATTTTATAATGAATGGATATTGGCAGACATTTGATGCTATATTCCATATTTAATGCCGTAAAATATACTTACAAATGAAATTAAAACTTAGTCGAAATCTCACAAACAACTTGTTTTATTTATATTTCAAAACTAAGCGTCCTTATAAAAAGACTATTTATTTTCACCAATTATTTATGGTGAGCACTTTTTAAATAAGAAGTTATTGAATCGCTTGAATTTTTTTGACTTTCGCCTGATCGGCTGATCAATGACACTGTCATTAATTGAGATGTTTATTTTCAGCAGTATTTTTTTTATGTTTCGATATATGTATATTATAATACAGTGGTACCTCTAGATACGAGTTTAATTTGTTCCGTAACTTTGCTCGTATGTCAAAGCATTTTTTTCCATTGAAATATTACTTATCCGTTCCATCCCCAATTGTAGAGCTATGTCTTACGTATGAGATTTATTGGTTGTGCAAAAGAGATGGAGCGAAGTATGTTTTTTATTTGGTTCATAGCGTTTGACAGTCAAAGTAGAATCCAATACCAACACAGATATACTTAAACGGATTTGCCATCAATACATTCATATGCACCCTTTCCACACATACGCAAAGCGCACACAGATACCAGGCCATTCCTCGTATCTTAAATGTCCGTCGTATTTCAAAGCAAAATTTCGCTAGCTCGACGGCTGTATCTCGTATGTTAGGGCACTCGCATCTCGAGTTACCACCGTATTTATTGGTCAAATGCATGGCGCATTGAGTCAGCCTTTAAGTGGTCGATTTATGTAACTCTACGGCTCTGCGTGATATTTTTAAGGATTGCGTATAACGTGCTTATGACACTACTTATTTTATGGTATTCCTAAAGTAGACATTTTTTATCACCAGATTTTCTTAGTATTATTATTATTATTTTTTTCCATATCCGCTCCCTATTCGGAGCATATGGCCGCCACACGGTGCCTCCAAGATTCTTTCTGTCTCCCGCCAACCTCCTCGCATCTTCCCAGGTCATCCCGGCGTCCCTTATTCTCACAAGAGTACATCCTATGGATGGTCATCAGAGGCCTTCCGCGGCGTCGGGATCCATCAGGTTGATAGAAGAGGCAGGCAGGATTCAGGCTCCCCTGGGGCATCCGCAGCACATGTCCAAGCCAGGTCCATCGTCGCCTTTTAATTTTGGACGTAATAAGGGGCTGGTTTGTCCGCTCTCTTACCACCGTATTCCTGACAAAGTCAAACCACTGTACTCCTAGTATTCGCCGCAGGCATCTGTTTTCGAAGCACAGTATACGGTTACCCTGTGCTTTTGTGATGTGCCATGACTCGCAACCGTAAAGCAGCACAGTCAGTATGCATGCGTTGAACAAGTGGCACTTGGTTCTGACCGAGTACAGCCGTGAGTCCCAGACTTTCAGCATTGAATTAAATGTTGCTCCAGCTATCGCTAATCGGATCGCGAGCTCATTACGCGGGTTGCCATCTCCCGTGATGTGTACTCCCAAGTACCTAAAACCATAGATAGTATTATAGAAAAGTTTTTAAATTAAACGATATGTTTTTACTCAAGTCAATTTCTATACGTTCGTTTTTATTCGTAAATGTATTTAACAAGATAAGTCAATGAATGATACATCAAAACATTCTCGTTTGATTAATATTCAATCCGATTGTTGGAAACGGATTGAAAATTTAATCTCAAGTATGTTATCTACTATCATACAAATGAATATTTCGAAAAACAATTTATCTTAGTTAAAGGACGTCGAGATTATTCTGTAGAATCTGCTTTATGATGTTATCAATCATGGCGCTTAGAATTTATTTCACATCTATTTATAAGGCCGTTGAAGTAGTTTACATACAAGGCTTAACATATATCAAAAACATAAAGCTGTTTATTGAAGGAATGTTAAAAGCAAACTAATGGAGTGAAACATAACTCATAGTCACCTTGATTTTTGTAACCAAATCAAGTCAGATATTCGTAAAAAAAAACATTTTGAGTGTTATTAAATTTACTGAAACCAGTCCTTATCAAATTTGTAGGCTGTTTACAAAAAAATTATGCTTTATTTTAAAAATACTAGTATTGCTACCCGGCTTCGCTCGGACTAAGCGACCAATAATTATTTAATGTTATATCATTCCCAAAGAATTACAGACCCACAGACACACACACATACATACATACATACGCCGTTTCGGTTTTATATATAAGATTGTATCATTACGTCTCTTCCAAGAATGGACAGTTACTTATTTTAAGAAATATGTATATGATAAAAATATATATTTGCATACATGGCAGTTTAATTGCCCGGTTCGTGGTGAACATCGTTGGCTACCGTATTTAACCGTCTGGGTTCGATTGCTGGTACGAGCAGATTTTTAAGTCAATAAATCGATTCAGCTTCGAGACAATGGGTGTTTGTGTTGTTAAAAAAATCCCCTTCTGACCCCTAAGAGCCACGCATGTCCTGTTTCTCCTGTCCTAGTCCTCGTTTCCTCCCCATCCCTACTGCCTTCGAATAATAGAGGCTGAACAGCTGAGTAACAGGCAGCTCTCGTTGAAAAATGAATGTTGAGATACACTCAGTGAGGAGACCATATGCTCCAAGTTGGAAGTGAACATTATGGAAACCATGTCTACTTAAAGTTTAACAAGAATTTACACGTGTCAGGACGATGTCTCAAACCTTATGCTCCACCCACCTTTATCCTACAATAATTTCTTCAACAGTGGAGGCAAGGTTTCGGTTTTATATATAAGATGTACATACCTACACGAAAAATATTGCCAATTAATCATCTTTACCAATGCGGCCCTTGGACTATCTGAGAATTGATAATATTGCCTTTCTCCCAATAATGCTATGCATATATGCTTTAAAATAAACATTGAATCAAACGGATATCTCCTAATTTTTATCACAGAAAGATTAAAAATAAACAAATGAAATATACCTAACATTTATAAATCAATTATCTGTACTCAATTGAAACAAGCTTTTGATATTCGGGAATAAACTTCCGTTTTACCAGAGCACACTTCCGGTATATATTATCCCTTTAAAAGGCTATCATACTTTTTGGTAAAAGCACACATACAAATGATTTTTCGGAATAAAGCAATCAAAATGAGTGATGAACTTTTATAGCGCCAGACAGTTGCACGGGCTGAAAATTCAGCCTAGCGAAGTTTCTATGAGCTTTCACGTCAGTTGATGACTCGTCACTTCTTTTTAGCTTTTTATTTGTTTTGCGCTGTCATAGAAACAGAGTGAATGCAATATCGCTAACGACTTTCATACATATTTTTTCCTTCGCTCCACACAAATGCACAGGAACTTTTTCAAATGCTTCTCTTTTGCATTGACTGGCACAATCAACCGCTTCTCTACGCTTTATTTTTAGAAAGTTATAATTATCACGGTGCACTAACTTTGATTTTTTTTAAAATACAAAATAATTTAATATATACAAAAAATGTTGTTATATATTAGAAAATAATAAAACGTTGTATTTTAGTTCTGCAAAAATTATATACTGTATAGTTGGCATCTACATATTTCAGCATACGCCCTCACCAGAAGTACCTAGCTCCAAGCTTGCTAAAATATATTGCTCTTTTTACACCGTGTTATAATGGAGTGCTACCAAGCAAATTCCAATTCAATTAATATTCTTAAAATAAATCTACCGGTTCCACAATGGAGAATTTCGGCTGTTCCACAATGGAGAAGGTGCTTGACTGAATTTTATTACCAAATATTTGTACTTTTCCGTGAGCTTTGTAACTAACAACGCATATTACGCATTTCAGCATAGTCGGCAGTTCAAGTGCAGTGAGGATTCTTGCCCGCTCCCAACTTGTAGCATTTGGGCTCCTCACGGATATTATCTCAACAATTTTTTCTAAGAGAAATACTTCTTACTCAGTTGCTCAACCTCTCTTTATCAATGAGAGTAGGGATCGAAAGGAAGACAAATAGGATGGGACACAGGACTAGTGGTTAACTAACTAATCGCTCTCACTGCGTGCCTCTTTTTCGGATAGGATAGGAAAGGATTTGTAACAACACAAGCCAGTGCCTTCGAATACAATCGAATTATCAACTGAAAAATTCGGTTCCTACCGGAAGCCAAGGACGTTAACCACTGCGCCACGGACTGAGTGTATATCTAATATAGTATTTAATTATTATATAATATAATATGTTATTTTTTTATCATTTGCTGATATTAAATACCAAAACAAACTTGTGAACAAAGTTGATGTTTCTTTCATTATCAATTGAAACAATCCAAACATACTAATTATTGGCAAACTTTGAGGCTGATATCGTATAGCATTGCAAATTATCAAAATAGGTATAGATGGGTAGATGGAGGCTAGAGTGGGGTGTGGGGTTACTAAGCACTTCCTGTTTGCAAAGACTGATAAGTACACATTGTCTGTTTGAGTCAACTTCGCAAAATATATAACACTATCAATCAAATTTAAAACTTTGTGATGGAATTTAACCTCGCAGGGGTATGAAAAAGCTTAGGTTTATTTAATGTAAATTGAATTTATATTAGCTATCAACAAATATTTAAAAAATAATTTATGTAGAATTAAAATGATATAGATGTCTGTAAGGCCTGTGGTGCAATGGCTAACGTCGTTGGCTTCCGTGACGGACTTAACGTGCTCAATTTCCAGTACGAAGAGTTATGAGAAGTTTCAAGAGATTTTTCAGTTGGTCATTTTGGCATGGCTGTTTACGTTTTACAAAAATATCTCCCCACCCAACCGATCTTGTAAACGGGGAGTAGCGAGGGCGGCCTAATTACTTATCCTATCCAAGACTTTTCTATCCCTACTCTCATCAAACTAAAGAGAGGATAGGCGACAGGGTTACAAGTATTTCTCGTAGATAAAAAGAGCTTTTGTTTTATAGAGTTGATCTATAAATTCACTGGTAAATCAATCAGCCATATTTTTAAAGCTCTATTGAAGCTTAAACGGCGCCCGACTTAAGCGCGTCAACGTTAACGACAATAGCGGGCAATACCTATAAGATTATATTGAATTGTTGACTGCCCATTTATAGAAATTCAATAATGTGTCTGCTAAAGTTATATCTTAATTACTTAACATGCATCTCAATATCAAAAATTGTTAGACATAATTCCTATTTATTATTGTGCGCTAGTGACCCGCGCGCTAACGTCGCTGCACCGTTTAAATTTGAAATGATTGCTAAAAATAAGAGCACACCTATCTAACACCTAATATTACTATTAGTACATTTATTATTAAAGTTAAAATTACTTTCCACTATTCCACGTATTGTGTTACTAATTAGTACACGTGTTTCGTCCCTTTCCGATGCATCTTCGAGCTTACTATAAAGAGGTGAAACTCGCGTCACAATAAAAAACACAATACATACGTTTATAAAACATTTATTTCAAAAAAAGTACAGCATTAAACGTTCATGTGGAAGATGTACCAAAAAATGTATTCCACTACTTTTAATACTTTTAATACAATAAAAATAAAAACACATTTTTACTACTCAAATTTTAGTGTGAGGTCAGTTTTGTTGAGAACGAATATTACTCGGGTATTTTTCAAAATTTGAATTGGAGTCTCTTGTCCTGATTATTATTATTTTTTTCTAAACCGGTATTTTGGCACAGCCCTGGCATAATATTAACATAAATCTAATATTTCTCTCACAACCGTTCGGTATTGTTGAACCTTCAATAATGGATAGGTATATTACAACAACAGCCGTGTTTGAAGGAATAGTAAGTACAATTAATTTGAAGATAGATAAAGTCAACACTCGTAATCAATTCATATATCTGATCAGCTTTTGACACATCGTCACCTTACTTTGAAAAGGTTCTAACTGCCCTTGATATTATTTTGAGATATGATCGTTTGAAGCTTCGATTGATTAAAATTCACTTGTAAGAATGAGCAAGTAAAATTGCATCAAATTACTTATTTTAAGCATATTTTTCACAACTCTTGCTGAGAAATAGTGATCTTAACCGAATGGCTGCCATAGATGTCTTAAGACGCAAAATTTTCCGTGAACGGTACGGCACGCCAATCATACAAAAAATGACGTCTTAAGACGCTTACTTTAAGCGGGATTTTACTAATTAAAATTAATTGTAACTGATGAGTCATAAATATTTTAATTTTGTTATTATGGATAAATGACGGCGCAATCGCATCGTAATCGGCAAGTTTTTACAAATAAACGTTTAAAAAAGGATATATTTAGAACGTTTTATTTTTACAATAAAATTCGTGGCGTGTGAGTTACCGCCATACATGCACATGCACTGTCAGTTAAAAGATTAAATATCTACGAACTAAGCCAAATAAATTAAGTAAAAAAAATATTCAGATGCAGTGCAACTTCAGAATTCTGCTAACTCTATTATTCAACCATAGATAATTCTGAAATTCATATATCAGGAAGAAATTTTCAAAAGTGGACAATTCCAAAATATTTTTTTTCAGCTGCCAGTTTTAGATTAAACTTTTCTCACATGGACTCTTTTTATTCACATGGAAAAGTTTGAAAGTTTACACATTATCCGTAATTCTATAGTTTACAACATATTTTAAAATTATTGATAGTTAACACAAATTTATGAGGAAAAAATATCTCACATTATCAGTGTTTCAAAAATGGATTTGTCCACTTTTGAAAATTACCTCCTGATATATGATTTTTTTTTTTTAATCACGTCCGTTCCAAACTTGGACCATATGGACTTCTCACGGAGTTTATCTCAACATTTGTTTTTTTCTACGAAAACTGCGTGTTACTCAGTTGCTCAACCTCTCTTTTTTCGAAGAGAGTAGGGTTTGAAAGGATACGAGGACTAGGACAGGACTAGTGATTATTTAATCGCTGTCACTATGCGTCGCTTTTGGGATTGGAATGGTGGGAAGGGATTTTCAACAACACAAACACCCAAGCCTTTGAACAGATTTATCGACTGAAAAAATCCACTTGTACAGGGAATCGAACTCGGGCGATCCGGCACGCAAGCCAACGCCGTTGACAAATAAAAACTTTTCCGATCAAAATGTAATTTTAGGTGAAAATTACAATTATAACCTTTTCAAAGTAAGGTAAAGGCATCAGTACTTTGAAGCCGTATCTTAGACGTGAACATAACAAAGCAGGCAGATATATCATGCTGATACATTATTCTATGGTTATCTACTCAGAAGTTTTGATACATATTATTAATATGAGATATCTCAAAACAAAAACAGATAGCTTCCCATTTTGTCAAAATCTATCAATAAATACGTTCATTAATTTATTCTTATATAGTGTTATTTCACATAATATTTCACGGTATAATAATTTATGAAATTGAATTATGAATGCCATTAGTTAAATATTTTTTAAAGTTAAATATGGTGCTCACTTTTATGGCAGTATAATAACTAAGCAAATAGGCAGTCAATGCAACGACTTACTGCTTATTTACAAAGGAATAAGATCCATTTCACATCAACCTTTTTTTATAAATTCTAAATACTTTTTCAAAATTTCGTCATTTAATTCCTTCTTGCGTGGAAAGTATTTTGCATAAAATAACGATTATAATGTTGGGGTGTTATTGAATATATTTATTAAATATCATAACAAATATATAATAGCACTCGGCAGTAAGGGCTTAAAATTAACGCTTTACAAAATGTACCCTAAAGAAAATTCTGAAATTTGGGCGGCAGTTAATTTATGGAAAATTTCGGTAAATATTTTGTTATATTATACATCTTTGTTGATTAGGTATACTTTTAAAAAGCACTCCACTTAACTTCTTCTTTTTAAAAAAGATATGAAGGCTGACATTTATCGTTTAAAATAGTAAACATTTACAATAAATTCGATTGTTATTTATTTACTGAAACTCTAGATTAAAGTTTAAACTCTCTAACAGTATATACGTGTGTATGATTCGATAATTTCGACTTAACGGGCCTGATGGAATTTCAATGAAAAATTTGAATTGATTTTTCTCGATAACGACTCTGGTTTCGCCTTTCGACATCATCAAGCACTTCAAGGGGTCGAACGAACTTAAGCCGACGGGTCGGGTTAGATAAAACTCATGGAAAAGTACCGAATTCAAACGATTCAAATCTTAATATAAAATTTTAAATAACTTTGATTATTCCACGTATCGAATATACAATACGTGGATTAATCAAAGTTTTGAAAGTTAAAATGAACTTCCACAAAGTTACAATCGAATCCATCGAAAAGGTGCAAATCAATTACAAATAAAAAAAAATCCCAATATTTAAGTTATTTAAATGCAGAAAAACTGGGTCAAACTTACCGAAATATGTTTCTTGTAAGTCGTGACAGCAGTCATTTTAGTGATTTTATCATGTATTTAAGATGTAAAAAAAACACATCCAGATTTTAAATCGCTATCTAATTCTTTATGTTCCCTTATTATTTCATTGTTTTCGTAGTTAACTGAAGGAATTTATTAAGAATGAGCTTTTAGAGGGCAACACATATTTTACGATTTGAGCTCACCCTTTCTCGTAAAGGGATGAGTTTTTAAGTTGCCAATCAAAATAAGAAATCACATCCCCATTCTCAGTAATCCCAGTAGGGTTATTTCTAGGAATACAGCGATCCTTTATGGATTCTAAAACCTAAAGAATCACTCAATGTTGGCAGTATATGAGAATTTACACCAGACGAGGCAGGCATGTTTGCAGATAGAGACTCCAATTACTTGGCATCTCAACTACTGAGTATCGAGTATTAAAATTGTAAAATACTCGAGTAGTTTCAGATGTACCAATATATATATTATTTATTCGAATTTTTCTATATAAAACAGGGCTGTGGAGTCGGAGTCGTCGCGGCGTTTTGGCCGGAGTCTTACTAATTTCGAAAAGAACTTTTTATTTTTGCATTTAATATGTCAAATTTGACTTTTGACCGCATTGATAGGGTTGATATTTAATTGAATACACATAAATAGGAAAAGAAAGGAAACAAAGTGACGATATTAACCATTTTTTAGTCGGAGTTGGAGTCGTATTATCGGTCAATGTCGGAGTCGTGGTTTTGGGAAATGCTGGAGTCGGAGTCGGACTTTTTTTTACCGACTCCACAGCCCTGTTATAAATAGATGATAAATACATTAATAAGCTTTTTTAATTTTATTAGTACATACATTTATTTCAATTTATAAAAGGTATAGTTCAAAAATAGTAGACTCTCGTCATCATAAACTTGTCATTGATAAGATAAGTCAGTAGGACCCAAAGCAAAAGAAACAAAAAACAATCCAAAATACTTGAGAATTGAGTACTTGAAAAATGGACGAGTTTACTCGAGTATCGAGTATTCGATACTCAAATTGGGGTCTCTAGTTGCAGTAATCTCACAAAGTCTCATCCATGCTTCTGTCTTCTTCTCTCTACCTCTCCGTGCGTTTCAAAACGTCACAACGTCTCTCAATGACTGCTGACTAGAGACCAATTCGAGTATCGAAAACTCGAGTATTTTAAAAAATATATTTGAATGTATTTTATAAATGAAGGTTTTTTCCAAATTGTACCTATTTAAAATTTGAAACGTTTAATTTTCCATTATTGTTGAACGAAATGTTTTATAAATTGAAATAAATGTATTAATGAAATTAAATAATCTAATTTATTTTTTATATGCACAAATTTGAATTGATATATATTTTGGTACATCTGAAACTACTCAAGTATACTCGAGTATTTTAAAATTTTCCTACTCGATACTCGAGTAGTTAAGATGTCGAGTAATTGAAGTCTCTAATAGACACCAACACCCTTTTGGTAATTTTCCAGGCGAACGTAACTAAATTATTTACTTTACTTCGAAACTCGAATTGGAGTCTCTAGTGTCTAGCATTCGATATAATTTAAAATAATTTTTTAATGTTTGTGACTGTGATTTTTAATAATACCTGTGTTTGTAATAATCTAGGTATATACGGTGGAAGAGATACGCGTGGTGGTGTGGGATTCCCATGATTTATAGTCATCGATTTATGACGATCGTTCAAGGGATGGTGGGGTATGATAAATGTGTGTGCGTGTGTGTGTGCTCGCAGGGGGGATGTTAGGGACAAATTGACGTAGTTTGATAAATTACTCTTTTTATAATTATGACGAATCGTTGAAAAAATTTTACGTTTCGTGATAATATACAGAGGAAAAAATATTTTTAGTATTCATTACGCTTTTGCTTATTCAATTTTTTTTCACTATCTGAGTTTAGTTAGACAATAAAATACTCGCTGAGTATTACCTACATAGAAATAGAATCCTCTAGTAAGAAAATACAACATTGATTCATTGTATACTTTTAAGGTGTTCACTGCCAATACCTGGTGGATTGGCAGTGTATTAAAAAATAATAACACATTTCTCCAGGGCTGTGGAGTTGGAGTCGTGGAGTCGGAGGCTTTTGGCCGGAATCGGACTCGAAATCGTCGCGGGGCTTTGGCCGAACTCTTACTCGGAGTCGGAAATTTTAAAAAGTTTGAACTTTTTATTTTTGCATATAATATGTTAAATTTGGATATTGGCCTAATTGGTAGGGTTTATGTTAAATTAAATACACATAATTAGAAAAATAATGAAAAAAAAGTGACGACATTAAACTTTTTTTAGTCGGAAGTCGTGGTTTTGGTCAATGTTGGAGTCGGTGTCTCGGAGTCGAAGTAGTGTTTTTGGTAAATTATGGAGTCGGAGTTGAACTTTTTTTTACCGACTCCACAGGCCTTCGATTTTTCAATTGATTCATTGTTTGTATTATAATATATTGTTATAATGATATTGACTATCAAATTGGTCTATTTGGTCCTGTAGTAATAGTTAAGCATAACGTTCACATAAATCTGGACTCAAGTCACAACAAATAGTATTTTTTTACATATAGGCGATATAATATTGTAATTATATTTTTAGATATCTAGGCTTATGTACTTAATCGCTTAGCAGGCTTTTTCCAAATCCTAAGATAGCGTTATCTTATCGCGTATGGGCAGTGGTATTGGAATTCTGGCAATTAGTAGCGACAATACAAATGGTTTTCGGCCAGTAATAATCTGACTTATGTTCTTTTTTATTTAAATTTGACGAAAGAATGAGACAACCTGATCGTGCTCGTGCTTATTCCAGACGCGTGATATCAAAACTGTGAACGCGACTTCTTATATACACCTTTTAATGTAAAAAGCATCCATTTGATTTGGAACGTTCGTTGAAAGAAGCGCGTTTGAGATAAGATAACGTAATCTTATAGCGTATGGGCAGTGAAGTTTTAATCCTGACAATTGGTAGCGACAGTATAAATGGTTTTCGGCCAATAATAATCCGACTTATTTTCTTTTTTATTTTATTGCGACGAAGCTAGTCGATCAAAATCATATTTTTTAGTGAAAAGGGTGTAAAAAAACAATGATTTAAGAATACCAAAAGTTTACACAATGTATCACTAATATTAAGATGAATATTTAAGATAAAGTGGCAGTGGTGGTAAACTGTCTTACCCGCCGGGACGGAGATGTTTATTAAATAGCAATCGTGTTATTAAAAAAATAACTATCGCCATTACTAACATTGTTTCCAATTAATAGAGTAATCACTAACCTGTCTGATTGATTGCAGCTCATTAGTTTATTAGTTTAATAGTTTGTAATGTTTAACGTCATTAGAAGTATGTTTATTTGTTTGCTTTGTTTCGATTCTATAACCCCCTCCCTTGCTTCCTTTAAAAGGGAAAAATCCCAATCTGATTGATTGCAGCTCATTAGTATTATAATTTTATTGCTTTGGTTTGATTTTATCACCCCTTCCATGCTTCCTTTAAAAGGAAAAAAACTCGAAATCTATTTTGTAATTTCATAATTAAAAAAGTTAGAATCAATCTTGCTTCATAACTTAAGCAAACTTTGCGAGTGTAAGTCTGAAGATGCCTCTGAAAGAGGCGAAACACGTGTCACAGTTTGTAGCACAATACGTGGAATAATCAAAGATGTTTTATACTAACTATCTACATGGTCAAAATTTGTTCAATGGTGCCACGTTTCTATTCAATTCAACCGGCGTTTGCATCTCTCAAGCCGAGATTATTCATTAAAAGTTTGGTTTTCTACTCACCTCCCCTTTCAAAGTAAGCACCGTAGGTACAACAATTATTATTAAATGAAGAAAGGCGAGCGGTGAATACCAGATGATTAATTGTTGTGTTTAGTGGGCCACAATTGGAATGGATCTGTCCGAAGACACTATCATTGCCAAACACTTGCGGGCGCAAACTAATTGTCTACCTATACCTTGGTAAGCGGTGATTTATTATAGATGCTAGCGGGACATACGTAAGATTTCTTTATTAGACTGGCAAATGAAATGGATGCAGACGTGATCACTTGATTGGTAACAGATATATTAAAATAAATCACTTTCAACACTTGCCTAACCATGCAGCGTGACAGTCAGTCAACTAGGGACTGCAATTACTCGACATCTCAACTACTCGAGTATCGAGTAGTACAATTTGAGTATACTCGAGTGGTTTTAGATATACCAAAAGGTATATTATTTGCTCAAATTTGTGTACATATATCAATAGATGATAAACAAATAAATAAACTTATTTTATTTGATAAGTATATTTATTTCAATTTATGAAACCTATATTTCAAAAATAATAGATAATTAAACGTCTCAAATTTTCATTTGGTTCGAAGTTTTGCTTTTTTACTCCCGCAGTAGAAAAAACGGTTTCTGTTGCTGTGGACATCGAATTAAAAGTTAACAATCAATTAAATAGTGCTATCTAGTTTTTCTGTCGCTGTTAAAAACAAAATTAAATTTAAAAATAAACCTTCATTTATAAATTACGAGTATTACTCGAGTATTTTTCAAAATTACTCGAGTATCGAATACTTGAAAAATGAACGAGTATACTCGAGTATCGAGTACTCGATACTCAAATTGCAGTCTCTACAGTCGACCCATGGTACGCGCGGCCCTTGTTTGCCACTTTGGCCCGTGAATTTTTCCTAAACATATGTTAAAATGTTGAATATTTGAAAGTATAGGGATTGAAAAAATACATTGAAAGTTAACGAAGTTAAAGCAGATTTATATAATGAAAAATCAAAATGGTCAACTAATGTTACTCGACGGTATGACACGCTGTTTTTGTGTATGGAGTGTTACGGCCAGCAGCTTTTAACATCAAATTGAGTATGATCTACCACAAGGTATATACAACAATTGGTGCTAGAAATACACTAAGAGTTAAAAAATATACAAATTACCTAAATGGTATTTAAGTGTTCACGACTTCTAACGTACAATGGAAAATCATCATTTATCACAAGTTTATATTACACACCATATTTTTAAAAATCAGCAAGCAAAAATAATATGTGTTTAAGTAAATTATTTGTGTCAGCATGGTATAAAAAGTAATGATAACAAATATTTAATTTGTATTCAAAATGTTCAATTTTAGTTACCAACTCATTCATTCAGTTGGTCCCTGTGGTCTAGTGGCAAGAACTTTGTCCTAGCGATCGGGGGGCCCGGGCTGAATCCCCGGCAAGGTCAGATTTTTTCAATTGAAAAAAAAAGAGATCTTGGGGTGGGTGTATGTTACTTATTGTTGATTTTGTGCACAACGGATACATTATTTACCATCAAGTTAATATCGTATGACTTTCACAACTCAGAATATTTGGCGCATTGGCGTAAGATGTAATGCCAAATATTTTAAAAAAAATTCAATCGTAGCACATACATATTTAATCATATCAGTATCAATAAAAACAAAAAACAATACTTGGCATTCAAGTTTAACTTTTGCCAGCCCGAGAGTGAAATAGTCAACCACTACTGCAATTTTATCTTAAATATCCATCTAAATATCAGTGATACAATGTGTAAACTTTTGGTATTCTTAAATCATTGTTTTTTACATCTTTTGCAGTATGTAAAAATATGATTTTAATTGACTAGTTTCGTCGCAATTAAATAAAAAAGAAAATAAGTCGAATTATTATTGGCCGAAAACCATTTATACTGTCGCAACCAATTTCCAGGATTATAAATTCACTGCCCATACGCGATAAAATAACGTTTTCTTATCTTAAACGCGCCTCTTTCAACATACTATCCAAATCAAATGGATGCTTTTTAGATTAAAAGGTGTATATAAGAAGTCACGTTCACAGTTTTGATATCACCAGTCTGGAAATAAGCACGAGCACGATCAGGTTATCTCATTCATGCACGACTTTAAAATATAAATAGTTTTAGAAAAATTGTCGATTTTTATGTATATATATTTTTTAGGACGATGTATAAAGATACGATAAAGCATAATATAACATTTTTCAAATGCAATCTATGCCAATAAAGCCAAAACACTGGGGTATTTTTAGTCCCCCCCCTTCGGATCACAAGCTATTTTTCAAGGACCGTCTTTTGAGGGTTAAAAAAAATTGCCAGATATCTTTCAATAACTTTTTAATGCTACCTGAAATCAATCCACTGTCAAAATAACAGTCTTGCCAAAGGTCTCAAATATTCATTTTCAATAATCCTTCATTTGATACATATTAACGTTTCAGTCAATTGAACTCAACCCTCTAATTATCTGAACGCTATGGTAATAATTTTACCACTGCACCACATGCGTAGAAATGCACAATACACATTGTTGTTTCGTTATAATATTATATTAACAAGATAATTTTCATACCATTTTATAAATTAACGTAAAAGTGTTATTTAAATTTCACATTTATACTCGTGGTTTTAAAAAAGTTAGTTTTTACGAGCAAAGTGTATAAATGTGAAACCTTAATCTGAACATGCCGAATTATTATCACCCACAAAGTTACGTAGATGAGGTTGGATGGAAATTTGGAATAATTGTCAAACAGTAATGCTAAAAGCTTTCAGCGAATGAAATGAGCTTTTGCGAACAACGCGAATAACATTTCATAACATAGGAAAAGTTATGGTTTTGCAAAAATTTTCTTTATCACGGTTTATCACTGTTCTTTATTCGATTTATTTGATTAATTTAAATTCTATATCTAAAACATCAAGATCAATGGTTTTTTGTTCGTATTTGATGCGTTGCCATACCGTTGATCTGATTTCAATGAAACCTGACCTTTGCTTGCAATTGCGCGGAGGATTTTGGCAATGGAGTTTTAAATTAGTTTACAGTTGGTAGGTATTTTATATAAAATCAATGTTTTTTTCATATTTTAGCACTGCCATATCGTTCATTTTGACAACTTATTGTTGCACTTGTCTATATATATAAAAATGAATGTCTGTATGTATGTCCGCTATGGACTACTAAACCGCTCGACCGATCGATGTGAAACTTTACAAATTGATTGAGTACACTTCCGCAATGGTTTCTGGCTTACCAACCCTTCCCCCTAACCACCCCCCAACCACCCCCCAACCTCTACGCCCAATTTTTTTTTTTTAACTTTAAGAATTTTTCGAGTTCACTTCTTCCAAGGTTTTTGGCATACCTCCCCCATACGCTCCTCAAACCCCACCCCGCCAAAAAACCCCCCTCCCCCCAAAAATTGATATCTATTTTTTACAAATTTCTCGAGTACACTTCCGCGAAATTTTCTGGCGTACACCCTCTCCCCCACCCCACCCCCCCAATCCCCCCTACAATTGCTGGCGTAGCAACGCGCGCAGAGTACAGCTAGTTTCATATAAAAATGAATATCTGTTTGTTTGTCCCGTATGCGTTCCTATACTGTTCATCCGATTGCGATAAAACTTTGGTGACTTGTTGTGACAACGTTCGCGACGGTTTCTTAACTATCTATCTTTCTATGCACATAAAAATGAATGATTGTGTGTATGTATGTACCGTTTGCGTTCCTATACCGTTCATCCGATTGTGATAAAACTTTAATGATTTGTTGTGTGGATACCTTCGAAAGTTTTGTAATGGCGGCTTTGCACGGACCAGGTTGACGACCCGTGACGTATATAAACATGTATACAGCTTTTCTGTTTTAAAATTTCCTAATGACATTATAATTAAAAATTACTTTGACGTCGCTTCAAAGCTGAATTGCTATGGTAGCATTTTGTTAAATTTTAATTGACTTTCGCGTAATTAGTTTTGATTGGTAATGTCCAAACGTTGTAATTAGTTAATTAGGTGTAATTTAAAAAAATATATTCATCCATATATATGTACGCTAACACTAACTTATTAAAAAGTATAGAATGCTTGGGAAAATGCATATGCGAAGATAAATGAAGTGAATCGTATATTTAAAAAAAAAGAACTGAACCTTCCTTCACATACATTTTGTGATGTAAATGTGGAGCTCGAAGAAGATCTTTGGCCTAATTCTTTTCGTAACAGTTGGGCTTGTATAGGAAAATTGCGTATCTTTACTGTAAATAGTTTGGCAGATAATTTGTGAATTGACCCATTTGAATTAAAGCACGGTTAAAAAATATGTTTCCAATCAAGAATTTATTTATTTACTTATCACAATCCTATTTATTATTCTCCAAATTGTAATATTTCGTGTACTTGCAAGTGTACCATCTTTGGAACAGCGGGTTGGTCGTGGAGAATAAATTATTTGCTGCGTTATGCATTGACGACAGCATCTTATATTAAAACTTATTGTATTAAAATAAAAATAAAGTTGCAAAACAGGAGCTTGTGTTTAATGTTGTAAAACAAAGCCAAATATTATACATAAAATGGTAATGAATTTTTCAATTTATATTCTTTAATGTGTCCTCATTTTACAACAAAAAAAAGACCAATACCCTCGGAAATTGTACTTTAATAAAATATTTTCGCCTTTCAATAATGGACAAGCAACTTACATGTAATATTTTTTTGACGTGACAACGTCTTATAAATCGATGAACGCCCGCTGCACGCACGAAAAAACATGACTCATTGTCCCGTTTGTCGCGTTACGCCGTAGGCAAGCGTGCGAGCGAGAGCGCGGATAAGCGATAGAGAGGCACGATCGGCCTACCGTTCGGATTGTGCCGCATCTATCTCTCTTCCACTCGATTGGTCGATGCGTCTGAGTAGAAAAGAGACAGCGGCAGCACACAACTTATACACCTACAGTACCTACACGTGATCTGTTTATAACTGTTTATAAAGTGAAGTGAAATGTTAATGTGGTTTGACACATTACAGTTGAAACACTCCCATTCATTTCCTACTTTTCCTATCACCGACCTATCTTTAACAGAATAACACAGATTGGAAGACGTCAAATATCACACATGTATAAAAGTTGTAAATAAATTGCTAAAAGCACATTGTTACTTGTAAATAAACTGTTCATCAAAGTAATAAACATATTTGAATTAATGAGTGCGAATAAAATATATCAATAAAAAATTGTAGATTTCATTTCACTCCTTCTTCGTATCCATACAAAATAATGATAATTTAATAAAAATGATTCCATTTTATTCATAAAAGTATGCAATCATTTCATCAATGTTTTCTTATGACGTCTATTGACAGGGAATTGGAAGCCCTAGTGTCAAGTATGAAACTTTAGTGACTAATCTAAAATCAGATGAAACAAATTGTGAGAAGTTAAAACAAGACAATTATTTATGACTATTCGTCATAAATAATTGTGAGGTATCTTAACAACTTCTAAAATATAGCTTTTCATTTAATATATTCCATTCTTATAAGCTCACTGTAACGAGCTTTAACAAAGTTTGTGTATTATTAATGCTTTAACATTTATAAACAAACAATGGAGGCCTTCAAATTTCTAAAGGCTATGTAATCTCTACTCGTCGGCCGGGTCATTATTTAAGTTCACACATTAGCCTCATGATGATAACGCCTCCTTAATGCCTTGGCTGAAAGACTTGGGGTAGAATCTCTGCTGAACTAAATCTTTGAAGGATAAAGAGAGAAAGTATTCAGCTTTCTAGCAAACATAACTAACTGCCCATAATAAATAATCTATTGAATTCTAGCAAATCGGAACCTTTAATAATATCGCGATGATTGGTTTCGATAGTGTGAATGTTATCTGAAAATGTTTCATTTAATTATTTTGAACGTTCAAAACGTACGCTCACTCTATTAAGGTGTGTACTGTTAATACTTGGTGGAATGGCATCATAATAAAAAAAGACATTAATATGTATTTATTAAATGCACTTATTTTGGTTTTTACTTTGTTGTCATATGATCCCATATTCTTTACAGTGAGAGAATACATGTTTCATTTTTAGCTGCCAGCAAGTGCATGTATGGCGGTACCTCGCACGCCACGAATTTTACTGTAAAATTAAGACCTTCTAAATATATCTTTCTTAAATGTTTATTTGTAAAAACTTGCCGATTACGATGCGATTGTGTCGTCATTTATCCATAATTACAAAATTAAAATATTTATGACTCATCAGTTAGAATTGATTTTAGTTATTAAAATCCCGCTTAAAGCGAGCGTCCAAAGACGTCATTTTTTGTAAGATTGGCGTGCCGTTCACGAAAAAGTTCGCGTCTTAAGACGTCTGTGGCAGCCATCCATTTAATTGATTTTTGATGATTGCATTGCGAAGAGGCTTGCATTGCTAAGATTGATTGTATTGCTAAGAGGTCTTCAACATTATAATTATTATCGGTTGTATTACCAATTTTTTGTTGTTTTGTCTTGCTTAACTTGATTTAAATATTATATATTTATATAAAAGATTGAAAGTTGGCATACTGTTTGTGGCCCGGCCTGGTGGAAAGTCTCTGCGTCCAGCACTGGGCTGTGGACTACCGGTTGGGGAACACTGATCTAGATTATCAGGAAAAAAATTAAGAAAAGTCTTAACCAATACTTACTGCTCGGATTCTAAATGATGTGTAGTATAAAAACTTGAAACTTTTGTTTGATATGTTGTTAAAAGTCTTAAATTTTGGATTATAAGATCGCACAATATAAACTCAAACAGTTTCTGGCACGAAAATATTCTGCTTGGACCGTTCTGGCTTAAATAATAAAATAAAAAATGTCTCATTATTAAAAGAGCACCATGAAATAAATTTCAATATTCATGAAGCAAAAATAATTTAACTAAATTCAGCGAAAGTACTTGAGATTCTGTGTAAAAAGGAGTATTACGAAATTCCAGGAAATCCCTTTAATGCCGCCGGTGTCATCGTTTATACCATTATAAAGCCCTAAACAAAGTGTGGCAATCACTGCATTACATCATTTCCCTTATGTGTACATAAATAAACACACTTTTCCTGAAGTTTTCCAGACGACTTTCTTTCAAAGCCTAGCTTAGGGGTGTGAGCATCGCTATGTTTTTAACATCCGCTTTTCGTGGATTAAAAAAACCCAACGATCTGTTTAAATTTATAAAATTACCTCGAGTAGCTGGTTTTATAACAAAGAATTTTTAATTAAAAATTTCGACTGAAGGTGGTTGATGGAATTTCATTATCAAATTAATCGTTTGTATTTTGTACGTTTCCATTAGCTTTGTCGCTAACGATCCGGGTTTTGCCTTATGGCATTTTCATGTATTTCAAGTGTACGAATTTACTTGTAGTTCAAAATTCAAAGGATTCAATTTTCAGAGAAATTTTAATTTTGATAGATTCTGGAAATCTTTCAAGCAAAAACATACAAGAATTTTCATTTACTTGGCAGAATTCCATTATGAAACGTTGAAAAAATAGTTCCTTATATATTTTAGTTTTACAAAAATTATACAATATATGGCTTGTAGCTATTTTGGATAGCTCTTAGTGATAGTGTACGTAAAAAATGCTATCAACTATATATTATAATGTTCAAGTGTTCATGTCCTCTCCCAACTTGGAGCATATGGACTCTTCACGGAGTTTATCTCAACATTTGTTTTATTCTACAACAGCTTGTTACTCAGTTGCTTAACCTCTCTTTTTTCGAAGAGATTAAGGATGGAAAGGATACGAGGACTAGGACAGGACTAGTGATAAGTTAATCGCTGTGACTATGCATCGCCCTTTGGGATCGGAAAGGTGGGAAGGGATTTTCAACAACACAAACACCCATGCCTTTGAACAGATTTACTTACTGAAAAAATCCGCTCGTACCGGAAATCGAACCCGGGCGATCCGGCACGCAAGCCAACGCCGTTGACACTGCGCCACGGACCGGACAATATTCAAGTATTATTCAAGTATTGTAGAACTATAAAAGATTGGTAACTGTCACCTTGTCAAGTTTTATGAATTCAACTAGGTCTGTTTTACCAATTGCAGATAGAAAAATATATTCTTGACTCATAAACTTAAAATTATTTATTTTTAAGTTTTACAGGCGATATTCGGTAGAGAGGTAAGTTAATTTTTAAAAAATACTGGTAATAAACAAAACCAGTCTTGTTCAATTTATTCAATTTTTAAACTTATTTGGGCATAAAGAAAATTTTTGTCACTAGTGATTCTGGTTTTGCCTTCTCCAGACATTTAAAGTGCACGAATGATGTTGATCTGACGTGTATTAAATAGTTTTATTCGCTTATATATCAAAACAAATTGATGGCAATGAGTTTTCAATGGATTGTGTGGGTAAATTATAATGACTAGGTAAAAAATTGAATTGTTTGAATTTTGTACTTTTCCATGAGCTTTGTCACTAACGACCCGGGTTTCGCCTTTAAGGATCTTCAGGCATTTCAAGTGCAACTGGGTTAGTTCGAGTACAAAATTAAAACAATTCATATTTGATATTGAAATTCCATCAAGCACCTTCAGTCGAAATCCTTAATTAATGACTAGGTATTTTAAATGTACCGTCGTAATGAATAATTATCAGATTATAGCATGGAAATGCCTATTAATAGAACAGGTGGGGTTTAATCTGACGTATTATTAAAAGTAGAAATTTTTAGATATATTTTAATTCATGAAGCTGGATGAAATAAAATAGGTAACTATAATAAAACTGGATCCAAAGAGATACCGTTGTATTTTTTTTTAGGGAAACTCGTTACTTGAAGTGACACCCTTGTTTTTGTGTCGCCTGTCACCTGGGGTTTATCTCTCTTCTTCTTGCCTTCCCCATTACACGAATAAAGGTCGGTAATGTTTATTGTCTTCCTTGAACAAAACGTTTTTTTCCCCTTGATCCGTTTAAACTTTAACAGGGTGACATTGCACGGTTTTCAACGGGGATTTTTCTTCCGCTGAAAAATCACATCGACAAGCTTAAAGTAAGTCACAATTCAAATATTGTTCTTTTTCATGAGTCTTGTCGCTAACGTCTCGGGATTCGCCTTTCGGCATCTTCAGGCATTTCAAGTGCACCAATGTACTTGAACTGACAATCCATGCACTTCAAATGCTTGAAGATGCCGAAAGGGGAAACTCGAGTCGTTAGCGACATAACTCATGGAATAGTACAAAATTCAAACAATTCAAATTTGATATTGAAATTCTGTACTTTTCAAATGCAGGGCATTCCACAAAGTCACCGCCGTAAGAGCTAATTATTCCAGGGCTGTGGAGTCGGAGTCGGAGCTTTTTGGCCAGAGTCGGAGTCGTCGCGGCGTTTTGGCCGGAGTCGTACTCGGAGTCGGAAATTTTGAAAAGATCGAACTTTTTATTTGTGCATATAATTTGTCAGATTTGCCTATTTGCCGGATTGGTAGGCCTGTTATTTAATTGAATACACATAAATAAGGAAATTAGGAAAAAAGCCTGACATTACTGAGCTTTTTTTAGCCGTAGTCGGAGTCGTGTTTTTGGTCAATGTTGGAGTCGGAGTCATGCTTTTGGTAAATGCTTTTTTTAACGACGTCACAGCCCTTAATTATTCTTTATTATACCTTATCAGTTTTAGTACAATTTTATATTTTATCAGTTGACAACTCTCGTGATGGGAAAAACCGGTCCTGGTGATGCCGAAATAAATATGGAAGTCGTAAAAAAAACTTTTATTCATTTAAATCATTCCTTACGGAGTTCATCCCAACAAGTATTTTTCTACGAGAGGTGCTTGTTACTTAGTGGAGGCTGAAATGGAAGAAGTTACGAATGGTTAGCTAACTGCACTCGGTATACGTCTTTTTGTGATATGAAAGAGGGGAAAAAAATATAAACAACACAAACACCCATGCCTTCGAACAAGATCGATAAAGTGACTAAAAAAATTGACTTGCCAGGGGAGTTCGTCACGGAAGCCAACCACGTTGACCACTGCATCACATACCGGGAAATTTAGAATCTTTGCCTCACTCATTTACTAGTTCTCGTTCAAAGATCTGTTGTGATACTTTATTCTGAATCCACTTATTCTTCATTTAAAATATGTAGATTAGATAAACATACATATGTTAATTTACAATTTTACACTTGCTGGCTGAGGGTGAAACAGTCAACCACCACTGCTACTTTATCTTAAATATCTATCTTAATATTAGTGATGCAATGTGTAAACTTTAGGTATTTTTAAATCATTGTTTTCTACATCTTTTGCAGTAAAAAATATGATTTTGATAGACTTGTTTCGTCGCAATTAAATAAAAAAGAAAATAAGTCGGATAATTATTGGCACAAAACCATTTATATAGTCACTACCAATTGCCAGGATTAAAACTTCACTGCGCATACGCGATAAGATAACGTTATTTTATCTCAAGCGCGCTTCTTTCGACCAACATTACAAATCAAATGAATGCTTTTTACTTTAATAGGTGAAGATAAGAAGACGCATTCACGTTTTGCATCGCCAGTCTAGAATTAACAAGAGCACGATCAGGTTATCTCATTCATGCGCGACTTCAAATATGAATAAATATAGGAAAATTATCGATTTTCACCTATTTTTTTTATAGAACGATGTATAAAGATACGTCAAAGCATAATCAATCATTTTTTATTGCAGTCTATGCCAATATGGTCATACGACTGAGGTCTTTTTTAGACCCCCCTTCAGCCTACGAGCGATTTTTCAATGACAGTCTTTTGAAGGTTAAAAAAATACAATTACTACTGCTTTGCACATATTTGTTCAGAAAAAGCTTTCAGAAGCAATTTAATTAATCTCAGTTATATTTTCCGGCTGTGCGCTATTGCAAGATTAAATCTGAGCCACACTATATTATAATTTTGCACGGAGATTACTTTAAAAGAATAATAATGCGATATGATCGCTTACTTTTAGTCCGCACTGCGTCGTCTGAGATTTTTAAAATGGCCAGTGGATTTAAAAGTTCATGTGCCGCAAGTGCGTTCGCACGCTCCGTATTTATAAGCACGGCAGACCGTCCATAAAACGTTTGTATAAACTTAGGTGACCTTAATTTTGTTTATTTTAAAAGATAGAATTTTTTCGATGAAACCAAATATTAAAAACACACTGTCACATCTCGTAAAATAATGATTTGAAAAAATGAGAAATATAAACAAAGCTGACATCAATGAGATCCAATGATTTGAATGTTGTTGATCAGAACTTGTTCGTCGCGTTGGTCATTTGAGTCGCCAGTCACAGGGGCTGTTTAGCTGATCAATGCACTGCCTATTGAAATGAATATTTTCAGCAGTGAAAATGGTCCTTTATTTTTACTATGATGATATTTTATGAAATTCATATGTTGTGTTTTTATGCCTTTCACTGTTTTAAATGTTTTTTTTTTTCTTTTTTTCATCATGTCCTCTCCCAACATGGAACATATGGTCACATCACGGAGCTTATCACAACATGTTTTTTTCGACTCGAGAGAGTAGGGATCGAAAGAATACGAAGACTAGGAAAGAACTAGCGGTTGCTTTGCTTTGCTTTTCTTTTAGGATCGGAAAGGTGAGAAGGGAGTTTAGCTAACACAAAAACAGCCATTGTATGCAAGCAGAATCAACGTATCGACTAAAAAATTGGAATGCAACGACGTCGACCACTGCACCACAGTCCGGGTCCGGTCCAGTCAATACTCTTAAATTTTTCAAATGCATGGCGTATTGGCGTCAGCTGTAATGACATGTATTGTCAATTCTTCTTTCCTCCAATAAATAAATAAGAATTTCGTTGGACGTTTATATACATTGCGGAAAAATCGCGGCCAACAGAGAACACCTGTGTTTATACCTCGCGGCGTCTAAATGGTTATAGCAGGTATTCAAGCGAGACGGAATAAAGCGATAAGTATTTCAGATTGGAGAGAAACAAATGAATTCTGTTTGTTATTATTAAGAATATAAGAATAACAAACAAAGGATAAAATAAATGGAATGATATTATTACAGAAATAAAGCAGTATTATTTTACCGTAAAATAAGCACCAACAAATATGGCTTTATTATCTCAGACAGTGATTTTTATGAAAGTTGTTTTCAGTGAGATGAAATCAATTACATAGATGCAACGAAAAAAATACTCACAACGATTGACACAAAGGTGATTGGTTGCGTTATATACTGATAAATTATTGGTAATAAAAATCAATATTTCTGTGATTGTTTGTTCGCATCCTATGCGCTGGCATACCGTTTATCCGATTGCGATAAACATTGTCAATTTATTGCTTGCACTTTCGCGAAGGTTGAAAGCAAAGTAAAATCAACTCAAAGTAGGTCTTTTATATAAACATCAATGTTTTTTCATATGTTATGCGCTGCGATACCGTTCATTTTGACAACTCACTGTTGCACTCAGTGACGGCTGGTGACGGGGTGCTGGGGGTGTAAAGGAAGATTCAACTATTTTTCCGTACTACGGAAGAGAAACAGTTGGTATTGCGAACATCTGAATTGAAAGTCCATGCTAAAAGTGTTTTAAAATCAATGAATAGGAAAGAACTCTTGCAAAAATGGTTGAATCTTCCATTGCACCCCCCAACACCCCGTCACCAGCCGTCACTGGTTGCACTTACGCAAAGGTAAAGTCATAATACAATTAACTTTCAGTACGAGACGCGTGTGCCAACTAGGGATCCAATTCGGTATCCGGATATATTTGGACCTTTTAAACTATTCGATATTCGAATATTTGGGAAAATATCCGGATAGTATTCGTGTTCAAGGTAGGATCACATTTAGCTCCACATTTAAAGAATAATTATGAATATCTCAGGTAGTGGTATTTTTTGCCATCACCCAACTCGGGCGCTATAAATATCTTATCATAATACTTTATTTTAACGAACTAAGACCACTGTCGGCAAAAGCAACTGGCTATTACTTGTTTATTAAAATATATATTTTTGAATCATAATTCTAATACTATTGTACAGAATTTTATCCTTGTCAAAACTATTCGGATAGCTTAAGTTTTACTATTCGATATCCAAATAGTAGATTTTGACGAATAGTGGGAATCCCTAGTACCAACCCATAGACAATCGGCAAAAGACAATCGGCAAACGTCAAGCGGCATAATTATGTCATCGATACCGATCAATTAATAGTGAAATTATTTATCTAGAATATGCTGCATCCGAAAGCACTTCAATGAACACAAAAACACTTTTTTCGCAGAGTATTTTAAAATGTTGCTTGGTAAAATATACCGTTTGATTACCATTGAATTCGATCAATTTCGGTGACTAGTGTTTCGCTAGCTGAAGAATTTACAAATTGCTTGAGGTTTCTTGTCTTTATCTCGAAGTGAATCTAAGGCTGACCGGTTGGTAAGCTTTGCCAATTGAATCTAGAAAAATATCATAACATGGTAAATGTTTTAGAATATTTCAATTAAATATTAAAAATAATGTAAAACTTATATGAAAATTGGAAAACGAACGGTTGAGTGACTTTTTAAAAATCAGTTTTCCTGGAAAAAGAACGGTTAATTTTTTTTTCCTTAGTAAAAATATGATCCTCCACATTTAAAGTTTTTTTGCCGTATCCACCAACAGTGAAAATCATATCGTATCACTACTCAGTTTACCTTAACATATGTTTTTCTACGAAAGCGATTCTACTGTGTTTTTAACACAGTTGCCAAACTTTTCTTTTTTGGAATGAGAAGGGATTGAAAGGAAAAAAGAACTAGTAGTAAGCTTATTATTCTTGCTAATCCCCGCTTTTTTGTTATAAAATAATATTAATTTGCACAAACACCCACGCCTTCGAACAGAATCTTTAAATAAACTAAAATAAAATAATATGGAAAGAAAAATAACAATGTATTTTAGTTCTACATAAATTATTTTATATATTTGTTGATAGCTATTTTGGCTTACGCCTTCGTCAATATATAAAATAATTTATGAAGAACTAAAATACGTTGTTATTTTTCTTTCCGTATTATAATAGAGTTCTACCAAGTAAATGCCTACTCAATCAATAAAATAAAATATGTTCGTGCTGGGACCGGAACTCGTGAAGTCCGTCACTGAAGATTACAAGATAAAATTGTTGAAAGCCATTATTGAAAGAAAGGCACATAATTATTTTGTAGTACAAATTTACAAAGATCAGGACTGGTTTCGCTCACCGCGAGCATCAATTTACAATTTACCATTAACTTTTGCCAGGCTGAGGGTGAAACAGTTGACCCTCACTGCTACTGTATCTTTAATATCTATCTTAATATTAGTGATACAATGTGTAAACTTTTGGTATATTTAAGTCATTGTTTTTAACATCTTTTCCAGTTAAAAAATATGATTTCGATTGACTATTTTCGTCGCAATTAAATTAAAAAGACAATTAGTCGCATTTTTACTGGCTGCAAACCATTAATACTGTCGCTACCAATTGCCAGGATTAAAAATTTTCTGCCCATACGCGATAAGATAGCGTTATCTTATCTCAAACGTGCCTCTTTCAACGAAAATTCCAAATCAAATGGATTCTTTTTTACATTAAAAGGTGTAGATAAGAAGTCGCATTCACAGTTTTGATACCACCAGTATAGAATAAACATGAACACGATCAGGTTGTCTCATTCATTCACGAATTAAAATATGAATAATTATAGGAAAATTATCGATTTTCATATATATTTTTTTTATAGAACGTTGTATAAAGTTTCCTCAAAGCATAATCAATCATTTATTTATTGCAGTATATGCCACTGGGGTCTTTTTTAGACCCCTCTTCGGTCTACGAACTTTTTTCCAAGGGCAGTCTTTCGAAGGTTAAGAGAGCCTCCATCGAAAGACTAAATATTAATGTGCTTTTAAATGCAAAAAAAAACTTTTTTTCCCGAGAGATATATGTTTGTGCATGGCAGATATAATAATAATTTATTTTAATGAACCCTGGAGTAGACCTCGTAACGAGGTTCCAACTAGCCGGATTTAATTGTCTCGCGAGCTTACAAAACAAACGAATTGGCCTGCCCGCTCTTGATATATGCCCGCTCTTTGCACGTGGCTATTTCACGTGTCCACCTAATTAATAATGCGGACTTCTGTACCGGGCGGACTGAACCTTGAAATAGTGAACAGGGTTTTAAGCTCATTTTGGACCATTTTTTCCTTTCGCTTTGAACATTAAATTACGTGCATCTTCAGAGTATTTTAAATTCAACACATTGCACAATTTTATCACTTAATTATGATCTTGCACGGTGCTTAATAAATCCATCAACTGAATTAATGTTGCATTGCGTTCTTTTAACCGGATGGCTGCCACAAACATCTTAAGACGCGAACTTTTCCGTGAACGCCACGCTAATCATACTAAAGACGTCTTTGGACACTCGCTTTAAGCAGGATTTTACTAACTAAAATCAATTGTAACTGATAAGTCATATATACTTTATTTTCTTACTAGTATTGCTACCCGGAGTCGCTCGGACTAAGCGACCAATAATTATTTAATGTTATATCATTCGACATAATTATATCACAAAATCTAACGACCAAAATAAAGTTAAAATAAAATCACAAACTTTATTTAATTTGATTACAGCCCCATTCTTGCCCATTAAAATGTCCAAATTCAAGGAAAAAATCTAATTTGCTGTCAAAGAAATGTCAAATAATACCTTCACGAAAATAATAAACATTATTTTATTAATAAAAGCCGAGAAAAGTTCAGTAGAAGACTAATTTATTACATTTTGACTAAATGTCTTCGCCGATAAAAATTCAAACATATTTCAAATTTAAGGTGTTCACTGTCAATACTTGCTGGAAAGGCATTATAATAAAAATAATAACACATTTTTAGTACTTTTTCCACATGTTATTTATTTCATCAGGACCGGTTTCGCTCATGGCGAGCATTATCAACTGATGATGATATATCAGTTGATAATGCTAGCCATGAGCGTAACCGGTCCTGATGAAATAAATCTCATGTGGAAAAAGTACTAAAAATGTGTTATTATTTTTATTTTTTATCAAACATATTTTCTTTCATATTCGTTTTTATGGCAACTTAATGACCAACAATGCAAAAGGGAATTACAGACCCACAGACATACATACGCCGTTTTTTTTATATATAAGATTATGGATAAATGACGGATTCTTATCATTGCATCGTAATCAGCAAGTTTTTACAAATAAACATTTAAAAATTATATACATATTTAGAACGTTTTATTTTTACAATATAATTCGTGGTGTGCGAGGTACTGCCATACATGCACATGCTGGCAGTTAAAAATGAAACATGGAAAACTCACTGTGAAGATTATGGGATCTAAATGGAGTTTATCTCAACATTTTTGCTACGAGAAAATCTTGTTACTCAGTGTATCCAAAACTCTTTTATTCTAAGAGATCAGGGATACAAAAGGATTGGTATAGTGGAATGGTTACATAATCTCTACGTTCGGTTTTTGGTATCGGATAGGTGTTAAATAAGTCCCACCTGCAAGGTTTTTTAAGCACTTTGAAAAACCCCGCGCACACGTCCCTGGTTGGAGCGCACTCAAAGTTGATAAATTGAACGACCTGATCCGAGAAACATTAACAAATAAAATATTTTCTTAACGTTTATTTTTTAATCCATTTCCGCTATCAACGTGGATCATTTGTCCTCTAAACGAACCATTTCAAGGAAGTTGCTCGATAATTGTAATTATGCCGCGCATTTTGTCGTTGGTTCAGCTCAGTCTTTGAATTTTCCGCACTAACTTACTATTCAGCTTAAAAAGAACATTATTCACCTGTAGAATTTGGTGGTATATTGGAAAAGAGTTATCAACTGATAAACAGTTGGTAATATCGAATAATTGACTCAGTTAACAATGCTAGAGATGAGCAAACCAGTCTCGATCTTTAAAATCTAATGTAGAATAATTTTTAAAAAAATTAGTTATACTTTTATACTAAGCTTGGAGACGAAGCCTTAACCAGATGGCTGCCACAAACGTTTTGAGACACGATTTTTTACGTAAACGACACGCCAATCATACAAAAAATTACGTCCTTGAACGCTCGCTTTAAGCGGGATTTTACTTACTAAAATCAATTGTATGAAACAACGACATATATTGTTAATATTTTACTATACTCAAAATTGAAATAATTTACAAATAAACATTTAAAAAAGATATATTTAGAACGTTTAATTTTTTCCATAAAATTCGTGGCGTGCGAGGTACTGCCATACATGCACATGCTGGCAGTTAAAAAGTTAAAACTTGAAGCTTTTTAAGAAAAATCTATTTTTATAATAACATAAATATAATTATAAAATGCAATATTGTTTGTTGCGCAGATTTATTTTGCCGCGGCGGTAATTATGTATGTGGTAAATTATAAGGACGAGTGCCTCAGAGACGTCGACAACATTCGTAGATTTGTCAAGCCCAACCAGAGGCGGTCTTTCATTACAAATGAAACCTGACAAACTCTGTTATACTTGAAACTTTTCAACCGCCAACTGTCCAAGAATACCAACCATAGTAAAGGGATAACAAACCATTTATTCGAGAACGTTATTGTGTCTGATATATTTCGTGGCTTAAAACAAATGGATTTTCAACTTCAACACAATACGTTAATAAACGTGACGATTTTGATGTGCCTATTTTAGTAAAGTATGAATATAGAAAATGGAGTAAGCGACCAGTATTCGACGATATTGTATGTAAGTAAAAAAAAATGTTTTCTACTTTTACTTTCTCGACAAAATTTGTACTACTTACATTTTTTCTATTCTAATTATTTCATTAACCAGATGGCGGCCGCAAACGTCTTGAGTAGCGATGTTTTCCATAAACGGCACGCAAATCATACAAAAAATGACGTATTTAGACGCTCGCTTTAAGCGGGATTTTACCAACCAAAATCAATTGTATGAAATATACAAATATTTTTAATACACAACGACATCTATTGTTAATATCTTCCTTTACTCAAAATTGAAATAGTTTACAAATAGACATTTAAAAAAGATATATTTAGAACATTTTATTTTTACAATACAATTCGTGGCGTGCGAGGTACCGCCATACATGCACATGCTGGCAGTTAAAAAGTTAAATATGTTTTCATTTCAAAAATATTATACATTTCACTAGTAACAGTTGAGATATACATATATACTTTTTCGGGTCGGTGGTGGTGTTGTAGTAACGTAGTTGGCTTCCGTAATGGACATCACGGGTTCTCTGTACGAGCAGCACTTTTTTTAGTCAATTTATCCGATCCTCCTTGAAGCTAGTGTCTTGCAACTGGCTAACCACTAGTCCTATTAGTCTATCCCTATTATCTCATCAAACTAGAGAGATTAAATGACTTGACTAACAAGAGTTCAAAAAAATATTTTGAGAAACTTCCATAAGGACATAGATTTTTAAAAAAATGTAAAAAGATATGTAATTTTTCTTGTCGCATATATTTTTTAACACTAGCGATTGTAAGTCCGAAGATGCATCTGAAATTGTCGAAACACGTGTCACCATTTGTCACACAATACTCGAATAATCAAAGTAACTTCAAATTGTATGTGTTTTTACACTTTTGTCTTTTGAAAAATCTCACTGTAAATAGTTTAATACGAAATGTTTAGCCAAATATAAAATTAAATCGTATTATGTTTGTTATTCCACGTATTGTGTACCAAATAGTGATACGTTTTTTGCTTCTCTGTGAAGCATTTTCATAGTTACAATCGTAAGTAAAACCCTGTTAAAATGTTCTGGATCTCTCTAGTATATATCGAGAGTGTCAGATGCGGTCAGACCAGCCTTATTCTACAATTGGATAGACTTAACGAACTATAAATTAATATCATTCGTAAGGTAAAGCTGCTTTCCCAGCAATCTGCATAAACTTCCAAATTTATTTGGCCATAAAGCTCTAGAAACTAAATTAATTGTGAAAAACTTTATCAAACGAATAATTCTAAATTAAATATTAGAATTGTGATTGTATAACGTTTGTTTAAAGTAACAATATGCAAATAAATGATTTGATTGAATAAGTTAAGAAGAGAAGTTTAACGTTAATTTCTTTGTACTTTTTTTTATTTTACCGTTTATTTATAAAGAATCTGTCCAATGGTAAGCAAGTCAACAAATATGTATATTAAACTATAAAGCATGAATAAAGAACCAAAACTCTTTTTATACGACTTTTATTTTGTGCTATTTAAAAGTTATCCGTTTTTTTACGATCTCTACGTGCAAAATCCAGTGTTTCATCTGTTTATAACAATGTAACCTTGAAACGCGCGTCCTTGTACATTTTATGTTACCATATTAAGTCATAGCTTTTTGTGCGATTTTGTTTTGTGTGATTTTCCGCGGAACGCATCTACCGCACAAAAAAAAGTTTATTTGGATGTGAAATACAAAAGATAGGCAAGAATTACAAGGTCATAACAATTGGTATTACAACTAAGCAAATACATTGAAGCAAAAAAGACTATTATTAACCTAGCCATCCCGAACAGTATAGATTTTGTTCCAACAGGTACTTTACCTTAAATATCTATCTTAATACTAGTGATACGATATCCAAACTTTTGGTATTCTTAAATCATAGTTTTTACACCTTTTGCAGAAAATAAATATGATATTTATTGGGTAGTTGCGTCGTTATCGATTAAAAAAGAGAAGAAGTCGGAATTTTTCAGTCTAATTGTGAATGTTAGGAATTGCTGGGAAACGCTAACATAAAATTTCATGCCCTCAAGCGATAAGAGAACGTGACCTAAATTTGTAATGCATCATTTTGATGGAGTCATAGATAGCATGGACGGAGTGTTTCATATCTGGCAACAATAAAAGGCGATAAGCGATAAGATTAGAGATAAGGTAGTGTGACTTTGTGCACGGTTATTGGCTTGTTAGTCCGCCATAGCCGTTGGAGTGGAAACGTCGTCGTTTTCATGCGCGACTTAAATATGAATAATTATAGGAAAAATAGGGATTTTTATATGATTTTTTTTTTCAGGAAGATGTATAAATATACGTCAAAGCATAATCAATCATTTTTTATTGCAGTCTATGCCAATAAGGCCAAAACACTGGGGTCTTTTTTTACCCCTCGGCCTGAGAGTCATTTTTCAAGGATAGTCCTACAAAGGTAAAAATGCTGAAGACCTCTTAGCAATACAAACTATTACATCAAAAAAGTATGAATGATCATAAACAATGTAAAAACTTCAATTTGTGTTATCAATATTTTATGGCTTTATCATAGTATTAAAAACATTACAAAATAAATAATTAAATAAGAAACGCTCTTTATAAACCTCAGTTAAATGAGCCATGGAGTAATGTTTTTGTATCCTATAAAACTTCTAATTAAATTATAAGCCCCTGTTATTTTGCCCCGATTGTCTTATTTCGCCGGCGTCTAATTGCTCTGTGCACATTTATGAATCCCATGTGGCCCAGTTGAACCATCTAAGATTCCCATTCATGGAAATGTTTTATTTTAAATTCATAAAGATCTAAATTGTATCATACAATTGTTGAAGAAATCTTTCAAACTACCGTGATCATTTTCTGAAATACGGTGCGATTGTTTACCAGTCCGCTCCGCTTGCATAATGGATCACAAAAAGCAGTTGTAGTTACTACAACGAATATTTTAATAGTCTTTTTGTAAAATTTGGTAACCAAACACTTACCACTACGAGCCACCTGCTTTTGCGGGGTCTAAGAGCCCCCGCGTACTCGTCCTGGGTTGACGCGCAATCTAATAATTGATGAATAAGTTTTGCTTGAAATGTCTTAAAGATCCACAAAATAGAGACACGTGTCAATAACATTTTTAAGTCCATTACGCTCTAAATGTGGAACATTTGGCGTCCTCATAGAATTTTCTAAATATTTTTTTTTCTTCGAAAACTGCTTGTCACACTTCGTCATCCAACCTATCTCTAGTTTGATGAGACGAGAGATATAACGTATGAACCTAGGACAGAACTAGTGTTTAGCTCTCGCTGATTTCTCGGTTCATTCAGACTATTTTTAATTCTTTTTAAATATTCTGCTCAGTTAAGCTTTTTGGCTTAGAAGAAACATTGCAACTGATAACATTTTAAATAAATTCTCGCTGGAGATGACCAACTCTGAAAAATGACGATACAACAACATGAGCAGTAGAAACTCCAATAATTCGACATCTCAACTACTTGAGTATCGAGGAGTAAAATTTTAAAATACTAGAGTAGTTTCAGATGTCCGAAATATATACTATTAGTTAAAATGTGTGTATATAAATAGATGAAAAACAAATAAGCCTATTTAATTGATTATGCTACAGTTGCATCTATTAGTCGGCAAATCAGAGATTATTTTAAAAAATATATATTTTTTCTCTTGTCATTGATTAGATATGTAAGTCAGCAAACTCAAAGCAAAAGTAACAAAAGAAATTTTCGTAAAACCTTAAAAACTCACAAGTAAGACTCAGTTAAGTGCAACAGTCGGTCCCTTTGGTCTAGTGGCAAGAGCTTTGTCCTAACGATCTGGAGACCCGGGCTCAATTCCCGGCAAGGTCAGATTTTTTCAATTGAAATAAACAGATCTTGGGCTGGGTGTATGTTATTTATCGTTGATTTTGTGCACAACTGATTCATTACTAATCATCGATTTAATCTCGTATGACTTTCACAATTAAGAATATTTGGCACATTGGCGTAAGCTGTAATACCAAATATTATTTTATATTTAAAAAAATCTTAAAAAAAAAAAAAAAACAGTGAAACATATATTTATTTTATAAATAATAAAATCTAATTTGGAAATAAGTCTTCATTTATAAATTACGAGTATTACTCAAGCATTTTTCAAAATAAGTATTCTCGAGTATCGAGTAGTCTATTCTTGAATTGAAGTCTCTAATAAGCAGTCATTCCAACCATTTTTTTATCTACATATATACATAATCAGCAGGTAATTTTCAAAAGTGGTCAATTCCAAAATATTTTTTTTTAACTGCCAGTTTTAGATTACAATTTTGACCTCTTTTTTATTCACATGGAAAAAGTATGAATTTTTACACATTCTTTAATTGAAAACATATTTTTAAAATATATGTAGATAGTAAACACAAATTTATGAGGAAAAAGTAATGAATATATCTCACATTCTCAGTTTTTCAACAAATGGATTTGACCACTTTTGAAAACTACCTCCTGATATATGGAGATGACCATTTTTGTATTTTACGTCACAAATTAATTTGTCGTAAATTTCGTTTGTTTGTATGTTAGAAAGACACTTTGCGATCCCTGTTGGTTTATCTGTTAAACTATCACATACAATACATTATTGCTGTCTGATAAAAATGCGTTTTTGGAGTTGATTGGGAATTCATAAAATGACAATTTTATGTTTATACGATAGAGGAATAATAAGGGAACTATATTATATAAACCAAAAGTTGCAAATGTTGTTTTGGTTTAAAAAAAACTAGATTTTATATGTAAGTGTCCAATAATTGTAGCTGGCCTACAATAGGAGGTTTTACCCTATTTTGAGCCAAACATATTGTGCGTTTTTTTATTCAAATACAATGTCACTCCACCGAGAATTGACAGCTAACACTAACACGAGGTGGACATCTTCAGCAGTTAACTTGGTGCTTTGTTTTTGTATTTGTTCTCTTTATTTAATTAATATGTTTGTGTTATGTTATATATTTATTTTACTTGTCGAATGCATGGCACATTGGCGTCTTCTGTAATGCCTTGGGATACTATTTTATTCCCCGATTAAAAGTATGTATCGTTTGACTAAATTGGCATTAAATTGGTAGAACTCCATTATAGCTTGGCTGAAAAATGAATAATGTAATTAATTTCTACATAGATTATAGGATATATGGTTGTTAGCTATTTCGGCTTATCCATCGTCAGAGCTGTGTTTTAACATACATTTACTTTTCTATATATAGTGGTGTAAAAAAGGTTCACAATTCATCTTCTCTTCTGTTCTTATACCATACATCATACAATATATATATTTATAGCGATAATAAAAAAATCTTTATGGTTGTCCACACAAAAAATCACAAAAGTTTTATCGCAATCGGATGAACGGTATAGCAACGCACACGGGACAAAAAAACAAAGAAACATTCATTTATATATATACTGGTATTCGAACCCGGCTTCGCTCGGACCAGTTTGGGGTTATGTTCACCTCGACGCGTAAATTCAGACGGGCCAAGTTGAAACAACTTTTTTCAAAAGTCTAGGTCAATTAAAATGGAATTAAAATGAACATTTCAGACTGGCATTGACATTTCACAGCCCTTTTCATATATTGACAGCCCCATTCTCGCTTATTAAAATGTCCAAATTCAAGGAAAAAATCTAATTTGCTGTCAAAGAAATGTCAAATAATACCTTCACGTAAATAATAAACATTATTATTACTAATAAAAGCCGGGAAAAGTTCAGTAGAAGACTAATTTATTACATTTTGACTAAATGTCTTCGCCGATAAAAATTCAAACATATTTTCTTTCATATTCGCTTTTATGGCAACTCAATGACCAACAATGCAAAAGGGAATTACAGACCCACAGACATACATACGCCGTTTCGGTTTTATATATAAGATAGATATAGTATCTGTAGAAGTAGTACATAAATGTCGCTTATTTATTATTTAGTGTAAAACTTTGCTTTTCTTTTCATAATTAGCAGTGAAGTTAGATCTTAAAGTGATTAACTTTACTTGGTAGAAATCCATTTCCTTAAGATAAAAATAGCAGTGCTCTTATTTCAGTAAGAATTATGCATTTTCAAATGTTTTTTGTCAGAATATTCTATGATTTAAATGCATTGTTGTCTTCATATAAATATTTACTGCAGAATACTGTTTATCATTGGTGGAAATATTCGAACAAATATTTATTCAGATCACGGTCCACATTTTTTGATTATGTAAACAGGACGAGTAGTTTTGCTTTTCTGTTATTATAAAAATCTTCGTTATACAACTATTTAAATAAATGTGTATTGATTGAGTAGGCATTTACTTGGTAGAACTCCATTATAATACGGAAAGAAAAATAGCAATGTATTTTAATTCTACATAAATTATTTTTAAATATTTGTTGATAGCTATTTCGGCTTACGCCTTCGTCAGAACTAATAATTTATGTAGAATTAAAATACATTGTTATTTTTCTTTCCGTATTAAATAAATGTGTTTTTGTGTGTGAATGTTTAAATATTTTTTATTAGAATAAAACTTTTCCTGTTAATTGTTTCCATCTAAACGGATCCTGTCAATTTTTTCCAATGTAATTCATTTAATGATGCTATTTTCTTTTACCCATCTAGTTGACGTCCCTCGAGACTTTTTCTTACAATAAGAGATGTTTTGGAAGGACAGGTTTCGGCCTTTTACTTAAGATAGGGAGTATCGATTAATAATTGAATTAGGGATCTATCGTGGGCGAAAGAATGAGATAAAAAAACAAATTACGGGACAAAGAAAATATCATTAAAAATAGTCGACGAAAAAGACTAGGTACCTGCGAACGGTTTTTTAGAAACGAAAATTTACAATAATATCTTCGGCAATTAACAGCAGGTATACCCGATCCTCTTTTTGCACAGGGTTTACGTTCCAAAAACTATCGTGTAAAAAAGATAAGTTGTCCATAAAAACGTGATAGATTGGCTCCATTACTTTAAATCCACTCGAAATACAAAATTATTGAAGTAATTAATTTTGTTATTGAATTCTAATTTTTTTCAGGAAAAATTTACGTGTGAAAGTCGAGATTCGCTTTAACCGTCCGTCACGAAGAAAATCTGCTCGCACAGGGACTCGAACATGGAAGGTCCGACGGAATGCCAACGATGTTAACCACTGCACCAAGGACCCGGAATTTTATATTTTTTTTTTAACCATGTCCGCTCCCAACTTGGAGCATATGGACCCCTCGCGGAGTTTATCTCAACATATATTGTTCTACGAGAACTGCTTGTTACTCAGTTGTCGACCCCTATTTTTTCGAAGAGAGTAGGGTTGGAAAGGATACGAGGACTAGGACAGGACTAGTGATTAGTTAATCGCTGTGCGTCGCTTTTTGGGATCGGAAAGGTGGGGAAGGATTTTGTAACAACACAAACACCCATGTCTTTGATCAGATTTATCGACTGAAAAAATCCGCTCGTACCGGGAATCGAACCCGGGAGATCTGGCACGCAATCCAACTCCATTGCCACTGCGCCACGGACCGGGAAAATTTTATATAACAAACAATTAAAATAGCATTATTGATTGAGTTGGCATTTACTTGGTAGAACTCCATTATAATACGGTGAGAAAAATAACAATTTGTTTTAATTCTACAGAAATTATTTTATATATTTGTTGATGTATAAATATTATATATAAAATCTCTTTGACCGTCCTAGTGTTTTATGGTTCAACTGTAGTGTTATCTTAGTCTAGAATATTGCTGTATATAATGATGAGTAAATGCAGATTTAAAACACAGTTCTGACGATGGCGTAAGCCGAAATTGCTATCAACAAATATATAAAATAATGTATGTAGAATTAAAATACATTATTATTTTTCTCATCGTATGCGAAATTAAATTATTGTCAAATTTAATAACTTCTTATTATCATATAAAACTACGATTGTGGAACATAGAAGAAGATATATTGTGTTCCCTGTGTACAACTGTATGTGACTTCTGAGAATTACTGAATTAAATTCAACAAAATCTTGCTGTATTATTATAGAAAACTTTGCGACGAAGTCCAATAATTTCTGTAGAATTAAAATACATTGTTATTTTTCTTAACGTTTATTAATTAAAATAGCATTCATAGGTAAACGAGTAACTTTGCATCGAAAACGCCGTATTGACATTTCATATAGACCGCATTTTATAAGTGGAACGGCTCTCATTCAATCGGTCCGGTGTCGCCACATAGAAATTAGTGCCACCGCACAAAAGCGGTTTGGCCGGAATAGGATGTATCAGTGGAAAGGCATTCATAGTTAATGAGTAGAGTTAGTGGTCGCGCTGCGGACTCGAATGTTAACTCCATTATCCACAGTCCACTCTCGCATGGCGCGACCGCTCGACTGGCAATAATCGAAAGTGTAAGGCGGAAAATTTAACGCGATTTAAATTGCGGTTGTTGATCCGATCTCCAGAACGACCAAATTTATAAACGTCCTTCGGTAAAAAAAAAAGTCGGTAAAAAAAAGTCCTATTCCGACTCCAGCATTTAACAAAACCACGACTCCGACATTGACCAAAAATACGACTCCGATTACAAAAAGGTTAATATCGTCACTTTTTTTCCCTAATTTTTCTATTTATGTTTATTCAATTAAATATCAACCCTATCAATGCGGCCAAAAGTCAAATTTGACATATTAAATGCAAAAGTAAAAAGAATAAAATTCAAACTTTTCAAATTTCCGACTCCTAGTACGACTCAGGCCAAAACGCCGCGACGACTCCAACTCCACAGCCCTGGTTTTCATTTCATTTGCAAAAGGATGAATTGCATTTGTAATAGAGTGAAATAGACTTAATCTAAAACAAGCATATTCAAACACGTCAAAAAAATTAAATACACTTTTTGGCACTACGTCTTCATATATTTTGTTGGGTTAACTTTTGCCTGGCTGAGGGTGAAACAGTCGACCACAACTGCTACTTTATCTTAAATATTAGTGATACAATGTGTAAACTTTTGGTATTCTTAAATCATTGCTTTTTACATCTTTTGCACCAAAAAATGATTTTGATCGACTAGTTTAGTCGTAATAAAATAAATTAGAAAATAAGTCGGATTATTATTGGCCGAAAACCATTTATATTGTCGCTAAAAATTGCCAGGATTAAAAGTTCACTGCAAATATGTGATAATATTACGTAATCTTATCTCGAATGCGCTTCTTTCAACGAACATTCCAAATCAAATGGATGCTTTTTATATTCAAAGGTGTAGATAAAAAGTCGCATTCACAGTTTTGATATCGCCAGTCTAGAATAAACAAGAACACGATCAGGTTGTTTCTTAAAATTAATTACTTAAAATTTTAATAATTATAGCAAAATTATCGATTTTCTTATTTATTTTTTATATTATGATGTATAAAAATACGTCAAAGCATAATAGATCATTTTATTTATTGCAGTCTATGTCAATAAGGCATACCACTGGGGTTTTTAAGACCCTCCTTCGGCCTACGAGCTATTTTTCAAGAACAGTCTTTCGAAGGTTAATAGCTGTTTTCGCTCATCGCGAGAAAATTCTCGTTATAAGCGAAATCGGTCGTGATCCAAAAAGATTCAATGTGGAGTAAAAATGTTCTATTATGTTTTAATACAAGGCTTTTTTACCAATTTTTACAATGAACACCTTTCAGCGTATTGATAGAATTGGCACTTACCTGGTAAATTTAGATTATAACACTATATGTAGACAGCCATGTATTAAAGTTATACAAAATAAGGTAAATTTTTTGAGAATAAAGGGGCCCAAAATAAGATATGCAGATGCGGGATTGCTCTAAATTGTAAAGTTCAGACAATTCAAGGCATCTGTGGTCGGAATGAACTACTAACACATCAACATATAGCCAATGGAGTGCCAGGATGGCCATTTGAAAACAACACCTATTGAGGAAAGTGTATTATTTTAAATTTCTTAGGTGATTAATCTAGTAACTGTGTACCTTGTTCCTGAACCACCCATTGCTACTTGATACAACCAAGAGTGGTGTAACAAAAAGCCCTAAGACTACTCTGACAGAAAGTTCACTTTAAAGCCCCCTGATTAGACATGGTAAACTATCGGATTTTTCAATATGTGAGATGGTCAACTACTGAAACAAGAACATGGCTTTAAATAATTTAACTCAACATTTTTTAAGCAGGCCCTTTCGTAATTTTGTCACGTCCAGCTACGTTGACCACTGCACCACGGACTCATTACTAGTTAAGTACTAGTTGTCTTTATCAAAAAAATGTGGTATTCAACAAAATTTTGACAAATTCATATATAGCTTTTTTTATATCCCTTCACTTTCAAACATTAAACATTCGCACACATTTTCAGGATCAAATTACGTGCGAAAGTCGAGGACCACGTAAAACCGTGGACTAGGCGAAATAATAATATCTAAAAAGTACAATTTAACAAATATACTTAATTATTTTCTATCTTTTACTATCGGAAAGCCTGACTAATGCAAATGTTTTTATAATAAAAAGGTAGGGTGATTTTTTTTTATTGTATCTACGTGAATGTAAATGATCACGTTCAACAACGGCCGCCACAAAGACCCATCTCGCTTTGTTTAATCTTCTTTATTAATTAAAAACTTTCATTATTCTTTTAGCCAGATTAAAAACGCAAACTTAGCATGAATTTACAAACATTATTCTAGCTTACACATTTCATATTAATTAAACATCAGCCGAGTGTAATGAATGCAGTTGTTATACAAAATATGCCTATTTTCGAGTTATGGCCATGAAATTGAGAAGACCACGTCACGCTTTTCGGCTAAGCTGTACCAGGGTGTGAATTGTAAGGCAAATAATTTTATAAATAAACTTTATTCGATGGCGTGTATGGATGTGTAATTTTTGATACACCTTGCTCTCATTAGTGCAGCAACATTACAGCACAATACTTGTATAATTTAAAAAATAAATTATAATGAAATAGATTTTTATTGAAAAATTTAAGAATACATGAAAAAAAACGCAATATTATAAGGCTAGCTTAGGTTCGGGTTAGGTTAGGTTTGGGGTGGTTTTGTTTTGGATTAGGTGAGGTTAGAGTAAGGTTAGTTTAGGCTATTTTGGTCGATTTTAGATAATTTGAGGCTAGGTAAGGTCCATGTCAGGTTAGCTTAACCTAGCCATCCCGAACACTATAGATTTTGTGCCAACAGCTACTTTACCTTAAATATCTATCTTAATACTAGTGATACGATATCTTAACTTTTGGCATTCTTAAATCATAGTTTTTTACACCTTTGAAGAAAAAAAATATGATATTTATTGGCTAGATGCGCCGTAATAGATTAAAAAAGAGAAGAAGTCGGAATTTTTCAGTCTTATAAGCGATAAGAGAACGTGACCATAGTGGGTCATAGATAACATGGACGGAGTGCTTCATATGTGGCAACAATAAAAGGCGATAAGCGATAAGATAAGAGATAAGGTAATGTGACTTCGAGCGCGGTTATCGGCTTGTTAGTCCGCCATAGCCGTTGGAGTGGAAACGTCGTCATTTTCATGCGTGACTTAAATATGAATAATTATAGGAAAAATACGAATATTTATATGATTTTTTTTTATTGCAGTCTATGCCAATAAGGCCAAAACACTGGGGTATTTTTTTACCCCCCTTTGGCCTGAGAGTCATTTTTCAAGGATAGTCCTACGAAGGTTAAGTTAGGTTTGGATAAAGTTTAGTAAGGCTTACATTAGGCAAGGGTAAGGTAATGTTTCGGATAGGTAAGCTTAGGCTAGGTTTGAGTAAGGTTAGGTTGTAATCAAACATTAGAAAAAATGCTTCTTAATGTTCGGCACAACTTCTTTTTTTTCGTACCTTTACTTTCCTGCTGAAACTATTTGTGGAGTCCGCTAGGCGGCTCCTAGTTTCCTGGCTATTTTTACTGCTAGGGTGGATACAGACTAAGTCTTTGTTTCCCTTTCCCGCATGTAAGCTAGCTAAGTATTGACTTTCTGAAAGATTCTGTCAGCTGAGAGCTTTGTGTGGGGAAAACACTTAACAAAAACCCAACGAATCACATGCTAATCAATGCACCAGTAATAGTTAGTTGAGTAATTGAAATACCAATGAAAATGAAGCCATGTTTATGTTTCCAATCATACAACATTACATATTATAACTATTATTTCGTTCAAACGTTTGTTTTTTAAGATGGCTTTTTGTAGATTAATGATGATGTAGCTATTTTACTCTTCTGATATTGAATAGCAACAGCTTTATGTATAAGGTTTGAAGATATCATTTATTCCGAGCGGCAACTCATAGCTGAGAATAGCTAGTAGATTTATTTTGTTGTGTTTTATTTTTCTTACGTGTGCCGTGCGCTGAGTACTAATGTGACCAAAGAAGATATAAGTTTTAGAAAAAAAACTAAAAAAATAATGTGTATGTTAATCGTTCATACGCCACGGCGTGCAGGCACGCGAAATCGGTCTAACCACCAGGGTCACGGCGTGAATGCACGCAAACCCTAGTACGAGTTTATTTATGAATAAGTATCGTTTTTTAAATGAAACCTAATGCAGACAAATTTTTCAAGGCAATGTGATTGTTAAAACATCGATATGTTAAGCCGTTTTTATTTTATTCGAGATTAAGCTTACAGATGTCACTAGAGCTTGCAACTTATTATCGTAAATATCTCTTGAAACATTTTTTAAATATTTTTTTTTCACTTTTCATTGAAAACCATAAATAAGTTGAGTATAAAATGATTTTCCGGGTATGTAACGTGGCATTTTCATTGAAAAATCGATGGCAGCTAATGGTGGCCTGTGGTGAAAATTCATGAAATTGGCATGGCCTTTAAAGGGTTAAGTATAGAGCAGAACAGCAGAAATTGAAAGCAACTAAAACTTGAAGCACGTGTTCATATCGATACGTTAGCTTGTAGGTTATGGAAATGGGAATCGATCCTTTGAAACAATTTCGGTATTTTTTGTGAGTTACTATATAAAATGAAAATAACCCTGACATCCTTGAAACTTTAAGCTTGCGTGCTCCATTCAATGTTCTTTGTCAGAACTTTTGTTACGTAGGTCTTTTGAGTCGCCAGTCGCAAGAGCTGTTCTGCTGATGAATGTACTGCCTGTTGATGTGGACATCTTTGGCAGTGAACTTGGTTCGCTGTTTATATTTTTTTCTTTTTATATAACTAATATGTTTCTGTTATGTTTCATACATTCTTTTTAATTTTCTGTAATGTTTTGTGATATTTTTATTAATCTGTCAAATGCATGGTGCATTGGCGTCAGCTGTAATGCCATGTAAATATTTTATGTAATCGTTTACAATAAATAAATAAATAAAAGAATCTTTATTGATATAAAACAAGTTCACGTTTCCTTCCGGAAAAATCTTTTCCCCGAGACATTTACTTTACCATAAGTATCTTTAAATTAAAAATACCTATAAGATTCCATCACGAAAATTAAATTACAAGGAGAAACATTCCACCAAAAGAGTGAAAGCTTGTCTTAGTTTCGTGTTAGGGAAACTCAGCAAAGATAAAAAGGGATTTCCCGGGAAATTCCACAATTCGTATTCCCTTTGGCCAGTTACAAGCCTATATATTTCTCCGACGGGTAGTTTTTTCTTCTTCAAAAAATGTTGCCTCGTGAATGAATGCCGTAGAATAAAAGCTTCAAACTGACATTACAAAGCGTAAAGCTCCGCTGTGTTTATCCTGCACTAAATGAAAACTAGGTAGACTCGGTCGAAATTATTTAATTTGACGTGGTTTGCGGTAGACATCTTGAGAGAGTTAGAATTCTATTGCTGGTAGTTTTTTACCCTTTTCAACGTAAAATTATATAAACCTTGTGATTTTGTCATCCACGTCGTCTCCTTATGTGCAATGTGTTATATTAAGGTAAATGTACCAGTAGCTGACCGTTTAAGAGGAAATTTCAACAAAAATAACGATTAAGGTTTAGCATTGTACCGAATGAAGGCAAATCAAGTATACTCATATTAAATCATATGTCTTAATTAATATTATGTAAGAAAATGTCTGTCCGGTCCGTGGCGCAGTGGCAACGGCTTTGACTTGCGTGCCCGACCGCCCGAGTTCGATCCCGGTACGAGCGGATTTTTTTCAGTTGATAAATCTGATCAAAGGCATGGGTGTTTGTGTTGTTGAAAATCCCAATCCCTTCCCACCTTTCCGATCCCAAAAAGAGCGACGCATAGTGACAGCGATTAGCTAATCACTAGTCCTGTCCTAGTCCTCGTATCCTTTCCATCCCTACTCTCTTCAAAAAAGAGAGGTTGAGCAACTGAGTAACAAGCAGTTCTCGTAGAAAAACATATGTTGAGATAAACTCCGTGAGGAGTCCATATGCTCCAAGTTGGGAGCGGACATGGTTAAAAAAAAAAAAATTACAAAAGGGCCTGTTGAAAAAAAGTTTTGTTAAATTTTTTGAGGTCATGTTTTTGTTTCAGTAGTTGACCATCTAACAAATTGAAAAATCCGATAGTTGACCATGTCTAAACAGGGGGCTTTATAGTAAACTTTCTGTCAGAGTTGCCTCAGGGCTTTCTGTCACACCACTATTGGTTGAATCAAGTAGCAATGGGTGGTTCAGGAATAAGGTGCACACCGTTTCTAGATTGATCAATTAAGATATTTGAAATAATACACTATCCTCACTAGGTGTTGTTTTCAAATGGCAACCCTGGCACTCTATTGGCTATATGGTGATGTGTTAGTGGCTCATTCCGAACACAGATGCCTTAAATTGTCTTAACTTTACAATTTAGAGCAATTCCGCATCTAAATTATTTATTTTTTTGGGCCATTTTATTCTCAAAAGGTCAACTACTGGTACATGGTCAACGACTGGTACATTTACCTTATATATTGAGTTCTTTGTGTCGAATAAAAATAACTGCAATATATAAATTTATCGTACTAGAACAGTTTCAATAAAACATTTTTGTAATATCAAAATCACAATAAAACTGATATATTTGTTGATAGCTATTTCGGCTTACGCCTTCGTCAGAACTTTATAGCTGTAAGCCGAAATAGCTATCAACAAATATATAAAATAATTTATGTAGAACTAAAATACATTGTTATTTTTCTTACCGTATTAAAATAATTTTCCCTCGTCTTATGAAATAATAAACTTAATAAAAACGTTAAGCAGTAAACATCCTCTTTATAGCGGAAATCTCAAGTGAATTTTTATTAAAACGCTGTCGCTGAATATTATTTTTTATGATCAAGTATTAGGGTATCAGAAAATTCGAAGAGTTTTTTTCATCTTACTCTTTTTTTAAAAGTACTGCACGATACTCTTGTTGTTTGATCGAGGATAGTATTGATTGAAAGGATACTAGATCTAGCCCAGGACTAGTCAACACCTTAATTTGAAAAGGTTCTTACTACTCTTGATACCGTTTTGAGATATGAGCGTTTGAAGTTTCGATTGATTAATTAAAATTCACTTGAAACATTGAGCAAGTAAAATTGTTTCAAATTACTTATTTTTAGCATATAATATATTTCACGACTTTTGCTGAGAAATAAATATTGTAAAGATCTAATGATGACAATCTTAGAACTTTGTCAAATAAATTTAGTTAAAAAAGTGTTAAACTCCGTTATTAAACCATAGATAATTCTGAAATCCAAATATCGGGAGGTAATTCCAAAATATTTTTTTTCAACTGCCAGTTTTAGATAAAACTTTTGAGACCTTTTTTATTCACATGGAAAAGCTTTAATTTTTACACATTATCCGTAATTTTTTAATTTAAAACATATTTTAAAAATATTGATAGTAAACACAAATTTATGAGGAAAAAGCAATGAAAATATCCGACATTCTCAGTTTTTCAACAAACGGATTTGATCACATTTGAAAACTACCTCCTGATATGATAGAATGCGGTAAATAGAAGCTTTTGCAACCAAATTAGCACCTTTTTTTAAAGGAATGCTTTTTGTTCGTTCGAAGATGGTTTGGATTGAAAGGATACGAGAAATAGCCCAGAATTAGTGGTTAGCTAATCACTTTTTAGATTAAAAGGGTGAGAAGAGAATTAAACATTCTCTTTCCAGTGGGTAAGACAGTTAACCACCACTGCCACTTCATCATAAATATCTATATCATTAAATTAAATCATTTTTTTACACCTTTTGCACTCAAAAAATCACGTAAATATCGGATCGGGAAGAGTTGGCAGGATTGGTAGTTTATTTTAAATAAAGTCATTTCACATAAAACCAGTGTTTTCCTCGAGCGTCCATTTATTATTCCTTTAGAATAAGCGCACTATTAAGGTGTTCACTGTCAATACTTGGTGGAAAGGCATTATAATAAAACATTATTAGTACTTTTTCCACAGAAAATTTATTGGATCAGGACCGGTTTCGTCATGGCGAGCATTGTCAACTGATCACAACTGTCAACATCAGTTGTCACATCACTTAATTCGCCACTTCAGTTTATTCAACGTATTATGTGATAAAAAGTGACAAGTGTTTTCACTCATAGCGGGAGCTATGAGCGAAACCGGTCCCGATCCAATAAATTGTATGTGGAAAAAGTACTAAAAATGTTTTAATATAGGCGTACTACGCAAACGTAAACAAAATACAGTTTTGATATTGTTTTATGGATAAGGAAAAATCTCTGCTAAATCCGATGCGTTACAAATCATCTCAGTCTGTCTTCATTATCCATCTTTAAAACCAGCTTTATTTCAATTTCCCGGCTCGCATCCCCCTGCTATTTGCCGCAAAGAAAATTTCAAGCAGAAAATTTTCCGTCTCTCGGAAAACTCTTTTCTTTCCACTCTAATAACCCGAATAACCAATGAACTCGTAATAACTGTCGCCTTAATCGGGATTTCCCGCTCTGCGATTGATATTTAAATATACGTTAGGGCTGAAGGGCTGCAATTCGCTCCGGGGATTATGATTTTATCGGAAACGGACGAAGAGATTATGACAAACTTCCGAGTTTTCTTAAATTTTCAATTTTCAATTTTAGGCGTGAATTCATTTTGAACATTTTTATGCACGGTTAAGATATTTATGTAAGATAAAAATATGCAAACCTGTGAATTTATGAAATCAAAAAGTTCTCCCAAGAAAGCGCGAACGGGCAATTTGTACTGTAATTATATCATGAAGTCAAGGGGTCAGCGGTTTTGGGCATTTGCGATCTTTTGGAAACTTAATTAACCTGACAATATTCGTTAACACAATAAACATAAACTGACACATTATTATATAATGCATGCATATTGAAAGGCAGATATGTTTCACTTTCAAGGTGTCCACTGTCAATACTTGGTGGAATGGCATTATAATAAAAATTATAACATATTTTTAGTACTTATTCCAAATTAAATTTATTGAGATCAGGTTTCATTCATCGCGAGCATTATCAACTGTTAGGAAATACAGCATTATTTTAACGCAAGTTCAGAAAGAATTACAAGGTATGACATACAATTGGTATTTCAACTAAGCAAATAAATTGATGCAAACTACTAACAAAATAGACTTAAATTAAAATTTTAAAGATCTCTTAGCAATGCAAGCTATTGCATAAAAAATCAATTAAGTATGAATGATCATTAACAATGTAAAAGCCACAGTAAGTGCATTTAAAATAGGTGATAAATCTTAATGTCCGTAGTATGTAATGAGTCAGCGAAGCCGAGAAGAATACTCTAGCCTAACGCTTATTAAATAATCTGTGAATAGATTAACGAGACCATATAAATTCTTACAAATAAAGAAACACAAAAATCAAAAGATTTATATTAAGCTTGAAATAGGTTAATTAAATGGTTGTAACAGTTTGCAAGGAAGAAGGTATTACAAACAATTATGCAAATAAATTTAAGTAAAATGAAACAAAATATACTATAGACATAAGGTTAAAGACCTCTTCGCAACACTGCATTAAAAACTAATTCAGTAAGAATGATCATTAACAATGAACAGGTAAGTGCATTTTACAACTGGGAAATTTTATTCATAAAGATAGTACTTAAAAAAGTGATATTCTTTTAAGGATAGTCTTTACTTCCTGCCACCCATTCAATGTCAAAAACAAGGCGTAGCGTGAGCTTTTAAATAATTATTAAATTATATTAAGTCCTTTACCCGTCTCATATTTCATTTCGTACTATTTGAAAACAATAGGGGTAGAAATTTCCAAATGTTTTTATTGATTCATTTAAAGTTTAAATAGAACAATAAAAGTTTATTCTTCAATTTTATTTAAGTGCTTTATAAACTAACGTAAATTTTATAAAGGCATGTATTCAATGGGTCAGTAACTAATTCAAGTTTTGGTCAGTTAAATAAATAAATGGTCAGTTAAAAATCAAAATGGTCAGTTATTATTATAAGCGGTCAGTTGTCATTGTATCAATGTGAATGTGGCCAGTTATCAAATAAAACGGTCAGTAATATATTTTAATGGTTAGTTATTTATTAAAACGGTTAGTATTTAATTTAAATGGTCAGTTATTTAAAAAAAATGATAAGTTTTAGTTTGACAGCTGGTGAATTTTATCAAATATGGTCGTAATAGGCAAATTTATGACATGTTCTTTTTATTTTAACTGACCATTTATTATTTTAACTGACCAATTTTTAACTGACCGTTTTAAGCATTTATTACTGACCGTTTTAAGTATTTATAACTGACCATTTATCGAATTAGAATCTGACCACATAATTAGTAGTCTTTTATAAACAGGATATTATACAGGTTTTCTTGATTCACAGTAAAATTGGAATAGTTTTTTCTATAAATAATTAAATTGTATTTTTTTATATAGATTATCTGTAATGCCAATAAGCCAAATACTTTTAATTGTAAGTGATACAAGATAAGCTTGATGATTAATAATGAATCAGTCTTGAACAACTCAACGATAAATTACATACACCCAATCGAAAGTCTCTTTTACAATTGAAAAATTCTGACCTTGTCGATAATTAAACCCGGGCCGACCTGATCGCTGAAGCAAAACTCTTGCCACTTGACCACAGGGACTGGCGATAATTATTTAATGAATTAAAACAATACTTATTATGATCAGTTTAAACTTATGATCACAGCTACATCATGCACACAAACTTGATTACCTCTAATAAATGCGTGGAAAGTTCTCAGCGATTACAATCCAACTTATAACATAAATAACGAAACAAAATGGCGCTCACTGTATGTCTAGACTCCAAACTCTAGCTTCGAAATGACAGCACGACGTGTTAGGCATGTTTGACACTTTATTACTGGATAACTTCTATGAAATATTACAGCATTTATATCCCTGTGAAGAATAGATTATAAATTTATAAATGGCACTATGGTAAATGCCTCTTCAAGTGAATCATGTCAAAATTAAAACGAACAAGTTTAAATGTATAGTATTCGCACAATTTTGATACATGCATGACTTGGAATAACCATTGATAAACCAAGAGTCAATTGTTTCACAAGGAAGGTTAATCTTTGGTACATCTAGATTTAATCAAAAAATAATTAGATTTATTTTTTCTATACAATTCATTAAAATTTGAATCGCTTAAATTTAGTACTTTACCATAAGTTTTATCACTTACGATCCAGGTTTTGAATTTCGGCACCTTCAGGCATTTTAAGTGTACGAATGCAATTTAACTCACAGCCAGTTCAGTCAGTTAACGAATTCATAAAATTCATACGATTCAAAATTGATGTTGAAATTCCATCAAGAACCTTCAGTCTTTGGTCCCAAACAATCATTTATTTAATAGTATTCTACCAATTTATAATCTACCAGTTAATTGTAGTTAAATAATATCGTAAGATATCTGTGAAATATAATAAGAAAATAAACAACTTTCAATTTGGCACTTTCAATACGATTTTTTCGTAGAAATAATAACACATTTTTAGTACTTATTCAACATAAAATTTTATGTGGCATAACTACTTAAAATGTGTTACTATTTTTATTAATATCATTCCACCAAGCATTGACAGTGTACACCTTAAAAGTGATTGTTTAATATTGGCACTTTGCTCAATTTGGCTTTTATGTTTAAAAATTGTTCCCGACTACTGAATTATACAGTTAAATTAAATGTTTCATCTTACCACATTAAAGTCATCTTTCTTCTCGAAATATTTATCTGTCAAAAGAATCTTGTTATAATCACAGAGTAGTAATAATGCGTAGAACAACTTCCTTAATTACATAATGTCAACACGTATCACGCTCCAGCGATAAGTATCGCCGGTATCTATCTCATTAAGTTGAAAAGCGACGAAGCATCGTCAATATTAGCAATATAAACATTTCCACAGCGATCCTTCTTCGAAACTTTGCCTAGACGGACCTGAGCTTTTCTACGGTACGAATTTTGCCACAGTCACAGTCAATGTCATCAATTTCAGTGCCAAGATGAAATTACACGAGATCGAAACAAAGAATATAAATTTTACAAAAATGTTTTCTATCTGTTATAATATTAATATTAAAGAAGTAATGAAAGGAAAGGTCCGGTCCGTGGTACAGTGTCCACGTTGTTGGCTTGCATGCCGGACCGCCCGGGCTCGATTCCCGGTACGAGCGATTTTTTTCAGTTGATAAATCTGTTCATGCAGGCATGGATGTTTGTGTTGTTGAAACTTCCTTCCCACCTTTCCTATCCCAAAGAGCGACGCATAACGAAAGCAATTAGCTAACCACTAGTCCTGTCCCGAGTCCTCGTATCCTTTCCATTCCTTACTCTCTTCGAAAAAGGGAGGTTGAGCAACTGAGTAAGAATCAGTTCTCGTATAAAAATATATGTTGAGATAAACTCCATGAGGGGTCCATATCCAATATGGACATGGTTAAAAAAAATGGAATAAAAAATTATTTTTATTTTTAGAAACAACCACCACTTATTTTAGTGTGATTTATAAACTTTGTCGCACAAAATTGTCGTATTTATTAAATTTGAATCGTTTGAATTTTGTACTTTTCCATGAGTTTTGCACTAACGTCCGGGTTTCGCCGTTTGGCATCTTCGGGCATTTCAAGTGTACGGATGTACTTGAACTGACCAAAACTCATAGAAAAAATACAAAATCCAAACGATTCAAATTTGATATTGAAATTCCATCAAGAACCCTTATTGGAAATTTTTGGAAGTTGTATTTAAATTAAACCCTTTCCACTCAATATTTTTTTTTCTTCTAGTAACACCTCAATAGTTTTAAAATATTGCTTAATATCACAGTGTTTGCGTATTTATTAGCATGGTAAAACGAAATGCCAAAACATATACCACTTTGTGATACGTTACAAACTTTAAATATGGCACACAATCCAAATACATACGGTTTTTGAAATAAAGGTAGGTGCACTTGTAAAAAACACTTGTTAAAAAATAAATTAACACAACGGGTTAAAGCGGCGACATAAGTGAAAACTCCATTCTATAATTATATTGTTTCACAACGTTTATAATAAAAAAATAATCTTTAGCATTATATGGTTATTATTTTGTCATTGATTTTTTCTTACTAGTTATTTTCGATTTTGGTTGAATTTTTGCTTTTATGGTACGACATGTGCCAAGTACCAGGCAAGCAAAACTATGTTAGAGAAATCCACGTAAGCTTAACAATATATTGTATGGTTCTTCACTCGAGGAGGTTCAGGTATTTCAACGGTGGCAAACGGTGATTGGTTAAGGAAGATTGCATTAGACTTATTGGAATGAAACTACTACACGCCAATACATTGAAAGAATTTTCTCATCTAAAACGAGGTTGGGACATAGTACAATTGAAAGAAACTACTTTTAAATTCTTATCGGTAAAAGTTTGTTTTGGTCCCCATGTGAAACAGAGCTTTTTCATTTAGCTTTTTTTGGTCAATAGGATAATAACTTGTCATGTTTATTTCTTGAGTCTGTAAGTTTGTAGCGAAATGGAGTACCCTGAATTAAACAATAACACTGTTTGTATATATTTGTTTCACAAATTGTCGAGCAGATGTTCAAAACCTTTTGTTGTTGGAAGGCAGCATCAATTTATCTGTAATCAGAAAAGGTCGCGTGTGAAAAACATAATGTTTGATACACTTGATTTTCCCTGATATACAAAATTATTTTCGTCATTGATTCTGCAGTTGTTACCATTTTTTTTAAATAGATCTTGTTGCTTGGGCATTTCAATTAATTTCGAAATTGTGAAATAGTTTCTGATCAATAAAAAATACGTGGAAGGATGTCCTTATACGAAAAACTGCATTTTATTTATAAGCAATGATATTAAACGCTAATACGGAAAGAAAAATAACAGTGTATTTTAGTTCTACATAAACTATTTTATATATTTGTTGATAGCTATTTCGGCTTACGCCTTCGTCAGAACTAGTTCAGAATTAGTTCTGACGAAGGCGTAAGCCGAAATAGCTATCAACAAAGATATAAAATAATTTATGTAGAACTAAAATACATTGTTATTTTTCTTTCCGTATTATAATGGAGTTCTACCAAGTAAATTCATACTCAATCAATATATTAAACGCTATTATAAAGAAGCTAAGAATAACCAATATACGTGTAATAGTTTCACTCACAGAGTGTTAACTTACATCGGGGGTTCTTAACCCTCCCCATACTGTGCTAAAAACTTCCGCGAGCTCCGGTGATATGTATTTACTACACCATATGAAAAAGTTATTTAACCCGTGGCGGACGAACGTCACAGATGTTGTGTCGGGAAAAGACAAGGCCCGTACGCGTATGTCACGACTTGTGTGACGGGAACTTTCAACTGATGATTAAACGATAAATCTCTTGCACACAGGGGTGATTATTGTTTTAAAATATTGCCTTATCTATCTTGCTACCACAAACTCCTTGAGATTGTCAGAAATAAGAGATTTAAATATAAAAACATCGATTTCTCGAACAGCTACAATTTTTTCGATTTTACCCGTCAGTGCGCTTATTCGTTTGAAAGTTCGCGCGAACTCGCGCCTGCGCAGTTCTCATATAATTTCATCTGCGGCTGCGCATATGACGGAACTATTTTACGTGACAAGCACTGCGCGGTATTATATTTATTTTTCGTGCGATCTTTATTTAATGTTTTTATACTTCGTATTGTATTGAGGGACACATTTAAATAAAAAACTATCGTGTATTTATTCTAATTGTGTCGACTATTGTGTTTACTAAAAAAATATTGGGTGTATTCAATATTTAAAAAACATTTAGTTCTGATTTGTGATTTGCACAATGCTCAAATGTAATTCAAAGAAAAATAAAAAAAACTTTAACAAGTTTCATGTGCAAAGATTGTGATGTATTTGTCGTTATCTTTTTTTACAAAATTTATAACTCTTAAAAGATTTAAAAAAATCATAAATTATTATCTCTCCCTAGGTGTATGTGTTGAACATTTGGTGATAAATGTCTCGATATTAAATTATTTATGTGTTTCCCCGTAATTAAGCGAGTAATATATGTATGTTTCTGAAGTGACAACGACCATCGAATGAGTTCGTCGCAGGGCTCTTAATTTGACACGTTCGTAATTAAAGATAAATACGTCATGTCGACAAGCATTGCTTTTTTGTTAGAGATTTGTTTGTTTAATGAATTGTGGCTTCATGTGGTATTTCTTTCGGGTTTTTAGTGTTCCCACATATTCTTAATGTGTTTGTCCGCAATCAATATCAATCCAATTATTTTTAATCCCTCTATTTATTACGATATAACGAAAAATAACATCCTTTCATAATTCGAAGAAAGGTGACGCGCACGGTTTTAAATTGAGTGAATATAACAACGCGTGCGCCGGGTTAAAAACCGGAAAAATGTGAATATTTCTAAACATTGCTTTGATTGACTGTGGTTGAAGTTGAAATATAACAATTTTTGTAATCTAAGTGTCTGAAAAGAAGAAAAAATCATCGCAATTAGCTGCCGCTCCGGCGTGTTCACCCGTCGGCAGGCAAATTCGTACTGAAGAAATGTTTGGCTAGTTCGAAGTCCATCACTTCTACGCATGCGCTTTCGCGCCGGGGCTGAACACCTGCAAGAGTACTTACTGCGACTCGTGCACACGTTTGTGTGTATGGGTGATTCTTTGCCCGATTCTTCCACTAATTATTTATTTCCGTCGCTGCAAATGAATAACCATACATAACTGTAATTTTATTTAATACTTAATAACATTACTGAGGAATACAAAAATTCTCAGATCAGTATCTATTATATTTAATAGAAATATTCTCATTATTAGAGTCGAGTTGTAGTAAATACATATCATCGTGCAGCGAGGGTTAACCACGTGCCCGCACATTTATGCTCGCGAAGCCATTTTCGTGCGCCCGGCAAGGAAATAATGATAAATAATATTTTAATTGAAATCACAAAAATATTAGCATAATATCTATCTTATTTTCTGAATAGGTTATTTACCACTGTCAGTGAGTTTAAGGGAAATTTTCATTGAAAAATCGAAATTCATTGATGTATATCAAATATAGCGGTATTTGGGGTATAAATCTTGCATGATTAGTGCGATTAATGAAGTTTCAATATTGTGCACTTGTTTTTATCCTTTATCTTTAAATTCTTTGAATGCAGACATATGCATTAATAAAATAGCTAGTTCCCTAGCGGAAATTCTTCAAGAAGACACGCCAAATATTGAAGAAGAAATTTTCAAGATATTCAAAATGACATCATCTTAAAATCGAACGGACTGACGTTTGGAATTTAGCTGACCATAAAAAGTACCTACCCTCTTTTGAAAAAGGAGCTTACAAAATAAAGTCCTGTTTTGGTTCCACATATTTGTATGAATCTTTGTTTTGTACCATGAAAATAATAAAATCAAAAACAAGGCCTCGACTTTCCAATGCCAACCTTGATAATTGTTTACGATTGGTACTATCATCTTACACTCCTCATTTCGAAAAGTTAGCTAATGACATGCAATGTCAAATATCGCACTTAATGTGAATAGTATTGATTTTGTTTGTAAATGTACATAAATCCATAATCTTCTGATTAATAATAAATGTTTTAGTAATAATACAATGAATGTAACAAATGTGATGCTGCCAAAAGAACACTACTTAAATAAATACAATTAATTAAGTATTTCGACTGAGGGTGCTTGATGGAATTTCAATATCAAATTTGAATTTTTTGAATTTTGTACTTTTCCATGAGTTTTGTCGCTAACGACCCGGGTTTCGCCTTTCGACATCTTCAGCCATTCCAAGTGCACGGATGTACTTGAACTGACTGATAATTAAGTATTTCGACTGAGGGTGTTTGATGGAATTTCAATATCAAATTTGAATTTTTTGAATTTTGTACTTTTCCATGAGTTTTGTCGCTAACGACCCGGGTTTCGCCTTTCGGCATCTTCAGGCATACCAAGTGCACAGTAGCACAAAGTGTTGTCAGTTCAAGTACATCCGTGCACTTGGAATGCCTGAAGATGCCGAAAGGCGAAACCCGGGTCGTTAGCGACAAAACTCATGGAAAAGTACAAAATTCAAAAATTCAAATTCAAATTTAAATAAATACATAAATATGTACTACCTAAATCTTTTTTTAAAAAATCCGGCATGTGTCCGTCACTCATTTCTTAAATCTCAAACGCGCCCGCCACCGCAATAAGGTTAAGAACCCCTGACTTACATTGTAACATCTCCTTATGTTCTTACTGATGTAACCTTTGAGTAGAGACTCCAATTACTCGATATCTCAAATACTACTAGCATCGAGTAGTAATTTTGAAATACTGGAGTACTTGAGTATACTCGAGTAGTGTCAGGTATACCAAAATATATATTATTGATTCAAATGTGTGTATATAAAATAGTTGATAAATAAATAAATAAGCTTATTTCATTGCATTAATACATTTATTTCAATTAATAAAACATATACTTCAAAAATAATAGAGAATTAAACGTTTCAAATTTTAGATTTAATTTAATTAAAATTTAATTTTAGGTGGCTGTTATAAATGACGAATAAATATTAAAATACGAGAAAGGTTATTAGGCCGATTCACCTGCCAAGTCTCGATTAACCCTCTCTAGTCTCTATTCACTTCGATTCAATGTGAATAAAGTCATCGAACAAAATTGACTGTGTCTTAATAACGATTGTAAATATTTGAAAAATATTTTTATGAATCTGTAGTAGGACCATAGAAACAAGTTTCAAGTCATTTATATTTGAATAATGTGCCGCAGGTATGAAAATACATAGTCGTGAAGTGTCTCTATTCACCCCGTTTAACGGTACTTGAAAAATGGGAAAATGGGAAAAATGGAGTATTAGATACTCGAATTGAAATCAGTACCTTTCAGACACTACAATAAACTAGCAAAATTGTATTAATACACTGCGGATCCTTTGTTGCTGGAAGTTGGTGGATTTCCAAAAGCCTTCCCCGCAAGCCTGACGTTTAATTTCAGAGCATGCCGCTCGATTTGAGTTGCCAGATTGTAATGTCGGCTGGTACAGTGAAGCGGAAACGGCAGGGACGATTGCAATCAGTACCTCCATTAGGTGCGTCGGGAAATGGGGCGTCGCGGCGCACGTATTATAAGATCGACGCCTGACCTGAATAGACGTCGAACCTGGCTCCACTACACCAGCTGAATTGAACCATTTCAAATTATAATCGAAAACAAGTCAACCTTATAAAGGTTAAAATGTATTTAAGAACAAACATGTACAATTGATAACTTTATCATACCTCGTGCGGTTTTTTTGGGCTAAGTATTGTGGTCAAGTTTATATGGATTTTGACGTTAATTTGAAATAGTTTTTATTTTTATATTGAATAAAATCAATGCTAATAATTTTGGGTTCCAAATGTTAAGGACTGTTAATTGTTCTCGGTTCTTCTGTAAATATCTAAAAAATAAAAAGCATCCCAAAAATTGATATTTTGCATATCACTCACATAAAAGCTCACATATTTTAGCTTAAATCATATATATACCTAGGTATATATATTTAATTTGAATAGTTTGATTTTTTTTTACTTTCAGGTAATCAAAACGAAAGAAATTGAGCTGATGCCACTTCATGTTCAATCGTGCAATTGAACTGCCTGAAGATGCTGAAAGACGAAACCCGGATCGTCAGCGACAAAGCTGGTGGAAAAGTAAAAGAATCAAACGATTCAAATTAAATTAAGTATCGAAATTCCAACTTTCGTCAAAATACAAAATTATATACGTATGAGCTCGAAATAATCTAAATTTTGATCGACCTGGAACCCAAAACTGTGTGATCTTTAGGGAAAAGCTTTTAAGTACCATTGTATCCCAGAAACCAAAATACCTTATTAATATGCGCCACTTATAAACGAAACGTTTCAATAACAAGATAATTTAGCTACTGCATTTATAACTACTACTCCATTTGATTTGAAACGTACGTTAGATTGAGGCGCGTTTGCAATAATATAACGTAATCTAATCGCGTATGGGCAGTGAAGTTTGAATCCTGGCAATTCGTAGCGACAATTTAAATGGTTTTCGGCCAATAATATTCCGACTTATTTTCTTTTTTTTTAACCTCCGAAAAACGGTCTCCAAAAAAAAGCTTGTGATCTTAAGGGTGGGGGGACTAAAAATACCCGAGTGTTTGAGCTTTATTGGCATATAAAAATATATTATATAAAATCGATAATTTTCCTATATTTATTCATATTTTAAGTCGCGCATGAATGAGACAACCTGATCGCACTCATGTTTATTCCAGACTGGTGATATCAAAACTGAGAACGCGAACGCTTATCTACACCTTTCAATGTACAAAGCATCCATTTGATTTGAAGCGTTTGTTGAAAGAGGCGCGCTTAAGATAAGATAACGTTATCTTATCGTGTATGGGCAGTGAAGTTTGAGTCCTGGGAATTGGTTGTGACAATATACATGGTTTTCGGCCAATACTAATCCGACCTATTTTCTTTTTTATTTAATTGCGACGAAACTAGTCGATCAAAATTATATTTTTACCGAAAAAAATGTAAAAACAATGATTTTAGAATTACAAAACTTTACACATTGTATCACAAAAAGGGCTGTGGAGTCGGAGTCGGAGTCATGGAGTTGGAGCTTTTTGGCCGGAGTCGGAGTCGGTCTCGGAGCGGCGCTTTGGCCGGAGTCGTACTCAGAGTCGGAAATTTTGAAAAGTTCGAACTTTTTTATTTTTGCATTTAATATGTCAAATTTGGCTTTTGGCCGCATTGATAGGGTTGATATTTAATTGAATACACATAAATAGGAAATTTAGGGAAGAAATGTGACGATATTAACCTTTTTGTAGTCGGAGTCTGTGGTCGTGTTTTTGGTCGATTTCGGAGTCGGAGTCGTGGTTTTGGTAAATGCTGGAGTCGGAGTCGGACTTTTTTTTACTGACTCCACAGCCATGATCACAAATATTAAGATAGATATATTTATGATATAGTGGCAGTGGTGGTAAGCTGTCTTAGCCACCGGGACGGAAATGTTAAAAGGGCTGTTAAGTTAATAAAAAAGATAAACGGCAACAATTTCCCGGAGCAATGTCTAAAACAGTGATATTAAAAATGCAAATACAGCTTCTTGCTCTTTTTTCAGGAAGCATATGAGAAGAGTCTAGTATGAAAATTACTTTCCGGGCGTCTTTTATCCTCTCGAAAGGCTTTTGTTTGCATCAACAAAGTTCCGGCGGAAGTGAAAGCAAAGGGTGAAACAATGGAGGACAAAAGTGAAATAAGGTTTTCGTATGAAAGGCTGCGACTTATTCACGACGACGGAAAATGTTTAGCAGCCTCTTTGTCTCGCGGATCAACCTTGTTTATCGTTTTTTTAATCATCTCTGCCAATGTTAGCCTCTTTCTTACACCAACAACAGACTCAGTACAATAATATGATTTAAGTAATCAGCTGATTGCGCAGTGAACAAAACACATTGTTGTTGAAGATTACTTACACTAAGAAGAGATGAAAAGTTTATTCCATTTGTGATTATTTAACCCCCGAAAGACGGTCACTGAAAAAAAACGTGTGATCCGAAAGGGGGGAACTAAAAATACCCCAGTGTTAAGGCTTTATTGGCATAGATTGCAATAAAAAAATGTTGTATTATGCTTTAACGTACTTTTATTCATCGTTCTAACAGTAAATATATGTACATATATATAAATCGATAATTTTCCTATACTCATTCATATTTTTGGTAATCATTATTATTAAGTCATTCATGAACGGACAAGCAGATCGTATTCATGTTCAAGACAGACTGGCGTAATCAAAACTGTTTGCGTGAGCGTTCATCTACATCTTTTAGTGTAAAAAGCATCCATTTGATTTGAAACGTACGTTTGATCGAGGCGCGTTTGAGATAAGATAAAGTTATCGTTTGCGCAGTGAAATTTAAATCCAGACAAAATTGGTAGCGATAATATAAATAGTTTTCGGCAAACCCAAATTTTTTTCTTTTCTATCTTATTTCGACAAAACTAGAAGTTCGATCAAAACCATATTTTTTACCGCGAAGGGTGTAAAAAATAATGATTTAAAAAAGCCAAAAGGTTACACATACTATCGCTAGTATTAAGATAGATATTTAAGTAAAGTGGCAGTGGTGGTAAACTGTCTTACCCACCAGGAAGGAAATGTTAATGAATTGTTTTTTTTATCAAGAAAACTTATCTAGCAAAGCGAAAAAAACATTTCAACCAGTTGCTGAAAACAAAAAACGTGTCAGCTATTTTTAATCAAAGAGAGCCTTACATCAAGATTTCATTTTCTTTACCGAATGATTTGGGTAGGCGACTATGAGAACTTATTACATTTATCCAAATTTGTAAGGCTCAATAAACATTGTTGATATAAATAAAATTTGATAGTTTTGTTATTTCACGTAAAAGTGACACGTGTTTTTGTCTCTTTGAAAACCGTTTTCAAAGTGAAACTTTGTTTATATTTTAACGCTTGTTAGTAAATATGTTTTCCATGAAACGGGACCGGTAAATTATGGATATATGGTCACGGGACAGAATTTTCGTATATATTTATGAAAAATAAGCACATTAAATGACATGAATGTAAGGCTTAGGATTTTTTTTGAAATGTTGCATTCTTTATTTTTAAAATTACTATAACAGAAGATCTTAAAGAATACTTTGCAATAAGTATGAATTCGAGTTGTTTTAATTTACAGAAGCAAAAATTCAACCACAAACTATACAAATAATAATATTATACAGAAAGAGACAGTCACATAAGTTTACTATTTGTGTAAATACAATAAACAGTAATATTTTTCAGATTTAATCATTATGATTTCACACTTTTATAATAATCCACAAAAACCCAAAGAGTAAAGTCAAAACATAAAATTATAAGCCAGTATGTATAATTATTTTGAGCTTAGTTCGAGAGAGTTTGGCTTCTGTCCCGTGACCATATATCCATAATTTACTGAAAATTTTACCATGTTCATATTTCCAAGTATAGCAACGTTTTTCAATTTTGTTTTTTATCTTATAAAATATTTTATAATGGCAGTTCACAAATAGTCATCTTGTTACAAGAAGTGATAATCCTACATAAGCTCAAGGCACTGGGAATTGAACCCAGATCCACATGATCGCTAGGTCAAAGGTCTTGCTAATAAACCACAGGGACACACAGAATAATACTGAATAACTAAAATAAAAAGAATAATTTTAATATACAATAATCAGTAATATTATTCAGATTTTCATTTTGATTCCAAATTTTATAATAATCCACTAGAACTCGAAGAGTAAAGTAAAAACATAAAATTATAAGTCAGTATGTATAATTTTTTTGAGCTTAGCTCGATAGGAGTGGAATTCCGTCCCTTGACCATATATCCATAATTTACCACGGTACCTTTCCTTTAAAAATGGATAAGATAAATCAAATTATAAAAAGCATACAAAACGTTTTTCGTGTTTTTATCGACAAGCCTAAAAGTGTATTGTTCTACTTTTGATAATATACGACTCATATTTTGTATTATAATCAATAAAACATCGATTTTAAAGAGAGCCAAAATCCATCGCTATCTTTTCAAAGAAAATCGGCCCTCGGTGCACGGCCGTTCTTATGCAAACCGGCATTTAACGGATTAACTGCACGTCTTTGTAAAGGAACTATTAAAACTCGTTACAATTATTATTGTATGCTGACTTGATCTCAACCAAGGCCAATTTTGAGGGACATCATATGGGGAACGGGATAATCTTGATTCCTCTTCAGATTCAACGCGAAGTAGATTAAACTCCACGGATTCTCAGTATACAGATACATAAGATACTTAATATCACTCTAACAAAGTGGCTGAGCAAGTCACATTTTCTTTTTTATTCTCTTTCTATTTTTCTTCTCTTTAAGCACCTTAGTGCATGGTTAAAAAATCAGTCCCGTGCAGCTCTGTCTCGGGCCAAGTAAGTGAGGAGTAAATTCGTTTATTTTCTTGATCGTATAGCGTTATGGAAGGCGGCTGTGAAAAACGGCTGCACACACATAACGGATGGGTGGTGGGACAACCAACTTGTTCACCCAAATATAATTATTATTGTATGCGTTGTACCCGTGATTTATCGTACTGGACTGTAGTTTTTTTGATGGCTAGAGTTAGGCACGTAGAAGTATTATTCTGCCCGACCACTGCGGAATTATTTCCATTTATTGTCGAATAACAATGAAATGTGAAATTTCGCATGCTGGGTTCTCTTCAAATTCTGACCTTAACACATTTGCCCATACACTGAAGTGCGGCAGACAATGCTTGCAATAAGCGGGCATCGGGACAAATTTAACCATTGTGGTACAATATGCCGTTATATCATACAAACAATAATTCAGTTTTAGACTTGAACTGGACTACACAATGCTTCGTTCACAATCAACGCTGGTGCATTTTCGACAACACAACAAACTGCATTTCACTTTTAAGGTGTTCACTGTCAATACTTGGTGGAATGGCATTATAATAAAAATACATTTTTAGTACTTTTTCCACATAAAATTTATTGGACAAGGACCGGTTTCGCTCATGGCGAGTAATTGTCAACTGATAAGAAATACAAGAAAACAGTGATATTTATAGAAGTAGGCATTAACTTGGTAGAACTCCATTATAATACGGTAAGAAAAATAACAATGTATTTTAATTCTACTTGAATTATTTTATATATTTATTGATAGCAATTTCGGCTTACGCTTTCGTCTGAACTATTTGTCAGAACTATTAATAATTACAAGGTATGACAAACAAATGGTATTATAACTAAGCAAATTAATTGAAGCAAAAATTTAAGAAATATAGAATAGATGTTGGCTTTCACCACAAAAAAATAAAATTATACACATTATTTTTATGTTGCAATAAAATGTTTTTGAAAAAACTTGTTTTCTCAAATCACCAAAATTCCTTCTACATTTTTTTTCACCCCTATTACTGGATTGAAATAATGCGATGCTGGTAGGCGATAAAGAAATTTTTCCATGAAAAATAAGCAAATGTGGGTGGTAGGCATAATAAGGTTGACGAACACTGTATTAACCTCTTACACGCCAACCAATACCTTTCCTCGTATTCTCATCATATATATGTTCTTATCATATTGGTCAGTGCAGTTGAAGGCAAAAAACATTCGTGAGATGTTTAGTAAAGTTATTTGAATCGATAAAATTTTATTGGTACTCAGTTATTTTATATGCACCATCTGTTTGAGATATTGACATATTAACTCTCTTTCAACAGTAAAACTTGTAAGCATTCGTTGCTAGAAAATTTTGTTAAATTATGGATATATGGTCACGGGACAGAATTTTTGTAAATATTTATGAAAAATAAGCACATTAAATGAAATGAATGTATGGTTTACGACTTTTTTTGAAATGTTTTTACCATCTTTAATTTTAAAATTTATTATAATAGAAGATCCTATAGAATACTTGTATGAAATAAGTTTAAAATTGAGTTGTTTTAATTTACAGGAGCAAAAATGCAACCACAAACTACACAAATAATAATATTATACAAGTAAAGAAAGACATTCACATAAGTTTTTTATTTGTTTAAAATAAAAAGAATAATTTTATTATAGGCTCGTATTAAAAAACAAATTCTTCTTTCAGAACTCATACGAAAATCAGTAATATTCTTCAGATTTAATCATTTTGATTCCACATTTTATAATAATCCACAAGAACTCAAAGAGTAAAGTCAAAATATAAAATTATAAGCCAGTATGTATAAATATTTTTGAGCTTAGCTCGAGAGGATTGGGTTTCTGTCCCGTGACCATATATTCATAATTTACCGAAAATCCGATGGATTGTCATCATTTTTTAAGGCTAAAGATAGCGTCCAGTTGCTATGAGACGTGATGGTTTTTATTCTTCTTTGACCACACTTTTTCAAAAAAAAAAGTCTAGAAGCTCCACAGCCGAACCCAAATAATTTACCAACATTTTTACCACTGTTGTTTTGAATATTTATTCATTCAATGTACCTAGTTCTTAACAGTTTTTTTAAAAAATAACAATTTTAACGACAAGTCTCTATAGTTAATTTAATTAGAAGTTGAAAATAATTGAGAAACTTAAGTTTTATTTTATTTTGTATTCAGTCAATTGTTCTTTTATTTAGCTTAACTCAAAAAAGTCTTTTCTCTGTTATTAAAACTTGACTTAACTTTAATTTACATAATGTTAAAACATTTTTGATGTTTTTATTTTACTACGTATATTTTCTTGCGAGTTACGAGTTTACTAGATTAAATTTTGTGACATTTAAACTTAAGCACAATGAATGAAGGTGTTTAAAAAAAACATTTTTGCCAATTTCTCACAGTTGTCTGAGAATATAAGGCCAAGGTCTGGTAATGGGTAATATTTCAACCATGCCCGATACCAATTTACAACAAATAGATTAGTAAATTATTTCAACGGAGAACTGCCCAGCGTCTCAAATTTCAGCATTCTTAAGTCAGCAGGACCCAAAGCAAAAGTAACTCACCCATCGGAAAGTCAACGGCAAAAACATTTAAAAAAAATATATTGCCTGACAGTAAAATCCATGCGACTCAGTTAAACGCAATGATTAAGCATTATATATATTTTTAAATAAGTCAATAAATCTTAATTTATAAATAAAGAGTATCACTCGAGTATTTTTCAAAATACTCGAGTATCGAGTACTTGAAAAATGAACAAGTATTCTCGAGTATCGAGTTCTTGATACTCGAATTGGAGTCTCTTAGAGACTCCAATTACTCGACATCTCTACTACTCGAGTATCAGTAAGGATTTTTTTCAAATACTCGAGTAGTTTTAGATGGACTAAAATATATATTATAAATTAAAATTTGTGTGTGTAATTAGAAGATTAATAAATAAATAAGCTTATTGAATTTTAAAATACATTTATTTCATTGATTGAGTAGGCATTTACTTGGAAGAACTCCATTATAATACGGTAAGAAAATAACAATGTATGTATAATCCATGTGACGTTGGTATGGTTTGAACAGCGAGAGAGGATGTATGGGGCACCCTGTCTAGCCTAGGTATATAAGCTATCTCTATAATACACGTTTAAAACATAGTTCTGACGAAGACGTAAGCCAAAATAGCTATCAACAAATATATAAAATAATTTATGTGGAACTAAAATACATTGTTATTTTCTTACCACATATATTTCAAAAATAATACAGAATTAAACGTCACAAATTTTAGTACGAGTTAAGTTTAGTTCAGTACTAGGTACGAGTATCTTTTACTTGAAAAATGGTCAAGTATTCTCGAGTATAGAGTATTCGATACTTGAATTGGAGTTTCTAAATCTAACCCTTGGCTGGCCTGGGTATTATTTATTGTTTTTTTTCATTTTATAAGCTCTTGTTTTCAAAGTGTTAAGTAGCAAATGTTTTTCGGTGTGTTTATGACCGACAACAGATCAGGGGAGGAGAGAGATTCTCAGGTTGCATAAAAGAGATACAATCAGCTGTTCGTTTACTGTAAACTCGAGTGAAGATACAATCTTACTTCGACGCTTTCGCACTTCACACACACGACAAATAAAATCTACGCCATTCTATTTCCGGCAACGACCATTCTGGTTTTTTTTCATTCCCACTACAATAGATGGAGCTGAAGATAATATCTCATGCTGCAGTAAAAGACATATGGCAGTTGCTGTAACATTTCAACATGCTTTTCAGATTGAGATAAAGTTTATATTTGGGTCTTAAGTCACTGTTGAAACTTGCATTTTTAAGTTATTATGAAACATTAAGATACGAATGTAAGCTTCGAAGCTTCTAGACTTTTTTTGAAAAAGTGTGGTCAAAGAAGAATAAAAACCATATGCTGTGAATGCCTCAGTAAACAACGTCTCATAGCAACTGGACGCTTTCTATCGCATTAAAAAATGATGACAATCCATCGGATTTTCGGTAAATTATGAATATATGGTCACGGGACAGATCCCAATTCTCTCGAGCTTAGCTCAAAAAATTTATACACGCTGGCTTATAATTTTATGTTTTGACCCTACTCTTTGAGTTCTTGTGGATTATTATAAAATGTGGAATCAAAATGATTAAATCTGAAGAATATTACTGATTATTGTATGAGTTCTGAAAGAAGAATTTGTTTTTTAATATAAGCCTATAATTAAATTATTCTTTTTATTTTAAACAAATAATAAACTTACTTGACTGTCTCTATCTGCATAATATTATTATTTGTGTAGTTTGTGGTTGCATTTTTGCTCCTGTAAATTAAAACATCTCGATTACATATTTATTGCGAAATATTCTTTAAGATATTCCATTATAATACATTTAAAAATTAAAGATGACAAAAAAAATTCAAAAAAAGTCGTAAGCCATACATTCATTTCATTTAATGTGCTTATTTTTCATAAATATTTACAAAATTTCTATCCCGTGACCATAATATCTATAATTTAACAAAATTTTCTAGCAACGAATGCTTATGGAATGGACGTGAGTGAGTTCAGACGAATACTGTTTTTTATGTATTATAGTTGATTTCGTCGGAATTTACTCGGTTGACTGCTTTGAACATTTCTAATGTGATTTTTCGTCTCTGTTCTTATGGCTTCAATTTTTTCATCTTGTTTTTATTTAATTTGTGATTTTTATTATGGATTTACAGCTATATATGTACATATATAAATAAATGTATTTAAATTTGTCAAATGCATGGCGCATTGGCGTCAGCTGTAATGCCATAATTTGTATTTTATTGAATAAACAAATAAAAAAATAAACACTTTCTATTAAATTAAATAACAAGCTCATCATTACATCTTGTTTTTTCGTAATTTAACAAAAACAATTTCTCTTAAAATTAATTTAAAAAAACTCAAAACAATAACAATAAACTGGAATTAAATTTACTCTTATGGAATTTGTAAGTGACTAAAGAATTTCGTAATTTTCCATGAGTTTTGTCGCTAACGACCCGAGTTTCACCATTTGGCATCTTCAGGCATTTCAAGTGCACGGAAATACATACTTGAACTGATGCGTAGTAAACAGTTTGTATCGTTTAAATACAAAAATATAAGTAGATCGATAAGTTAAATTGCTATTTAAATGTAAATTAGCAAAATTTTTATGTAAACGATTTCCATCCTAAAAAATATCGCGTCAAACCATGAAGTTAGTTTAGTCAACCACTTAAAATGGTCATTAATTAAGACAACATAATCATAACAGTCAAAGTATTACTCGAATTAAATTAATTGCCATTGGTTTACTAACTATAACTACTCCATGAACAAAATTATTCTTCATTCGATATCACCCAATTATGTATTTTTGAAAAAATATCCTTTAGAATTTTTTTAAGAAGGAAAACATAATTAAGATGCTATTGGATTTTTTTATTGTTATTAAATTGTCTGTTTCTAAGAAAAATTTCATTTTATGATCAAGTATTATTTTAATCAACCTGTTTTTTATAATACTTAAGCGAATATCACTCGAACGGAAGTTATTTTAGAAGTCTCTTGTTTTTATAAGAAGGATTATAGATTAAACAATATGTTTATTAAATATAACGATGTTAAAACAAACATAGTGGGTAGATCCTACTTTTAATAACCGTATTATTAGAAAATGGTGGGTGGACATCCCAGAAATCTATCTATTTCAATACAAATATTATATAATATGTAAAATTAATTTCTTAAAGTATCCGTTCTAAGGATCTTCACCCAGACATATAAATAAGATATAAAATATTTTTTTAAGATTATTTTTTCAAAAGTTGACGACGGGTCAACGGATTTGGCTTCGTGGCGTACCTCAGGGGTTCAATTTTCTGCAGGGAAAGATTTTTTAAGTCGATTTATCGATCCTGTTGGAAGGATTGGGTGTTTGATCCATAGAGCAGTACGTAGAGAGAGCGATTAGGTAACCACTATCTGTCTTAGACCTCGCATCCTTTAAATTCCTACTCTTTTCGAAAACTACAGATTAACAGGTAATTCTCTCAGAAAAAAAAATTGTTGAGATAAACTTCCCATTGTTGAGTTCATATGCTCCACTTTGAGAAAGACATGGTTAAGAAAAATTGTCATTCCATCAATATAAAGTAAATAAAACATTAATTAAGGATTTCAGACTGAGGGTGCTTGCTGGAATTTCAATATCAAATTCGAATTGCTTGAATTTTGTACTTTTCCATGAGATTTGTCGCTTACGAACCGGGTTTCGCTTTTCTGCATCTTTAGGCATTTCAAGTTCTCGGATGTACTTGAACTGACGCGTAGTAAACAGTTTGTATTGTTTATATACAAAAATATAAGTAGATCACTAAGTTTAATTGCTAATGTAAATTAGCGAAAATTGAATGTACACAAGTTTTAATGAATTCAGTGGGTTTGTTATAATTATGGGGATTTTTGAAATTCAAATAAAATAAAACATATTTAGAGACTTTTCTTTCCTTATTTTTTCTAACAGAATTTTGAGAAATAATTTAATTAATATTACAGACTTAACCCATTATATGCCGGTAGGTATTATAACGGTCGAACACATAGAGCCGCTTTTGGTAACACAAGTAAGCTACTTATTTCTAAAAACTTATTACATTGTACGATTGTAAAGTATAGGACTGTGATTCCAAAAGATGTCACTATGTGTAAAAAATATTAGAATTATTAAAATCGTTGACTTTGTCCGGTATCAGTCGGTGTAAATTGGACCGAATTTATACGCGCATTTTCTATGACCGGCACTGCGCTCGTGGAATTGTAGACCGTATATACACGTTTCTGGCATACAACCGGTTAAATGTAATGTATTTTAACTGACAATAAATTAACCTTCTATCTTGATTATTCAAGACACGAATTGTATTACACAAGAATAAAACGTGGTTACTGAGTCACAAGATATATTGTATCTTACCAAACTATTGTACCTAGTTTTCATTGTAAAAAACAAAATTTACCCTGCATTCAATAAAAAACATCATGAAAGCTTTCTCCTTGATTTAAAATAGCAGAACTTCGCTATCTTTGGACATAAAAAGTGTTTTTTTAAGTTTAACCACTTTGCGTTACAAAAACACACGTGCGGATTTATTTAACAAACATTTCTTATTTTGAATTTCAAATGTGTTAACACGTACACAAACGAAGTACTACCTTTTACGCGATAAAGCTTCGAAATCAGATGTTGTTCTCAAGCTCACATATTAAACTTAAATTCAACTAATAAAGAACGTGGTGGTTGTGCAAATGTTAAAAACAGCTTAACGTTTTCATAAAAAATATTGATAATTCTCGCTGGACTTTATTCATCTCTTTTAAAATGGTTTATTAAATTTTTTTCCATGTCAGCTTCCAACTTGGCGCATATGGACTCTTTTTTTTACAAGAACTGCTTATTAACCTAGCCATCCCGAACAGTATAGATTTTGTCCCAACAGCTACTTTACCTTAAATATCTATCTTAATACTAGTGATACGATGTCTAAACTTTTGGTATTATCAAATCATAGATTTTTACACCTTTTGCAGAATAAAAATATGATATTTATTGGCTAGTTGCGCCGTAATAGATTAAAAAAGAGAAGAAGTCGGAATTTTTAAATCTTATAAGCGATAAGACAACGTGACCATAGTGAGTCACAGAGAACATGGACGGAGTGTTTCATATCTGGCAACAATAAAAGGTGATAAGCGATAAGATAAGAGATAAAGTAATGTGAATTCGTGCACGTCTATTGCCTTGTTAGTCCGCCATAACCGTTGGAGTGGAAACGTCGTCGTTTTCATGCGCGACATAAATATGAATAATTATAGGAAAAATAGGGATTTTTATATGATTTTTTTTTCAGAAAGATGTATAAATACACGTCAAAGCATAATCAATCATTTTTTTATTGCAGTCTATGCCAATAAGGCCGGGTATATAAATTTTCAGTTGGTAGCATGAGATATAAATTAAAATAACACCACTGTTGGTTTAGTATTATTTCGTCAGGTAAGCGTGCAACTATTCCTTATTTTTGCTGGAGTGGAAACGTCTTTATTCCACTAGGAGTGAGGTGTGTGAGGGGCGAAAACGCTGACAAAGCTGTTGTGTCTAGAGATGTGACATCTCTAGATTTTTATGTCAATACTTGCAATATTTTATTAATAACATCCAAAAAAATAATTCAGCTTTATTTTAATAATGAAATGAATAGTGAAAACTATCAAACTAGTTCCGACCAAATGCATAATTTATAATGTGACTATTTGTTCGGTCCGTGGTGCAGTGGTCAACGTCGTTCGCTCCCATGTCGGTTCCATGTTTGTTGTATTGAAAATGTGAAAAAACATGACTGGTTTAGTTTTATTCACATTTCTAAATAAGGGAAAACTTTTTTATCTAACATTCTTCCAGGCAATTGCTCAGTTATTGAGGATTTCTACTGAAGGTGCTTGATGGAATTTCAATATAAACTTTGACTCGTTTGAAGTGTGTACTTTGTGCACAAATAAAGTCGTCAATTCAACATACATGAAGTCTTCAGTTAATTTAACCTAACCTAACATTAAGTCGATTTAGAATAATGAAATCTATAAAACAAGCTCCAATCAAATGTATAATTTATAATGTCACTATTTATCTTATTATCCCCATTCGTTCGGTCCATGGTGCAGTGGTCAACGTGGTTGAATTTCGTGTCAGACCGCCCGGGTTTCAGACCCGTTATGAACAGATTTAGATAAATCGATTGTGCTCGAAGGCAATGGGTGTTTCTTTTGTTTAAAAATCCCATCCCACTTTCCCGATCCCAAAAAACGGGTTTGTTTAAAAATAAATAATTAAAGAGAGCATTGTATGTCCGGTATTATTTGATACGAAGGCAATTAAGAGGGAAAAAAATAAATAATGTTCCTCCTATTAAAATTATTCAGAGCACGGAGCGGAGCTGGAGCAACTCAAAAAAGTGGTTGCTCCAGATCCCTGGGATGTATGTCGTTTTTCGTTGAGTTGTTCTCAGCAAATTCATAAAATTTTTCATCGAGTTTATCTAGTATGACTTTCAGATTAAAAAATACTTATTGCATTGGCATTAGCTGTAATGTCAAATATTTTTCTTTTAAATTTCAACGAAAGAAAATACATAAAATAAGCTCACATCCTTATTGAGTTTGGAAAACACTGTCCTCGTCATTGAGTACTCTAATGATTCTAAATATTACTTTCGATGGATTCGGGGGTTACTTTGTGGAAGTTTATTTTAATATAGAATTAAAAAATAGCTTTGATTATTATATGTACTGTGCTACTAACTGTGACACGTGTTTCTCCTGACGGCATCTTCGGACTGACTATCGAAAAGTTTGCTTAAGTAATGAAGCAAGATTGATTCTCATATTTAAAAATTATAAAATTACAAAATGGAGTTTGGGATTTTTTTCTTTTTACGGGAAGCAACTCTGAAAGAGGCTAAACACGTGTCACAGTTAGTAGCACAATACGAGGAATAATCAAAGTTATTTTTAATTTTATATTCTAAATATTGTTTGGATTAATGAAGCTTATTCTGATAAGACAATAAGTGATTAAAAAATACTGCAGAATCTTATATCAACAGCATTATCCCTGCAAAAATATATTTGGTGTTGAAATAAAGGGCGCATCTCTAAACACGGATGTAGTCACAAACAGCATAGCATAACGATTCCTGCAGGTCTGAGTGCAAGTGATTCTATTCCATGGAGAAAAACCTCCCCCTCAAAGCTTCTCCTAAAGCCTCGATTTATCTAAGAGACAGAAGTGTTCAATATTTAAAAAAAAAATTATTGTGAAATACACTTAAAGATAATATAACTTTGTTTATCTCACGTATTGTGCTACCAACTGTGACACATGTTTCGCCTCTTTCAGAGTAACCCCCTTCTTGCTACCCGTAAAAAGAAAAAAAAACCCAATTTTTTAATATTAGAATCGATCTTGTTTCATTACTTAAGAAAGCTTTTCGATAGCACTTGCAGTCTCGTTTTTTTTCTACGTACCTATTGGATGGGGCTGAATGCGCTTATGAGAAATTTTCAACAAAAACGGTCAATCGGGATAACATTTGTGATGGGACCATAATATTTGGACGACAAATTGAGGAAATCTCTAAATCGGAGAAACGAGTGATGCGGGATTTTTAAACATTTTTCTTATGTGTGTTTGGCCGGGACTATAGTAAATGAACGAACCACGCGGGAAAACGATTAATGCGAGAACGTTAGAACGTCAGTGTTTGAAATGAATTGAACAAAAACACAAGATACTGGATTGAGAGCCCATGTCTAAAAAGCTCGACAGCGGATAGGTGTGGTTGTTCACTGGACCGATTTTGTTTGTTGACGTTATTCCAGTTAGCGGCTTCGTTTAACAGTGCGAAGGTTTTTTTAACATAACTCCTGATAGTAAAGCACACATTTTTTTTTAGTAATTTGTGAAAGTGTCAAGATGACAAAAACCAGCACTAATCGTGTAATAAATAAGTACTTGTTAGAATATTATTGCGCCTATGATTTGATCTTGAGGCGATATGATGGAAGATTTTGACTTAACCTGTTACCAGCTAGAAGAATTCCCCATATTTTCAAAAATTAAAAAAGGACAATACCTTAAAACTACTGAATTTAAGGGCTTAGATGTCTTTGATCCCTTATGAAAGCAATCCCATGTTAATTACCATACCATATTGCTTAACGGCTTAGAAGGGCTGTCACACACATTTAATAATATAATGTCAAATTTGCACCCCGATTGGCTAACATAAAATGAATTTTTGTTGAATTTTTCTTATGGTTTCATAAAAAAATTGTATTTATTCAATTCATTTGCAACATATATACATTCAAAATAATATTTACATTAATATTGTGGATATTTATCAAAAGTTTTGACAGCCCTGATGTAGAGATTACACACTTGTTGTTGAATATCTTTTAGTAAAACTATTAAAAAGAAATGTTTATATTCATTTTGTGAGCCTTGAGATAGGTATGTCGGATACATATTCGATGTGATAATTTGAGAAATATTATTTTTTGACGCCTTAAACATCTTAGCTGTCAGAGCTTTTTCTTAGGTGACACACCGGTGTGTCGTTAGCTTTAGAACGGTTAAAGTACTTGATGGAATTTCGTTTTGAATTTCGCTAATTTCAATCGATTCAATTTCATACTTTTCTATGTTCTCTGTCGATACCAACTCAGTCAGTTCAAGTCCATTCGTGAACTTGAAATGGCTGAAGATGTTGAACTCATGGAAAAGTATGCGAAATGAGTACAGAAATATATATATTTTTTTATTTTTTTTTTTAATAAGTAATGCATATTTTATGTAGTGCAGTAAAACGAGGTCAATAGAGACACTTTTTGTTCGATGTCTCTATTCTCATTGAATCGGGTTGAATAGAGATGAGAGAGGGTAAATCGAGACATGGCAGGTGAATAGAGACAAAAATACAGAATGTTATTATTGGAATATATGAACTTCTATTCTATACAAGTCTCTATTCATTCCGTTTTACGGTACTTATAAACCAAAAAAAACATGATTGATTTTAATTTTCGTCCAATAAAAGAGATGTTTTTAAGGGGTCAAAATATAAGGATACACAGGCATCGAACTTAAACACGTTTGTTTCAATTTTGGCCAATAATTTAGTTGGCTTGGTTTTGTCATTCGAGAGATAGTATTATAGTTCATTCCTTGTTTTTGTCGCTATTCACCTACCAGCCTCTATTCACCCCGTTTTACCGGTTCTTCAATATATAATTTGCAAAAGATCCAAGTCGGGTCAGTGGCGCAATAGTCAACGTCGTTGGCTTCAGTCAAATTACCTATTATGCTCGAACGCGTGGCTATTTTTGTTTTCTACAAAACTTTTCGGTCCTATAAGCGGAGCGTAGCAAGAACGACTGGTTAACTACTATCCTTGTCCTAGCCTTATCCAATCAATTACTACATTCATCTGACAAAAGAAAGGTTGAGCGAGTCACAAGCCACAACCGTAAGGGTGGGATTGGATTTTTAATAACATAAACTGCCCTAGAACAGAATTGATAAATCTACTTGCACATGTACTCTGACCCGGGCAGTCCGTCACGGAAACCAGCGAAGTTTACCACTGCACCACAGGTCGGGCAACAAAACTGTGCTGTACAAAAAATATTAAAAGTGTAACTTTAATCTGCTTTAAATATTATTATGAGAAAATGATTTTCGAAAAGTTCTTTTGTTTGAATGTTATACTATGGACAAAAAAATGTAAGTTAAGTTAAGTTAATGGAGTGTGCTTACTTTGCAGTAGAGGTCTGCACGGGCTCGGTTTTGGCACGTGGGCCGGGTAAAGAAGGTTTGGATTCGGGCCCGGGCCGGGCTCGGGCGCAAGCATACAACAAAATATAACAAAAATCAGGCTATTTCCGAATGAGCTCACCATTATCGTTAATCTAAATTTAATACTATAATAAACTTCACCTACTCGTATTAGTCATCTTTTCGATGAATTAGTAATCGTTCTCTTATGAACACCCATTTAAAAGAACAAAATGCATTGTTCTGAATTTAATGACTTCTGACGCCATTATTTTAGTATTTTTTATGATGTCTGGTTTTGAGGAGTTTGTACAATACGTAAATACAATAATGAATTTCATAATATGATCCTGACTTCAGTATTTCTTATATGGTTGCTTCGATCGGTCGCAATTCGATTTGTTAAATTGATTTTTTTTAAATTTACCGGCAAGAAATGGGCTTCCAAAATATTAATACAAAACTGAAGAGTGGAGAATATATTTCTTCAGCAAAAACCCATGGTAAAGTGAACTGTGGAAATCATTTAGTGAAATCATAGAGGTGGCTACAAGCAAAGAAGTTGGATACGTTAAGTGTATAAAATGTTAATGCACTTCAGCTTTTCTAGTTCAAAAACAGAAACTTCTCACTTGAATCGTCATCATGGAAGAAATATATTTTGCACAACTGCACACACACAATAATTGGTGAGTCAATTATTAATTATTTTTAATTTTTATTAGAAAAAAAAATTTCGATTTTTTTCGGGCAAGGTTGAAAAATGTCGGGCTCGGGTCAGGTTCGGGTAAGATTTTTGGAAATAAGCCTCGGGCCCGGGCCGGGTGAAATTTTAAAATTTCGGCCCGTGCAGACCTCTACTTTGCAGCATTTGAAGCCGCTTAAGCGATAAACGTGTGTCATTTAAATAATTTTATGTGCTCATTAAAACCACAAATATTCTCTTCACTCTCATAAAAGCGAGCATTAAACAAAGTGAAAATGTCTCTAGGCATACAATACTGAAACTTACTGAAAAATATTTGCCATTTAACACCGTGGCACCCTATTCCACAGAAGCATCAAAATTTAACATCGTAAATGTCCCAAAATATGACCTTTATTAAATAGATAGATTATTATAATCAACCCTCCAACAGCCCAATATTAAAAAAAAATTAAAAAAGTAGATTTCAATTATAAAAATATGTTCATTATGAACTCATATAACATAATAGGCATCAAACAAGCCTGGTCAAAACAGTTTCGCGAAATGTGCGAAAATGTATAAAATATATAATCAATACAACAGATTAAAATTCAACACCAATAAAGAAAATGTATGGTATTAAAATGAAATTTGTGAACCCTGCTTTTTCCTCAAGTAAAATTCCTTAATTCCAGCGATATATCCGTATGTTTTTTTTTATTATTTAAACTTATCTTGAGATGGTATTGCTTGTATTTAAGGTGAAAAAAGAAATATTTTGTTCAATGAATCACTCAAATGATCACAAAAATGGCGGTGCGTATATTTTACGTCACGGGAATCTAAATGACTAATTATCATAGATGTAAAATCTTCAAAAATACACATGATAGATTACCTCTGTAGTTGCCTTTCCCCATCAACCACTCCATCTCGATTAGTTAATTGTATACAGCAGTATCCAGGTGGTGTAATAATTTTTATGCATATATATCCTTTTGGCATCTTCAGGCATTGAAGTGCACGAAGATGCAGACAGACGAAACGCGGGTCGTTACCGACAAAACTCATGGAAAAGTACAAAATTCAAACGCTTCCAATTTGATAAAGTTTTTGCAAGCCTATTTCACCCTTTTGCAAATGAAATTAATCCTTTTGCAAGTGAAAATAGCCTCTCCTTATTAGTCAAAAGTCAATTCCACCCCTTTGCAAATGAAATTCACCCCTTTTAAAAATCGAATAAAAAATAAAGAAACCGAATTAAACAATATGCGCCTTTTATGTATTTTAGATTGTATGTTGACATATCGAAGAGACTCTATATCAGTGGTTCTCATGTGCGGCCACCAGAGAATTTGGGTGCGGCCACCAACAGTTTTAAAGAAATTATTGATATTTAAGAAAATGTGGTTTTACAAGTTCATTTGTCAACAAAGATTCGGAAAATGTAATATTTTGTATGCAATTAATACCAATAGTAAATTGAAAAACAAGTATATGTCCATTTGGCATAACTCAAACACAACAAAATAAACACAAAAGTTTGGTAGGGCCACCAGACATTTCCATAGGACCGCTTATGTATACGGTGCGGCCACGGTGAAATTTTCCGTCAGAGCCACTGGTCTATATGCTCCTCATTGGGAACAAGATAAAAGATTTATAGAACAAATTTATACTGACTATACCTAAAAAGAAGTTCGACGATCTATTTATGGAAAATACTAAATAAAAGTCACATTAGTTTTATCAATGAAATGTCGTGAAAAAAGCACTTCGTCAAAAATTTTACATTTTGGCTTTGAACGTGTAACAAAAGAAACGTAAGAAGCATTTAAAAATAAAATCTCGAATTAAAAACCATAACGGTCCTCCAAATAATAGTGGGGCAATAAAATGGCGGACGTTGCTCCTTTCACCGAGAAAAGGCTGCCGGGGTGAATGGGAGGCTTCACAAAAGACCGGAAGTTTCGGTCTGAGGACAATACTGCCGGCCCTAATGACGTAATGACCCCCACCCGTTTTATTTGGCAACACTTTAGTGACACTGACAGCGCAAAGAGGAAAATACGCCAATTCTCAGAGTGGTCATTTCGATACTTCAACACCTTACTTTGAAAAGGTTCTAACTGCTATTATTTGGGGTCTATATGAATGAGTTCATAAAACAATTCTGCGTTATTATTATTTCAAAAAATTCAATTACTTTCCATATGACAATTCTTTAATGTAGTATTATCCAACCAAGCTTCTTTTAGGAATACTTGCGTTTCACTCTCTTGAAGCTCGAAGATCGATTTCAATATTAAAACATTTTACTCTTCTTCTTCGGGGCCGAGTTGATTACCCTGTCATCCTTGAACCTTTAAGCTTACATACTCCCAGTTTCTACCGACGTGGGCGTAGCCAAGGCCAATCAATGTTCTTTGTCAGAACTTGTTTTTCACGTAGGTCTTTTGAGTCGCCAGTCACCAGGGCTGTTCGGCTGATGAATGCACTGCCTGTTGATGTGAACATCTTCAGCAGTAAACTTGGTTCTCTGTTTATGTAACTATTATGTTTCTGTTCTGTTTCATACATTTGTTTATTTTTTTTTTATAATTTTATGTAACATGTTTTGTGATATTTTTATTAAATTGTCAAATGCAAGGCGCATTGGCTTCAGCTGTAATGTATTTTATTTATTTCTTTTACAATAAATAATACTGCTCTTGACACTATTTTGAGATATGAGCGTTTGAAGTTTTGATTGAATAAAATTCACTTGTAACAATGAGTAAAAAAAAATGTTTTAAATTACTTATTTTAACCATATTTTCTCACAACTAAAATAATGATCTTAAAGATCTAATAATGACAATTTTAGAACATTGTCAAATAAATTTAGTAAAAAAATAGTGCAGATGCAGTGTAATTCCAGAATCCTGCTAACTCCGTTATTCAACCATAGATAATTCTGAAATTCATATATCAGGAGGTCATTTTCAAAACTGGTCAATTCCAAAATTATTTTTTTTAACTGCCAATTTTAGATTTTTGAGACCTTTTTTATTCAAATGGAAAATTTTGCATTTTACACATTATCTGTAATTCTTTAATTTAAAACTTATTTTGAAAATATTGCTAGTAAACACAAACGGATGAGAAAAAAATAATGAAAACTTCTCACTTCTTAGTTAGTCAACAAATGGATGTGACCAAATTTGAAGTTTACCTCCTCATATATATACAGTGAAACCCCGATTCTACGTTTTTCAAGGGACCGTATCAAACAAACGATTAATGCGGGAAAGTTTTAAATATGAGCTACATGCCGGGACTATAGAAAATGAACCCACAACGTGGGAAAACGTATAATGCGAAAACGTAAGATCGGGGTTCCACTGTATAATGCGGTAAATAATACAAAAAAAAAATCAGATCAAAAGGTCATTTAAGACAAAAATGTCAATAAAATTTCGGTCCCTGATCGCTAGGACAAATCCTAACGATCAGGGTTTCAATTCCGGCAAGGTCAGATTTTTTCAATTGATAAAAAAAAAGAGATCTTGGGCTGGGTGTATGTTATTTATCGTTGATTTTGTGCACAACTAATTCCTTATTTATCATCGAGTTAATTTCGTATGACTTTTAAAATTATGAATATTTGGCGCAATGGCGTAAGCTGTAATGCCAAATATTATTTTATTTTTTAAAATTCTAAAAAAATTTAAATATCTAAAAATAAGAACCTTTTCAAAGTAAGGAAATGACTTGCCAAGGGGGATATTTTTCCTAATAATACTGATGTTTCAGAATACCGCTGAGGGAAATAACAAACTGGATTGCTTCGCGACGCAGTTAATTACATCCGATATTTTTTCATGCCTTTTAAAAAAAGTGAATAAAACAATTTTTTTTTGATTTAACACTTCTTCGGCTTAATTCTTACGTCGTTTAAGTCAGTTTACCCTAAGTGTTAGAGTGGAGACAGTTAAAACTGAATGTTTCTACTTACAGAAAAACAATCTTCTTCGTGCCATATATTTGATGGAGCCTTTAAGTCTTGAGGTAAGTTATCGTCAAAGTTCTTCCCGTCTCCATCGTTTCTTTGTTCAGTCATAATATTTAATTTGCATTATTGTGAGGGTGAACAATCCATGGTGAAGCCAGTTCAACATATTAGCTTATACATTTATATATACAATGAATATTACATTCCCGTTTACCATTACCTTATGTTATGACACACATATATATAAATTTATAATATAATGCAATATATTAGGTACACATACACACGAATGCATGCGTCTATACAGCACACACATAAGTAATGTAGAAGCAGTTCAATATGGATGGTCAACGAGGAGAAATGTTTTCGGTCCAAAGCGGTCATTCAAATTATTATGCAATATCGGGATGAGAGATCATTGCGGTACAATGATGGTTTTATCAATCTTTTAAGAGAAGAGCGAGTTTTCAAACACAACAAAATCATCTCATGTTAAGGATTTCGACTGAGGGTGCTTGATGGAAATTCAATATCAAATTTGAATTGTTTCAATTTTTTACTATTCCGTGAGTTTTGTCGCTAACGACCCGGGGTTCGTCTTTCGGCATCTTCAGGCATTTCAAGTGCACGGATGTACTTGAACTGACGCGTAGTAAACAGTTTGTATCGTTTATATACAAAAATATAAGTAGATCACTAAGTTAAATGGCTATTAAAATGTAAATTAGCGAAAATTGAATGTATACAAGTTTCAATGAATTAAGTGGGTTTGTTATAATTATGGAGATTTTTGAAAATATTAATGACCAGATAAAAACTGAAATAAATCTAGGGTTTAATTCGACCTATTATTAATGAGTTGATTGATTTTAAGTCTTTGAATTAATATTTAATAATAGCAAGTGATTGAACTATTAATAAATGACAATTATTTAAAAGGGTACAGCAATGGTGATTCAAAAATCCCCATAATTATAACAAACCCACTCAATTCATTGAAACTTGTGTACAGTGAAACCCCGATTCTACGTTTTTTAAGGGACCGTATAAAACAAACGATTAATGCGGGAAACGATGAATGCGGGAAAGTTTTATATATGAACTAAATGCCGGGACTATAGAAAATGAACGCACTACGCGGGAAAACGTATAATGCGAGAACGTAAGATCGGGGTTCCACTGTACATTCAATTTTCGTTAATTTACATTTTAATAGCCATTTAACTTAGTGATCTATTTAAATTCTTGTATTTAAACGATACAAACTGTTTACTACGCGTCAGTTCAAGTACATCGGTTCACTTGAAATGCCTGAAGATGCTTAAAGACGAAACCCGGGTCGTAAGCGACAAAACTCATGGAAAAGTATAAAATTCAAACAATTCAAATTTCATCTCATGTTATTAAATTTTAGATGCTTCTGCAATTATAAGTTTTGATGTTAATTCGACTGAATAGAATTTTGCTTTTTGCCTTTCGACATCTTCAGACATTTCAAGTGCACGGATATTGTTGAACTGAGCTTAATTGTAAGGGTTTGAAGATTATATTAAGTTTTGTTAAATATACTCTTTTTTTCCAGTTATGCAGTGTTCTAAACATCTGTCAATTCTTTTACATCCTACGAAATGAAAATTTGGCATTTGTTTTTCTTATTTATGATACCCACCCTACTGTAAATTTTAAATGCCGTGACATTTGATATTCTTGCTAAAAGCTCGATTGATTTTTATCGATTGAACTTTCAAGCTTTCTAAGGTTTCAGCAAGCTTAAACTTCGTCTGTTTTACATTTCAACCATCATCCGTATTGTGAACATTTATATTTTATATCTTTAAAAATCTATTACGTCTAATTGAAAGTAAAGTGTATTTTTTTTAAATTTCCTAAACAGTTTTATTTGTCATATTAAAATTTCACTACTATTTTGGTTACTTAAATGGTGTCAACTATGATCTTTTTGAACATACCATAGAATAGGTTCACCTAAATCCTGAAATGGCCAGTTTATCAATTTTCACATTGTTTAAAGGTTGCATGGGGAAAAGTGATTGAAAATCTTATATCGTATTTCCATCGTCCGTGAAAAGTTTAGAAGGAAAAAAGGTGATTGATATTTATCATATTGGGCAGCATGAAATGTCATTTCAGCCCACATGCAGTACGTAAGAAGCAGGATGAAGATCACTGAACTAAATTGTATTTTGTTCTGTCTGATATTCGACCATCGGCCAATATTTAAGGAAAGATAGTGGCTTCATTGTTACATTGATTTCTAAATATTTGATAATAATTTTAGTATGTTTTATACAAAACCAATGCTTGACATTTGCATAGCCATGCGGTAGCAATTGTTTGTTGGGTCATTGTGATTGATTAAATACAGTCATTTCGGGTAACTTTGGACGTCAATATAACATTAGACAAAACGTCAGAAAGTACTTGTGATTGATGAATATAACAAATCGATCTTTTTTCTTATATACGATCAAAAAAGAAGCCACATTCACCTTTAAAATTTATTTTTAAAGCGAAAATGAAAATGGCCAGAAATAAGATCTTTTCGCAACCTCTTCACAATTTAATAAGATTTTGCTGAGAAACAGCATGAAATTGTTAAAAAAAAACCTTTTTGTGAAATATAAAGGATAAAATAATAGTTTCGAACAAAAATTACCTTCTTGAGCTTTTGAATAAGTTCTGATGATGAATTGCAAATGACCTTCGAAAAACAAGCGCCGCACATGCCATTTTCATTTTCGTTTTAAAAATAATTTTAAAGGTGAATGTGGCTTCTTTTTTTAATCATATATAATACTATTATTCGAACCCGGCTTCGCTCGGACCAGTTTGGGGTTATGTTCACCTCGGCGCGTAAATTCAGACGGGCCAAGTTGAAACAACTGGCAACTTAACCCTCCCCATACTGTGCTAAAAACTTCCGCGAGCTCCGGTGATATGTATTTACTACACCATATGAAAAAGTTATTTAAAAACCGGAAAAAATGTGAATATTTCTAGACATTGCTTTGATTGACTATGGTTGAAGTTGAAATATAACAATTTTTGTAATCTAAGTGTCTGAAAAGAAGAAAAAAACATCGCAATTAGCTGCCGCTCCGACGTCTTCACCCGTCGGCAGTCGAATTCGTAATGACGAAATGAATGGCTAGTTCGAAGTCGATCACTTCTACGCATGCGCTTTCGCGCCGGAGCTGGTTTACGCTCGCATATAAATTGTATGGGTGATTCTTTGCCCGATTCTTCCACTAATTATTTATTTCCATCGCTGCAAATGAATAACCATACATAACTGTAATTTTATTTAATACGTAATAACATTACTGAGGAATACAAAAATTCTCAGATCAGTATCTATTATATTTAATAGAAATATTCTCATTATTAGAGTCGAGTTGTAGTAAATACACATCACCGTGCAGCGAAGGTTAATGACCAACAATGCAAAAGGGAATTACAGACCCACAGACATACATACGCCGTTTCGGTTTTATATATAAGATATTTTGGTTCATATGAAACTACTCGAGTACTCGAGTATTTTGTAAAATGTACTACTCGATACTCGAGTAATTGGAGTCTCCACACACACATTGATAACGAAACAAATTTACCGTCGAAACTTTCGCGAGCGAAATCAATTCGGTTGTTTGAACTTGCAACAACAATGCAAAAGGGAATTACAGACCCACATACATACATACGCCGTTTCGGTTTTATATATAAGATATATAACAAAAGATCGATTTGTTATATTCATCAAACGCAAGAATGATCCCGATTACTAGTCAGCAGAAAAAAAACGGTACTCGCTCATGTTTTGTCCAATGTTATATTGACGTCCAAAGTTACCCGAATTGACTGTACAGTTGACACCGTGCGTGTATTTTAAATTGCTAAATACTTTTTTTTCTATTTTTAAATAGGAATAATGATGAAAGTTCATGGTTGTCGACCAAGAAATTTCCACGGTTTGATAAATTATTGAAGACGATAAAATGTCAGAAGTTATTTCGTAATTTTACATTCTTAAGAGATCATTAACCCATTATATGCCTGTAGGTATAAGCACGGTGGTGCACCTAGGGTTGCGGTTTTCTTTGAAAAAACAGGACGGATTTCGGTAATTTTATAACGAACTATAGTTCGATACTGTTCGTACAGTACGATAAATCACGGGTACAATGCATACAAAAATATATTTAATGAGTTTAAGCAGTTCATTTACAAAGATATGCAGTTAATGCGTAATATGCCGGTTTGTATAAGAACGGTAGCGCGCTTAGCTAGGGCCGTGTTTTTTTTTTAAATAACGTCTGATTTCGGCAATACAAGGTCATTTTCTTTAAAATCGATATAACATTGATTATACTACAAAATATGTCAACTGTAAGTAAAGAACTATGATAAAGATATTTCGCTGTGTGTAAACAACGATTGAATTATGAAATGGTCAAACTTGTCTATTATAAGTGGGTGTAAGGTGGACGGTATATATACGCTCATTTTCTATGGCCGGCACTGCGCTCACGGAATTGTAGACCGTATATAAACGTTTCTGGCATACAACAGGTTAAAAAGTTAAAACATACACAAAATTAGTGTTCGTCAAACAGTTGAGTTAATATTATACTGTAATAAAATTTTATACAATATTTTAAGTATCGAGAAACCGCTGACAAAAGTTTGTATGTACAAAATAACCGACAGAAGGCGGCGAAAAACAAAAGCACAATATAATGATTTTAATTTTAACCAATCATTTAAGAACGGTTTATTAAAAATTTCAACTTTATAAGAGTAGGAGAAGAGTTTGGTTCTTTAATAAAAAGTTTATCGATAATTTTAAGCTCCTTAATTCTTTGGTAAATTTACTTTTAAACTTGGGCTTCACTCCGGATAAAAAGTTTAGCGAAAATGTTTCGCGGGATCGTGTTTAATACTTAGCCTTATTTTCGTTTTTTGCATTTTTTATTCAACAAAAGGAGAAACAAAAAAAAAAACATTTACTTCTTATTCAACATAAATGATGACGATGTTTTTAAGGAATCATAAAAGAGAATCTTTAAAAGATTGTTAACAAAAACAATTTGTAATTCAGTTGTTAATTATTTTGTTCAAAATGGATTGACGGTCGGAATGATGGGGCCACGGAATTACTATTGGCTAGCTAATCACTCTTGTTTTACCCTAATTGAGTAATCGGTTAGATTTAACGGAACTTTCAAATTTAGATGAATTGATTTGTTTTTGGATATCTATTTGTTGGAGCTCCAAGCTCCTTCCCATCGCTGCTGAAAGGAAGGTGTGATCGCTACAGTTCAAGAAGTCTGACGAATCTGGAAGGTTGTCGAGAAGAATGGCTCTCGAAGCTAACTATCAGATGTCTTCCGTATCTTTTATCTTTCTATCGTAACTAAACCCAAAAAATTTAAATTTGTTCTAAATAGCAATCAGTTCTAGTAAAAAAATGCAGAGTAAATAAAGTAATTTGAGAGCACGTGAGTAAATATGAATATGAAACATTGATTATTCCTCATATTATGCTACTAACTGTGACACGTGTTTCGCCTCTTTCAGAGGCATCTTAGGACTATCGTAAATTACTAAATAACATAAGCAAACTTTGCGACAGTAAGTTCGAAGATGCCTCTGAAAGAGACAAAACACGTGTCACAATTAGTAACCCAATACATCGAAGAGTCGAAAGTTTAAAAAAAATATATTAAATGAAAAGCATTCTATTTTAATAAATTAAAAAAATTTCTTGTACAAGAAAAAACACTGCTACTTCTATCGAATTGAGCAAGAAAAAACACTTAGTGTTGAAAAAATTAGTGTGTTCGACCCGTTGTCGGGCCCGTGGGGTATGCCGACTTGATAGCTAACCGCAGTAACTTCATGGTCTTCAGCAAATTTTTCGGTGTTTTACGGAGAACGGACTTATTTACATAAACCCCCCCCCATCCACAGAGATTTTTAATTTATTGACGATATAAACTGTTGGCTGTTTTTTTATTTTTACGGTACTTTTGCCATTTTGTTTGAGTTTTTGTATAAAAGAAAAGTTAGGGACAATAATCATACACTTTGGAGTGCAAATTGTTTATCATGTTTTGGGTAACTTGCCCCAGGACAATTCCATCTAAAACATCATAAATTTGCCTCACGTTGTTAAAAAAATACGGGAAATGTCTGCTAAAACCAGACGTTCATCAATGGCGTGTGGTGGGAAAGGTTGTTGAAATAATTAGGGACAAATTCAGTGTAATCATAATAAAATGGACCCAACTTGATTGGAATCGAAATGAACTGCGTGTTTCTATGTTGCTCAAATAATTTTTTCGAAGAGAGTAGGGATGGAAAGGATACGAGGACTATGACAGGACTAGTTATTACCTAATCGCTGTCACTATGCGTCGCTCTTTGGGATTGGAAAGGTGGGAAGGGATTTTCAGCAACACAAACATCCATGTCTTTGAACAGATTTATCGACTGAAAAAAATCCGCTCGTACCGGGGGTCGAGCCCAGGTAGTCCGGCACGCAAGCCGACGACGTTGACACTGCGCCACGGACCAGACATAATAATTTTGGTAATTATGGGTATATGGTCACGGGACAGAATCCCAATTCTCTTGAGCTAAGCTCAAAAAAATTATACATACTGACTTTTAATTTTATGTTTTGACTTTACTCTTTGAGTTCTTGTGGATTATTATGAAATGTGGAATCAAAATGATTAAATCTGAAGAATATTACCGATTATTGTATGAGTTCTGAAAGACGAATTTGTTTTTTAATATTAGCCTATAATAAAATTATTCTTTTTATTTTAAGCAAATAGTAAACTTATGTGACTGTCTCTATCTGTATAATATTATTATTTGTGTAATCTGTGGTTGCATTTTTTCTCCTGTAAATTAAGACAACTCGATTTCATACGTATAGCGAGGTATTCTTTAGGATCATCTATTATAATAAATTTTAAAATTATACACGAAAAATTTCAAAATAAATCGTAAGCCTTGCATTCATTTCATTTAATGTGCTATTTTTCATAAATCTTTACAAAAATTCTATCCCGTGACCATATATCCATAATCTTATATATAAAACCGAAACGGGGGATGTATGTCTGTAATTGTCAAATAAGCGCCAATCCTATTGGCCAAATTATTGAAACTTTGTAGCCCGCTTTCCCATTGGTCAAGATGGAAGGATTCTAGCTCGAAAAGTCTAAACGACGGACGCGCTCGGACGGGCTGGAAACGCGACGTTTGTACTGGTTATACTCGGACATAAACTTCTAAACTGGGAACAGTTGTTACTCTGCCTTGCTTGGCATTGCTTGCTTTGTAAAATATTGATAGAGCAAATAGTTTGCTCCTCTTAGAGCCATGTCAAAACAGAAAAGATGGTTTAATTTGGGTGAAACTGCCGAGGAACGAGAGGCTAGACAGTAGATGTTTTCCTTGAATTTCAATGGGCGAGAATGGGGCTGTCATCAAATTAAAATAAAGTTTGTGATTTTATCTTAACTCTATTTTGGATGTTAGATTTTGTGATATAATTATGTCGAATGATATAACATTAAATAATTATTGATCGCTTAGTCCGAGCGACGCTGGGTAGCAATACTATTTACTATAATTTTGATTGTATACAAATGTTTGTCTCGTCAAAAATATACCATTATAAATCTAACACGGCGGTTAGAGAATAAAAATGCCCTTCACGGCTTTAAAGCTAAAAGAAAATGATGCAAGCGTTAGTTTTCTTTAAAATGTTAGCTGAAGCAAATTTGTTTGAAAATCTCAGCCATTGTTCACCGCTAACTCGTCGAAAACTATTTAACACTCTAAGCTGTGGAGTGGTGGATGGAAAGCCTTCAAGACTTTCAAGAAAACTGTATAGAACCTTATTCTTGCGCTACAGTCGTAAAACTAAAACTGCGATATTCAACAAAGTTCGAATGTCTTAAATAAATAAACGTTTATAACTCACTTTATCGTATTGAATGATGAGGCATGAGATGAATTGAATATTTTCACCTTGCAAAAGCAAAAGACTTGGTAAATAAAATAAATTAAATGCGGTTAGACTAGATATATGTAGATAGTTATGTAAGTGTTTCAAAAAGGTTTCTTTAAAAATAGTCTAGTTAATAAAGGGTATTTCAATAGGGACGCTCAAAATATGTTACTTTGTCCTGCTGAATAGATTATTCATTGTTTAGTGGCCAAATTTGAGGCAACCAGTTTGGTAAATAATCGGCCAACACCTACCTGTACGTCATCAAAATACAATATCTGGTGAAAACATTGCTGCTGTGTGTGAAAGTGTACAGGAAAACCCAAGGCAGCTTATTTCTCGTTGTTCACAAGAACTTGGCTTTTCTGCGACTTCAACTTGGCGAATTTTGAATCGGGCCTCATGTCTGCACCCGTATAAAATCCAACTAACCAAGGAACTTCAGGTAAACGACCGCAGACAACGCCTGATTGGGTTCTGGAGCAGTTGGAAGTTTACCCAATTTGTCAAAAAAGTCAACTTTAGCGACATGGCCCATTTTATAATGAATGGATATTGGCAGACATTTGATGCTATATTCCATATTTAATGCCGTAAAATATACTTACAAATGAAATTAAAATTTAGTTGAAATCTCACAAACAACTTGTTTTATTTACATTTCAAAACTAAGCGTCCTTATAAAAAGACCCATTAGATAGTTATATAAGTGTTTCAAAAAGGTTTATTTAAAAATAGTCTAGTTAATATGTAGTATGCATACTCAAGTGTTATTTGTGGGTCACCTTTAAAGCATGATTTTGTGGCAGGTATGGATAGTATGTGTCTGTATGTCTGTCTGGTTCTTTAAATAAGATTTTTTAAGTACATAAACTAATTATACATTTTTAACAGGACTGTGAAGTTGGAGTTGGAGTCGTGTAGTCGGATTTTTTTTGGCCGGAGTCGGACTTGGAGACCTCGTGGCGTTTTGGCCGTAGTCGGAAACTCGGAGTCGTAAATTTTAAAAAGTTTGAAATTTTGATGTTTGCACATAATATGTTAAATTTGGCTATTGGCCGGATTGGTATGGTTGATATTTAATTGAATACACATAAATAGGAAAATTAGGGGGAAAAACTGACGATATTTAACTTTTTGTGGCCGTAGTCGAGTCGTGTTTTTGATCAATATTGGAGTCGGAGTTGGATTCGTGGTTTTGGTAAAGGATGGAGTCGGAGTCTAACTTTTTTTTACCGACTCCACAGCTCTGGTTTATAATACATGAACACGAAATCGAAAAAGCTCAAAAATCTTCCCTTCTTTTTATTCTTTTTATTTTAAGCAAATAGTAAACTTATTTGATTATTATTTGTGTAGTTTATGGTTGCATCTTTGCGCCTGTAAATTAAAACAACTCGATTTCATACGTATTGCGAAGTATTCATTAGGATCTTCTTTTGAAATTAATTTAAAAATTAAAGACGAAACATTTTAAAAATAATTGTAAGCCTTACATTTATTTCATTTAATGTGCTTATTTTTCATAAATCTTTACAAAAACTCTGTCCAGTGACCATATATCCATAATTTACTGAATTTTATTGGTATAAGTATAAGAGAAGGAAAAGAGATTTATAGAGGAGAAATAAGTAGTAACATATACTCTGATTAGTAGGTTACTTGACCACAAAAATAACGCAGAAACTCCGGATTGTGTCAAGGCTTCAAAACCATTTCACGGATTAGTCATCTCGTTGCAAGTGTTTGACATAATGTGACAGTCATAAAACGACAATCGATATTAACAAGTGCCGGAGAGGGTCGTCAAACACTACGTGAGGAAATGAAGACCCTGCGCTTAAAGAAGTGATGAACCCGAACAAAATCATGTGATTAAATTGATGACTCTGACCATTTTCATCGATTCTTTTATAAAAAATACTGTTTAATACTATAGAAAAAATCACAAATATTATAAAATGAAGTCAAATTTTCGTATTTTTAACGTTGCTAAACGGACCACAAAAATAACGCAGAAAACTCCGGATTGTGTCAAGGCTTCAAAACCATTTCACGGATAAGTCATCTCGTTGCAAGTGTTTGACATAATGTGATAGTCATAAAACGACAAGCGATATATTAAGAACAAGTGCCGGAGAGGGTCGTCAAACATTACGTGAAGTAATATCCGGAGTTTGCGGCGTTAGCCTTTGGAGGCTGGGCCCGTTATACAGCATCGTTGTACCGTTAATGTAGGAACTGTGACGACCGGAAGTGAGGCCGTTACTTCATCCGTAAGCCCTATTGCCACGCGACCGAGTGGCGGAAGGCGACAGTCGCTCGCAATGCACACGCTCATTAATATTGAACACATAAATAAAACCGTTCTATTCACACAAATTGTTAAAAAAATATATGTTTGTATCGTCAGCACGAATCCTTTGAAATATTTTTGAATAGATAACCTGTCGAATATTTGTGTGGCATGGCTTGTATTTGAAAAATCATGGCGTTCCTAGCAATCTTAAGTTGAACCAATTATTTCACTGTTAACCCTCGAAAGACGGTCCCTGAAAAAGGGGGTCTAAAAAACCCCAATGTTTTGGCTTTATTGGAATAGATTGCATTTAAAGAACGTTTACTTATGCTTAACGTATCTTTATACATCGTTCTAAAAAATACATATATGTATAAATCAATAGTTTTCTTATAATAAAACATATAATAAGTCGTGCATGAACGGACATGCAGATCGTATTCATTTCTACTGCAGACTGGCGATATCAAAACAGAATAAATATAAAAATTGTTAAATTTTCTCTTATTATTCATATTTTAGGTCGCGCATGTATTTAATCAGTGCTCATTAAATATTTTTCGAAAAGACTTTTGATAGAAAAGATATGAATATGGCAATAATACCGGTATGCTAATCGCTCTCGCTATGTTCCATTTTTATGATCGGATGGGTGTGTGAGGTTATTATTCTTCCAATCATTTACTTATTCAATGTAAAACTTAAGCCACCCTGATAGAAATTTGCACTCTAACTGACGCCAAAGACAAGAACAGTTAACCACAGGCCTGAAATTTTCTATCCGGAGAAAATATAATGACATTAGTAAATGTTTCCATTGATGGAAATTAGACCTGCACCACTGAGAAGGCCGATGAATTTTCATTATAAAACTTGATTGCAGTTGTAAAACATCTTGAATAAAAAAAAAACACTTTTTTTTATGAGGGTGAATGCTATAGTAATTGGACACTAAAGAAACTTCTTTCCTGAAACAGAGCATAGGTCAAAAAATATATGCATCAAATTTACACTTGAGGTATTTAGTAATGCGTAGTTAAATGAGCTTCGATATCATTTAAGCAGTCAGAAAGTCCAAAGGTTTATTTAGATATTTTTATATGATAATTTTACAGTTTTTCACAGCAATTGGACATTCATGACACAACGTTTAAAACAAACTCTAGCCTCGCATAAATCCTTCAAGACATTGTCAACATATAAAAACAGAATTCCCATACATTATAACATCAGTATTTTTTTTTAAACTATTTTCTAAGCTCATTTAAGTTAAATTTGTTAAACATTTTATAGTTTTCCGTCCAACCTTTACAGCCGCGTGAGCGCTGGCGGTGCCTTGGGCTACAACTAGTCTTCATGGAGGAGGCTGTCTTCATGTATCCTTGTCTCAAATACGTACTCACTCTGTGTGAAGTTTACTTCAGTCTCAAGTTGCAGAATGTCGCTTTAAGGCGGAATTCCACGCGCCGTAGCTTTGCGAGTGAATTGGGAAAGTTAACACCGACTATCGTAACTGAGCTTTAGGATTATCACTACTTACACCAAAGCTTTTAAGCGTGCGTACTCATTGGGAAATAAGCGTTTGAGCACCTCAGAGAAGCGGTATACTTTTAATATTGTTCTATTTTTAATTCACTTTTAACCAGTTCACTGCCGAGAGTTTTTGATAAACTGTCACTAAACGCCACATTTAAAAAAATAATTGTGGAAATAAAAATAAATAAAAAAGATGTGAAATAATTTATCGCATAGACCAGTAGCTCTTACGTAATAGTGTACCGTCGTCGCACTATTTTTTATTATTTTGAGTCTGTTGTGTTTGTGTTTTGTCCGAAAACCGAAGCATATATGACAATTTACTATTGGTATTAATTGCATTCAAAATGTTTCATTTTCAAAGACTTTGTTGACAAATCTACTTGGAAAATCACATTTTTGGAAAATATCAATAGGGTAAAACCTACAATTGTCGGCCACTTAAGGATTTTTTCAACTTTTTCAACTAGTAATTTTTTGTGGACACTTATCATAGAAGAGGCAAAATAAAAAAAATACTGTGTGCTAGATTGATGAATTGTTTATAATAATCAATTTTAAAATATGTAAAAAAAAAAATTTGATAGTAAAAAATAGTTTTAAAAATGGTACAAAACTACAATTATGGGCCACTTTCTGCAATTGTTGGCCGCCATAAGATTCAATTATTGGCCACCCCAAAAGTTGTAATAAAAAATATATTTTTTTTAAAACAGAAACTGTATAATTACTTACAAATCATTATTAAGTGTACAATCAAGTGCTTTATTGGATTTCAATATCATTTGTTAAGCTGCAGTTATAAGCCAAAAAGTCAACATTTTCCTAGAAATATCGGAGAAATGTAATAAATACATAGGAGACTAGTAATATTATTAAAACATTATTCATACAATAAAAATTATATTTTTGAATTTTTTTATAAGAATTTATAGCATTAGCTTGGCCGGCCAGTAATAGAAATTGTATGTGTTTTTGGAATCAGTTAATGGCCACCATCATAATAACCATTTACAAAAATATTTTCAATGCATAAAAATAATTATTTTATAACTTCCCTAACGACGAATACTTCTGTTCAATAAAAATTTAAATTAATTAACTTTCAAACGTGTATGATGTTTTTAGACTGAAGTCCAATCCGTATGATATTTACAAGAGATCTCACTTGCTTCACGTTAACACTCCGGTTGTCTGATAAAAATGCGTTTTTGGAGTTGTTAGGAAAGTCATAAAATGACAATTTTATATTTAAATGATAGAGGCATAATAAGGGAACTATATTAATAAACTAAAAGTTGGAAATATTGTTTTAGTTTATAAAAAAACTAGATTTTATATGTAAGTGGCTAATAATTGTAGCTGGACCACAATAGGAGATTTTACCCTATATTCTATGAATTTTTTGGTGGCCGCAGACAAGACCTCTGGTGGCCACACATGAAAAACACTGGCATAAACCATACATTAAACGATCAATATGAAATATTGTATTTCAAAACGTTTTTTCTTCATTTATTTGATAGTCTTTGTTGAATATTTTAGGGCTTTAGTCCTCAACTTACGACCTAGATACAAATTAAGAACGTAAGTACAAATTGTCAAAATTCGAACCATCATGAGTCGAAGACTATCTGTAACTACACATTGCGATATCTCCATTAATATAACCATGCACCGTGAATTAACTCACGCAAACCTACAAATGAAATAAATAACACAATTTAACATGTGTGATCGTTTTTTTCAATATACGACGAGATCCTGTTTTTCTATATGTGAACCCCAGTTCATAAGCGTCAAATTGTCTATGAGTTCATATTTTTATTACAAATGAACACATTTATGAATTGTATTATTAGTTTCATAAATTTCAACATGTTGACATAAAATTTTCATAGAATTCGTTGAGGAAAGACCTATTATTTATTATGAGTAGACAGGTGTACGCTTGGCAGTAAAACGGTTAAGATGTTAACTGAGAATATTTGTTGAAAAAAAGCTTCGAAAAACATGTTTACTTTAAACGATTTCTTGTCTTGATGGGGTGAATAGCGTTGAAACTGTACAAAAGTGTTTCTCGGAATTGAAAAAATTGGGGTAAAAAGTGCTTCAAATTAGTGTAGGTTACAATTATACGGTTGTACATCTTTTTCTTTCATTTAAAATTATCATTTTTTTATATCTTAATAGGTACTTCTTGTCTTATTTAAATTTTTATAAATCACGATAGATTCTGAAAATACTTATTTTGAAGTATTTTAGCCATATTTTTTTTCAATTCAAAGATCAGAAAAACATTTCCAGATGTACAAATACTTACATTATAAATTAAAAGTAATTAATCCTTTTAAGAAATGTATTTTTAAATTTTATTGAGCATCACCCTCTAAAATTAACATTTTCATATGCACTCAACTCAATTGAAAGCGGGAAAAAAAATTAAACACGCTGCCTTGAAATATTCCATTAAAGGCAAAGTTGTGTCTACAAAAACTCTCGTAGATTATTAATTCTCCCAAACAGCCCGTTGGACTCGTAACTTGTTGACAGGGCTGAACTTTTTGTCTGACAGTAAAAATATTTACATAGTGGGCTCATTCTTTCAAAGAAACTCAGGAGGGTGATCTTTCTTTGAGTCCTCGGATAACAGAGAATAATGGATAATAGTTTTATTTTAACCCATTATATGCCAGAAGGTATGTATGTATATGAACGGTCGTGCATGGGCCGCGATTTTTTTGGGCAAAATAGTGTTGGATTTCGATAATACAAGGAAGCTATATGTAACCCGAAGGGGGGGACTTAAAATACCCCAGTGTTTTGGCTTTATTGGAATAGATTGCATTAAAAAAATGTTATATTTTGCTTTAGCGTATCTTAACACATCGTTATAAAACGAAATATATATAAAAATCGATAGTTTTCCTATAAATGTTGATATTTTAAGTCGCGCATGAATGAGACAACCTGATCGTGCTCATACTTATTCCAGACTAGCGATATTTTTTTATTTTAATTTAAAAAAATATTTGGCCTTACAGCTTACGCCAAAGCGCCAAAAATTCTGAGTTGTGAAAGTCTTACGAGATTAACTCGATGGTAAATAATGTATCAGTTGTGCACAAAATCAACGATAAATAACACACACCCAGCCCAAGATCTTTTTTTTTTCAATTGAAAAAATCTGACCTTGCCGAGGATTTGAACCCAGGCCCCCCAATTGCTAGGACAAAACTCTTGCCACTAGACTACAGGGACCGACATATCAAAACTGTGAACGCGACTCCTTATCTACACCTTTTAATGTAAAATGCATCCATTTGATTTGGAATGTACGTTGAAAGAGGTAAGTTTGAGATAATATATCATTATCTTATCGCGTATAGGCAGTGATGTTCGAATCCTGGTATTTGGTAGCGACCATATAAATGGTTTTCGGCCAATAATAATCCAACATATTTTATTTTTATTTAATTGCGACGAAATTAGTCGATCAAAACCATACTGCAAAAGATGTTGAAAACAGTGATTTAAGAATACCAAAAGTTTACACATTGTATCACCTATATTAAAATAGATATTTAAGATAAAGTAGAAGTGGTAGTCGACTGTTTTACCCTCAGCCCTGGCATAATTTAAAATCGATATTACATTTATCGCAATACAAAATAAAGCTATTGCAAGTAAATTTTAGTTCATTCGTGTACTTGAAACCCTGAGCGTTAGCGACAAAACAATTGTTTATTTTACCTTGTCCGCTCCTAACTAGGAGAACATGGACTTCTAATGGAACTTATCTAAACACGTTAACAAGTGGCATAACCTTCTTTTTTCGAAGATAGTAGGGATGAAGAGGATACGAAGACTAGGAATGGGCTAGTGGTTAGCTAATTGCTCTCACAACGTGTCCCGCTTTTTTGGGATCGGAAAGGTGGGAAGTGATTTTAAGCAACACAAACACCCATTACCTTTAATCAGAATCGATTTATCAACTGAAAAAATCTGTTCGTTTGGGACTTGAATCTGGGCCGTCTGTCATGGAAGCCAAAAATGTTTACCATTGCACACCGGACTGGGCAACTAGTTCCAGTTTTCAAACATGTCTTCCTTTTTTAAAATTTGAATGACGAAAGTCGAAGTAGAACAAGTCTAACTTTGCAATTTTAAAACATCATCACAAGCCAAAATATTAACCGTTTTTTTATGACTTCGGCAATTGACTCCTTAATAAGCCTCTGTTAGGCTTCTTATTCTCAACCCATTCACGCACGCCTCCTGCGTCATCATTGGCAAAGTTTACTCCTGCGCCGGTCTTTAGCGTGTCATTTCATTTTACGATGTCGATTTATTTCGCTAACTAGAATCCAGTTATGAAATATGTCGAAACTCGTATGGATGAACGGCCCAACTGAACCAAGAACTGCTGAGTCAAATTATGGTATAGGCATTTACAAATACGAAGTCGTTAGACGTTTCTGCAGCGAATTTACTTTTTGATAAAGTAGCATCTAGTACAGAGAATGTTTCGACTTTGGAGGAAATATTACGCCCATCAAACCAACAGATGGAGCCACAATGGGGAGTTTGCACGCTTCATAATATTTAATAATTATACATATTACTATAAGCGATCCAAATAATGTCAGTTATATGTATGATAATAATTTTCTTAACCTCCCGAAAGACGCTGCCTGAAAAATAAATTTTGATCCGAAGGGGGGGATTAAAGATACCCCAGTGTAATGGCTTAATTGGTATAGATGCATCAAAAAAATTGATATTATGCTTAAACGTATCTTTATACATCGTTCTTAAATATATATACATTCATCGATATTTTTCCTATAACTATTCATATTATAAGTCGTGCATGAACGGGCAAGCAGATCGTATTGATGTTCAAGACAGACTGGCGTAATCAAAATTTTTGTGTGAGCGCTTATCTACGTCTTTTAATGTAAAATGCATTCATTTGATTTGAAACGTCCGTTCGATTGAGACGCGTTATCTTATAGCGTATGCGCGTGGAGTTTGAATCCTGGCAATCGGTAGCGACAATACAAAGAGCCAATAATAATCCGACTTATATTCTTTTTTATTTAATTGTGACAAAACTACCAAATTAAAATCAAATTTTTTTATATCAAAAGTTTTAAAAACAATGATTTAAGAATACAAAAAGCTTACACAGTGATAAAATCACTTATATTAAGATAGATATTTAATTGATTGAGTAGGCATTTACTTGGTAGAACTCCATTATAATACGGTAAGAAAAATAACAATGTATTTTAGTATTTTAGAACTAGTTCTGACGAAGGCGTAAGCCGAAATAGCCATCAACAAATATATAAAATAATTTATGTAGAACTAAAATACATTGTTATTGTTCTTACCGTATATTTAAGATAAATTGGCTGAGGTGGTAAACTGTCTTACTCACAGGAACGGAAATGTTAAGCAAATTCTTAATGTATACATATTAATATTAACAGTCCAAATCATTTCAGTTATACGTAGCATAGTAATTTTCTTAAAGAAGCAAAATGTGGTCTGTGCTAATTTCAAATATCATATCTCCCCAATGAAGAAATTCAACATGTGGAAGCTTTAATCAAGTTTTAATTGTGTACATATCTTGAGTTATTTAAATTTTGATATTAAAATTCTCAAAACTTTTTGAAAAAATACTGAAATCAAATTTAATCCTCTTTTAACACTCTAGCTACGGGGGATTCAAAACACATATTCCACGTTCCCCATAGTCAATATGTAAAATAATGGGAGAAGCAATTTTTTTCTTCGGGAATTTAATCTTTCAATAATTTCAAGATGTACGAAAACCCAATGAAAAAGATCACTCAACAATTATAGATTTCGTCCAACAAGTTTTTGTGTATTACTTAACCCAAGCCCGCTCCCACGGTGGAGCATATGGACTAATGATGGTGTTTAGGTCACGGGCAATGGGACGTTGCGAGTGCGCAACATTTAAGTCAGTCATTGATATATTTTAGCACAATATGATGCTCGTCATCCAATCCATGAAAATTAGAACTATTGCATATTTTTCGAAACTGAACTAATGCTGTCATATTATTCTTCTGGTCATAGTGTGTGGCTAGCAATAAAATATTTGTATAAAATGTGGTATAAAATTTTTAAGGAAAATGATGGTTGGTAAAATCAAAGCGGTTCACGAAACTTTGGAAACAAAAGTAAAATGATTATTTATTATTTATTTAAGAAAAAGCAAATCATGGCATTACAGCTCAGTCGACAGTATGATTTGGTCAATCATACTGTCAACCAATCAAATATTTATCCTAAGTGATGTTGCAATGTTGGATGTTTTTAAAATTGAAAAAATAAACCAAGCTTAAAAAGCCAACAAAACGTTTATCGTATTTTTCTCGATATAAGTCGAAAAGTGGATAGTTCTTTTTTTGATACTATACGGCTCAATTTATAAATTTCACACCAGTTTCACACATCGTGAGCATTATTAACTGATGATCATGTTGATATTATATGATGATAAATATATATAAATACTAGTATTCGAACCCGGCTTCGCTCGGACCAGTTTGGGGTTATGTTCACCTCGGCGCGTAAATTCAGACGGGCCAAGTTGAAATAACTGGCAACTTAATGACCAACAATGCAAAAGGGAATTACAAACCCACAGACATACATACACCGTTTCGGTTTTATATATAAGATATTTTGGTTCATATGAAACTACTCGATATTCGAGTAATTGGAGTCTCTACACACACATTGATAACGAAACAAATTTACCGTCGAAACTTTCGCGAGCGAAATCAATTCGTTTGTTTGAACTTGCAACAACAATGCAAAAGGGAATTACAGACCCACATACATACATACGCCGTTTCGGTTTTATATATAAGATTATATATGGTTGAACAACTTGGTTTTCCCAGCACCTCCCGTTATGTGTATGCACCCGTTTTTCACGGCCGCCTTCCATAACGCTTTACGAACAAGAAATGAAGCAAATTTACTCCTCACTTGTTTGGACTGATACAGAGCTGCATGAATTTTATCTATTAACCGTGAACCAAAATGCCAACGCAACGTATTTCGTATTTTTCTCGAAAAGTCGAAAAGTGGATAGTTCTACTTTTATTGATTGAGTAGGCATTTACTTGGTAGAACTCCATTATAATACGGAAAGAAAAATAACAATGTATTTTAATTCTACATAAATTATTTTATATATTTGTTGATAGCTATTTCGGCTTACGCCTTCGTCAGAAAGGCGTAAGCCGAAATAGCTACCAACAAATATATAAAATAATTTATGTAGAATTAAAATACATTGTTATTTTTCTTTCCGTATTAGTTCTACTTTGATACTTTTTTTTTTTTAATCTTGTCCGCTCCCAACTTGGAGCATATGGACTCCTCACGGAGTTTATCTCAACATAATCATACGAAGAGAGTAGGGATGGAAAGTATACGAGGACTAAGATAGGACTAGTGATTAGCTAATCGCTGTCACTATGAGTCGTTCTTTGGGATCGGAAAAGTGGTAAGGGATTTTCAACAACACAAACACCCATGATTTTGAACAGATTTATCCACTGAAAAAATTCGCTCGTACCGGGAATCTATCCCGGGCGGCCCAGCACGCGAGTCAAAACTGTTGCCACTGCGCCACGGACCAGACGGATACTATATGCCTCAAATAATTATTTTATAACGAGTTTTGATTCTTGACAACTTCATTCTTATGCGCATAATAATAATTATTATTCAGTACACTGTCTCCAGTACGTCACAATAAATAGTAAGTCAGAGATATAATTACCGCAGTAAAATTCACGAGCGCAATATCATGTCACCGTAATCTTCATTGAGTATCCGTTTTAATTACCCTCTATTAATGCAGGAGAGGATGAACATCTGAAGTGCAATTGTTATGGGAAATTATAATGATGTGATATCAGCACTTCAATGTGGATATCAAGTTATACAGGAGGATAATATGAATTAATCTTCGTAGGAAGTACTTGAAAGGGACAAAACTAATTTTATGAATCGACTGTTCTTCTCTTGCGTTAAATCAAGCGTGTTCAATATTTTAAGTATTCATTATCTTTTAAAGGTTTTCCATATTAAACTTTCCTTACCAAGGTTTTAAGTATAAAAAAACTGAGCATGCTTTTTGGCATCATTGAAATATCTAATATGAAAAAAAATGGCATTACAGCTTACGCCAATGCGCCAAATATTCTTTATTGTGAAAGTCATACGAGATTAAGATAAATAGTGAATCAGTTGTGCACAAAATCAACGATAAATAACACTCAAGAACACTTTTTTTTTTACTGAAGAAATCTGACATTGCGGGGACTTGCACCCGGGCCCCCTGATCGCTAGGACAAAGCTCTTGCCACTAGACCACAGGGACCGTTATCTATACATCGTGATGCTCTGTCGTGTTGTATACTCAACTACGCCTCAATCGCAGGTTGACGAATATAGAAGAAAACCATTTGTATTTAAACATATCTAATATATAAAAAAACAATGTTTGTTTGTTTGTTATCACCCTATGCGCTGCCATACCGTTCATCCGATCACGATAAAACGTTGTCAACTTATTGCAAGGTTATACAAATAATAAAATTAGCTTACAGTGGGTCTTTTATATAAAAATCGATGTTACGCGCTACCATACCGTATATTTTGACATAGATATAGTACAATGAAACTTTTTCAACTTATAGCTTGCACTTGCACAAACATTATAGGTCTTGTAAACAGTAGGTTTTTTTTATATATAAAAATCAATGTTTTTCATATTTTATGCGCTGCTATACCGTCCATTTTGAAAACTTATTATTGCACTTGCGCAAAGGTTATAGGTAAAGTACAATTCACTATTAGAAGGTGGCGCGTGTGTCGTACAATAAAGAGTCGGCAAAAGGACAAACAGCAAACGTCAAACGGAAAATATCATCGATACCGATTAATATAAGTAAAATATTGTGCTCCCAAAAGCTCTTCTATAAACACAAACACTTTTAATCTTTCAGTGCCATTGCAACGCTTGCCGGGCACCAGCTAGTATGTTATAAAAAGATTAAAAGTGATTGCATAAATGCATTAATTGAGCAAGCAATGTTAATTGATTGAGTGATAATTTCTTGCTTAGTGTTGTTTGAGCATTTACATTCCAGGTTACTGTAAGACACCTTGACCGCTCAGCTACAGGATTGCTAAAATACCAGGGCTGTGGAGTCGGAGTCATGGAATCTTTCTTTATTTGAGTGGCATTGCAACTCTTGCCGGGTACCGCCTAGTACTTCATAAAAAAAACAACCACTTTCGACACATTGTAATTTATCTTACAGGTACAGATGTGTATAAACAAATATTATTATTAGTACTTCATCATAACCAATTGGGTCTTTAAAAGCAATTAAAAAATTTATAGGTATACCATTATACAATCTTAATTGGTTTAGCATTTTATAATTTAATCGAAGTCCTCACGTAATTAACTCGGCTAATCTGCCAAAAGAGTCTATGTTATTTTGTCTCGTTAAAAAATACCTCCATTACAAACTAAGAATACGACCCTTTTTGAAATAAAACTTTCAAGGAACGAAATTTAAAGAAAATACGTTTCGTTTGGCGAGATTAAGATGGTTCCAAGTTAGAAAATATTACCCTGCAGTCGGTGGAAAACAACGCAGGTCTTAAGTGTTGGAATTTATTCCCGAAGTGGGTTTTCTTGCGGGAAATTAATGTGTTTCTATTTTCCTCAACCTACTTTGATTCATTGTAACACTGGGAGATTTTGCTGAATTATTTCTTAAATATTTTCCGAAATGAAAATTCACGCCAATTTGCGGGAAACTTCAATTAATAATTTTCAGAATAGTGTTGTTTGATGAGGGAAGTTAAGTGGCTTTGTACACCTACACTAATTGTTATCGTATGAGGGTTAAAGCATCCCTTAACTAACAATTATTGTGGTAAACTTATAATTAGCTTTTAACTATCAAGGGAAAACAATACTTAGACTAAGGAAGAAACTTTTTAAGTGGTTATACAACATATCAACTTTTGATCAGTTTGCAATAAAACTACAGATATTCTTTTGTAATCTTTGTACCTTTTGATATCATTTCGACACCATTAAAAGGTTCTAACTGCTCTTGAAATTGTTTTGAGATATGAGCGTTTGATGTTTCGATTGATTAAAATTCACTTGTAACAATAATCATGAAAAATGTTTCAAACTACTTATTTTAAACATATTTTTTCACAACTTTTGCTGAGACAATAATCTTAAAGATCTTATGATGAAAATAATAATGATAATCTTAAAACTTTGTCAAATAAATTAAGTAGAAAAGTCTACATATGCAGTGTAACTCCGGAATTATGCTCACTCTGTTATTCAAGCATAGATTAGTCTGAAATTCATATAAAGGGTATTTCAATAGGGACGCTCAAAATATGTTACTTTGTCCTGCTGAGTAGATTATTCATTGTTTAGTGGCCAAATTTGAGTCAACCAGTTTGGTAAATAATCGGCCAACACCTACCTACCTGTACGTCATCAAAATACAATATCTGGTGAAAACATTGCTGCTGTGTGTGAAAGTGTACAGTAAAACCCAAGGCAGCTTATTTCTCGTTGTTCACAAGAACTTGGCTTTTCTGCGACTTCAACTTGGCGAATTTTGAATCGGGCCTTATGTCTGCACCCGTATAAAATCCAACTAACCGAGGAACTTCAGGTAAACGACCGCAGACAACGCCTGATTGGGTTCTGGAGCAGTTGGAAGTTTACCCAAATTTGTCAAAAAAGTCAACTTTAGCGACATGGCCCATTTTATAATGAATGGATATTGGCAGACATTTGATGCTATATTCCATATTTAATGCCGTAAAATATACTTACAAATGAAATTAAAATTTAGTCGAAATCTCACAAACAACTTGTTTTATTTACATTTCAAAACTAAGCGTCCTTATAAAAAGACCCTTTATATGATAGAATGCGGTAATTAAAACTTTTCCGACCAAAAGGTCGTTTTAAACAAAAATTACATTGAGAACCTTTTCAAAGTAAGGTAACGAATTATCAAATTCTTACATTACAAACCGTCGTAGTTTATTAATTTAATATGAAAAAAAAACTTTAATTATACTCATGCGTCCCTCAATTTCTTAAAACACAAAGTATTAATTCTCAGCACTAACTACCCTTACAAAAAAAATGCGGCAAAATCTCCGCTACGTTCCTACGTTCGGGAGCACTTTTATCGCCGGTAATATACGAAGCCTTTTATTTACGTGTTGGAATACCTTCTATACTCTGTATCGACATCCTGGCTTCCGCAAGCTGCGGGAGTGTATGCTCGATGGCTCGTATTTAATTAATAAAGTTTTGAAACATTTCACAGGTACGGCACATTGTTTAACTTTAGCCTACTTATTTGAAAGCTCGCGAAGAGCTTTATTCGGGTGCGTAATTCGCTTATTGTTTTTGCGATTAATCGTATATTTTTTCATTTTCATAATGATCAATTTTTATTTATAAAAAACCTCAAAAGTATTATAACCTAATTCTAAATTAATCTATCTAATGTTTAATATTTTTGAATTGTTTGAATTTTGTACTTTTCCATGAGTTTTGTCGCTAACGACCCGGGTTTCGCCTGTCGGCATCTTCAGGCATTCCAAGTGCACGGATGTACTTGAACTGACGCGTAGTAAACAGTTTGTATCGTTTATATACAAAAATATAAATAGATCACTAAGTTAAATGGCTAAATTTAAAAGACCATACAATTTGATATCAATAGCGTAACGTCAAAAAAGCTCAAAATGAATAATATAAGAATTTTAAATGCTTGGTGTTATCTTACATATTATATAAGAATTCAATTTGTTTGTTTGTTCTAAGACGACCAGGGTTTCTTCCCAATCTGACTGCGTCAGACAGCATCCTTCCACGGCGTTCGGAGACGGAACTTAGGGATAGGATGGGAGGAAAGGTATCTCTGTATAGATTTCAATCGGTAATTTATCTTGGCCGAAAACTCTATCCTAGAGTCGGCTAATTTATTGTCTTCAAATTATTACATTTTTTTATTCCACACGAATACATTGCAGTAAGAACATTTTTAAACGCGTAAGACCAAATGAATAATGTGATTTCCTCCTGTCCGACAGGAGGGCATATGGCTATCGGCTTGAACGGTTACGACTGACTGACTTGGCGGTTATTTTATTTGACAGCCACATTTATATTCCGTGATTCTAGTATGAAAAACAGCTCGACCAATCAACGCAACGCATTCTGGCCGGAGCTGAATTCAACCAATCACTGCGAAGCCGTCGCAATGAGTCGGTTACATGAATTTATAACAATTTGAATGCATTTATTCGCGTTATATTACTCGTTTGGTCTTATTATTATTGATTGAGGTGATAAATAAGATCGTCCGAGAGAGTTCTGATACCCTACAACATTATGCGGTATCAGTTCGTACTCTTTGCAATGCCATACAATTCATCCGATTACAATGAAGCTTTAGTGATTTGTTGTGTAGACGCCCAGGAAAGTTCTTGCGTTCCCAAATCGTTCAATGTACCTGGCCACATATTTCTTTCGACTTATCCGGAGGCCAAAATGAGAATTCCACCATTCTTGAGAATGCAAAATTGAATGTCCCTGATAATTTTTTGAGGAATCGTGAACATGAGTTGTTTGTTCTTCCATGGGGTAGAACCAGTCTGCCAATGGGAATGTCACTGGGAAGAGCTTTAACAATTTTAAACGGCATTGCTTCGGATGTCGACATATTTCATATTGACGTGAGTGAGTTCAGACGAATACTTTATTTTATGAATAAAAGTTGATTTTGTCAGAACTCACTCGGTTGACTGCTTTGAAAATTTCTAATGTGATATTAATAATAATTTTCCTCTGTTTTTATGACTATTGTAATTTTCATCTTAATTTTAATTTGTGATTTTTATTATATATTTACATGTATGTATGTATATATATTAAATGCATGTATTTTATTTGTCAAATCCATGGCGCATTAAATTTTTAATGCCAAGATTTGCTTTTCTTAAATAAATAAATAAAATAAAAAAATCCGATTGCGATAAAGCTTTAAATAATTGTTTGTGAATTTTTTTTTAACTACCTATATTAAAATGAAAGTTTTTTTTCCGTATGCGATAATATGTCGAATGAATAACAATAAAATTGGTCGCTTAGTCCGCCAATGCAAACGGCGGGCTTCTTCATTATCTACATATATATGTAAACATATAAACATGAATGATTGTTTGTTTGTCATGTATGCGGTCCAATAACGTTTATCCGAATGCGCTTAAATTTTGATGATTTTGGTGTCTAAGTAATTACCTCCGAAGGTGTTTTAATCAGTAGAACCGATTCAGCCATACACAATAAAAACACAAACACGTTACTTTCTTTGAGTGGCATTGCAACGCTTGCTCGGCTAGAATAAAATATTTAAATATGAAAGTCTCTATTTTCACAGGAATTAAATAAGTTTAAGACGTTGAAAATGGTTACTTACAAAAATGTATGGAAAGCCCCAGAGCAGAATGTTGCGGTTTCGCTCTTTAGACGTTTCCTTTACAAAACTGACTCGTAATTTTGACTGCACTTTGCAGAAGCGTTGTACATTGCCTTTCGTACTTATCACAGAGCCAACATAACGCAAAGAATGCTGTTTGTAGATCGCATTATATGTATATTATGAGGCGGAAGTTGGTACAACTGTATTTTGTTTTGTTCAAATCTGCTTTTACAGCGGTTGCAATAAAGTGTAGAAAATTCTTTGAAATTTCAGATGGAATTACACAAAGTATGGTATCTTCTTAAGGCGCATTTGAAGCTTACTTTTAAAAAGTTTGAAGATTCTAAAACTTTAGTATAACTAAATAAATCAAATCTACTTGTGCTTAAAGAAAAATTGAAATATAATCCATGTATCTTTTTTTATATATGTATATATGTTACAGTGAAACTGTATTCTCAGTGAAAATGTATTCTTCTCCTGGCTGTCATTGAAATTAAATTTGGCCGCCCTATCTTCAGCCCTTTGTTTGTCTGTGTTTTTCTTTGGTTCTATTTTTATGAAAGGGAATACTTGCTGATTTTGTTTCATTGAAGCAAACCAAAATATTAAGCCGGCAAATCATCGACTTGGGCCAGTAATTTCAATGATCGTGACCAGTGAAATCATGTTGTCATACAAATCTATTACTTGATACATTTTCACTGAGAATACAGTTTCACTGTAACATATATATATCAATATCACCAGGTGTAATGGCGTTACAATAAAAATAATAACACATTTTTAGGACTTATTCCACATTAAATTTATTTTATCAGGGCCGGTTTCGCTCATGTCAAGCATTATCAACTGATAAGAAATACGACAGATCTGAATATTTTAAGGGTTTTTTCTTTCAATGTTTTCATCTTTTTTCACATTGCAAAAGTAATAAAATTATAGTTTGTAATTTTTGCAATTTACAATTTTAAATAAATAAATAATGTTGGCACTGCATGAAAATAGTATATCTGCAATTTATTAAAAAAAAATACCTTCAAGATAATTAACGATGGCTTAAAAAGTAAGTTATTTTTAACTCCACTTTTAGCTGAAAATGACTTAATATTGCTGTATCTTGTTGTATCATGCAATGTGCATGTCCCGTATTTTTTTTATAACCAAAACTTATTTTTGAATGCATCGGAAAAACGTTTTTAGAAAATTGTCATAACTCCATTGTCGTTCTAAAACCTACACTGCTAATTATCCAACTCTGCCATTTTCTATTGTCACCTGTCAGCGGTGGTACAAATACATCGTTTGAAAGTCCTATTTGAAATTTTCCCGATCGTTTTCTAAATATCAAAATAATCAGTTTTTACCCTCTCCTGCGCAATTGACAAAAACGGTGATATCAAATTTACTCTTTAAGCCATCGATATATGTTTCTTTATCATACATAAAAAAATACTTTGATTTTCACGTTGCTTGTTATTTCTCCGTCAAATAGCATTCGAATATTATAATACGTAACGCAAATATCTACGTGACGTGTTATTTGCTCTCTACCTAAGGCACTAGACGTATGTATACGTCACCCAGAGAAAAGTACTTTCGAGTAAACGGGAGCACCTGTCAGCTTTCTAATGAAAGGAGAATGAGCTTTGAATATTGCCAAAACCATACCTTTACTTTGAAAAGGTTCTTATTGACATTTTTTGCCTTAAATGACGTTTCGGTCAAAAAATGTTGTATTTACCGCATTCTATCATATGTATTGATACCGCATGATGTTGTAGGGTATCAGAACTCTCTCGGACGATCTTATTATCACCTCGATCAATGGTAATAAGACCAAACTATTTATTATCGCGAATAAATTCATTAAAATGTTAAAATTGCAAAACCGACATGCGAACGCATCCCTGCACAGCGAACGCAGCCAGGCTGTTCTGTTCGCCGAGGAGGAGACGCAAAATGCGCAGGGAACTGCACTGCGACTTTGATTTTCAAAGTCGGTCTTCAGGCAGTCTTAATTCAGCCCTAATTCAAGTCGTTACCGTTCAAGCCGATAGCCGTATCGCCCTCCTGTCTCGGACAGGAGGTAGTCGCAATAATCGTTAGGTCATACGCAATATATCTGTGTTTGTAATCAAAAATGTACTCTGATTTGAGTAAAATAAACTAGACGACTCTAGGATAGAGTTTTGGCAAAGAGAAATTACCGATTGAAATCTATAGAGATACATTTCCTCCCATCCTATCCCTAAGTTCCGTCTCCGAACGCCGTGGAAGGATGCTGTCTGACGCCAGTCAGACGGAGAAAGAACCCTGGTCGTCTCAGTATATGAGGAGCTAATTTTCAAAAGTGTACACATCCATTTGTTGAAAAACTGAAAATGTGAGATATTTTCATTACATTTTCCTCATAAATTTGTGCTTACTATCAATATTCTTAACAAAAGTTTTAAATTAAGGAATTACGGATAATGTGTAACAATTCAAACTTTGCCATGTGAATAAAAAAGGTCTCAAAAGTTTATTCTAAAACTGGCAGCTGAAAAAAAGTATTTTGGAATTGACCACTTTTAAAAATTAGATCCTCATACATATATTAATTTCAGAAATATCTATGGTTTAATAACGGAGTTAGCAGAATTCAAGAGCTGCACTGCATATGCATACTTTTTTTACAAAAATTTTTTGATTATTTATAAGATCTAAGATTGCCATCATTATTTCCATCATAAGATATTTAAGATCATTATTTTTCAGCAAGTGAATTTTAATCAATCGAAACTTCAAACGCTCAGGTCTCAAAACAGTGTTAAGAGCAGTTAGAACCTTTTCAAAGTAAGGTGTCGAAAAGGTAACACGCACCTAGCGAGACGCCGAGCTTTCAGTATGGTGACTTTTAATTATAACATATATTGTTATAGTTTTCATCTGCGAACATTTTATAATCCGTTAATTTAACTTTTACCAGGCTGAGGGTGAAACAGTCGACACCACTGTTCTTTTATCGTAAATATCTATCTTAATATTAGTGATACAATGTGTGAACTTTTGGTTTTCTTATACCATTGTTTTTTTACATCTATAGCAGTAAAAAAATATGATTTTCATTGACATGTTTCGTCGCAATTAAATAAAAAAGATAATAAGTCGGATTATTGCCCGAAAACCATTTATACTGTCGCTACCAATAACCAGGATTAAAACTTCACTGCACATACGTGATAAGATAACGTTATCTTACCTCAAGCGTTTCTTTAAACAAACATTCGAAATCAAATGGATGCTCCTTACATTAAAGAGTATAGATAAGAAATCGCATTCACGGTTTGGATCGCCAGTCTAGAATAAACAAGAACGCGATCAGGTTGTCTCATTCATGCGCAACTTAAAATATGAATAATTATAGAAAAATTATCGATTTTCATATATTTTTTTTTATAGAACGATATATTAAGATACGTCAAAGCATAATCAGTCATTTTACTATTGCAGTCTATGCTAATAAGACCATAACACTGAGGTCTTTTTAAACCCCCCCTTCGGCCTACGAGTTGTCTTTCAAGAACAGTCTTTCGAATGTTAATGATACAAATCGAGCTTTATGTTGAACACTTTTAACGTAAGGCAGATTTTAAATATAACTGATTGATTGCACTAGGAAAGGTGTTCATTGCCCGTAAAGACCTTCTACGTCAGTCCGTAGTCACATTAAACTACCATTATAAAACACTTTTTAAAAACTGAAAAAAGACTGCAAATATTTATTGTAAGATTGTTCAAATAAACATGTTCTTATGGTAAAGATGGTTCAGAAGAAATTTTTGAGAATTCTTTATTTGAGGACATATGGCTTTATCTAGCCGACTTTCTTTTAGGCATTCACTTTCAATAGTTTGAATAATCTATAAAAAAAAATATGATATAAGCAAAGAAAACAGAATTTATATTGATCCTTGTTTTAAATATAAAAAAATTATATTCCGCACGTCTTTAAGCGGAATTTTGTTGTATCCTTTTATCGGGGATCAAAAGTTGTTTATCATTAATATTGTGTCAAATGACTTGATGTATGTAATGAACGTTTTTTTTCTGTTTGATCTGACAAAATGTGTAAATATGGGCTTTTGCTTATATACACCTCATTAATATAAATTTAAATAGAAAATGTGTGAATTTCTTTTGAAAAGTATTAAAAAGACTAAGTGGCTTTCTACATCCGGTTTTTTGTGAATAAAATATTGAAACTAACAATATTTTTTCAGTTTCTTTTATAATATAACTCTGTACTGAATAACATTTTTTCAGTCGTTAAATCGATTCTGCTCAGAGGCAATTGGTGCAATAAGATAGCTTTATCTTATTTCAAACGTACGCTTCAAATCAAATGGATGCTTTTTACATTAAAATACGTAGATAAGCGCTCACGAAAACAGTTTTGATAACGCCGGTCCGTCATGAACAAACTTAAAATATGAATAATTATAGGAAAACTATCGATTTTTTGTATGTTTTTTTTAGAATGATGTTCTTATAAAGATACGTTTAAGCGTAATATAACAATTTTTGTAGTGCAATCATATGCCAATAAAGCCATAACACTTGAGTATTTTTAGTCCCCTCTTCGGAACACACGTTATTTTTCAGGGACAGTCTTTCGAGGGTTAATAAAACTAAACTACTCCCAACCACCACCTGCCACGGCCTTACATTCGGTATCAGCGATCGTGTCCCGTGGCGTAAACAACGTTAAGCGTATCTGTTATGTTTGCGAGTATGGAGTTGTCTCGGGAGCATTTGCCCAGGACTCGGAGGCCAAGGCACTCAAGTGTGCATTACTGACTTTAAATAATTAGCAAACCCTATACGTTACTGATTCTAGAAATGCTATTTAATGCTGTCATTAATGCAAGATTAATAAAACTATATAAACAAGTCATTCATTTTATCTAAAATAAAAATGTGTTAATTGTTTTAATATGTATACATAATACGAACTGGTATTCTATAGCTGATTTTTGTTTGTGAATAAAATATGTTCACTAATGATCTGTTTTCATGTTTTTTTTATAATATTACTCCGTACATGCAAAATATTAAACTAGGTATATACGTGTGGATGTTTCTTTATCTATTTATTAATATTCTTAAGGTATAGAGATCATATTAAAATATATGAGACGATTTTTTGATAAAAATAGCTGAAGAAAAAATAAGATCTGTCAGGTCATATTTAAAGCTTTGTCAGTTCCTTAGCTTATTTCGAGCTTACGTGTACGTTATTGTCATTGTCTTTTGCTACTTCCGCATAACTTTGTTATATGATTAAGTCTAGTTGGGTAACACTGTATTGAAGCGACGTCGCTATTTTAATTTGTTGTCAAAAAGCAACCAGAGAAAACAAATTACCTGTCGTGTACCCAATAAACTTAGCTTAAAACTTTCACATTTCTGGTGGTACGACTGAGTTTACAAGTCGGCAGAGACATCTATCGAGGAACACTATAACGACGAGGTAATAATATTATAATAATTTAAACAAAAACATACCTAATATAATAATTTTATAGTTTTAATGGCTTCTTAAATATTAATTTGGATTTAGTGCTAAGATCACAATTTAACAACATTGCTTTGACGGTTTTTTATAAATTATATTTGGTGGAAGAAAAATGTACAAATTTACGCGCATTTGCAGGAAAAATCATTTGTCTTTTTGGCAGCACACATATGCGTGAACAGTTTTTTTCAAAGATGAAACCAGGGCTATGGAGTCGGAGTCGGAGTCGTCGCGGCGTTTTGGCCGGAGTCGTACTCGGAGTCGGAAATTTTTGAAAGCTTAAACTTTTTATTTTTGCATTTAATATGTCAAATTTGACTTTTGGCCGCATTGATAGGGTTGATATTTAATTGAATACACATAAATAGGAAACTTAACGAAAAAAAGTGACGATATTAACCTTTTTTTAGTCGGAGTTGGAGTCGTATTTTTGGTCAATGTCGGAGTCGTGGTTTTGGTAAATGCTGGAGTCGGAGTCAGAGTCTGACTTTTTTAGACCGACTCCACAGCCCTGGATGAAACACTAAATCAAAAACTCGAACGAGAATAACAGATGAAAATCTCAAAAATTCTATGCGATTATCCGCAATATCAATGCCAATATTGATAGTAATTCAAGACCAATCTTCACATAAAATTTTGTAATCAATATATTAGATTAATATTATGTCGTTCATTACATTAGTACATAAAAAAAATATGTTAGAAGTGGCAACGTGTTTTATTGAATTACATATTTCTTTATAATGTTTAATAATTTTGTCCGGCCCTTGACTCGGAGAAAGAATGATAATTTGGCCCCAGACCTAGGAAAGGTTACCCATGCCTGGTTTATAGTAATGTTTGTTTTTTTAGCGACGGTTTGAATCCATCGGTAGCGTGATCCCTCTTTGTACCGTTCATGTCCTCAGACAAAGCTTTAGGTCGTTACAGTTTCCCGATTTAATATCTTTTGAGGGGGTAAGTTTCACAAAACTAATGTTGCTTTTAACTTTGCGGCTAATGGGGCCGCCGAAAGTTTGGGATTGTTTCATTATTCTCATTTCGCATTACTTCCTAATATGCTTTTTGATTATTTACTTTCGAGAATAACAAAATGGAGGTATAAAAGGAGAGCGCGTGTTTTAATGACATGAAATTTTACGATCAATCCGCATCATATTTTATATTACAGTCAGCCCTTCTAAAGCGCCGGAATAGGGACCGCGATGTAGAAATCCGCAGGGCCGTAACTAGGATCTGGCGAAAAGAGCAATCGTCCGAGCGCGTAAGCATTGGAGGAACGAAGGGGGGGCCACAATGGAAAATATTAAAATTTTGGTTTTGAATTTTTTTTTTCGGGAATCGGCATAATCTCGATTCTTCACTAGAGTCAATGAACTCGTCTTACACGACGGGCTCTGAGTATACTGATAATACATAGGATACTTTGTATCAAACTGATTTCAGTGGATGAGCTAGTCACTCCAATTTATTTGATTATTTTTTAAATTTATTTTCTATTTTCAAGCACACTAGTGCATTGCTCAAAATCAGCTCGGGCCATGTATGTGATGGGTAAATTTCTTTTTCTATGTCGATAGCGTTATGAAAGGCGGCTATGAAACATTGGCTGCAAACACACAACGGGTGGTACAAAGAAATTTACCCCTCACATTCAAGGCCCGAGCAAATCTGCACGGGACTGATTTTGAACCATGCAATAAAGTGCTTTAAATAGACAATACAATTAAAATAAATTGGAATGACTAGCTCAACCACTGAAATCATTTTGATACAGAGTATTCTGTGTATAATCCGTATACTGAAAGCCCGTCGTGCAATTAACTATGTCTTTGAACGGATTTATCGGCTGAAAAAATCCGTTGAGCCCGGGTGGTCCGGCACGCAAGCCAACAACGTTGAGATGCGCCACAGACCGGACAAACAATAAAAATCAAAATATTTCATCAACAAAATAGTGCAGGTATAGCGCGGACCCCAAACAAGCTCATCCCATCCCCAGGAGGTACGCGTACTACACTTTGAGAAACACTGTAATACGTTAGGGTGCAACAGTGCCGTTATAAGAAGAAGAAAATTGTTTCCTAGATTATTTTGAATCGTATTTCGGTTTGAGGACCTCGATCGGTGCGAAACTTGGAATTTGCGGATCTCTGCAATGGACCGTTAGCCGAAATATTTCCACATAAAGGCCATGATTTATTCAAGATTTCTCCATTCTTGTCTTTGAGGGTTGTCATTCGGGAGGCGAAGCAAAGTGTCTGGGCGTTAATTGGGTTTAAGCTGGATAGTTAGCGTCAAACTTAAATGCGGATATAACTTTGGCCTTGATAAGTCCCTTCTGAGATGTTCTCGGACCCTTTGTTTAAGTGTTAGGTCACGCAAGTATAACTGTGATTGATACTTTAGGCGGAGAATAACTGGGGCGTAAAACAAACGACAGAATATGAAATTCCTTGAAACAATATTACCCACCTTTTAACACTAGCACACACAGAGCTTGCACCATAAAGTTTGTTAACCCTCGAAAGACGTTCACTGAAAAATAACGTGTGATCCGAAAGGGGGTCTAAAAATACCTCCACATCACATGGCTAAATTGACATATTTTGCATTGAAAGAATTATATAATGCTCGAACGTATCTTAATACGTCATTCTAAAAAAAATCGTTAGTTTGCCTATAATTATTCATATTTTAAGTCGTGCGTGAACGTATTGATGTTCAAGACTGACTGGCGTTATCAAAACTGTTTGCGTGAGCGCTTATCTACGTCTTTCAATGTAAAAAGCCTACATTTGATTTAAGACGTACGTTTCATCGAGGCGTGTTTGAGATAAGGTAACGTTTTTTATCGCGTATAGGCAGTGTAGTTTGAATCCTAGCAATAATCTGACTTATTTTCTTTTTTATTTAATTGCGACGAAACTAGTCAATCATAATCATATTTTTTACTGCAAAAGGTGTAAAAAACAATGATTTATGAATACCAAAAGTTTACACATTGTATCACTAAAAATAAAATATTTATGATAAAGTGGCAGTGGTAGTTAACTGTCTTACACACCGGGACGGAATTGCTTAATAATCGACAGAATGTGAAAAACCTTGAAACAATATTACCCACCTTTGAACACTAGCACATACAGAGCAAGCACCAGAAAGTTTGTTAAAACTTGTGGACGAGTTTCATGCATAACGAATACAATGTCTTCTTCACATTTTCCTTGGAAGTATTTTACAGGGCTGTGAAGGTTTTAAAAAAGGACGATCCAACTCCGACATACATAAGCATTGACCAAAAACACTCTGACTAAAAAAGTTTAATTTAACTATAAATAATTGTCATTTATTAGTAATTCAAGCGCTTACTATCATTAAATATTAATTCAAAGACTTGAAATCAAACAACTCCTTATAAAAGGTCGCATAAAACCCTAGATTTATTTTAGATATTCCTATGTTAATATCGGTTCATTAGTATTTTCAAAAATTCCTATAATTATAACAAACCCACTTAATTCATTGAATTTTCGCAAATTTACATTCTAATATCAAATTAAATTAGTGATCAACTTCTATTTTTGTATGTATATAAATGATACAAACTGTTTACTGCGCGTCATTTTAAGTACATCCGTTCAATTGAAACGCCTGAAGATGCCGAAAGGCGATACCCGGGTCGTAAGCGACAAAATTCATGGAAAAGTACAAAATTGAAACAATTAAAATTTGATATTGAAATTACATCAAGAACTTTCATAGAACTATTTAATTGAATAATAACTTGAATTATTGGTAGTAAAAAAATGTGTTAACAGTGTTTATAGTTCTCGTTACAAATATATATATTCCTGAAACGGGTAGGCTTTTTGAAACATTTCCACTTTGCTATGTTCGTTGTGAAAAACATTTAACGCTTAATTGATCGATAGCTTTTTTACGAAGTATTTTTTTTATATTGAACACATCACCGATTTCATTTTAACCAATCAACTGCTGATTGCAATAAATACAAACGATATAAAATCGTACACGTTTGCATTGGTTGTAAATGTTTACGCGTTTGATTTTCATGACACTTGGAACCATTTAACCATTGTTTCGGACTTATATTTCGAAGTTATACATTTTTTTAATTTTTTTTAAATTAAAAAAATAAATATTCGGCATTACAGCTTACGCCAATGCGCCAAATATTCTGAGTTGTGAAAGCCATACGAGCTTAACTCGATGGTAAATAATGTGTTCAATGTGTCACCCAGCCCAAGATCTCTTTTTTTTCAATTGAAAAATTCTGACCTTGCCGGGGATTGAACCCGGGCCCCCTGATTGCTAGGACAAAGCTCTTGCCACTTGACCACAGGGACCGACCGATTATCATCCATACATTATCATACATTTAATAAGAAGGTGTATTTATATAAAATTGATAAAAAGAATCTGTTTTCCAGTACTGTCGATGGTTTCGGTGGTAACTTTGTGGAAGTTCATTTTAATATAAAATTAAAATTAACTTTGATTATTCCACGTATTGTGCTACTAACTGTGACAAGATGTATAGTTTAGAATTTTTAGATATAAATAAAACTCTTAACAAAAAAAGAAGTATTATTAAATAATATACTTAATAGGACAGGTTTCTTGCCATTACTTACATTATTTCCAATTAATAGAGTAATCACTAAACTATCTGATTGATTGCAGCTCATTAGTATAATAGTTTGTAATGTTTAACGTCATTAGTAGTATGATTATTTGTTTGCTTTGTTTCGATTCTATAACCCCTTCCTTGCTTCCCTTAAAAGGGAAAAATCCCAAATACCAAACTCCATTTTGTATTTTCATAATTTTAAATTGTTAGAATCAATCTTGCTTCATTACTTAGGCAAACTTTGCAATAGTTTAAAGTCTGAAGATGCCTCTGAAAGAGGCGAAACACGTGTCACAGTTAGTAGCACAATACGTGGAATTATCAAAATTATTTTTAATTTTATATTAAGCCTGTTATTGTTAATTAAACATGGCATCAGTTAAAATTGTACGTGAAAATTTGAGATTTCGAGTAATTGCAGTCTTTAAAGCAGTGGTCTCCAAACTCAAAAAGGATGTGAGCTACTTTCAAAAATTGAAATTTTCTGACGACATACTTACATATGAAGGCTTTGCATATATGTATATGAAGCAAAGTTAGCTTTCTACCAAATAAGTATTTTAGAGACAGTCACAAAAGCCATTTTTATGCCGTTAATTTCAATGCGGATTTTTATTTCCCCTAAGAAATGGTTAAGGGTCATCACGACATGATTTATTTACTTACATATACATAAAGAAATAGAGTTTAGAACTTAATATGTTTTGTAAGATCCAGTCATTTTGCCACATTTTTTTTAGATATTTAAATTATAAATGTCAATATTGCTGCATTTGCTTTCAATTTGTCAAGACTGCTGTTTCTGCGCCCAAACAATTAATAATGTTGGACCTTATTTAAATATATATTATATACAGTATAGTATAATAAAAATAATAATACATTTTTAGTACTTTTTCCCACATAAAATTTATTTGATCAGGACCGGTTTCGCTAATGGCGAGCATTGTCAACTGATAAGAAATACAATACAACAGTGATATTTATACAAAAGTTAAGTAAGGTATGACAAACAATTGGCACGCCGACTGAAGAGCGCCGACATAAGCGCGCTGACACAAGCGCGCGCGCAATACAACCCCGACATTAACGCGCGGGACTGAAGCGCGCCGACATTAGCGCGCCAAATATATTATTCTTGTAAAAATGGGAAATTTCCGTATGTTAAATAAAAAAAACAAATCTGTTGTATTTATATGTTACTTGACTGCTAGTTTCTATCCTAACCTAACCTAACCTAACAATTTAAATATGTATGTTTTTTTTATAATTTTGTATGTTATTTGTATTATTGTATATATTGTATGTGTGAATGATAATAAATTATATTTTTTTGTTATTTGTACTTCTGTATATTTTGTGTTTTTATTCAATCTTTTTAACAGTTTTTATAATAATGAAATATAATTTATGAATGTAATAAATCAATATATCTATTTATAAAAATAATAAATTGCGTGCTTATGTCGGCGCGCTTCAGTCGGCGCGCTTCGGTCGCTGCACCCAAACAATTGGTAGAACAACTAAATGAAGCAAATAAATGAAGCAAATAACAAGAAAAAAAGACTATAAATAAAAGGTCGATGACCTCTTAGCAATGCAAACTAATACATCATAAATCAATTAAATATGAATTATCATTAACAAAATAAAAGCCCAAAAATGAGTGTAATTAATAAAATAAATAAATCTGCATGTCTGTCAACCATAATTAGATGGAAATCCCGGTAATTATTTCAATTGAGACAACGAAATTGTTTCCTGTGAATAGAATAAAAGCCATATCAATTCTTACAAATTAAAAATATATAAAGGAAAATATTTTTTTTTTTATAGAAATAAAAGTGTACAAACGCAAGCTACTTAAAACCACCGCGAGCTACCGGTAGCTCGCGAGCGACCGTTTGGCGATCACTGCTCTAAAGCTCTAAAGGAAGGGGCTAGTCAGTTTTTATTTAGCAACGAATTGACAAAAGATGTTACAGTTGCCTGATATGATATAATTTCTAATCTATTAAAGTAATAAAAAATAATTTATGTTGTTTTCTTTTTTGTCAATGTTATTTGTTCCTTAAAATACATTTCTTTTCGCATTATTCAAATCGTCTCATTAAAATATGGCCGCTGGAATGGAAAAAAGTTTATGTTGCCATAGTGCTCGGCGGACAGCAGGGGCATGGGGTGGTTGTCTTGTAGGTTGTCATGTGAAAAATTAGGGTCCGAAATATACACATTACTCTTCTGGGGGTGACGCATCCAGCCTGCAAAAATGTAAAAGTGTATTTTTATTTTATTTAAGAGGAAAAATGAATCAATAATTCACGTGCGCAGCTTTAAAAGGCAGTTGAATCGTTGAATAAATAGTATCGCATGCTGAAACTGTATCTTTATAATAGGTACTTAGAAATTGAATTGGCATTTACTTGTGCTACCAAGAATAAATAAAATGAAATTAAACAATTTATAATACATTGTCAAATGCCATGTCCTCATTCAAGAGTCACAAAAAATAACATCATCGCATCAATAAAAACCTCAATTCAAAAGATTTATTTTGATGAAAGGGATTAGTTGAAATATGTTGAAATGCCATTAATCCGCTCCAGCCCCCAAAATGTGGCGTTGTGGAGCAGTTGTAGAACGCCACCTATGTCTTACGTATGGGATTTTTAGGTCCATAGCGTTTGACAGTCGAAGTAGAATTCAATACCAACACAGATATACATATACGTGAATTTGCTACCAATACATTTATATTCACCCCATACACATAAGCAAAGCGCACATAGATACCCGGCCGTTAATCGTATCTCAAATGTTGCTCATACATATTTCAAAGCAAAACTTCGCTCGCTTGACGGCTGTATCTCGTATGTTAGGGTTTTTGTACCTCGAGGTATCGCTGTATATAGCTTCCAGGTATGTCACCTTATCGGAGGCCTTGACCCTGTTATAACCCATCCGGAGAATGGGCGGCCTTTTATAATAAAGACCGGTGGTGCTTTTAGTAGCGTGGCTGCTATGGTAAATTAATGAAAGGTACCCAAAACCGATACGGAATTTAAGACCACATTCATACCCTTTCCAATGCAGATGTAGAGCATATTAGAACTACATTTCGTTTACGAAATTCTTTCACATCTACCAATCGATTTGCTTTCATTATCAACGAGCAGAGAGGGGATGTATGGGGTACCCTTTCTAGCCTATGTATAATACACGTTTAAAACATAGTTCTGACGAAGCCGTAAGCCGAAATAGCTATCAACAAATATATAAAATAATTTATGTAGAATTAAAATACATTATTATTTTTCTTACCGTATTATAATGGAGTTCTACCAAGTAAATGCCTACTCAATCAATTGAAGTGTATAGTATAGTCAAAGATATTCTAACACAATACGTGGAATAATCAAAGTTATTTGAATTTTTTTATTAAAATGAACTTCCACAAAGCTACCGCCGAATCCATCGAAAGTAAATAATGTATATATTGGTACATCTGAAACTACTTGATTATATTCGAGTAGTTGAGATGTCGAGTAATTGGCGTCTCTAGTCAGGGTATCTTGAGGATAGTAACCAACGTCAGCTAAGATGAATTATTGAAGATATTCTGATGCATCCGCAGCACGAAAACTAGCCAGTATAAGACCGATGACTCAGCTGGGCGCCGACTGGTACTGGTTTACCTAAAAAAATAATTTTATTTGATAACCGGAATATAAAAAGCATTTTTGCCTCATTACGGTAGTCAATTTGTGTTTTTATTCGCATGAAATTGTTCTATTACAAAATATTATTTTTCCTTAACTTTACTAAAAGCAAATACCAGATAAAATGCGAAGCCAAAAATCTCGACAACATTTAAACACTAATTTATTATAAAAACATTATTTTGGTACATAATGACATGACTGCTTCTTTATCTGCACGCAAGAAAATTTCAATTATAAATGTTTAGAAATGAAAGATTTCTATCAAGCTGGGTCATTTCCGTACGGTTAGCTGAGGAATATTTTTCAAGAGATACATGATATGTTTATAATTTTCTTAATTGAATAAATTTTTATTTTAGATTTCATAATCCGAGCATAGACGAGCGAGAAATAGGACAGGTTGCTCGCCACTGCTTACATTATTTCCAATCAAAGGGTTTAACCCAACCCTACCTGATTTATTACATTTCATAAGTTAACATTTTGTAATGCTAAAGTATAATTATTTGTTGGCTTTGTTTTGATTCAATAACTCTTTGCTTCCCGTAAAAAGGAAAAATCCATTTTGTAATTTTATCATTTCAAAATATTAGAATCAATCTTGCTTCGTTACTTAAGCAAACTTTGCGATAGTAAGTCCGAAAATGTCTCTGAAAGAGGTGAAACACGTGTCACAATTAGTAACATAATACGTGGAATAATTAAAGTTATTTTAAATTGACATTGATATTTTTATTGGATACAACATTCTTCTGGGCAAGGGCTCAGTTGTACATTTTTTGATTGCGTATCTTTCAACGAAAAAGGTAGCACAAGACTTACGTATCCAATCGTTTAAAACACATTTAAACGGTACTATTTTCAAAGTTATTTCATGGAAGACATTAAAAGCCACAGAATTGAAACAACAAACTGGACTTAAGGTGTAAAGTTTGTAAGTTATGTCAAATAACAAAGGGTTAAGCCAAGCACTTTGGTATTGGCGTGGGTTGGTCTACCTGAAAATTCACCAGGGACAAAACTTACAATCATTATATAATAATATGTTAGCATTATTCTGTTTGTTGGTGATAACGAAAATGTTAAACTTAAGTGGTCAATAAATTCCTGTAGGCCTTTTCACTTTAAATTAACCCCAATTATGGTACGTAATTGCTTTTGAGATTTTTTTGGTAACCATGTCCGGTCTCATTATGGAGTATAATATATGAACCCCTGAGAAGTTAAATGAACCATGTGGCATTTATGGAAAAGAATAATTGAGAGGTTTTAATGCATAACCGCCTCTCTTCGCAAAGTCAAATTGTTCAGCAATCGAAAAAAACGATTTTAATCTTCAAGTATAATATTAGAAGGATTTGCAAAGGGAACACAAAACTTTTGTATGGTGACAGGGCGATAGGTCAGGGTTCCCTGGCTCGTGATTGGTGCATTTAGATTGTGGCGGTTTTTAACTTCGCATATCGTGGAGAGAGGCGGTTATGCATTTGATCGTCATTTTCGATGTCGATTTTAAATGGCTTAGATGTAATTTTTCGTTGGTTGGATGATTGCAGGGCATAGAACGTTAGAATCGGATCATTAATCAATCATTATCTCCAAAATGATAATTTATGGATAGAGGCGGTTTTGCTTTACACCCCTCAATTAGAAGTAGTATCTTATTTTCCTGGTCTTAAAGTATCGTAAAAGTGAAGTGAGATTTTTAAACCCTACACTGTGTGATCAAAGTTATCTCAGTCATGTACTGAAGTTATTAATCTCACACCTTAATGTTACATGTGGTTAGGGACTCCAATTACTCGTCATCTCAACTACTCGAGTATCGAGTAGTAAAATTGAAAAATACTCGAGTACTCGAATATACTCGAGTAGTTTCAGATGTACCAAAATATATACTATTAATTCACATTTTGGAAATAAATAGGGGATAAATAAATAAAAAAGCTTATTTAATTTCATTGATACATTTAATTCATTTTACTAAACACATATTTTAAAAATAACAAAAGAATTAAATGTTTCAAATTTAAGATTTGTTCTAATTTTAGTTTTAATTATTCCCGCAGTTGAAAAAACTCTCTCGGTAGCTGTGGACGTTGGTTTTATCGTTAGCAATGAATTGAATAGTGTATCTAATTTATATGTCCGCTGCTTAAAAGAATCTAACTTTTTAAAATCTTCTTTTAAATTTTGACTACAAGAATGTTTAATGAATTTAGTTTTCGGTTTATGAGATATCGATGAAATGGCATTTTTCAACTCTTGGTGAATAGGATCTTTATCTTTAAAAATATACATATAATAGGGCATATAGAGAACTGAAAATTTGGCTATTTGTAAAAAAAATAGTTGAGCATGTGTAGAAAAAATAAAAAATAAATATTTTCCATGTCTTCTTTGTGTAATCAATCATAATTCGAAAGCCACGTCGATTTTACCACAGAAAAATACATTATTATTTAGGGGGAGATGGAAATATACAAACAGTAATGTGTGAGTAGCAACCACTGCATTTTAGCCGAGCGAAACAGTCGTAAAATCTTTATGAGTTAGACAGAGAGTGCAATACATACAATATTCGATTGAGTTTGTATATTTTTCGCAGTTTACATCGCGGTACAACAGCGGAAGTACACGTGCACATTGTTCTTACATGCTACAAACTTTTAAAAAGCTTATTCCGTTATCTAACTTTGCCAAGTTTTTAACTGTCATAACATTGTTTATTTGTGATTCGGAAAATTTTCACAATGGCCAGACAATATCTGACACAGGAAGAAATGAATAAAATTGCTGAAGAGTTTAGTGATACTGATTCCGATAAAGATTTTGAGAACATTGTGGGTATTTCGGATGCCGAAGATATGGAGGATGATGAATGTTGTGGTCACCATATTTTTTAAGGAATACCTACTAATAATATAACAAATTTTAATCATGATACGGCGCCATTGAAATGTGTTAAAAATATTTTCATTGAATATGATGAAACTGCGTCAGTTAAATATAATTTCTTGGAATGTTCACAAATTCACAGAATGAATATAATCTAGTTAGTATTTTAGTAAAGATCCCGATATTTTGTTATTTCTTATAATTAAAAATATGTTTCCATTAAGAGTTTGTGTTTTTATTGCAAATGTTCAAGCACATTTGTGTGACAGATTTGTAATGTGTTTTTATGGTAATAAAATTGTTCATTCAGAGAACGAATTTACGCGGCTGTGCTTTTATTTTGACACACATGTCTCCATCCTCTTCCCTTCCGCCAGGCCCCCTCGCCCCTTTCGCCAGTGACCCTCGTCGACCGTCAAACACAACACGCGACGATCACGCTTTGTAAAGTTTCAAACGTCTTCGAGACACATTCTAGGTTTCTTACGCCTATGTATATATTTTTTGTAAATAAAATTTGGATAGAGATGTTTTAAAGCTAGGATCGAGTATTTACTCGAGTATTATTCAATATACCCGAGTATCGAGCACTTGAAAAATGGACGAGTATACTCGAGTATCGAGTACTCGATACTCGAATTGGAGTCTCTACATGTGGTGTAGGGACTCCAACTCGGATATTCGAATATATTCGGTTCTTTTTAAACTATTCGATTTTCGGATATTTAGGAAAATATCCGGAAAATATTCGTATTCGAGGAAAGATCACATCACAATTTTTCCACATTTAAAGAAAAATTATGAATATCCCAGGTAGTGGTTTTTTTTGCCTTCGCCCAACTCGGGTGCTATCAATACCTTATCATAATACTTTATTATAACGAACCGTCGGAAGAGTCGGGTCTAAAAAAAGCTTTTATTGTCATAATTTCATTTATTATGCAGTTGCAAATTTTAAATATTGTAATACAATGGAACGGTATTGAAATGTTTATTTATATGTCTTGTCTCTTTCTAAGATTTCACAAAAGTAGGAAAAGATTTAGTCTTAAATTATTATAAAATGAATATAAGTGAACAAGGAAACGTTGATCGTGCAACATCTCTATTTGCGTGCGAGTTATACGATTATTTATTCAAAAAACTTAGAAATCGAGACCACTGTCGGCTGGCAAAAACAACTGGCAATTTATTGTTTTTTTTAATCATAATTTAAGCACCATTGTACAACATTTAAGTCATGTCAAGACTACCCGGATATCCGAATATATCCGCGTTGCTTAAGTCTTACTATTCGATATCCGAAAAGTTGATGTTAACGCATAGTTGGAATCCCTACTCGGAATTGATCTCAGCGGTCCATATAGACCACTTTGGGAATGACGTTCGATTAGGAGTCCATATGATTCACACTATGGGAGTTCATTGTAAAAGTCTCAAAAAAATTGTCTTTTTTTCTGAATAATAATTGACTTGAAAAAGTGTGAGAAATAGCTTTTCCGGAAGAAAATGGGAAATATGATTATGTCAGCAAACAAAGGTTCTGTTGTTTTACATTATAATAATTATATTTATAGCATAGGCACAGTCGCTATTATTTTATACAATATTTCAGAAGAAACGTATGTGATTTTGAATTCAGTAGACAGTCAGTCGACGCAAATTAGCATTTTGCTCAAAATGTATTGTTCCGTGAAATTGAATAAATAATGACTTCCTCGAAGAATAAACAGACGGAAGCGTTCGCAGAGAGGTTCCTTCATTAAAGATACGTTTTTGAACTCCTTGAAAGTGTTTATTATGAATCAGAGTAGATAACAAAGTCGTTTTGATTAATCGCTTAAGTTTGTCTTTACAAAGGATTATCGAGCTAAAAATTTTGATGTACCTGTTTGGGTAGTCATCGACATACGACCGAAAAACGTTCCTGAACTTTGTTGTATGTTGAATTGGTCGCAAGTCGAATTTTATACAAAATATGTATTCAAAATAAATCAAATATATATGTATTCAAATAACCTTATCTCCAGCTTAAGAATTCCATATCCTGCCGAATTCACACACTCCGCAGACAAATTGCCGTTAGGACTTTTCTCGAACAAGGCAAATAATTTGCCCATTTCATGTAATAGCCATTTTCGTATATTCAGCGTAACACATACATACATAAATATATACAGTGGAACCCCGATCTTACGTTCTCGCATTATACGTTGTCCCGCGTGGTGCGTTCATTTTCTAGTATTAGTCCCGGCATTTAGTTCATATATAAAACTTTCCCGCATTCATCGTTTCCTGCATTAATCGTTTGTTTTATACGGTCCCTTGAAAAGCGTTGAATCGTGGTTTCACGGTACTAATATTTTTTTTAACCAAGTCCGCTCCCAACTTGAATCATATGGACTCCTCGTGGAGTTAATCTCAACTTATTTTTTTCTACGAGAACTGCTGTTATTCAGTTGATCAACTCCTCTTTTTCGTAGATAGTATGGATTGACAGGATTTGACGACTAGAACAGGACTAGTGGTTAGCTAATTGCTCTCGCTGTGCGTCGCTTTTTTGGGAGTGGAAAGGTGTGTAGAGATTTTTAACAACACAACCACCCATTTCCGTCTGACATAATCTTTAAGAACCAAAGATATTAAAAAGAGAAATTTCTTAAAAGCCAGTCTATATTGTCAAGCTACTGTAAAAGACGATGTTCTATACCTGTAGATACATGTAGATTATACCTTATAACAATCTAAATATATTTCCAAGAATAATCAACTTTTTATCACTTGTATCAGAACTAATTTTGAATTCAACACTTGGCATTACATCCAATATTCAATCTTATTAATTCTACTGTTGTGTTTATTTTGATACACTTGGATCAATATTCAAAAGTTATTTTAGGCGGAAGCGACGTGAATTATAATGAAGAAAAATTCTAAGAAAAAAACACGTATCACTGAAGGAATATCGTTACTTCAGAACTTTTCCCTGTTCTCTGTTTTGCAAGCTTATTATTTTGCGATTACCAGGTATCTGAATTTTTCAGCAACGGCCTAATCACGTATCTCATTCTACTGAGAACGATTCCGTTTGAAGTGGATATTGTTATGCAGTATTTCATATAAGACGATAATAATTGTAATACGGCTACGAAAATTTACTGTACTTTATTTTTAAGGAATTTTGAAAATATTTGAGAAGCAATTTTTCTAAATACAGCAAAGTACTACTTTTAAGATGTCAACTCGAAACCTTACTTGAAAAGGTCTTAATGCTCTTGAGATATGATCGTTTGAAGTTTCGATTGATTAAAATTCACCTGTAACAATGGAGCATGTAAAAATGTTTCAAATTACTTATTTTAAGCATATTTCTTCACAACTCTTGCTGAGAAATAATGATCTTGAGTATTACTTGAATACCGTGTACTTCAAAAATGGGCAAGAATTCTCGAGTATCAAGATTTTGATACTTGAATTGGAATCTCTTATTCGGATTGAACAAAGTTAAGTTAAAATGACACTTACGAATATTAAAGCATTTTTCTTACCGTATTATTATGGAATTCTACCAAGTAAATGCCTACTCAATCAATTAAAGCATGTTACTTGATTATGTTATATAACCTTTCGTACCGGAAACTGGAGCCCAAATAGAAAATATAAGTATGTATTGACACCGCCTTATGACGTCTTCGCCGGCCGAAACCGACGCACCCATTGTTTTTTTTAACGACACCGTTGCATCGCTTATATGCTCTGCATTATTCATGTGATTTTTTTAAATGTGTATGTTTTTATTTAATTGCACTATTCCTTCTATGCTGTTTGTAATATTTCCGCTATTTATTTTGCGAAAATACTTGAATATGTTTTCAAATCTAACTTCTTTTGATTCTTAATCAGGATTTGGAAATTTGATCTTTAATGTATGTTTTCCCTTGATTTCCTTACGCAATTATAATAGTCGTGTATTATGTATGGTAGAACGTAACGTGTATTGTAAATCTATCTGTGTTAAATCCGTGTGTAAAGTCTGTGAAAATTCGTAACATTTAAATAATGGGTGCTAACCTCACCCACATAACGCTTTGAGATCGTCTTTTTTTTATTAGAGCACCATGTTTCTCCTACTCCGTTCCCAAAATTGCTTTCCTGAGGCTTCTTCTCGATTTACGAGGGAGCCGAATCAAGGTCTTCTCAGTATATACCTACATATTTTTATAAATATGAACATCCTTCATGAAACCGAAAATAAACAACAAAAATAAAAGATAATGTGTCCATCGATATTCAGCTCTATACAGCGTCGCTTCATAATAATCATTTATTTGTTTTCGTAGTATTTTTTGGACGTGGAAATAATATGTCAATCATGATGATTTGTTTACTTTTTCAATACATACACTTTTTTAGACATTTAAGGGGGTGTGCACCCAACTAAATATATTATTTATATATGCAAGGTAAGAAAGATATCGGTTGAAAGAATGAGAAAAATGGCACATAGTTATTCTTGAGAACAAATAAAATGATTAACACTTTGACACCCGACACAAATCAGGTGAAACTATCCCGTATGCCCGGCTTATTTTTGTATTATATATTTTTTCTCAGAAGTCAATCGGAATGAAATTGTTTGAAAGATTGAATTAATTATATTTTGAATGATATTTTTGTCACTATCGCTAGTTTTTGGTTTTATGAAAAGCAACATATCAATGTTTGCACGTGTTCTAAGTATTACACAGTGTTTTTGCTTGGTGCATATCGTACAAGTTTTACACGGCTTGTTTAATTTCTGTTGCTGATGATGTCTGAGAACGAATTTTTTTAATGCCCTAATTTGATATAGACTGAACACGTGGGCTAAGTGTGGTAGGTGGATTCTTAAGTCAGAAGGGAGAACATTTATTTAGTTTCAACGGCTGCCGCACACTCGAGTGAACTGTTGTAGACCGAAGTAAGCTCAGACGAGTACTATTTTTTATGTTTGTCTTTTGAAACTTACTCTGATTAATGTAATTTTTTCATCTAATATTGCTTTAATCTTTTTCTCAGTGCAAAAACTTCACAATAAACATATAATTTGTGATTTTTCGATTTTAATAATTACAAACACATATATAAATACATTTTACTGGTTGTATAACTAGTTGAAGCACGTGTTTTGCCTATTTGAAGAGCATCATCAGACTGAATGGTAATATTTTTATTTATAACAATTATATCAAAGATGTCAATCCTACAATTGTTGATCTTTCAATGAATGGTTGCATTTTTCCTGCTAAACAAAGAAGAGACTTAAATAATAAGCGCATAAATGCGTCGTATAGTATCAAAAGTAGAAACATTCCATATTTTTATAACTAATGCTGTCACATTATTCTTCTGGACATAGTGTATGGCTAGCAATAAAATATTTGTATATAAATCATGGACATGTGGTATAAAAACGTTGACGTTGAAGAAAATTATGATTTTTATCAAAATTAGAACGGTTCAAGACTTTGGAAACAAAAGTAGAATGGTTTTGTCAATCATACTTTTGACCACTTACAACAATTTCAACCTTCAATTTTATGGGCTGTTTTTTAAATTAAAAAATATAAATAAAATTCAAAAAACCAACAAAACGTTATTCTTATTGTTCTCGAAAAATCTGAAAATGGATAGTTCTACCTTTGATACTATCCGACTCAAATATCAACCCTTGCAGAACATCTTTCGTACCGATGCCTTCATTTAGGGTCCGTATTATATACTCCACATAAGGATTAAACATTTCTAGTAAAATAAGCTATATTTTTTTCCAGAAGAACTAAACAAGATCTTTGTACCTAGAGCATTTTATTAAATATTGAAATAATTATTTTCATCGTATAAATTCCTGGAAACACAATCTTAAAAATATACCCGTCATATTTCGTTTATATGATTTTTTTTTAGGTATTCCAGAGTATTAAACATTTTTGTGCCAAATTTCAGGCAGAGAAAATCTTATTAGGCTGGGAAAGAGATAGAAAATTGGAAAACGAGTGTGATAGGTAGGGAGTGCTAAAAAATTTATGATTTTATCAAGTGCTTGGCCCCATGATAAAATCTTAATGGAAAAGAGCCTCCATAAAACCATCACTATCACTTTTGCGCCGCGGTCTATTTTTATGAAATTCTTAGAAAATAATCTAGACCTTTTACATCGTCGTCATCATCAGGGTGTGCTTCAATTCCACAAGTAAACAACACTAAATATTTATTGTCCATAAAATATATACCTACAATCGGTGATTTTTGAAAAATAGTTACATGGATGGGTACTAGGGACTTCAATTACTCGACATCTCAACTACTCGAGAATCGAGTAGTAAAATTCTAAAATACTCGAGTAGTTTCAGATGTACCAAAATATATTTTATTAATTCAAATTTGTGTCTATAAATAGATTTATTTCAATTTATGAAACATATATTACAACACTAATAGAGAATTAAACGTCTCAAATTTTAATTTGGTTCGAAGTTTTGTTTTTTTATTCCAGCAGGAAAAAAATTCTGTTGCTGAGGACTTTTTTTGGTTTAAAAGCTAAAAATCAATAAAATGATGCTATCTAGTTTTTTTGTCCGCTGCCTAAAACAAAATAAAATTTGGAATTAAATCTTCATTTATATATTACGAGTATTTTTCAAATTACTCGAGTATCGAGTACTTGAAAAATGGACGAGTATACTCGAGTATCGAGTACTCGATACTCGAATTGGAGTCTCTAATGGGTACCTTAAGAAATAATTTACTTATTAATGTTTGAACCCATGAAAACCATAATTAATTCAATTATTAGTGGAGCTTCACGTTCTTCGGCAAATTGGCGTCAAAGTTCTTCCAGTCTACTTCGTCTTTAAGTTGAGTTTTTTTTTGTAAAACATTCCCTTCCCATCATTCCACGATCAATTTTTTAAGACCCGGACAGGCTTCGCTCATCACAAGCATTTCCACTCGCGCAATCGAACATGTTAGATCCTTTAACAATGGAAAAACTGATTCACAATATGCAAATCACCTTATAGAATTAGGACATAATCCGAATTCGGTCCCGATTCGTTTACATTCCTGCAATAAGGGCCTAAAACTGAATGCATTGGAACAGCTTGAAATTAATAGATATAATCAGTCCAATGAAATTCTTAACGATCAGATCACAATTAATAGCTCACCTCTGTTAAAACAATTAACAAACAATAAACTTAACACAATTTAAAATAGATGCACTTAGAAATTGCAGATTTTAAGTGGTTTTACACGATCAAATAACCCAAAAATACCCAAATTATTGTTTCTCACCATTACTTTAGAACAATAAATCAAACTTATTTAAATTCTTTCATGTGACAGGTATGGTTTCATCAGAAAGAGATTATTTAGGGGGCACTCTGTCTAACAAAGGTATATAAGCTATCTCTAATACACGTTTTAAACATAGTTCTGACGAAGGCGTAAGCCGAAATAGCTATCAACAAAAATATAAAATAATTTATGTAGAACTAAAATACATTGTTATTTTTCTTTCCGTATTACTAATAAAGAACTAAAAAAACAATGCCTTGCATGGTTTTGAGGCGAAATCAGTCCTGAGCTTATTTATTTTTTGTGGAATAAGTACAATTTTTTTTAACTTTTTTTAATATTTATAATTTCTTTCCACCTCCACAGTGAACACTTCAAAAGTCAGTTGTGAATTATTGTCATTAAAAATTATTTTAGAAACAACAACCAATCATTGAGTCGAAATCGAATGTGATTGAAACTGACTTGAATTGAAAGTTAATTTGGTATTGACCATAGTATGTTTTCACTTTTAAGGTGTTGACTGTCAATACATGGTGGAATGGCATTATAATAAAAAATAATAAAACATTGTTAGTAATTTTTCCACATACAAACTTATTGGACCAGGACCGGTTTCTCTCATGGCGAGCATTGTCAACTGAATAGTCGACATTGTCATCAGTCGACAATGCTCGCCATGGGCGAAGCCGGTCCTGATCCAAAAAAAATATGTGGAATAAGTATGTACTAAAAATGCCTTATTTATATATTTTTTATAGTATGTTTTATTGAAAGATATACTTGTATATATTAGATGTTGTAAGCAACAAAACAATGTACACCTTAATATGAACCTTTTAAATCGAGCTTTCTCTGCTTCTTCTTGTTATATATTCTTATATTTATCCTTATGTGTAACATATACTTGCTATAGGATTTCATATTACAAATTAATTGCTTCACCAAGCATCCTTCAAGAACCAAATAAAAACATTCGCTATTTCATCCATATTATGATAGTAAAAAAAGTAAAGTAAGTGACCTACTTTAATTATTATATATGAGTGATTCAACCTGTTAACTACGAGTCAGTTCGAGTACATCCGTGCACTTGAAATGCCGGAAGATGCCAAAAGGTGAAACCCGGGTCGTTAGCGACAAAACTCATGAAAAAGTACAAAATTCAAACGATTTAAAATTGATATTGAAAATCCATCGAGAGAGGGTTCATTTAAGAATTTTGACTGAGGGTGCTCAGTAGTGACTCAAATTACTCGATATCACCACTACTCGAGTATCGAGTAGTAGAATTTAAAAATACTCTACTACTCGAATATACTCGAGTAGTTTCAGGTTGACTAAAATATTTATTATAAATTAAAATTTGTTCATATAAATAGATGATAAATAAATAAATAAGATTATTTAATTTAATGAGTAAATTTATTTTAATTTATTAAACGTTTCAAATTTTAAATTGGTTCGAAGTTGAGTATTACTCGAGTTTTTTCAAAATACTCGAGTATCGAGTACTCGATACTCGAATTGGAGTATCTACTCAGTCAAAATTATTAAATGATTTTGATGCGTGCCTTGAAAAAAAAAAACTTATTGTCGATAAAAGTTTCAATTTGGCACAGCTCCTGCCCATTGTGGCATAAATCTGCAACTGGAGAAGCGCGAGATTGTGTCGAGTTTGGTGTTTTTGGTAGGAAGCTCTGGAATAGGCTCTGGGCTATACTCCGGGGGTTCGACGGCGCGCTTTGAGCTTCTCTAACTGACCGTAGCTTTCGCGAGCATGTACCATAACGAAGTTCCTCTTTGCGTACAAAGAGGCTTCGACAATGCTTTAATGAAATGATAAAAGCTTTCAAACTTCACCAGATTCAATTTCGTTTGTAGTCCTGACAACGATAGCTTTAGTATAACTCATCAGTATTCAAATTCAAATCAAAGTTGACACAGGGAAGATATAATTATCCAGTTTAGTTCTAAAAAAATATAACAATAATATATATGTAGTTGATAGCAGAGCTGTGGAGCCGTTACAAAAAAATACGTCTCCCACTTTAGCATTGATCAAAAACACGACTCAAATAAAAGTAGATCACTTCAATTAATTCAAAAGGCGAATATAAATTGTTCTATCAAGAAATATTGGAGATTAACAGGGCTCAGCTTAATAGGTTACAAATTTTCAACGAACAACTTAATCAAACCAAACTCACCATTGTAATACCCTTTTAAATATTTATTATTAATTCAAACATTTGAAATCAATCAACCCAGTAATAGAAGGTCGGATGAAACCCTACATTTATTTGAGATATTCCTACGTCATTATCTGGTCATTAGTATGTGCGATACTATAATACATTCAAAAATCTGGATAATTTTATAATAACACACTTAATTCATTGAAACTCGTTCACAAAAAATTTTCGCTAGTATACATTTGAATGGCAATTTAACTTGGTGATCCGATATAAAATTAAAAATAGCTGATGATTATTCTACGTATTGTGCTACTAACTGTGATACGTGTTTCGCCTCTTTCAGAGGCATATTCGGACTTACTATCGCAAAGTTTGCTTAAATAATGAAGCAAGATTGATTCTAATATTTTGAAATGATAAAATTTCAAAATGGAGGTTAGAGATTTTCCTTTTTACGGGAAGCAAGGAGGGGGTTTTAGAATCGAAACAAAGCAAAAAAATTATTATATTACATTAAAAAATATTAACTCATGAGCTGCAATCAATCAGATAGGTTTATATTATATAGGAATATTATTAAATAATACTTCTTTTGTGTTCTAAAATTCTAAACTATTCATCTTCAAATCATTTTTATTTACTCGGTGGAGTATTTCTTAATTACTTATCTGCTTAATATTTTGATCTGCCTTTATTTTTGTATACAAACGATACAAACTGTTTACTGCGCGTCAGTTCAAGTACATCCGTGCACTTGAAATGCCTGAAGACGCCAAAAGGCAAAACCGGCGTCGTTAGCGACAAAACTCATAGAAAAGTACAAAAAAATTCAAACTTAGAATATGCTCTGCGGATGAGAGAGAAACAAAATCATCCGGTCTGTTTTAATTCAAAAATAAATCTCACTGTAAACGATTTTATAAATATGATACAGTGAAACCCCGATTCTACGTTCTTCAAGGGACCGTATAAAACAAACGATTAATGCGGGAAAGTTATAAATATGGACTAAATGCCGGGACTGTAGAAAATGAACGCACCACGCGGGAAAACGTATAATGCGAGAACGTAAGATCGGGGTTCCACTGTAATATATTAAGTATGCGATTTTTTTTAAGTTGTGCGTCATAAGAGACCAGTTGTTGTTAGGGCTATACGAAATCGGACTCCGGATACGGATACCCAGATGTTGGCCTTCCGCCGGATATGCTCGTCAACATCACACCATAGAATTTATCATGGCGCGTTATTTATTCCCCTAATCGTTTATTAAAAGCCTTTGAACCCCTTGTAATTGTCCAAGGGTTTTGTTTGATAAGAACGTTTGATCAAAAATAATCCTTGTTTTGAAAATAAATCATCGCATTTTCGACATTATTAATAATGCATTTGTGAAATTGTTCCATCACGATATTTCTGTTTTTTTTGCGAGTGTAAACCCATCCTAAAATATTTATTCCGTCTCCGTGTATGATCATTGGTCTACCATTGTTAAAACCTACTTTAAAAGCTAATTTTTTTTATTTTTTAAATTGTACTTTTTCTACAATTGAGGGCATTATTTGCAAAAGCGTTCCTAAACCCATAATTTTCGGGAAAATTCATTTACATTTTAACAATATAACTTATTTGAATTTCTTTCTAGTTAATTGTTGCTTTTCTTAGTCGTTGGAATATTCGTACGGTCCCTGAAAAATAACGCGCAATCCGAAGGGGGCTCTAAAAATACCCCAGTGGTATGGCTTTATCGGCATAGATTGTATAAAAAAATGTTTTATTATGCCTTAAAGAATCTATAAACATCTTTCTAAAAAAATATATGAAAAAAAATCGATACTATAATTATTCATATTTTAAGCCACGCATGAAAGAGACAAACTGTTCGCGTTGATGTTTATGACAGACTGGCGTAATCAAAACTATGAACACGAGCGCTGATCTACGCCTTTTAGTGTTAAAAGCTTCCATTTGATTCGAAACGTACGTTTTAACGAGACGCATTTGAGATAATATAACGTTATCTTATCGCGTAAAGACAGTGAAGTTTGAATCCGGGAAATTTTAAGCGACGACATACATTCGGCCAGTAATATTCAAAAATACATACATTCTTTTTTATTTAATTGTCGAAAAAATCATAGTTTTCTGCAAAAGGTGTAAAAAATAATGATTTAAGAAAACCCAAAGTTTACACATTGTATCACTATTATTAACATATACATTTCAAATAAAGTGGCAGTGGTGGTCGACTGTCTCACTCACTGGATAGGAAAAGTTAACCGTGTTAACTTTATCTATTGCAAATACTTTCTCCTGAAAATGATATTCACAAATATTTGATTTGTGCTTTGAACCGACATTAAAAATGTATCAACAAATACTGATTCAATAATAAGTTTTACTTTAAACGAAAGCTTATCTCAAACAAAAGCCTTACCGAGATGTGGAGATGGTTATCAATAAACCAGGCGGTTAAGCACGCGTCCCACAGCATGCCTTCACCATCAATTAGGCGGCTTTAGATACACCCGCCTACCGCCTTTCTATAATGGATGTCTCTCATTTCGATTTCAGCTGCTCCGGTTTGTTTGTCACTTGGGAAACGCGAAGACTGAACACCCCATTACGTCACTTTGAATATTCAAGGGACGTGGCGTGTGTAGGCTAGCAAGCCTGGACGCAGTTGTTATAATGGTATCAGAGTTATCATCGCCATTGCCATTGATAGCTTAACATTGCCTTTCCGGTGGGTGAGACAGTCGACCACCACTGCCACTTTATCCTATTTTTTAAAAAAATATGTCCGCTCCCAACGTGGCTTATCTCAGCGTGCCTTTTCTCAGCATACTTTTTACTCAATTGCGTCGCTTTTTCGGGATCGTAAAGGATACGGGAAGGGCTTTATCGATCGCTGTCGCTATGCGTCGTACTTTGGGATCGGAAAGGTGGGAACACGACTGATCCGCCAAGCAGCCGATCCACTAGCGCTAACACTGCGCCACGGACCGGACAATCTATCTTATTATCCTAAATATTTATCTTAATATTAGTGACACAATCTGTAAAATTTGGTATTCTTAAATTATTGTTTTTTACACCTTTTGCTGAACAAAAAATATGATTATTAGTGACCAGCTTCGTCGCAATTCAATAAAAAAGAAAATAAGACGGATTATTATTGGTCGAAACCCATTTATATCGTTGCTACAAAATGCCACAATTCAAACTTCACTGCCCATACGTGACAAGATATCGTTATCTTATCTCAAACGCACCTCATTAAAACGAACGTTTCAAATGAAATGGATGTTTTTAACACTAAGCGACGTAAATAATCACTCGCGTTCAATGTTTTGATTACGCCAGTCTGTAATGAACATCAACGCGATCAGGTTGTCTCTATCATGCGCGACATAAAATATGAATAGTAAGATTGAACTTTTTATGTATGCATATAACATGTAAAATTTCGCGATAGGGCAGATTGGTTGGTAGATATTTAATTTAATTCACAAAAACCAAAAGGATAAAAAGCTTTTTTTAGCCAGAGTAGGTGGATGTTGGAGTCGTTTTATTGGTCGATGTTGGAGTCGTAGTCGTGCTATTGTTTGATGTTAGAGTCATAGTCGGAGTCATGTTTTTGCTTACTTTTAGATTCCTCAGCCCTGGTTATATCAGTGAAATATTCTGAAGCAGTGAATCTCGTGTGCCTGGCCACCAGAGGATTTTGCTGCGGCCGCCTTCATATTTTATTTGATATTTAGTTAAAATGTCTGTTTACAAGTTAACACTATCAACAAATGCAACGAAAATTTTATATTTCGTGTTCATTGTATTGTGCATTAAGAATTCTAAGTTACTAAAAACTCGAACACTTACATGTTTAGGTCTTTTTGACAAAAAAGCTTCCACACAAAAATTTGGTGCGGCCATCGGACATTTCCGTAAGACAGCTAATGTTCCCAATGCAGCCACAGCCAAATGTTACGTGAGATCCACTGTTCTAAAGCCACACAGAAATAAAACACAAAAAAATGGTTTCAAGTTTCCAGTGTGCGACGTGTAAATTTCTAAACAAATATTGCAAAGGTTCCAGCTCCATTGAAGGCTGTTTGAACTTTTTCATAAAACCTGTATGTGTTACTAGGAGCTTTAAGACAAGGAAGGCGAGATGCAACATTCAAAGTAAACAAACGCTAAATGTGCTCAGAGTGGCGTGTCGAGTATGAATAACTTTGAGGAAAGTATGCCCAGCACGACTGGTTTACTGCCGAGAAGCTTATATTTTAGCGTAATTATGCGCTCGTGGGCTAAAAGTGATGAATTTATTAGGTTTGAATACCTACCTGGAATTATGGCTACAATGTTAAAGATACTATTTTTTTCCTCTTCATTTTGTCTTGGTTATTAAAAGGTTGAATGCCAGAAACGTATATATGTTACAGTGAAACTGTATTCTCAGCGAAAATTTACCAAGTAATAGATTTGTATGACAACATGATTTCACTGGTCACGATCATTAAAATTATTGGCCCAAGTCAATGATTTGCCGGCCAAAATTTTGGTTTGTTTCAATGAAACAAAATCATAAAGTACAACCTTTCATAAAAAGAGAACCAAAGACAAACACAGACAAACATTGGGCTGAAGATAGGGTGGTCAAATTTAATTTCAATGACAGCTTGGAGAAGAATATATTTTCACTGAGAATACAGTTTCACTGTAACATATATACCGCCCTAAATGGTAGGTCATCAGAACTCTCTCGAACGATCTATTTTTCACCTCAGTCTATGAGTTTAAGTCGATATCAGGAAATAAATTCATTCTAATAATACTCTATATTGAAATCTATAGCGATTCAATATAAGGTAATTTCAAATTTGTAAAAGTGACATTTATGCGGACGTCTCGCTCTAAATGTCTCTTGACTCTTTCACGCCCTGAGTGCATGAGAGTGCATGGTACTACATGCAAAGTTCGATGGGCCATAAATAATGGCTTATCGGGCGCACGTGTTAACGATTTTTTTGTAACGGCTTGCTACCTAAAGAAACCGCTTTTTCTTTTCATACGATTAGTAAGAGATTGGATAGCGTTGAGAATGCACGTGCTTGCCAGATAAGTCTTACAATCTGGGGACAGTGAGGGGCTTCTCCCAACTGTATGCCCTAAAGTACCCTGCAAGCTCCTTATCCTAAGGATAAAGTCTAGTAAATTCCTGATATCACCTTCGCAATTAAAATAGTCGTGTCTTTTGTATTGTAGAACGTAACGTGTATTGTTAATCTGTCTGTGTTAAATCCGTGTGTAAAGTCTGTGAAAATTCGTAACAATTAAATAATGGGTGCTAACCGCACCCACATAACGCTTTGAGATCGTCTTTTGTTTATAAAGCACCATGTTTCCCCTATTCCGTTCCCAAAATTCCTCTCCTGAGTGTCGGATAGGAGGCTCCTTCTCGATTTACGAGAGAGCCGAATCAAGGTCATTCTCAATACGGCCTACAATTCCGTGCCGGTCAGAGAAAATGCTAATACTGGACAAGGTCGACGATTTTATCAATCAATAAGTTATACAAATAGCAACATCTCTTAGAACCACATTGCTATACTTACAGCTAGAGACTCCAATTCGAGAATCGAGTACTCGATACTCGAGTATACTCGTCCATTTTTCAAGTACTCGATACTCGAGTAGTTTGAAAAATACTCGAGTAATACTCGTAATATGAAGATTAAATTCCAAATAATATGTTGTTTTAAGCAGCGGACAGAAAAACTAGATAGCACAATTTAATTGATTGTTAACTTTTAAGCCAAGGTCCACAGCAACAGAGAGTTTTTTCTACTGCTGGAATTAAAAAACTAAATTTTGGACCAAATTTAAAATTGAGACGTTTAATTCTCTATTATTTTTGAAATATATGTTTCATAAATTTAAATAAATATAATGATAAAATAAAATAAGCTTATTTATTTATGTATCATCTATTTATAGAAACAAATTTGAATTAATAAATTTTATTTTGGCACATCTGAAACTACTCGAGTATACTCGAGTACTCGAGTATTTTAAAATTTTACTACTCGATACTCGAGTAGTTGAGATGTCGAGTAATTGGAGTCCCTACTTACAGCTGACGTATTTTGTAATATAATCAATGTTTTACCGAAATCTGTCGCTATTTTTACCTCGGTGCACAACCGTTTATATCAGGGTTGTGGAGTCAGTTAAAAAAAGTTCGACTCCTACTTCGACTCCACCATTTACCAAAACCACGATTCTGACTCCAACTTAAAAAAGTTTAATATCGTCACTTTTTTCTAATTTTCCTATTTATGTGTATTCAATTAAATATCAACCCTACCAATCCGGCCAAAAGCCAAATTTGACATATTATATGCATAAATAAAAAGTTAAAAATTTCCGACTCCGAATACGAATACGACTCCAGCCAAAACGCCGCGACGTTTCCGACTCCGACTCCACAGCTCTGGTTTATATACCTGCTGGCATATAACGGATTTAATCCGTATGCGATTGGAGAAGTGATGCTTACTTCACAAGGTTACCAACATTATAATGTTATTCATTTAATCAACCGCAAAGGTCCAAACTAATCGTAAAGTAACTTTGCGCATGCGGTCTTTTTCTTCTTTCGTATGTAATTAGTTCCTGAAAATTTAAGCGAATGTTCGAAAGAAGAGGAATCTTAAAAAAATGGTTGTCTGTAAAGTCGGTTTACGGACGATAGTTTAACGTGACAACGTCATAAGAAAACATTGATGAAATGATTGCATACTTTTATGAATAAAATGGAATCATTTTTATTGAATTATCATTATTTTGTATGGATACGAAGAAGGAGTGAAATGAAATCTACAATTTTTTAATTTGATAATTTATTATTTTCGATGGTTTCGGCGGTAACTTTGTGGAAGTTCATTTTAATATAAAATTTAAAATAACTTTGATTATTCCACGTATTGTGTAACTAACTGTGACACGTGTTTCGCCTCTTTCAGAGGCATCTTCAGACTTACTATCGCAAAGTTTGCTTAAGTATCAGATTTTTAATATGCAAGAATTAATTACCCTTATTGCCGCAATTGTTGTTGTAATATAAACAATGAAAACCACATTAACATTTCATTTCACTTTATAAACAGTTGTAAACAGATCACGTGTAGGTACTGTAGGTGTATAAGTTGTGTGCTGCCGCTGTCTCTTTTCTACTCAGACGCATCGACCAATCGAGTGGAAGAGAGATAGATGCGGCACAATCCGAACGTTAGGCCGATCGTGCCTCTCTATCGCTTATCCGCGCTCTCGCTCGCGCGCTTGCCTTCGGCGTAACGCGACAAACGGGACAATGAGTCATGTTTTTTCGTGCGTGCAGCGGGCGTTCATCGATTTATAAGACGTTGTCACGTCAAAAAACAAAATTTAAGCTATTCTAACTTTTTCTTCAAATACTTTCGATAGATTTGGCGGTAATATTGTGAAAGTTCATTTTCATATAAATAAACTTTGATTACATATTCCACGTATTGTGTTACTAATTGGTTGACACTTATTTAGGACTTAATATCGTAAAGTTTGCTTAGGTAATAAAACAAGATTGATTCTAATATCTTTAAATGATCAATTTAAAATGGAGCTTGGGATTTTTCCTTTTTTCAGGAAAGAAGGAGGGGATGATAGATTCGTAAAAAGCTGCGTTGCAAAAATAAAGGGTATTTCAATAGGGACGCTCAAAATATGTTACTTTGTCCTGCTGAGTAGATTATTCATTGTTTAGTGGCCAAATTTGAGTCAACCAGTTTGGTAAATAATCGGCCAACACCTACCTGTACGTCATCAAAATACAATATCTGGTGAAAACATTGCTGCTGTGTGTGAAAGTGTACAGGAAAACCCAAGGCAGCTTATTTCTCGTTGTTCACAAGAACTTGGCTTTTCTGCGACTTCAACTTGGCGAATTTTGAATCGGGCCTTATGTCTGAACCCGTATAAAATCCAACTTACCAAGGAACTTCAGGTAAACGACCACAGACAACTCGATTGGGTTCTGGAGCAGTTGGAAGTTTACCCAAATTTGTCAAAAAAGTCAACTTTAGCGACATGGCCCATTTTATAATGAATGGATATTGGCAGACATTTGATGCTATATTCCATATTTAATGCCGTAAAATATACTTACAAATGAATTTAAAATTTAGTCGAAATCTCACAAACAACTTGTTTTATTTACATTTCAAAACTAAACGTCCTTATAAAAAGACCCTTTATATGCAAAAGCTTTTCTCAACAGATCTACCTTAAGGCTGTTGAAGTTTTATACTGTTGACAGATGTCACTTGGACCCATAACGCTTATGTTAGTTGCTGACTCATGCATGCTCTTTCACCAGCAGTGAACCAACAAACCTAATTATTTTGTCAAATTCAATATTTAAAAAATATCATCTTACAGTGCTGACAAACATTATTGCATTGCCAATATTAACCTTTTTTGTTCTCGGTTGTTATGTGGTGAACTAAAAGTATCGAAATTTAAATTTTTACGGAATTATACTAATTATTATAATAAAAGCGCAAATTTTTATCTCACATCCAATTTGAATGCCTTACTCTTTACGTGAAAAAAGCAAAACGATAAACAAAAACCGTGTATATTTCTTTGCTCAGATAATAGACGAACCGTGTTTATCGTTTGTATAGCCAATGAGGCCACCAGCATTTCAACACCTTACTTTGAAAAGGTTCTAACTGCTCTTGACACTGTTTTGAGATGTGAGCGTTTGAAGTTTCGATTGATTAAAATTCACTTGTAACAATGAGCAAGTAAAAATGTTTTAAACTACTTATTTTAAGTATATTTTTTCACAACTCTTGCCTAGAAATAATGATTTTAAAGATCTAATGATGGAAATAATGATGACAATCTTAGAACATATCTTAGATGTCGGTCCCTGTGGTCTAGTGGCAAGAGCTTTGTCCTAGCGATCTGGAGACCCGGGTTCAATTCCCGGCAAGGTCAGATTTTTTCAATTGAAAAAAAAGAGATCTTGGGCTGGGTGTATGTTATTTATCGTTGATTTTGTGCACAACTGATTCATTACTTATCATCGAGTTAATCTCGTATGACTTTCACAATTAAGAATATTTGGTGCATTGGCGTAAGCTGTAATGCCAAATATTTTTTTTTACTATTATTAAAAAAAAAAACATTGTCAAATAAATTAAGTGAAAAGGGGTGACTATACCTGCAAACTTACATAAATAATTGACGGGTCCGTGACGCAATACGACACTTTACTTTGAAAAGGTTCTAACTGCTTTTGACACTGTTTTGAGATGTGAAATAGTGATGACAATCTTTGAATTTTGTCAAATAAATTAAGTAAAAAAAGTGTTTATCTGAAGCGCGACACCGAAATTCTGCTAACTCAGTTATTCAAAGATAAATAATTCTGAAATTCATATATATAAATATATGATAGAATGCGTTAAATACAAGCTTTTGCAACCAAAAGGTAATTTTAGGCAAAAATTTCAATAAGAGCCTTTTCAAAGTAAGGTAACGATTTGTGTAGCACGTGTTTGTCTGCTGCACTGTTAACAGCGCTGTAAATAATACTGCCACTCAGGCCGTACACTAAGGAGCTGAAGTGTCGCCTGACCATTGGGGCCAACGATATATTTTGCATTTTATAATTATTAAAGATAAATTTTCTCGGTCCGTGGTGCAGTGGTCAACGTCGTTAGCTACCGTGTTGGACCACCCGGGTTCGATTCCCAGTACGAGCAGATTTTATCACTCAATAAATCGATTCTGCTCAAAGGCAATGGGTGTTTGTGTTGTTAAATCCTTTCCCACCTTTCCAATCCCAAAGAGTGATGCATAGTGACAGCGATTAGCCAATCACTAGTCTTGTCCTAGTCATCGTATCTTTTCCATCCCTACTCTCTTCAAAAAAGAGAGGTTGAGCAACTAAGTAACAAGCAGTTCTCGTAGAAAAAATATATTTTGAGATAATCTCCGTGAGGAGTCCATATGCTCCAAGTTGGGAGCGGAGATGGCTTTAAAAGATAAATATGACAAAATAACATCTTTTTTTTCATTCACTGTAATCAATGTTAACGTCGGTAATCGGAAAAAAAACCTATTTTACCTTTACTAATCGATCGGCCATGTAAGCTTTTGGAAAGCTGACCACCGGAACAGCTATTTCTGTGAAAGTTAAAGAGATTTATAAAAGGCCATAAAAAGAGGCACGCCCAATCGTGATATACACCAAAGGCTCTATGAGTTAGCTTTTCACCCCGCCATTTTGCAACGCCCCCTGTCACGCGGTCCAGATTACAAGCGTGTTTCGCTAACCCATTACACTAACGTCTTTTCGGAACAAATATTGAAATAACGCCGATGGTATACCCAATGGCTTTTTTGTAACAACAAAGGTTAACATTTTTCATGTTTTCCGTCATTTTGTAAACACTTTTACCTTGGTGTGGACACATCCGAATGAATTGTATAAACTTATTTTTTCTTTTTTTAACCATTTCCACCCCCAACTTGGAGCATATGGACTCCTCACGGAGTTTATCTCAACATTTGTTTTAATCTACAACTGCTTGTTATTCAGTTGCTTAACCTCTCTTTTTTCGAAGAGATTAAGGATGGAAAGGATACGAGGACTTGGACAGGACTAGTAATGTTAAGTTGATATCGCTCGCTATGCGTCACTCTTTGGGAAAGGTGGGAAGGGATTTTCAACAACACAAACACCCATGCCTTTGAACAGATTTATAGACTGAAAAAATCCGCTCGTACCGGGAATTGAACCCCGGCGGTCCGGCACGCAAGCCAACAACGTTGATACTGCGCTAAGGAACGGACAAACTTATAATCGATATAAACTTATTGTTATTGTTATTTATCGTTCGTAATACGTAGCATATGGACTGCAAGTTGAGTTTTTCTATAACACTAATACGGCCCATAATGACGTTTCATGCGACCCGCAATCACGAATATTAATCATCTTTTTCTGGAACAAGAAGAGGTCCAATTCAAGGCCCTCAAAAACATCAAAACCATTAGATGACTTTTATATAAATTTATTTTTATGTTTCTCATAAATTATCGTTTTAGTGCAAAACAATTGGTACATAAATAATGTGTTTAATTAACTTCTTTTTTGTAATCACTTTTGATGTGATAACTATTAATACTTGCGGAATAACGTTATAATAAAAACAATAAAACATTTTTAATACTTATTCCACATTAAATTCATTAAGATCAGGAAAGGTTTCGCTCATCTCAAGCTTCATCAACTGATGAACTCTTCAACTAATTATTCTCGCGATGAGCGAAACCGGTCCAGATCTCAATAAGCTCAATTTGGAATAAGTACTAAAAATTTGTTAATTTTATATATTTTTTTTATGTTTTACTAGTAGAAATTACCAAACCTAAAAATTCACGGGTTCGAGAAGTGTTCCATTGCAGAAAAAGATTGCGAAACCCTCATATAAATATATTACGGAAAGAAAAATAACAATGTATTTTAGCTCTACATAAATTATTTTATATATTTGTTGATAGCAATTTCGGCTTACGCCTTCGTCAGAAATATAAATATATAAAATAATTTATGTAGAACTAAAATACATTGTTATTTTTCTTTCCGTATTATAATGGAGTTCTACCAAGTAAATGCCTACTCAATCAATAATACCTCATATATATCATTACCACATTCATATTTACATTAAGAGACAATAATTTTGTTTGAATATAATACACATGAATATAATTTCAACACATTCATGCGAGATTTTCTGTATTGGAAGCTTTTTGAAAAGAAAATGCCGCGTCGTAACTTACGCTGCGCACGCCATCTGTGACTTACAGGCGAAACTTTTTGAATAAACAGCCAACCGATCAGGCTCTGCTACTTCTTTTGTACTACCATGATCGGTGTATGCATCGCATCCTTTTTAAAAAAATCATACGTATTTCATCATACGTATACGTATTTCGTGAAAAAATATTCGATGATTGGGCTATTGATCTCGGATCTCGTGCCGGAGCCCCCGGGTTTGATTCGTGATACGAGTGGATTTTTTCAGTCGATATTTCTGTTCAAAGGCATGGGTGCTTTGTGTTGTTGAAAATCCCTTCCACCTCTCCGATCCTAAAGAGCGACGCATAGTGACAGCGATTAGCTTATAACTAGTCCTGTCCTAGTCCTGGTATCCTTTCCATTCGTAGTCTCTTCGAAAAATTTACGTTGAGATAAACTCCGTAAGGAATCCATGTGCTTCAAGTTGGGAGCAGTCATGGCTCATGGAATCGTAGACCGTATTTATACGGTTCTGGCAAATAACTGGTTAAAACGGATTGGCTGTCGAATGTTGTTAAAAATTATCTTGTCATGTATTGTTGAAAAGATATTTAAAAAAGCGAAATAAAGTCGAGATAAAAAGGTTTTCTTTTCCTCTTATTTAAAAAAAACATTTACAATACATTTTCACGTTAAATTCAAGTACTCAAAACCACTTTTTTTTTATTCATGCATAGACATGCACGGCACGGTGGAGTTATTTGCCTGAAACTATTGTATCATACAAAAATAAAATTTTGCACGTAAAAAGTCATTCTAACAATTTGCGTAATTTCCTTTGCGATTAAGCTGAGTGAGGAGTTTATATGCTCCAAGTTGCAAACGGACATCGTTAAAAAAATTAACTCGACCAATGCCAATTTTGAGGCATTTGAAAAATTTGCAACATCATATGGGAAACGGGATACTCTTGATTTCTCTTTAGATTCAACGCAAAGTAGATTAATCTCTACCACCTCCACCAAACCGCCAAGTAACATTTTTTTATCCTTTCTATTTTTAAAACCAGGGCTGTGGAGTCGGGGTTTTTTTGGCCTGATTTTTGCATATATGTCGATTTGGTCTTAACTGATATCGAGTCGGAAAATATTAAAAGTTTGAACTTTTTATTTTTGCATATATGTCGAATTTCTTAACTGATATATATATATTTGAATACACATAAATTGGAAAGGTATAAAAAACGTCGGAATCGTATTTTTCTTTAACGACTTCACAGTTGTGCTTAAAACGCTTTAGTGCATGGTTATATATTTGGGTGAACAAGTTGGTTGTCATATTACCCATCCGTTATCTGTATGCAGCCGTTTTCAGTTTAATCTACTTCCATAACGATTGACGATCAAGAAAAAGAAACGAATTTCCGTTCCCACTTACTTGGCCCGAGACAGAGCTGCACGGGACTGATCTTTTAACCTTGCACTAAGGTGTTTAAAGAGAAGAAAAATAGAAATAGAATCAAAATATTCATCTGACTTGTCCCACTTTGTTAGATTGATATTAAGTATCTTATGTATCTGTATACTGAAAATCCGGTGGAGTTTACCAACTTGCGTGGACCCTGAAGAGGAATCAAGATTATGTCCCCATATGATTTAAATTTATCGAATGCGCCAAAATTGGCCTTGGTTGAGTTTAAATTGTGGATTGGTATAGTATGAGGACGGACCGCAGCAAACAGCTCAGCTCGTTCGGCATTCATCTCGGGGCAGTCCCACAGTACGTGATTCATTGTTTTAAAACACTGTCTACAAGTGCAATCCGGCCTTTCAATTCCAATGTTTCCCAACCAATGGCTGTTTCTGTCTTAACTATAGTGGGCCAAAAATGAGTTGTTAAATTTGTTTAAATTCTTGATCGTATAGCCGTCACTGCGGTATAGCGTTTGAGCACGAATTCCACATTGGATTTATTTAGATCAGAATAAGTTTCGCTCATCACGAGCAACATCAACTGAATAATCATTACCATCAGATCATGATTTGCGTAAGTAAGTGAGAATTAATATGTTTTTAGTACAGCTATTGTAAGTGCAATAAAATTATTGATAAATTGTACGATAAAATAATATTATTTTGTGGATCTTCACGCCATCGTATCTGGTGTAATAAATTTCATTCATTACGTAAACTTTGATCCATAAATCGCTCGACTTAATTTTGACAACGCACCACAATTTCAACTATTTGAAAAGGAAGCCAGGGTTTGCATCTTATGCGGTCTGGCTTAAACGACAAAGCTCAATTCCCGAAGCTGAGCTATCCAAATCGCTTTATGATTATGAAAATAAAACATCACCAGCACTTCTTTTTTCTTACTATAAACTAATTTTGTAAAAATCAAAGTTTTTTTGTTTGTTCGTATTTTACGCGTTGCCATACCGTTCATTCGATTGCGATAAAACTTTGTCATCATATTACTTGCACTTGCGCGAAGGTTATAGGCATAACGATATTGCAATGCATAAAATACGAACAAAAAAACAAAATTTAAAAATCAAATTATAAAAGTAAAAACAAAAATTCATTGATAAAGATCAGGCAGTGCATTGATCAGCCGGGCAGTCTTTGTGTCTGATGACTCAAATGACCGACGCGATAAACAAACATTGGCTTTGGTTGTTTATATTATTGTATTCACATTTACGTAAAGCGTAGCGTTTCGTATGTTTTATTCAATTGTCAAAGAACTTCTGTGACATCTCCAGTAACTCTATCCGATCCTGATAACGGGGCATAGATAGTGCCACAAGCTAACGACAAGTTATATAATCAATGAAAAACACTTCTTCTCTAACATATAGGCTTTTGTAGGCGTCTATAGTGCTTGATTTTAATTAAATCAATTAAAACAAATTCAAAATTCGCAACCACATTGAAAATGAATAAAGAAATAACATAACACTGAAGACACGAAATAAATTCCTTGCCTGGGTATCCATTACTTTGTTTATTTATGATAAAATTCTGCGAAATAGTAGGGCTTCCAATACCGGGCCAAAATTGTGATCCGGGATTTCAATTTATTTCGGTGGCATATTAATAAAATATTAAAGGGCGAAAGGAAAAAGTTGCACATTTGTGATTTTTTAAACTTTACATTGTTATAGTTGTAAAATTAGCGCATATTTAAGGAATTAAATAACGTTTTTATTGGTGATGAATCCATTACCATCCAAGGATTTCTTATTTTTGTCACTTTTTCATTAAACAATTTTTTAACACCACAAATGAACTCTAGTATTGTTAATACTTTTGATAGATTCAGCAGTAGTTTTGTGAAAGTCTATTTTAATATAAAATCTAAAATATCTTTGATTATTTCACGTATTGATATCAATACGTAGAACAATCAAAGTCATTTAAATTTTTTATATTAATTCTTGTATTGGTACTTGATACTTTTCGTCCCCAAAAATCATTTCGATACATTTTTTTTGTATTCGATACTTTCATCAATGCATAACGCAACCAATGCATGAGTTTCCACGAGCATCTGGTGTTTCAAAGAAAATAATTCGTTGATTCTTGATATATAAATCAGGATGAAGTTTTATAATCCCGGGGCTCATCAGGTATTGAAAAACTTCGGGATCCCGGGATTGGAAACCCTACTCAAAAGTGCTCTCTTACACAAAACTTTTGAAAAATTCCATATTTCTTTTCATCGCAACCGTGATTTTTAAACGTCTCCAGGACGTCTCCCCTGCAGAAGCCATTATTCTTTCCGAATATATCCGTAATAAATAAATGTTCCCGAATAATACTGAGCATTATCATCTTTACCAGGCAAAAGGACTTATAAAAGTTATGAGAAGGGAGGGAAAAGCTTAATGAAGATAAGTTACTATTCACAAAGAATGATTTGAGTAATCAGTATTAAAACAAGCATGAAATTCTAGAAAGGTTTGATATATAATGCAAAAGCATAGGGTTTTATTTTTAAGGAATTCATTTTGTTAATAAACGTATATCGTGTTGTAAAAATAAAGGGTATTTCAATAGGGACGCTCAAAATATGTTACTTTGTCCTGCTGAGTAGATTATTCATTGTTTAGTGGCCAAATTTGAGTCAACCATTTTGGTTAATAATCGACCAACACCTACCTGTGCGTCATCAAAATACAATATCTGGTGAAAACATTGCTGCTGTGTGTGAAAGTGTACAGGAAAACCCAAGGCAGCTTATTTCTCGTTGTTCACAAGAACTTGGCTTTTCTGCGACTTCAACTTGGCGAATTTTGAATCGGGCCTTATGTCTGCACCCGTATAAAATCCAACTAACCAAGGAACTTCAGGTAAACGACCACAGACAACGCCTGATTGGGTTCTGGAGCAGTTGAAGTTTACCCAAATTTTTCAAAAAAGTCAACATTAGCGACATGGCCCATTTTATAATGAATGGATATTGGCAGACATTTGATGCTATATTCCATATTTAATGCCGTAAAATATACTTACAAATGAAATTAAAATTTAGTCGAAATCTCACAAACAACTTGTTTTATTTACATTTCAAAACTAAGCGTCCTTATAAAAAGACCCTTTATATGAAATAGAAAAAACATGGCATTGAGAGTAAGATGTTTATTTTATATTTATTCCAGGGCTATGGAGTGAGAGTCGGGGCTTTTTGGCCGGAGTCGGAGTCATCGCGGTGTTTTGGACGGAGTCGTACTCGGAGTCAAAAATTTTGAAAAGTTTTAACTTTTTATTTTGCAAATAATATGTCAAATTTGGGTATTGGCCGGATTGGTAGGGTAGATTTTTAATTGCCAAAGATCCGTGACGATCCGACTCCGGCCTTGACTCCGGTCAAAAAACCCCGACTCCACAGCCCTGGAAATTAGTCGTAACAAATTGTCTTATTTATTAGAAAGTATGCCTTTCCACTAAGAAGTGACAGTTGGCACCTTAAAAGCAATATGTTTTACACCAAATTTCATCATGATAACCGGTTAACTGGTTATTAAATAACACTTCTAATGGAAAACTCGTTCCAGAAACGGAAGTGAGTACCTCGCAACACTGAGTTCCTTATCATTTCTTAGCACTTGCATATTGCAATGCAATTTTCTTTTTATGAACCATTAGGAGAAAATTTCTTGCTCTACCTTATGGCGGATTAAACATTATACTTCAAGTTTATTTTAGCAATTCCACTCAGGCACTTTTTTATCATTACATCAGCAGACATTTTGAAGCCGAGCCTGAAGTCATGCCATCAATATGATCATCCGTTCCATCCGATCCATCGTCGTTCCATGTGGTCTAGTGGCAAAAGCTTTGTCCTAGCGATCAGGGGGCCCGGGCTCAATTCCCGGCACGGTCAAATTTTTCAATTGTAAAAAAAGAGATCTTGGGCTGGGTGTATGCTTTTTCACAACTGTGCACAATTGATTCATTACTTATTATCAAGTTAATCTCGTGTGACTTTCAAAATTAAGAATATTTGGTGCATTGGCGTAAGCTGTAATGCCAAATATTTTTTTTAATAAAATTTTAACAATATGAAAAAATCAACGTCAAAGTCATGGCTTGCGGATTCCATGAATTCGACTACAGACATTTTCTCTTATTCATAGATCAGTCTGTTATGCCTAAATTCTCCATTACTCAGTGCTTCTCAAACTATGGGCCGCGGTTCTCTGTGGGTTGCACAAAGCATGTTTTTTGTTCAGGGGGGCCGTGGATTTTTTTATTCAAATTAAGGGTCCGTTACATGAAAAAGTTTGGGAAGCATGGTTTCTTATTTTAATTAAACAATTAATATAAGCTTTGATGATATGTGAGCTATCTTTGTAAGCTGAAAATGCAGTGTAATAAGGCGAAGTTCGCGACAAAACTCGCAGAAAAGTATGAAATTCAAATTTGATTTGGGAATTTCATCAAGGACCTTCAGTCGAAATCCCCAATTCGTGTAGAACTGAATAGTTCACATTTTTAAGGTATTAACTTTAACATATTCATAGATGAACTAATTTCACATATATATTTATATATAGATATAAAAATTGTTTTATATAGGGTCTTTTTATAAGGACGCTTAGTTTTGAAATGTTAATAAAACAAGTTGTTTGTGAGATTTCGACTAAATTTTAATTTCATTTGTAAGTATATTTTACGGCATTAAATATGGAATATAGCATCAAATGTCTGCCAATATCCATTCATTATAATATGGGCCATGTCGCTAAAGTTGACTTTTTTGACAAATTTGGGTTCCAACTGCTCCAGAACCCAATCAGGCGTTGTCTGTGGTCGTTTACCTGAAGTTCCTCGGTTAGTTGGATTTTATACGGGTGCAGACATAAAGCCCGATTCAAAATTCGCCAAGTTGAAGTCGCAGAAAAGCCAAGTTCTTGTGAACAACGAGAAATAAGCTGCCTTGGGTTTTCCTGTACACTTTCACACACAGCAGCAATGTTTTCACCAGATATTGTATTTTGATGACGTACAGGTAGGTGTTGGCCGATTATTTACCAAACTGGTTGACTCAAATTTGGCCACTAAACAATGAATAATCTACTCAGCAGGACAAAGTAACATATTTTGAGCGTCCCTATTGAAATACCCTTTACATAATATTTAAAAGCACTTTGCACCTTATTTTCACGAATAAAACAAACACTATTTTTACGCTTTTACGGTTTTATTTTAATAAAAAATAAACACACTTTCTTACAAATACCTTATTTTCATTAAATAATCAGAACCGGTTTGGCAGTCTGATAAGTATATGTATGTACAAAAAAACTGTAAGCTCCGCTGCGATGGCTTTGCTAGTTACTGAAATCTTGTTAAAATCTTTCAATTAGTTTTCAATCAAAAAGTTTGTATCAAATGTAAAACATTGTTCTTTTGTTTATTTCACAATTTAATCAAGGCTCTTCAATTGATATTTGCTAGTCCTCAACTCCTGTTGTTGATTTCTCAATCTTATGTAAATTCATTTCGTACCGAAGTGCATCTATGTTGCATATTCAATTTATTAAATAACACACATAAATCCTTACAGTATAACACGATTCGCGATACTTGTACTGGAAAATTCGTCAACCTTATGAAATGTAGAGTATTTGGCATGCATTCACTCATCTATAAATAAAATCTTCTGCTAGAGAAATGAAATAATAACGTCCAGTGACAGCTGCTCTTGCATTCATAACATTTTGTATACATACGTAAAATTATTGTTGTAAAATTATTCAGGCGGCCTTCGACTTTCGCACGTACTTGATTCGTGAAAATTTGTACGAATGTTCGGAAGCAGAGTGAAGAAAAAAAAATCAAAAATTGTATTTTAAAATATTTATTTAAGATATTTGAAGGGTTTGAATTTTGTAATTTTCACGAATGAGTTTTGTCGCTTACGACCCGAGATTCTCACATCGGCAACTTTAGGCATTTCAAGTGCATGAATGTACTTGAACTGACGCGTAGTTTACAGTTTGTATACAATTCAAGCGATTCCAATTTGGTATTGAAATTCCATCAAGTTCAGTCGAAACTCTCAATTACTTTATGAAGTTAATAAGACTTTTCGAACGATTTTTTTATAATTTAGAACTTCGACTGAAAGTGTTTTGAATGGTTTGAATTTTTGTATTTTCCATGAGCTTTGTCAAAACGAACCAGATTTCGCCATAAGGGATCATCAGGCATTTCAAATTTATTCGTGTGCTTAAAGTGCTTGAAAATTCCGATTATTTTTTTTTACCTTTGGAGGGTCATCGAGAAGAATGCATCTCGATCACTCGTGAAAATTTCATAAGATGTTATTGAGATTGTTCCAAGTAGTCACGGCCTTGTTTTTGTTTTCAAATTATAGCCCGGGGTGGAATGATTGACCTTGAAGTGATTTGGATCTGTGTAATATACCGTAAAACGGGGTTAATAGACGCTTTTTACCCTTCACGACTATGTATCTACATACCTGCGACACATTATTCTTACATGAATAGCTTGAAACGTGTTTCTAAGGTCCTACTACACATTCATGACAATATTTTTCAAATATTCACTATCGTTATTAAGACACAATCAATTTTGTTCGATGTCTCTATTCACATTGAATCAGAGTGAATAGAGACGAGAGAGGGTAAATCAAGACTCGGCGGATGAATAGAGACAAAAATACAGATTGTAATGATTGGAATATACAAACATCTATTCTTTACTCCAAGTGGATTTTCAAATGCTTTCAAGTCATAGCAAAAAAAGAACTGTATAGGATATAATTTTGTCTAACATGCAATTGTATTTTATTACATATTATATGTGCTTCACAGTTAGAAGATAAATCCTGTTCAGTTGAATGCACAGTAAATTAGTATCACGTTATTTCACTGCAGCCGTAGAAATTGATAGCGATGCGATATCAAATTTCCGTGTATTTATTTTATTTTCAGTCACGTTCAAATTTTGCGCATACGAAGGATACGCGATGCAAGCGGATGCATGCTGTTGCATTTGCATGGTGCATTTACACTGCCTCTTCCAAAAGAAGAGCTATCGCCGAATTTTTATTACTTCTTCTGTTATCAGGGCTGTGGAGTTGAGGTCGGATTCAGAGTCGTCGCGGCGTTTTGGCTGCAGTAATACTCAGAGACGAAAATTTTGAAAAGTTTGAACTTTTTATTTTTGAAAATAATATCTCAAATTTGGCTATTGGCCGGATTGGTTGGTTGATATATAATTGAATACACATATTTTAATAGGAAAGGTAGGGAAAAAAGTGAAGAAATTAAACTTTTTTTAGTCGGAGTCGCTATTTTTTTCACCATGTAGTCCTACCATGTAAATGCAAATTCAATCAATAAGTATAATAGATACGAATATAAAATTTTAAATGAACTTCCACAAAGCTACCGCCGAATCTATCGAAAGTATAATTGATAGAATAAAACCTTCAAAAATGAAAATTTTCTGTAACCACGGTAGCTTTTTATAACTATTTATTAGTCTGTAAAATTTCTTATTAACTGAGATGGAAAAGTAAATACATCTGTAGGTTTTTAAATAAGTATGTTCGATTTGTAAATATTTCACTTTTTTCCATTTGAACGTATATATATTAATGGCATTTAGTGTGAAATATAACGTTACTAGTATTCGAACCCGGCTTCGCTCGGACCAGTTTGGGGTTATGTTCAGCTCGGCGCGTAAATTCAGACGGGCCAAGTTGAAACAACTTTTTTCAAAATTCAAAAGTCTAGGTCAATTAAAATGAAATTAAAATGAACATTTCAGACTGGCATTGACATTTCACAGCCCCTTTCATATATTGACAGCCCCATTCTCGCCCATTAAAATGTCCAAATTCAAGGAAAAAATCTAATTTGCTGTCAAAGGAATGTCAAATAATACCTTCACGTAAATAAAAACATTATAATATTAATAAAAGCCGGGAAAAGTTCATTAGAAGACTAATTTATTACATTTTGACTAAATGTCTTCGCCGATAAAAAAATCAAACATATTTTCTTTCATATTCGTTTTTATGGTAACTTAATGACCAACAATGCAAAAGGGAATTACAGACCCACAGACATACATACGCCGTTTCGGTTTTATATATTGAGAAGACCTTTATTCCGGCTCCCTCGTAAATCGAAAAGGAGCCTCCTATCCGACACTCAGGGAAAGAGATTTTGTGAACGGAGTAGGAGAAACATGGAATTCTTTAAAGAAAAGACGATCTCAAAGCGTTATGTGGTTGCGGTTAGCATCCATTATTTAATTGTTTATAGTTTACACAGACGTTATACAACACACAAATATTACGATAGCGAAGAAGATATCAGGAATTTGACGCGAATTTAATTCTGAGGGAGAGGATTAGGCGCGTGCATTCTCAATGCAGTCCAATCTCTCACTGCTGTATGAAAACAAACGGTTACTTTAGAAAGAAAAAACAATGGCCGTTTCAAAAATCGTTTACACATGCGCCCGCTGATAAGGGATGATTTATCGCCTTACGAACTTTTTATGAAGCACATGCATTGTCGGGCGTCAAGAGATAAGAGAAATTGAAATAACTCTACATTGCACCGCTATAGATTGCAATATAGATTATTATAAAAATTCGGATTGCGGTGTCAATATGTACTACTCGATACTCGAGTAATTGGAGTCTCTACACACACATTGATAACGAAACAAATTTACCGTCGAAACTTTCGCGAGCGAAATCAATTCGTTTGTTTGAACTTGCAACAACAATGCAAAAGGGAATTACAGACATACATCCCCCGTTTCGGTTTTATATATAAAATTTATACTTCCATCCGTCACAAATCCATTCAACCTTTTTAAAGTAAGTTATCAAACTGGTAATGGACAATTTTTAATTTAGAAAACGACGTTTTTATTCGATTCTGAGATCAACTTTTATGATAAAACCTATCAAAAACATGATATACAAATAGCAAAGGTTTCTGTTCTCAGTATGACAATTGGAAGCACTGTTCACGTATGAGATATATTTTTCTTTTTGCATGTTTTAAAATGGAGTCAAAATAAAATCAAATCAGACTTTCATAACCGAGATAAAAACCCGTGAAAGACAACGTTGAAATTCGACAAACGGACCCAACAATCGCACTTCTTATTTAACGAATAGAATATTGCTAAAATATTATGTTTTGAAATATTTCTGATCCTCTTTTACAAGGGGGATACGTTCCAAAAACTACCGTGTTAAAATAAAGTTATGTTACCCATCCAAAGATAGTAAATAGGTTGCATTGCTTTAAGCCAATTCAAAATACCAAATTCTTGATCTTGAAAATAGTTATAATTTATTTATCACTTTTAAGGTGTTCACTGTCAATACTTGGTGTAATGGCATTATAATAAAACATTATTAGTACTTATTCCACATAAATTTTATTGGATCAGGACCGGTTTCGCTCATCGCGAGCATTGTCAACTGATTATTTTTATTCTAGTTTATTTATTATTTGGAATGAAAATATGCTTAAAGTTATAAATTTACATAGTTTTCGATTTAAATTATACTATTGAAAATTACGTTAATTCAGTCCAGCTACTTGATAATAAGCATGCCTATTAAAGGTTAAGCCCCTTTTCAGTTGTCAGTCAAAAAAATCGGATAAAAAAAATAATAACAAATAACTAGTGACGACCCTGGGTTTTGCCTTTCAGCATCTTCAGGTATTTCAAGTGCACGGATGTACTTGAACTACCCGGGTCGTTAGCGACAAAGCTCATGGAGAAGTCTAAACTTAAAACAATTCAAATTTGATATTGAAATTCCATCAAGCACTGAAGGTCAAAATTCTTTATTAAATTAAATAACTGGTACTTTATTTTATGCCTTGTAATTAAGAAACCGGTCAAAAAAAGATTCTGGTGTATTTCATCAGACTATATCACAGATGATCAAACTAAATTCTATTACAAGAGGCGACGTGTTAATTCTTGTTAATAGGCACTTTTACGTATCCGTTAGAATGGTTGTACACATCTGCGGTCAATTAACGAGGTTTTGGTGCATGACTGAGCCTTTGGTATTTCATTTAGGCTCCACTCAAGTAACTTCTCATCCAGAACAATTTGATTGCATAACTTGGAAATTTATCAAAGGCAAACGTTATTTTTTCAATGCATACTCTTTCCACTTGTCAGCTTCTTTTTGGTGTGACAAATAGTTTTCACAGATTGAAATGCAAGAGGTAAAACAAAATTTTAAAATTCAATGGCACTTTCCAGTACTAGCTGCTGGCGCGAGAGTTTTCTTACGCCTCAGACTCCCGTTTACACATGATAAGTCTCTCACTCGAGTGTACAAAAATGAAGCGTGTATTTTTCAACGAACGATTCACTGGCGCTTAGAGACTCCAATTCGAGTATCGAGTATACTCGACCATTTTTCAAGTACTCGATACTCGAGAATTTCGAAAAATACTCGAGTAATACTCGTTTTAGTAATAATCGGCTAGAGTTTTTTCTACTGTGGGAATTATAAAAACAAAACTGTGAACCAATTAAAAATTTGTGACGTTTAATTCTCTATTATTGTTCAAATTGATACCGCCCTAAATGGTACGTCATCAGAACTCTCTCGAACGATCTATTTATTACCTCAGTCTATGAGTTTAAGTCGATATCAGGAAATAAATTCATTTTTAATAATACTCTATATTGAAATCTATAGCGATTCAATATAGAGTAATTTCAAATTTGTAAATGAGACATTTATGCTGACGTCTCGCTCAAAAATATCTGACTCTTTCACGCCCTGAGTGCATGAGACACGAAGTATTTCATAAAGTTCGATGGACCATAAATAATGTGTTATCGGGCGGACTATTAACGGTCTTTTTGTAACGGTTTTTCTACCCAAAGGAAACGCTTTTTTTTCATACAGCAGTTAGAGATTGGACAGCATTGAGTGTGCACGTGCTTGCCAGATAAGTTTTACAGTCGTGGTTGAAGGGTTTCTCCCAACTGTAAGCCCTAGAAGCGGCTTTCAAGCTCCTAATCCTCTCTTTAAGGATAAATTCTAGTAAATTCCTGATATCGCCTTCGCAATTATAATAATCGTGTATTATGTATTGTAGAACGTAACGTGCATGTAAATCTATCTATGTTAAATCCGTGTATAAAGTCTGTTTAAACTATAAACAATTAAATAATGGGTGCTTACCGCACCCACATAACGCTTTGAGATCGTCTTTTGTTTATAAGAGCACCATATTTCTCCTACTTCGTTCCCAAAATTCCTCTCCTGAGTGTCGGATAGGAGGCTCCTTCTCAATTTACGAGGCAGCCGAATCAAGGTATTCTCAAAACATATGTTGAATAAATTGAAGTAAATGTATCAATTAAATTTAATATGCTTCTTTATTTATTTATCATCTATTAAAATATACAAATTCGAATTGATAGTACATATTTTGGTACATCTGAAACTACTCGAGTATACTCGAGTACTCGAGTATTTTAACATTTTACTACTCGATACTCGAGTAATTGGAGTCTCTACTGGCGCTGCAAACGTGAAAATTAAAATTACCAAAATATAATGATGACATTTAAATGTTATTTACTTAATTTAAAAATTTAAATAAAGACAAATAAACCCACCAAAGCTCACTGATAATTCTGCAATATTTTTTTTATGTAATCAGGAATGGCTTAGTTCGAAACAATATCAAACCAAGCTTGGTTTTGAACGGATTATAATGTTGTATAATTATTACTTCAAACAATGTTTTATATTTATAATTAATAATGTCTTTCCAAAAAGTAAAAATTGTGCTGAAAATCACGCATTGATTTATTACATATTAACGAGGGCGAATATTAATTATTCTATCAAGATATAATAGAGATTAACAGGGCTCAGCTTAATAGATTACCAATTTTAATCGAACAACTTATGCTTTCAAGCTCACCATTGTTATACCTATTTAAATATGTATCATTTATTAATAATTCAAACACTTACTATCATTGATCACTTTTTAGGTGTTCACTGTCAATACTTGGTGGAAAGGCATTATAATAAAAATAATAAAACATTTTTAATCCTTTTTTCACATAAACTTTCTTTGATCAGGACCGGTTTCGCTCATGGCGAGCATTGTCAACTGATAAGAAATACAATACAACAGTGATATTTATACAAAAGTTAAGTAAGGTATGCCAAACAATTGGTAGGACAACTAAGCAAATAACAAGAAAAATGTACTATAAATAAAAGGTTGAAGACCTCTTAGCAATGCAAACTAATACATCATTAATCAATTAAATACCGGTCAACCTTTTATTCAAAGCATTCAAATTTGATACTTAAATTAAATCAAACACCTTCAGTCGAGGTCCTTAATTATAGCAAAACTAAATGTAGTATTTTTTGAATTGTTAAACTAAAGATTCCGAAAGGATCCCTGGAGATTTAAACGATTTATTTTTTTATTGTTAAGTGCTGTTTTTTTTTAAACAGAACAGAGATCAGATTGTTTCCCCTTTTGTTAAAAAAGATACGCTCTAATATATACGCCCTGAATGTTGTGTTGAAACAATTCGAATCCATTTTAGTATCCCACGGAATCTTTATCAGTGGTAAGGCACAAGGGTATCAGCTATACCTATGCCGAGACATAAGTAACGGGCGACCAGCTTTAAGCCAATATAACAAGTGACGCCATTTGAGCCAAAGTAAACGTCGATTCGCCAGGAGGGAACTATCGGAAACACCGTTTCCGCAATCCTTTGAAGGGAACGACCCATTTATGTGTGCTGTTTTACGCCTCAAGCTAAATTGTAAATCAAGCAATGAAAAAGGTCATTGAAGACTTTTATCTTTAGACTTGACAAACAATAACCTTAAATGTAATCACTTTCAAGGTTAAAGCGAAATAAAACACATTTTAGTAGTATTTCCCAGGGCTGTGGAATCGTTAAAAAAATATGACTCCGACTCTGACTCCAGCATTTACCAAACACAGGACCCCAACTCGGGCGAAAAAAAGTTTAATATCATCACTTTTTTTCCTAATGTATGTGTAGTTAATTAAATATCAACCAAAAAATCCGGCCAATAGCCAAATTTTTCATAGAATATAAAAAATAAAAAAGTTCAAACTTTTCAAAATTTCTGACTCCGGCCAAAACGCCGCGACGGATCCGAATCCACAGCCCTGGTTTTTCTTCATACACTCTCATAATGATAATGATGTACTGGTTTCTATCGGTATATAGCTGATTTATTACAACGATATAACACAACGCATATCCCAAAAGTCAACCTTTTAACCTTGAAAAAAGATTTTTATATTCCTCATGATATTCATTATGATAAAAATATTTGACGAACCCCAAAATAAAATTATGGATCGGTATCTCAGAGACAATATTTATGAAAGCTGATATTCATTTGTTGAAAACTATTATCATAAATCAGTGTAATCCGATAGCGAAGTGTCACGATAATCACTGGTCCCATACTAGACCGTTAGGATTTTAGAGGTTAATGATAAAAATATATCGTTCCAACGATTAACTCATACCTATCATAAATAAGTCTAGAAAAGAAATGCGTTATTAGAATTATAATTCCATATAATATTTATGAATTAACTTAATACTGAGCCTCTTTGTTAAAAGCACGAAGCCCGTAATAACGGAAAGCTTTCTCAAACATGAAGCCACTTAAAGCACCAATCGTCCGTTCTTTATTCTCGTTATTAGATACACAATATCATAAAAATATTATTTACACCGCAAATTACCGCGTGATTAATGCCCAGCCTTTCCACAAAACCTTCGGCCATTGTTCCGCTCTCCTGTATCGGCCCTCCGATACCGCCTTACTAGGTGGGGTGATTTATATGAATCGATGACGCTGTATATAGCGGTACCGTAAAACGGGGTGAAAAGAGACACTTTTTACCCTAAGCGACTTTGTATCTTCAAACCTGCTCCACATAATTCAAATATGAATGGCTTGAAACTTGTTTCTATGGTCCTACTACAAATTCATGACAATGTTTTTCAAATATTCACTATCGTTATTAAAACACAGTCGATTTTGTTCGATGTCTCTATTCACATTGAATCAGGGTGAATAGAGACGAGAGACAGTGAATAGAGACTTTGCCTGTGAATAGAGAGAAAATAACAGATTGTAATGATTGGAATATATGAACCTCTATTCTATTTGAGTTTCTATTCACTCCGCTTAACCCTCCAAATACGAGCGTGAACGTATGGTCACAGTGAACACTATCGTCTATTTGTTCATAGTTCCGCCCTTTTTCTACCTGAACATCGTATCTATCACTCCATTTCGATTAAAAAGGGTCTTCCCCACAGTTATTCTGTAGCCGCGGCAGCGAAAACAACTACCAAATACGCTCACGATTTATTTAATTTTCGATATTTTTTTTTCTCTTCAAAATGGATATATTAAAAGAGTAAGTACAATTTTACATATATTTTTTAATTACTTACGTAAATTATACTAATTGATTTCTAATAAAAACATGTTGATCTACAAAGGTGAGATCGTATATATTTTTAAATATTTTCGGCATGACTGTATTTTAACCCCAAAGGCTAGCGTGACCATATGGTCACGCTCGTCCTTACAGGCCCCGTGTTTTTTTGTATGAAACTTTATTTTCTATTTTGTTTTTTTTATTAATTCTAACCTTGGAATAAAATTTATCTTCCAAATCTTTCAAATATTTAACTATTGGAGAAATGATAAATATATTGGAGCAATCCATGACGAGTGAAGACAATTATTTTCAAGATTTGGAGACGGATATTTTTATTTGTTCTCCCGAATCAAATGTTTTGACCGATGTAGACAGTGATGATGAAGATGAAGGAGGACTGATCGACAATTTTAGTAGGCGTCTACTTGCTGCTCCTGCAGAAATCTGACTCAAAAAGGAACGAGAAGGCAGAGGGGAGTTTGAGAGCTACAAAGCGACCAGTAATCGGTCATGGATTGACGGAGATTTGGAACATGTTAGCAATAGCACTAAATTCACTGAAGAAAAATATACAAAATATGCTAAGATTACACCAGTGGAATTTTTCGAGCTCTTTTTCGACGTGAAGATGATCGGACATCTTCTGAAGGAAACCGAAAAATATGCAGCCTTCATAAACTGCCCAAATCCTTCAGTAAAGCTCGAAGAAATGAAATGTTTTTTGGGTTTTTTAATACCCTTTGCTAAATGTGTATGCACGTAGATTGTAAACAATAAATTAAAAGTAAAAACAAAATATTTAGAATATTGACGTCATGACAAATGAATATTCAAAACGTGCATCTAAACAAAAAAAACACGGCGCCTGTAAGGACGAGCGTGACCATATGGTCACATAGCTTTTCTACAAGAAAGCATTGTGTAATTTTTTTTAAATTATTTTTCCTATCTTGATGTTGATAAAATTTAGCTTAAAATACTATTTTCTATCAAAAAAAAAATTCTCGCCTCTGGAAGGTTAACGGTACTTATTAACTAAAAAAATATGATTCCAAGTTTATAAGGGCTCAAAAAGTAAGGATGTACAAGCATTTAATATTGGCCAATCATTTAGTTGGTTTGGTTTTGTCATTCGAGAGATAGTATTATAGTCATTGTAAGGAATTATATATGTTACAGTGAAACTGTATTCTCAGTGAAAATAAATTCATCTGCTGTTATTGAAATTAAATTTGTTCGCCCTATCTTCAGCCCAATGTTTGTCTGTATTTTTCATTGGTTTTCTTTTTATGAAAGGGACCACTTGCTGATTTTGTTTCATTGAAGCAAACCAAAATTTTGGGCCAGTAATTTCAATGATCCTGACCAGTGAAATCATGTTGTCATAAAAATCTATTACTTGATACATTTTCACTGAGAATATAGTTTCACTGTAACATAAATATATAAATAGGAAAAAATACATCAAATACTTAGTAAAGTTGTGCTAAAGTTCAATCCTTGTTCTTGTCTCTATTCACCCCGCAGTCTCAATTCACCCCGTATTACGGTACCTGTTATATCACCTGAGAAAATAGGGCGAAGGGATGAGAGACCATGTTTGCAATGCTCACAGCCCTATCCCTGTGCTTTGTATACTTATGTTTATTGAGACGGGTTGGGTGTAATGATTCGTAATGGAGACAATTGAATTGTTTACCAGTATTATAAGGTATTCACTTTGCTTCTATCGCATAAACCTGCATATATTATTGTATATTGTAATACAAGTTACGCGATTGCTTCTTTTAACAGTAATTTATTGATTGAATTGGCATTTACTAGGTAGAACTCTATTATAATACGAACACACAAAAAATAACACTATATTTTAATTTTACAAAATTATTTTGTATATTTTTGTTGATGGCTATTTTGGCTAACGCCATCGTCAGAACTATGCTTAAACCTTCATTTACTTTTCTTAATATACCGCTGTAGACAGGGTACACAATACATTTGCTTCTCTGTTCCACAATCTTAGTTGTAAATATATGGTAATAATAAGTTATTAAATGTGATACATTGATTTGATGCATTTCTCGAAGTGAAAGCTAATCTGGGTTTTAACTAATTGGGGATAAACGTAAAATGAGTATTGCATCAAGTTGGATTATTTAAAATTGCATTAACGCCTTTTAACGGCTTAAGAAGTGGTGATGCGTCAATGTTGGTATGATCATTAAGAATGTCATTGGATTGATTAAGCTTACTAATTTCTAATAGTTCCAATGTAGCTTAAGGCCCTTATTACAAAAATGTAAACAAATCGTCACTGAATTTGTGTATGTTATGTGATTCCTTTATGAGGTGGTTTGCAAATTGCGAATCTGTTTATTGATTTATTGTTTTAGTATTATAAGGTATTCACTTTGCTTCTATCGCATAAGCTTGCATATATTATATTGTATTAAAAGTTACGCATTTGCTTTATTTAACAGTAATTTATATGTACGTGGTCAAGATCGAATGCGATCACTTTTAATGTGTCCACTGTCAACATTTGGTGGAGTGACATTGTATTAAAGAATATTAAGAACTTTTTTTACGGTGTTCACTGTCAATACTTCATGGAATAGCATTATTTAAAAATAATAACTCATTTTTAGTACTTATTTTACGTAAGTAAGGACCGGTTTCGCTCATCTTCATTTCGAGCGTTATTCATCAGTTCACTCTCAAAAGGATTCAAGAGTATCCCGAACCCCATATGAAGCTACAAATTTAGTGAATGTCTCAAAATTGACCTCGGTCGAGATCAAGTCAGTGTGGCCTATCGGGCCCGTATGAGGACGGACAGCAGCAAACAATCTTGATGATTCTTAGCTAATTATTAGGTGAGGTTAGCAAAAAAAATACGCACAGTCTGCTAAAAGGATGTTTTTCAAAAACAAATCTCCAAAACGAGGAACGAAGTGGTAAAGAAAAGAAGTTGTTCTACACTTTTAAGGTGTTCACTGTCAATACTTGGTGGAATGGCAGTGTAATAGAATTAAAAGCAAATGTTTAATACTTATACCCAGGGCTGTGGAGTCGGAGTCAGAGTCGGAGTCTATCGGAGCTATATTTACTCGCCCATAAAACTGGATTTGAATTTAAAGTGAAAATTATTATCATAAATGATTTGAAATGCTCAAAAGAAGCTGATATGGTTACAGAAGAGAATAAGGCGTTTCAAAAAATGTTTTTATCTAGAATCTAGATCACGGGTCATCAACTTGGTCCGTACCGCCCACTGGTGGGCGATTAAGGTTTCCGTGGTGAGTGGTGAGCAATTTTTGCTTTTACCCCAAAATCTTTCAAAATAATGACAAAACAAAGATTGTCTGAAAATAGAAAAAATAGGAGACCTTCGTTTGCTATCAAGATAAAGGTTCTCATGAGTAATTGGATGATTTTTTTTTATTTTGCTATTTTCTTAACTCATTTATTTTTGTTGCAATAATATGTTGGTTATAAAAACTATTTTTTCAAATCTACTAAATTCCTTCGAGAATTTTTTTCACCCGTATACTGGATGGAAATATAGCGATGTTGGTGGGCGTGAAAAATAAGCAAAAGTGGGCGGTAGACATAAAAATGTTGACAACCCCTGATATAGATGAATTCTAGTCAATACAAACCCTTAGTAAAAGATGTCCGCGAATAAAAGTTTAAAACGCGGATCGTAAATTTACGACTCCTTTTCCTTGTCTGCGGTAATCTGAGCGGTTTTTTGGTCAGGGGCGTGAATGGATAGGTCGCGATACGAAGACGAAAGCGGGCGTCAGGTAATGCGTTCTGTCACACGCTGAATTATGAACGCGACCCGCGATAACAGCGCCCCTCGCTCCGAGAATGGCGGCCCTCAATATTTGCACAATATATTTACAGGAAAGGATTTGATCTCATTTATTATCTACAAATTTACTAAGAAAATAAACGTCAATGCAATTTAAATAAATCAAATTGATTCAATACTAATTTTCTGTTTATCCCCACTCAGTAAAAACACAGATTAGCTTTCACTTCGAGAAATACAACAAATCAATGTGTCAAATTTAATGACTTTTACCATAAAAAGCTAAGATGGTGGAACAGAGAAGAAGATGTATTGTGTGCCCTGTCTACAACGGTATATAATAATGAGTAAATGCATGCTTAAAACATAGTTTTGACGATGTCGTCAACAAATATACCAACTCAATCAATAAAATCAGGCTTTATTGTGAATGTTATATACGAGGGCAGAGTGGACGAGTCGTTAGCCATTAGCTTGACTAACTTCTTTCAGGAATTAAATAGATCGTCAAATAAAAAACACTAATACTTTCATTACCAATGTGCACCGATATTCAGAAAAAAGTGCAGTCAAATGCATAAAATGTCGGTCCCTGTGGTCTAGTGGCAAGAGCTTTGTCCTAGCGATCGGGGGACCCAAGTTCAATTCTCGGCAAGGTTAGATTTTTTCAATTGAAAAAAGAGATCTTGGGCTGGGTGTATATGTTATTTATCGTTGATTTTGTGCACAACTGATTCATTATTTATCATCGAGTTAATCTCGTATGACTTTCACAATTAAGAATATTTGGCGCATTGGCGCAAGCTGTAATGCCATATATTTTATTTTAAAAAAAATATAAAAATTTTAAAAATTTATTAAAAATTAAAATAATATTTTCTAACTTGTTTCCTCATATCTTGAAAAAATATGTAAATTGAACGATTGCCTTATTAATTTAAGTGGTGTCCACTCCCAATGTGGATCATATAGTTTCTAATAGAACTGCTAGTTTTTGAAGTTATACTTCTTTAGGCGCGCTATGAAAATTTATGAGAGTGAATTTTTAAGATGCGCGCGCATCACCGACAGCCGAAATTCACGGTATCGGCTACGCATGTGCTACGCGTGTGCTACGCGTGCACTACGCGTGCGCTACGTAAAATGCCGATGATGACGGCAACGAGCGTCATCACGGGCGAGTGAAAGTTCGAGTTATGTATATATGTGCTAATAAATTATATTCAGTAGTGATTGAAATAGAATATTTTGATTAATAATATTTACTATTCGTAGTGATTAATATTATTTACAACTAGTGAAAAAAATTGTGCCTATATAATTGAGGTTAACTATCCGTATGTATTATTTATTGATATAAATTAAAATATGATTATATATTGGTAATGGTGTAAGCCATGTACCCAAGTAACAGCTCAAATACAAAATGGAATACATCGTCAGTGTTACCAGTTTATTAATACTCCCATTGATGAACAAATTGATATAGATTTAGATACATCTTTGCCGTATAGTAATTTCCGACGATTAGAAAGAGCTCATCAGGAATTTAAAAAAAAGTTTCTTGACAATCTTTTTGGATATCCATGTTCAGTATGTGACAGGTTGTGGTATCAAGATGATTTGAAAATGCCGTCTCCTGAACATAAGGAAATGCTAACAAATATTATACCTAATATACCAGGAAAAAATACGAAGCTTTGCAACACATGCGTGCAAGCGTTAAACAAGAAGAATATTCCTTTAATGTCTACATTCAATGGTTTTAAATATCCAGATATACCTCAATATCTACCACCTTTAGATCTTGTTTCTGAAAGACTAATTTCACCTCGTATTCCTTTCATGCAAATCAGAAGATTGAGGCATATTAATGGTCAGTATGGTATTTTTGGTCAAATAATTAATGTTCCTGTTTCAGTTAATAATATGGTTAAATCTTTTCCAAGGAATATAGATGATGCTTATTGTATAAATGTACATATCAAACGCAAGAAAATTCATCGATCTAGCTACTTACAAAGTACTGTTAATAAGCGTACCATTAAATGTTGGCTGCGATTTTTAATTCCATCACCATTGTATACTATGTACGATATTAAAGTTGATGAGTCATTCTTTAATTATAATCAAATGCACGATGAAATTCAGCAAGATGATTTCAGAGAACATATTCCAATAGGAGAAAGTTTTACAGCTCAACAGCAGACATTATTGTGGAATGAAGAACAATACTTACGTATTGCACCTGGTGAAGACAATGTACCTGAAAGTTTATTATTTGATGAACATGCAGAGGAACTTTCCTCTCCCGCAATTTACTTGGGTCAGTTCCGTAATTTTAGGGATGGTGTTAAAGTAACTCCTTGCATGATGGCTTCTAGCGAGCTAAGACGATTTGATCGTCGTGCAGTTACACCGTATCATTTATTATATATGGCAATGAAGATTATGAGGATTCGAGTTCGTGATTCTATCACAATTGCGTTCAAACACGTTGGTAAGGATACCAAAATTACTCGGAAACAAATAGAAGATGATCAGTACGTTCATAATTGCATTGAAACCAATCTTGCATTTCTAAGAGCAATTCCAAATTCAACATGGTATTGGATGGATCGCAAAAAAGATCTTTTTGCTATGATCAGACAGTTTGGAAAACCGACTATATTTCTTACTGTCAGTGCTAATGAAATTGGATGGAACGATCTGCTCCAAAAGCTCTACAAATTCAAACACAACGGTGAAACTATTTCAGAAAAAATCGCCGAGCATCTCCATTATCTTGAAAAAACAACTCTTATCAATGAGGATGCAGCCACGTGTGCTATATATTTTAACAAATTGGTCAATGTATTAATGAATCTTTTGCAATCACCAAAATTCAGTCCGTTTGGGAAATATTATGTTTTTCATTATTTTAAACGTATTGAGTTCCAGCATCGTGGTAGTCCACATGCACATATACTATTGTGGCTAGCTAATGCTCCAATGGATGCACTTGATAAAAATAGGTTGGATTCTATCGCATTGATTGATTACTTGATATCTGTTTCATCTCGAGACGCATCAGGTAACATTAAATTACAAAGACATAAACATACATTCACATGCTATAAGAAAATAGTGGCGAATCAACCTCAGCATTGCAGATTTGAAGCACCTTTTATGCCTTGCCGATCTACTACAATTTTATTACCTATGCAGAAAGAGGAGCCTGGTTTCAAGAATTATGCTAAGCGTTACAAAGATATCCGGACTAATTTGGAAAATAATGATTATCATGATATTGATTCTTTTTATAAGAGTAACAATATATATTCAGATGATGATTATCACAATATACTTCGAGCTGGAATTAAAAGGCTACGAGTTTTTGTCAAGCGTCAACCATGTGAAAAAATGGCATAATCCGTTTAACCCGTTTATATTTAACATTGTTAAATCCAATATGGATATCCAATTCATTACCGAAGAATATTCATGTGCTAGTTATGTCGCAGAGTATGTCAATAAAACTAACAGAGGCATTAGTCATCTTCAGCGATTGATTATTGAAACTATGAATGAACATCCAGAGTTTGATGTTGTTGAAATTACAAGGAAAATAGGTGTAAATATGCTGAATAGTGTTGAGATAACAAGTCAAGAGGCGGCTTGGTATCTCTTGCGAGAACCGATGTCAAAGTGTTCTACTGTTGTCACCACTATTCCCACCATGTGGCCATGTGATCGTCAACGTATAAGAAAAACACTAAAAGAATTAGACGCGATAGGCGTAGGAGAAGATTCATCTAATATTTGGAAAGAAAATTGGTTTGACAAATACGAACGCCGACACGAAGATTTGGACAATATTACCCTTGCTCAGTTTGTTGCTAATTACACAATTAAAGCAGATGGGACTTATACAAAAGAAAAGTGCCACGTGTTATCCGATACAGAAATTTTGATATGGGACAAGATCTTAATGAATATAAACGTGAAATGGTTACGTTACATATTTCTTTCCGAAATGAAGATGCAGAAATACTCGCTGAAATGAAATTTATCGATATATATAATAGGAATGAAAATGAAATTTTAAATAATCGAAAAGAATTTGAATCTAATTTGGATATCCAGAAGGTAATTGAAATTTCTCGAAATTTATGCCGAGAAGACGGTTTTAATGATGAAACTGAAGTACAAGATGTGGCTAACATCGCATCTGAACCAAATCCATTTCAAAATTTATATAACAATCCTCTTTCCGATATGAATAGTGATCTTCGTCTAGCTGTACTTAATAAACTTGGACCTATCGCTAAAAAACGAGAAAATTTAATGCCAAATATAGAGTTTTACGAATTGATGAGAATGGCAAATGATAAGCAAAGAGAGCTCTTGCTACATGTCATTTCAAATCTATTAACTCCAAACCGTAGTCCATTTCAAATATTTTTTACGGGTATGGTAAGACTTTCGTCAAAAAACTTATCATGGAAATTTATAATCGATATAATGAGAATGATGGATGCTGTAACTCGTACATCGCCTGTGCTTCAACAGGCAAAGCTGCTGTTGCCATTGATGGAACTACCGTACATACTGCCCTAAAAATATCTTTGTCGCGATTACTTCCACTAAGCACTGAAGTAGCACATCAATATAGAGCATTATTCAAATACGTCAAAGTGTTAATCATCGATGAAATAAGTATGATTGGTGCTGAATTACTTCTTCAGATTGACTCAAGATTGAAGCAAATTACTGGAGATTTCACAACTAATTTTGGTGGTTTAGATATTATTATGATTGGAGATCTACGCCAGTTACCACCAGTACGAGCTACTCCAATTTACAAACAGCAGAAGCAGAAAATTGTTGGACCTATTTTATGGCGTGGATTCAAATTTTATGAATTGGATCAAGTTATGCGACAGGCAAACCAAGAGTTTTCTTCAATATTGACAACAATTGGGAATGGTCAACAACTCGACGATCGCGCATTAATTCTATTGGAATCGCGATTTGTAACAACTCAAGAAGCCGAAGTACAATGTCCACATGGAATCAGATTATTTAATACAAACGAGGCTGTAACAAGGTATAATAACCGAATTTTAAGTGCTGCCAAAAATAAAACTACTTCAATTGCTAAAGACATATTTGTTGGTTGTACTTCAGCAGAACAAACAGTTATTGTACGTCAAAAATTATATAAAATGTCGCTCATTGATACGGGAGGATTGCCTTATGAAACCGTATTTGTGCCGAATGTGTTTTATATGATTACAACAAACATAGATGTGTCAGATGGCTTGGCAAATGGAGCTGTTGGAAAATTAGTTCATCTTGAATTTAATGATGAAGGAGATGTGAATGTTGTATGGCTTGATTTCCCAAACTCACCAAAAATTGGTCAAAAAATAAAGAAAAAAGTTGCTGGAAATGTAGCTTTTCATCAAATTAGTACAACTGCTGTACCGATAGCAAGAAGATCTGCAACTATTCCACTTAATAACAACAAAACGATAAATGTTAAGCGATCGCATCTACCTTTAGTTTGCGCTTGTGCAACTACGATTCATAAATCTCAGGAAAGTACATACCCAGAAATTGTTTATGAATATGATAAAAGACATCAACTATCATTAGTGTATGTTGCATTGACGCGGGTGACTAGTCTTCAAGGTTTGTACATTACAACAGCAAAGGACAATGATAAAACTTTCTATCATGGCCGAAGAGCATCCACAGCTATAAATAGTCTTCAGGAAGAGTTCCGTAGACTCTCGCTTAATCGCTTACAAACTATCACCAATGATCTGTTAGATTGTATTATTAATCAAAAGAGAGGGTTGACAATATATACTTTTAACTGTCAAAGTCTTCGTGCTCATTCCATTCATCTCATTGATCCAATTATGAAAAAATCGAATGTTTTAATTTTAAATGAAACCTGGTTAGCCAATGAAGAGTTGATTAGTATACCAAATTTCAATTGCATAATACAATATAAGCGATCGAACGTTCGAGCTGGAGGAGTTGCCATTTATCAGAATATGCACGACACTACCAATATCATTACTCCAAACATTGATATGACTGTGAGACAGGCGGAATTGGAAAGTACAGCAGTGACATCAGTTGGTGAGTTTTGTGTAGCTGAATGCAAAATGAAAGATGGTAACAAAATTGTTTTGATGGTAATTTACATTTCTCCAAATCAAAAAATGAACGACATCATTCATTTCCTGAAAAGAATATTATTGCCATATACAACAGCTGGAGGAAAATATTTTGGTAGAGGAGAAGACAAGTTACCGGTAATTTTAAGTGGAGACTTCAACGTCAATTTTTCCCGTGAAGATGCTTGTCCACTTATTGATTTCCTCCAAAATGATTTGAATCTAGCCATGAATAATAATCCTCTGATTTCGACAACACGACATGGCACTACCATAGATGCTGTATTTACACGATATCTCGACGCTGTTAATACAAAACTTTTCATATCATAAGCCACTGATAACTGAAGTTCCGATTCAATCATTACCGGAAGATGCTATGGCAGTAAACATAATTTAAAAATAACTCTCGCATAATGAGAGAATTTATGTTACACTTAATGTAAGAAAATATATTTATTTATTTAATTTTTCAAATTTATACTGAGTTTTATTGACTGTGTTGACTATCCTTCTCCAGTCCTTTTATTATTTTATTGTAATTATTTGCATCCAATTAAAAATTGTTTTTTCAAAGAAGTATAACTTCTGACGCGCGTACATAAGTACACGCACCCATTTTTTATATAGTTTCTATGTTGAGAGATAAATATATTGTGAACACTATCAAGAATTGTTGACCTAATAATTAAACCTTGCGAGGGGGCTTCGTTTATAATGCTGGACGAGCCGAAGCATCGACGTCAAACTTTTCATGTGCTGACCGTCTAAAACAATAAATTGATTTGGAAAGTGAGTTAGCAACTCATCCAGGAAGATTTTCACGTCGCAAAGTTTAAGGAGCACACGCCCTGGGGGGATGATTTACAGCCTTATTCGAACCGGAGCGATTGTTATTCCAGTTGACTGGGTAATGGAAATATTGTTGTGGTAGACATCTTCATCCCCTACGAACGAACCTATTTTAAATTGCCTTCGGGGTGTGTGTGGATTAAGTTTGTTACAATTTGCCAAAGTGTACAGTTATTGATAACTTTGAAATCATGTTTTCTTTTTAAAACCGTATTATCCCGAATATAACAGTGTTTTTTTCTTCAGTATTCTTTTGTTAAAACCATTAACATTATATTCAGGGTCTATATGACCCCTTAAAAGCAGAAAAGGAGTAAAATAAATAAAATACTCAATTCAAAACTTTCGATGGATTTGGCGGTAGCTTTGTGGAAGTTCATTCTAATATAAAATTACTTTGATTATTCCACATATTGTGGTACTTATTGTGACACGTGTCTCGCTTCTTTCAGATGCATCTTCAGATTTCTTGTGGCGATGGTTGCTTCAGTGATAAAGCAAGAATGACTCTAATATTCTAAAATGATTAATTACAATTATGGAATTTGGGAATTTTCCTTTTTACTGGAAGTACCACTGCTAAATTTATTTCGAATGGGTTGAACCCTTCCTGATTTATTGCATCTTATCAGTTAATAGTTTTTTAATATAACTGTCATTAGGAGTATGATAATTGATTGCTAAGTTTGTATCCTCCCCTCTTTGCTTCCCGTAAAAAGGAAAAATCATAAAATCTGTTTTTGGAATTTATCATTTTAGAATATGTATAAGAATCAACTTGCTTTATTACTTAATCAAACTTTGCGATAGTCTGAAGATGCCTATGAGAGAGGCAAAACACGTGTCCTAATTAGTAACACAATACGTGGATTAATCAAAGTTATTTTAAATAGTATATTCCATCAAGACCTATTTTCGAACATCAATGATATCAATTTGGGTTGTCAACTTTGTTTTACGGTAAGCTTTCGTCTCTTTTATGCGTTAATTTTAAAATAAAAACATAGGTAAATTATGAATATTTCGCAATAAGTATGAAATCGAGTTTTTTTTTAATATACAGGATAAAAATGCAAGCACAAACTACAAAAATAATAATATTATACAGATAGAGACAGTCACATAAATTTATTACTTGTTTACATATAAAGAATAATTGTATTATAGGCTAATATTAAAAAACAAATTCTTCTTTCAGAACTCATACAATAATCAGTAATATTCTTCAGATTTAATCATTTTGATTCCACATTTTATAAAGTATAAGCCAGTGTCACGACTGCAAAATCAGCGCCCCAATTAATAGGCTTCTTCAAGCGGTGACCAGCGGAAGCTTGTCCAATATAAAAATGGTTAAAAACTAAATTCAAATTTCGCGGGAAAAAAAACGCTTACCCGCTCGGCTGTCAAGCGGTGAGGTATGCAACGTCCGCCAAGGGGAGGGGACAGGGTCGAGCTGGTGAAAGTTTTTTTCGAGGGATGCGAAGCTCGTGGCGGGCGCGTCCTGGCTCTCTTATCTTTTGGTCCTTGAAGACGTAGGGTGTTTTGTGATAGTGTGCCTCGAGATGGTGCCTGCGGTATGTTACCGCCGGCCATAGCGAGAAGGGGCAGTAAGTAACCTCAGTGTTAAAAATGGCGTCCATTTTTCTAGCAGTCCGCTTTAGGGACTGTATTAAACCTACGGCAGAGTTCCCTTAAGGAAACTGTTTGGTTAAAGACCCCTCGCAATAATTGCGGATGGCCGGCGGGAACTAGGCGGCGCCGCATCGTCTCGATGGTACGTAAGTAGGCTTTCAATTGTTTCTTTTTCTTTTGTAAATGCTATTGTTTTATCAATCTGGGCATCTAATTGTTATTATCTGTGTACGCTGTGTCGGGTGTAACAGTTAGTATCCTTAGATGTCCTTTTGTGTGCTTTTTTTTTTATTATGATAACCGGGCGGATCCATAAGACCCCACCCTCTTAACTTTGTATGTAGAAAAGTACTTCCGCAGGGAATGTCGAGCCGACGTAGCATCAGAGAGCATAAGGACCTCGTGTCAGGGGTTTATCGGGGCCGAACCCCTCAGGGTTATAGACCTCCGGTATAAGTCCATGGAGTTGACTGGACGTCAACGTGGTGAACACGTGGAGTTCCGCCATGGCGTCCGAGGAAGCTAGGCTCAAGGGTTGAAGTCGCCGATGAACTTAACCTGGAATTTATCGTATAACGTAACCTCATTACCGCGTGCGTCATTCGGAGACGCGAGAGCTCGACGTCTCAACGGAAGGTGCTAATCTTTTAATATTGTGTTTTCATGTGTGTTTTGTTATAAATAAATTTACGGCTGTCGGAATTATTTCGACAGCAAACTAAAGAACAAATGGACTTTTTATCTGAATTTGTGAGCCCTTTAATTTCCGGCGACGAAGGTTTTTTTTAGATCGCGTTAAGCGATGAGCGCCTAACGCAGCCTGCATTTTCTTATGGGGCTAGTTTTCCTTGGAGGAAAACTGCGAAGGGGCTTTCCGAGTGGTGGAAAGCCAGTAAAATCTTTGCGCGGAAACTGCGGTCATCTCAATTGGCGCCCAACGTGGGGCTTGGTTTTTTGATAAAAACCACGTACCTACCCTGAGATTAAATAGTAATATAGTAAGATAAAAAGTGCATTTGTTCGCTTAACATTCGATACTAAGACTAGTAATCGAACGTGAAGCTGGCGCCCAACTATAATTAAGTAAGGATATTGTGTTAGATTATAAAGTATAAGCGAATTATGTAATGTATAAGGGTGTCAAGTAATATTCACTGTAAAAATACGTATTCGGAGAGATAAAGAAATCTTAGTTGGAAGTTAATTATAATACGTAAAAAGAGAGAAAAAGTTATATCAAAAATGCCTCGGGAGGCGATAATAATATATCAACGTATTAAGAAGTGTTTTGTTGAATAGAAATTATAAAATAAGTCAGTTCAAACATTTCAAATTTTTAAAACGCTGTAATAATCTTGTATCGAATGATAATTTTAAAGTAAATTAAATTCGAACCAAAATAATAACTGTAGAATTCAAATGTCCGAGAGATATTTTCAAACGCCTAACTAAGTCAAGAAATATTATTTCGTAACCTTAAATATTAAATGATTTTAAAAATGCTGGGAATGTCACTAGGTTTGATCACTTAAGACAGAAAAAGGGAAAGTTGTTAACGTTAAACAAAAAAAGATCGCAAACTAGCGGAATTCTTAGAAATTGGCCGCCAGGCATGAAGGTCTTGATACCTGAAACGGGAAGGGCGGAAGCCGTCGGTTGAAGCTACGAAAAATTTCGGTACAACAGCATCAACCAGGGGAGTAATCAGGGAAACCGTTGCCCAGAAAAAAATAAAATAGATTACGAAATATTGATTTGAATATTTGAATTAATCCTGAAATTCAGTAAATAATTTAACCATCCTCGATGCACAGAACAATTCATGCAAGATAACAAAAATTCAGTGAATTAGTTAGATTGTGAATAAAAAGAATTTTGCTATAACTTTGATTCGAAAATTTGAATTTAATTTTTGAAAGGCGGTAAACAATTATTTACGAACCAAATATTAAGCCTTGATATATGCCCCGAATGGGACGGTGAGATATCACCGAAAGGTGTTAACAACTTCTACCGTGGGCAATAATAATACTTAATACTGGAAATAGTCTCTAAAGTAAAGTCAATCCGCGAAAATAAGAATTAACTTAAACAGGTCGGCACCTTTATACAAACTTATATATTGCTTTAGAATAAGGATGGCGTTAAGAAACTATGTAATTAGTTCATAAGAAATCGTTGTTGAAAGTGAGCTGAGTAGGTTAATGGTGTGTGAGAAATAGTGAGGTAAAATATGTGTTAATGACGCGATCGTGTGAAAGATCGGCGTCAAGAGTGTCGACTCCTTCGAGATGAACAGCTATGAGAGGCGACGAGTCAAGGTGCGACCCTCAGAAGCACGTTCATAGGCCAGGATAAGTGGAATCCTTGGGGCCAAAGGAAAGACGCTTGGGGATCCGGAGGCGGTACCTGCCGGATGCCAGCAAGCGGAGGTTTGGTGGGTGAGAGCTGGTAGTAGCTTCCCACAGCGAAGGAGCCTGACGATCGCAGATGAAGAGTACGCGCCCACTAGAACTGGGCTCTCGGGACCTGAACGGAGACACTCTCTACCCTTGGCGCTGACGCGAGGAGTTCGGGAGAGGAACAAGGCCTCGTCGCCAGAAAAGGATCGAGGTGCGGGCCTGGTAAAAACAGCGCCGTTGGCCTCGGTCTCCAGGACGTCGACGGGAGGGTTCTGGCAGTAGCAGTGACGACTGCACTATTCCGGAAAACTTCCCCTATACGGCCGCGCCGAAGAACAAAAGGGTATGAGAAAACTGTCTCCGCGAAGATATCGAGAGGGCCGGTTACGTGAGCTGCTTGTGTGTATAAGGGAGTGCGTAAATGTGAAATCATGTGAAAAAAAAAGGGGGAACTTTAGTTAATGAAATTTGACGATTTGTTTTGTTGTTCTAGTGTCTCTCTTTTCTTTTCCTTTTGTAATAGTACTAGGTCTTATATAATGTGGTCTGGTTAAGTTGTAGGATTCTTAGTTTCTGGGGAATGATAGGGCCACCTGAGCCGCCGTGCGCTCTTTCCCGTTCTAAATGTGGTTAAGGTTTTTTCTTTTTTTTGCTTTTTCTTAATGTGCTCCCTTTTTTGGGGGTTCTCTTCTCGTCTTCCGCGCCAGTGTCGCCACTTGAAGTGCCAAATTGCGGCGAAGGAAGAGGGGTGGTTTGTCACGACTGCAAAATCAGCGCCCCAATTAATAGGCTTCTTCAAGCGGTGACCAGCGGAAGCTTGTCCAATATAAAAATGGTTAAAAACTAAATTCAAATTTCGCGGGAAAAAAAACGCTTACCCGCTCGGCTGTCAAGCGGTGAGGTATGCAACGTCCGCCAAGGGGAGGGGACAGGGTCGAGCGGGTGAAAGTTTTTTTCGAGGGATGCGAAGCTCGTGGCGGGCGCGTCCTGGCTCTCTTATCTTTTGGTCCTTGAAGACGTAGGGTGTTTTGTGATAGTGTGCCTCGAGATGGTGCCTGCGGTATGTTACCGCCGGCCATAGCGAGAAGGGGCAGTAAGTAACCTCAGTGTTAAAAATGGCGTCCATTTTTCTAGCAGTCCGCTTTAGGGACTGTATTAAACCTACGGCAGAGTTCCCTTAAGGAAACTGTTTGGTTAAAGACCCCTCGCAATAATTGCGGATGGCCGGCGGGAACTAGGCGGCGCCGCATCGTCTCGATGGTACGTAAGTAGGCTTTCAATTGTTTCTTTTTCTTTTGTAAATGCTATTGTTTTATCAATCTGGGCATCTAATTGTTATTATCTGTGTACGCTGTGTCGGGTGTAACAGTTAGTATCCTTAGATGTCCTTTTTGTGTGCTTTTTTTTTATTATGATAACCGGGTGGATCCATAAGACCCCACCCTCTTAACTTTGTATGTAGAAAAGTACTTCCGCAGGGAATGTCGAGCCGACGTAGCATCAGAGAGCATAAGGACCTCGTGTCAGGGGTTTATCGGGGCCGAACCCCCTCAGGGTTATAGACCTCCGGTATAAGTCCATGGAGTTGACTGGACGTCAACGTGGTGAACACGTGGAGTTCCGCCATGGCGTCCGAGGAAGCTAGGCTCCAAGGGTTGAAGTCGCCGATGAACTTAACCTGGAATTTATCGTATAACGTAACCTCATTACCGCGTGCGTCATTCGGAGACGCGAGAGCTCGACGTCTCAACGGAAGGTGCTAATCTTTTAATATTGTGTTTTCATGTGTGTTTTGTTATAAATAAATTTACGGCTGTCGGAATTATTTCGACAGCAAACTAAAGAACAAATGGACTTTTTATCTGAATTTGTGAGCCCTTTAATTTCCGGCGACGAAGGTTTTTTTTTAGATCGCGTTAAGCGATGAGCGCCTAACGCAGCCTGCATTTTCTTATGGGGCTAGTTTTCCTTGGAGGAAAACTGCGAAGGGGCTTTCCGAGTGGTGGAAAGCCAGTAAAATCTTTGCGCGGAAACTGCGGTCATCTCACCAGTATATATAATTTTTTGAGCTTATCTCGAGAGGATTGGGAATCCGTCCCGTGACCATATATCCATAATTTACCCAAACTGTATTTGCAGTACCTGTCATCAAAATAAAATAAAATTAATGTTAATCAAAATTAAAATAGCTTCGGATATAGAAAAAATATTTATTTAAGTTTAAAATTGCATTTACATTAAATATTTTTGAATTCGGTTTATTTCTGATTTACCGAGATCGGAATGATTCTTTCTCGTTAGATTTATCGCAAAGCGATTGCTTATCATTGAGTCCTCGCCAAACCCTAACCGGGTCTATAAATTAGAATCGCAGTGACTCGGGAGCATCTCTTTCAATTATTTAAATTCCACCACTTTATTCAATTATAATTCGACCCATAAAAAACGTTTCCACTTTGAGTTTCGTTTGATATTCATTTGTTCGTTCCATTATGTCTCAGTTTCTGAATAAATTACTACAAGATTTATTTTTTCTTCGACTGCCTCAGAGCGAATTCGAATAAGATGTTTTATTTGAGTCAGAAGATTTCAGATTAAACTTATTTTAAAGTTTTTTTTAGAGAGATATCTACTTTTCTTTTACAATTGGATTCGTCGTTTTAAAAAAACAATTCTCATTTTAAAATCTCTTTAGAAGCCTTCAATATAAAATTTTCCGACTAACTAAATACTTTTTAAAATGTTTTAACATTTCCGTCCCGGTGGGTATTACAGTGTACCACCACTGCCACTTTATCTTAAATATCCATCTCAATATTAGTTAGTGTTTTTACACCTTTTGCAGTATGATTTTTATCAACAAGTTTCGTCACAATTAAATAAAAAAGATAATAAGTCGGATTATTACTGGCCAAAACCATTTATATTGTTGCTACCAATTGCCAGAATTCAAACTTCACTGTCCATGCGTGATTAGATAACGTTATCTTATCTCAAAGGCGCCTTGGTCAAACGTACGTTTCAAATCAAATGGATGATTTTTAAATTAAAAGACGTTTTTTTTTTAAGGTGTTCACTGTCAATACTTGGTGGAAAAGCATTATAATAAAAATAATAACACATTTTTAGTACTTTTTCCACATGAGATTTATTTCATTAGGACCGGTTTCGCTCATGGCGAGCATTATCAACTGATAAGGATATATCTATATATAAAAATAAATCTACATGGTTGACAGACATGTAGATTTATTTATTTTTATTAAATTAACTTAATTTTGGGCTTTCACTTTGTTAATGTTAATTCATACTTAATTGATTTTTGATGTGTTAGTTTTGAATTGCTAAGAGGCCATTTTATTTTTAGTCTATTTTTCTTGTAATTTGCTTTAATTTATGTGCTTAGTTGTTTTACCAATTGTTTGTCATACCTTGTTTTCATCCTTAACTTTTGCATAAATACCACTGTTTTATTGTATTCCTTATCAGTTGATAATGCTCGCCATGAGCGAAACCGGTCCTGATGAAATAAATCTCATGTGGAAAAAATACTAAAAATGTGTTATTATTTTTATTAAAAGACGTATTGCATTAGTAACGCCAGTCTTTTTTGAACATCAATACGATCTGTTTGTTCATGCACGACTTAAAATTTGAATAATTATAGGAAAATTATCAATTTATATATTTGTTTTTTTAGAACGATGTATAAAAATACACTAAAGCATAATATAACATTTTTTTAATGCAATCTATGCCAATAAACTTATAACACTGGGGTATTTTTTGTCCCCCTCTTCGGATCACACGTTATTTCTCAGGGACCGTCTTTCGAGGGTTAAAGACTTTTTAATCATAAATTAAATACTTAATTTTTCTTCCATTGTTTCTGTATAACTTCAATATTCAATTATATATATGCCAGTAGGTATTAAGAACGTCTATATTCTTTGAAAAAATAGCGACATATTTGGTAATACAAAGAAGCTTTCTTTAAATATCAATATTATCAATATTACATTGATTGTAATACAAAATATGTCAACTGAAAGTATCAGAATTTGATTCTTAGAGATGTCGCTATGTGGATAAAATGTTTGACTTAAAAAATTGTCGACCTTGTACAGTATTAGTGGGTGTAAAGTGGAACGTCCGCCCGGGTTCGATTCCGATTTTTTGTCGATAAATCTGTTCAAAGCCATGGGTGTTTGTATTCTTGAAAATCCCTTCCCAACTTGCGATCCCAAAGAGCGACGCATAGTGACAGCGATTAGCTAATCACTAGTCCTGTCCTAGTCATTGTATCCTTTCCATCTTCAAAAAAGAGATGTTGAGCAAACTGAGTAACAAGCAGTTCTCGTAGAAAATTATATGTTGAGATTAACTCCGTGAGGAGTCCATATGCTCCAAGTTGGGAGCGGACATGGCTCATGGAATCGTAGACCGTATTTATACGTTTCTGGCAAACAACTGGTTAAAACGGATTGGCTGTCGAATGTTGCTTAAAATTATCTTGAAATGATATTTAAAAAAGCGAAATAAAGTCGAGACAAAAAGGTTTTCTTTTCCTCGTATTTAAAAAAAAACATTCACAATACATTTTCACGTTAAGTTCAAGTACACCAAACCACTTTTTCTTTATTCATGCATAGGCATGCACGGCGGAGTTATTTGCCTGAAACTATTGTATCATACAAAAATAAACTTTTGCACGTAAAAAGTCATTCTAACAATTTGCGTAATTTCCTATGCGATTAAGCTGCTTGGCAAAAGCTCAGTCGACGCAAAAATCTGCCTCGGACGCTTCCTAATGAACAAAAGCTCATTTAACAAGTTTCAATTGAGCGCTAAAAGAGCTTTGATACTAACCAAGCTCAGGATGTGCAACAAAATAACAGCCACACCATATCTAACAGAGCTTTGCACACTGGTATTTTTCACTATGTAGGTAACACTTTTTATTTCGACTGAAATTTGACAAAAGTTTTTAGTTTTCGAATACAGTCAACCCTGCTATAGTGGAAATTTCTATAGAACGTTTTTCTATAGCGTATGCGGTGGTTTTTCCTACAAGGCACGTGTCGCTTGGTTACAAACTAAACACTTACAATTTCATTTCAAATATAAAAATTGGAAAAACGTTTGACTTGTTTCAAATCACAAAATACAATTGAAAAAACCAAACCCCAAATTTTTTATGGGTGTCTAAGTTTATATAGCGTTTATTGGTTATAGCCCACTCCCTATCCCCCCATTTTATCAGGGCTGACTGTATTAACCATTTTTTTGAGTTATATTTTTTAATTGATTTATTGGAATTTATTTGGTAGAATTCTATTATAACATGCTGATAGTTCTGACGTTGGCCTTAGCCGAAATAGCTATCAACCATATATGTAATATAATTTCTGTAGGACAAAAATATATTGCTATTTTTTCACCAGACTGTGGATTTGGAGTCGGAGTCATGGAGTCGAGGTTTTTGGCTGGACTCGTAGTCGTCGCGGGGCTTTGGCCCGAGTCGGAAATTTTGAAAAGCTTAAGCTTTTTATTTTTGCAAATTATATGTAAAACTAGTATTGCTACCCGGCTTCGCTCGGACTAAGCGACCAATAATTATTTAATGTTATATCATTCCCAAAGAATAAAAGACCCACAGACATACATACATACATAAGCCGTTTCGGTTTTATATATGTATGTAAAATTTAGCTTTTGTCCGGATTGGATGGATGATATTTAATCGAATACATATTAATAATAAATGGTTTTAAAATACCGTTATTTACCTTAATTACCTTTTTTTTATGTAAATCGTAGTCGTCCTTTTGGTCAATGTTGGAGTCGGATTCGGAGTCTTATTTTTTCAACGACTCCATAGCCATGATTCGGACGTGTTATATATTTTTCAAAAAATATTTTTTACGAAAACTGCTTGCTACTCAGTAGCTTATCCTTTCTTTAGCCCAATGAGAGTAGAGTAGGCTTGAAAGGATAAGGCTAGGACAGACTTTCGCTACGCTCCGCTAAAAAGATCAGATGGGCGGGAAGAATTTCTTAAAAAAATGCTGCCCATACTGGGACTCGAACCCACGACGAAATGTCATGGAAGCCAACTACATTAACCACTGCACCACGGATTCGTTGAAGCTACTTTCAGTAAATACTTTTTTGAAGGTTGGTTGGCTTTGAAAGACGTTTTTTCGGTATTTTAATTGAACTATCGATTTTTTTGTAAAACATCGAAAACCTAATAAAACCGGTTTTTGAACAATGTTGACATTCTAAAACGGTTTTTTTCAAAAGTCGGTTTTTATAAGCCTTATCGACACCAAATTGTCTGCATTCATTTGGATAAAACACACTACGATTTATGATGTATTAGTTTGCATTGCTAAGAGGTTTCAACCTTTTATTTATAGTCTATTTTTCTCGTAATTTGCTTCATTTATTTGCTTAGTTGTTCTACCAATTGTTTGGCATACCTTACTTAACTTTTGTAAAAATATCACTGTTGTATTGTATATCTTATCAGTTTACAATGCTCGCCATGAGCGAAACCGGTCCTTATCAAATAAATTTTCTGTGGAATAAGTACTAAAAATGTATTATTATTTTTATTAAAACACACTACATTGGGATAAAACAAAATTGCATATGCAGTTTTAATTTGTAGTCATAAGTAAATAGTTAAATAAAAATGCATTTCTTTTTATTGCAATTCATTATATTTACAATTTCGTTTGAGATTTACACAATGATTTATATAGTGAAGAGAAGTATATTACAGGTGTGAGGAGATTATTATCGATAAGGTAATTGTTGAAATACTTAGAAACAGTTGAAACGGATACAGCTAAACTGTATTTATTATAAACATGCAATTTTTATGTAATAAGTTAGTATTTGGTAAGTTTTATTAAAAAAATATATTGAAACTTTATAATGTAGAAATAAAATGTTGTAAAGGTGAAAATGGAGAATTGTTTGTGAGTGCTTTTTTTGTGTTAATCCACGACACATAATGTAATATAAGATTTTAAAATCATGTATGTTAAAACAAAAATTAGTAATTTATGTTTTTCACAATTTTTGTATTTTTAACAGATTTATGTCAATCATAAAATTATACCAGCTCAAAATGATCATGATTATTACTATCATAACACATTGTTTTCGGGCCTTTTTAATAACGCGTAAATTTTTTCACACCGTAAACAATAGGTTAACATTAATAAATGTGCTTTATTTACATAGATCTTATATATAATCATTTTCCATTAAAAATCTGATGAAAAAACACAAAATAACGGCTTCATAAATCTAAAACATTTCGATGGGAGTTTTTGTTGAATCGTAATTATTGTTGCACGAAGTATAATACTAAGAAGGATTTAGTAATATGATTCAATTTCAAAAATTCCCTTTTTTAAAACAGTACATCGATATTCCTACTTGAAACCTACTTTTTATATTATGTTATATGAGTATTGTGAAGAATGGTATTACCTATATTTAAATACATACTTTAAAATCAGATTAATTATTAATTTTCACAGTTTATTTTTTGTATAAAATCGTCATGTTTTATTTAATATTTTTAAAACTTGTATTCATTCAAATTTCGCTAATTTACATTTTAATAACCTTTTAACTTAGTGACCAACTTATATTTTTTTATATATACGATACAAACTGTTTACTACGCGTCAGTTCAAGTACATCCGTGCACTTGGAATGCCTGAAGATGCCGAAAGGCGAAACCCGGGTCGTTAGCGACAAAACTCATGGAAAAGTACAAAATTCAAAAAATTCTAGTTTGATATTAAATTGTAATGTAAATCATTACTTTGTAAACCCAATAAACTTTTTTGAAACATCACTACAAATCAAATTGCATTTTTCAATTTGACTCTATGACAATTACTCTTGAGTCAGTTCAAGTACATCCATGCACTTGAAATGCCTGAAGATGCCGAAAGGCGAAACCCGGGTTTTAAGTGACAAAACTCATGGAAAAGTACAAAATTCAAATTTAATTACTCTTAAGCTTTATTTAAAAATTTAAATAATAATGAAAATTATTTCCTGTCTTTACTGTAAACCCATAGACAGATAATGGAGCTTTTACAGTTAATCAGTCACTAAATCTTCATTTTAGAAAAGATGTAACAGGGATGTAAAGAGAGGTGGATTAACGCGTGAGATTTTCGAGTCATGATTTTTTTCTATTAGTTAATAAATTCTTTTTTTTCTAATCTCAATTTGCCTGAAAAATGATGTCCAGTGACTGGTTAACGGACTCTTCTTGTTTCATTGAAAAATAAATATTGATCGACCATTATTACTTGGCCACTGGTAGAAGTTGGAACTAAAATAACCAATCTATATCTTGTAGCTGTAAAACCTAAACATGAGAGAACTGTAGACTTTTGTTGGCAATTATGTGGAAACTATCCGAAAAATCTTTGAAGGCAGCTGATCTCAAAAAATAATTGATACTTGAGTCCTTGCTTGGAAGAATGTTGTACACAAAAATAAGCCTGTTTTTATAAATGTGGAGAAAACTAAACCAGTCGTGTTTTTTTAAAATTTCATATTTTAAATACCATAGTATCATGCCATATTATTTACTTTAAACGATGCACAATAACAAAGCCAAGATTGTTCGATTGAGAATACTCGTCCATTTTCCAAGTAATCGATACTCGAGTATTTTTCAAAATTCTCGAGTAATACTCGTTATTTATAAATGAAGATTTATTTCCAAAATTTATTTACTTATTTAAATATTTATAATGTTCAACCGTTGTTGTTACGTCCACAGTAGCAGATATCGTTTTTCTACTGCAGGAATTATAAAAATAAAAATTTGAGACGTTTAATTCGCTATTATTTAAAAAAAAAGGTGGTAAAAATTGAAATATTTTAATGAAATTCAATAACCTTATTTATTTTTTTACCACCTTTTTATATACACAAATTTTAACTAATAATAAATATTTTGGTACATCTGAAACAACTCAAGAATACTCGAGTACTCGTGTATTTAAAAAATTTACAAGTAGTTAAGATGTCGAATGAGTCTCTAGATACAACATTCTTGCGGGCAAGGGTTCAATTCCAAAATTAGTTTGACAACATTACTATCGTTCTCTTTAAACGGCCAACTTATAATGGGCGATCGATAATTGTTAACTGGAAATAAAAATTGTTGAATGACTTATAATTATAAAATAAAAACTAGCATATTTTTATTATATTTCCGATAGATTAAGCTCAGACACTCACTTCAAATCACGTTTAGTTTTAAAATCCAAACTCACTTTCCATTATAATTAATTATCATTCACCACAACACCCTTTGCGTGGACTGTATATCATCCTGGTTCTAAAACTTTTGTGATGTGTAGCCCACTCACGCGATAAACCCAAAATGAATGCAGCAACAGGAAGCAGACCTGCAGCAGGATGCAGGATGCAGTCCTGGCCGCTTCGCCGTGCATAGCTGCAGGATGTTCGCCTAAGTGCAAATAATAATAATAAATTATTAGAATATTAACATTATCGTATTTCGAGTTTAGATAAATTTAGAACGTATTAAAACTTCATCAGCTGAAAACAGAAAAAGCCTAAAATTTGAGAAGAACCATTCAAATTAAAACACCTGCAAAATACTGGCAATCCAATGTGCTGTTACAAAAAGAATAATATGTTTTGTCATAAGGTAACAACCGATTATAATTTTAAATATTAAGATGTTATCACTTTTTAAGAATTTACTGTCAAAAACTTAATATTAAAAAAAATACACATTTATTGTACTTCTTCCAAATTAGATGTATTAAAATCTGTTACGGTTTCGCTCATGTTAGTGCTTAGTGCCATATATTTAGTTTCTGTAGTAGCAGTAAAAAAACATTCATGAAAATCAAGCATTTTATTTTAAACTAGCCGGTACCGCCGGCAAGCGTTGCAATGCCACTCAAAGAAAGAAAGTGTCTGTGCTTATTGAAGTGCTTTCAGATGCACAATATTTTAGATACAAGTTGATTTTTCCCACCACCACCCGTTGTGTATTTGCAGCCAATGTTTCATGGCCGCCTTTCACAACGCTATCGACTAAGAGAAAGGAATTTACCCCTCACATAATATTTTAGATAAATAATTTCGATTTAATTTCACTAACATTTGATGACATTTTTTGTTTGTCTTTTGTCGATTGTTTACACGCGCCACCTACTGTAAGTTAATTTTACAATACCAACAACATTCACGAAAGTGCAAGCAAAAAGTTTTTCAAAGTTTCATTGCGATCGGATGAACGGTATAGCAGCGCATAGAGTTTGAACAAACAATCAAATATAGATTTTATATAATTATTAATTTATTAATAAAATAATAAAACACATTATATAAAATCATTGTTAGTGCATTCAGCTGATGGCCTTTACATTATAGATGTTAACATGTGGATACTGAATTAAAAGTTATTAGTGTCTAATTTATTTTAATTATAGTAATTGACTAATAAAACCTTGAAAGTTAATAAACAATTTTTTTTATATGATACATTCAAAAAAAGAAAATGAAGTTTTCGTATATCAGTTCACTCACCATTAAGAATATGGACCCTGACTTGAGCTGGTGGAGCATTGGAAGGCGCGCAAGTGTAGGCACCAGAATCTGCAGGGCGCGCCCTTTGCACGAGGAGTCTGCTGGAGCTTGCCAAGCCTTTCTCAGTCACCAGGCTGATACCACCACGAGCTGAATCGAAGTTTATAATCTAAACAACAACAAAAAAGTATTTTTAGTTAGATCTCTTTTGTGGAGCTTCAATATCTAAGGTGCGTCAGCATCAAAATTCTTCTCGTGTTCTTCGTCTCTAAGTTAAGTTTTTTTGATATTCATGTTGGATTCCCTTCCCATCGCAGCTGACATAGCTGGCGCAACCGCTGAAGTAGTCTGCAATCCTAAGTGAAGCCAGTGTAAGAGGCTAGTTCACTTTTTTTATATATGGAGGGTCATCGAGGAGAATGGCTCTCGGTATAAAACTATGCCTTCTCGTCCTAATTATGTAAGCAGCAGATCGTTGGGTTACAGTGATAGAGGTTTCACAAACGAACTCGTGAATAGTGGGTTTACTTAATGTGTAAAAACGAATTACGCACGTACCATGGAGCATCAGATAAATTATAATTGAAGATTTTTACTTAAATTTGGATTGGCAAAAAAGGTAGAATTTTTCTAATTTGAATCGTTTGAATATTGTACTTTTTCATGATTTTTGTCGCATTTAAAGTGTATGAATGAACTTGAACTGAGTCATTTTAATTTCATTTTCAGTTCATTTGTAAAACTGAAATTCAAAACCCTACTTGTTAGCGACAGGGAAGAAGCACGACAATACTAAAATTGTATCGCATCTGTGAAAAAAGTTGTATTCTTCATTTCTTTTTTTATACATGTCCACTCCCAGCTTGGAGCATATGGACTCCTCACAGAGTTTATCTCAACACATATTTTTCTACGAGAACTGTTTGTTACTCAGTTGCTCAACCACTCTTTTTCGAAGATAGTAGGGGATGGAAAGGATACGAGGACTCAGACAGGACTGGTGGTTATCTAATCGCTCTTTGGGATAGGTAACGTAGGAAGGGATTTTCAACAACACAAAAACCCATTCCTTTGAAAAAAGATTTATCGACAGAAAAAATCCGCTCGTACCAGGAATCCAACTCGGGCGGCCCGGCACACAAGCCAACAACGATGACCCCTGCACCACGGACCGGACAAATGTATTCTTCTACGATCATAAAAAACTCATCCACAAAAATGCTACATTTTAAAAAAAAATATATGAATATATAGTTTTCGGCAACTCGAAAATCACATCCAGTCAAATCTAAAAAGCTCCCAAAAGCAGTTTTCTGCTTTTTGGCTTGCCGTCGTTCAAATATGAAATTGTTATGAATAATATTTAGAAAAAAAAACGTGAAGAATTTTGTCACTTATCCATCATATATGTAACATATAAAACATCGTCTGTAACTTTTTGGAGCTTTCTTTTTTATATTGAGTAAAGTATATTTTGAAGACTCTTATCCATTTTTCACCCCAACTTGTCACAAATTCATCCGAAAACCTTTCCGCCGATCGCAAATTGAGGCGAAGGTAAAAGTGTATGTAAATAAAGTACTCGTCGAAAAGATCTTGGCATGGTGATGACACTTCGTATATAGAAATTTGCTAGGAACTTGTAAAGCGATGAGATGAAGAGAATTATAAATATCATGTCATAAAGGGTAAAAAACGACAAATTGATATTTTTCACTTTCGAACAAAATTTAATGATTGATTGAATTGGGATTTACTTGGTGTACTCGAGAAATTTGTAAAAAATCCATATCAATTTTAGGGTGGGAGGGGGGTTGTTTGGCGGGGTGAGGTTTGGGGGGCGTATGGGAGGGTATGCCAGAAACATTCGAAGGAGTAAACTCGAAAAATTCGTAAAGTTTAAAAAAAAATTGAGTGTTAGAGGTTGGGGGGTGGTTGGGGGGAAGGGTTGGTAAGCCAGAAACTATTGCGGGAGTGTATTCAATAATTTTGTAAAGTTTCACATCGATCGGTCGAGCGGTTTAGTAGTCCATAGCGGAAATACAGACAGACAAACATTCATTTTTATATATATAGATGATGATTTAAAAATAAATCGGTTTTTGCCGTAACTTTTTTGAAGCTCGTTTTGAATACGAAATGTTATTATTATCAATTAAATCAAGTCAGACTGTGTCTTTAATAGGTCACGTAGAAATCAAAGTACACAATTGAATAATATTAAGCCTTTAGTGTTTCTATGCGGCTACTAGGATTGTGATTTTAGTCCTGCTAAAATGGCTTTTAAAATTCGATCACTTAAGAATTCCTTAAATGTTTGAATGTCATTGGAACAATTTGAACAGGACGTCGCTGACTTAAAGTAAAAAATTCAATTTGATGAAACAAAACATATCAAACACACTGTAAAAAATTTGCAAAGTATTTTAGGGCTCTATTTTATACTATTCATGTTTATTGGATGAAAAAGGCGATCGGTTCTTATCAATTCGGTTTATTTGAAAGAATAACTGAAAATTTCGAGGGACGGTTATTTTTTTGATGTAATTTAAATGTAAAATTAAAATGACGATGAAAAAGGTAGCAATGTATTTAATTTCTATAGAAATTATTTGATATATGGTTTTAGCTATTTCGGCTTACGCCATCCTCAGAACTATGTTTGAACCTACATTTGAACATACATTTACTTGTTTAGATAGGGTCCACAATACATCTTCTCTTCTGTTCTAACATCATAATTTTATATTATTATTATAATTTATTAAATGTTAATAATTGATATTGTGTACTTCTCGAAGTGATACATAATCTGGGTTTTTATTTAGTGGGAATAGGCGTAAATTAGTATTGAGTAGTAAATAAACGTGAATAAGTAGTGTATTAAGTAAATTAAGTTGATTTGTTTAAAGTTGCACTAACCTAGTAGTAACGGTGATGGATTAATATTAGTTTGTTCATTAAGAATTTCTTTGGATCAATGATATATATAAATTTCTAATTGCTCCAATTAATTAAGCCTCAAGGATTGACTACAAATATGCAAGCATGTGGGCACTGAGCTTAAAGTTATGTTGTTCGATTCCTTTATGAGATGGTTTGCAAATTGCGAATCTGTTTTTTTTACTTGTAAATATTTTTATATTTAATCAGTGTTATAATGGAGCTCTACTAAGTAAACGCCAATTCAATCAATAAAACATATTAACGTTACCTGTTCTCCGTGGGACCATGTGATTGATGGGGGCGGCTCAGGAGCGTGTCTCACCAAGCAGGTCAAGTTGATGGTGGATCCAAGGTTGATAAACAGCTCTGGTCCTCCGAGAATCTCCGTTTCTGGTTCTTGGCAATACAACTCAGATTTTACAAAATATAAAAATGTATACTCTTACTTGATTGGGACTTAATCATTCATGATATTAAAAACTAATGTGACATTATTTGTATTTTTTCAACAACAACACAATATTGAGTTCAGGACCTGTTTCACTCACCGCGAGAATTTTACAACTGATGAACACCTTTTTTAGTCTTGCCTTGTTTTTGTATAAATAATATGAGAAAAACTGGTCCTGTTCTAAATTAGTTAATTGTGAAATAAATACTACTAATATAATATTATTTTTTAATATCATGCCTTTCTACCAAGTATGGACAAAGAACAATGTACACGTGCAATATCCACGAATTATTAAAACACTTTTAGCAACACTAACTTTTCTTTTAGATAATTATAAAAGCTTTCTTTATACAAATTAAAATGCAACGAACCTAAAACATTTTCTTATTATTTGTTAAGCTCTATGTATACAAAATGGAATAAATAATTTCACTTATATACATAAATAATATCTACATTTAAAAATAATACATCAATCTTCTTCATATTATGTTTTTTCAAACTATATTATTATATTATATAATCTTGAGGACAACAAATAATCTTTAAACAATCTTGCCATGACCGTTAGTGTTTTTTTTTCTCAAAAACAAAAAATAATGAATTCTCTAAGTGCACGAAGCACGAAGAATACTCAAAACCCAAGACAGCTGTGACAATGCCATTTTCCTTTTCAGAATTCCTAAGTGATTGGAGTAATTTATAAAATCTGTTCACAATGAATTTTCCTTTTGTAAAAATAAATATTCGAATAATATTTCTTAAGAATCCCCTGTGACCTGAAGTAAACCACAATATCTTCTCCTCAAAAGTCCCTTGTAAGAAGTATTATACACCTGTCTAGTGGGACGAAATCGTTCGCATGATAATTTTACGAAATGGTCATTAAATATTTTAACAGTCCTTGAAAAATATCTAAATGAACCCCCCCGGTATGAATTTAATAGATTGCATTAAAAAAATGTTATATTATGCTATATACATCGTTCTAAAAAATATATTTATAAAAATGGATAGTTTTCGTATAATTATTCATATTATAAGTAGCGCATGAAAGAGACAACCTGATCGCATTCATGCTTATTACGGACTGGCTTTATCAAAACTATGAACGCGAGCGCTTATTTACCACTTTTAGTGTAAAAAGCATCCATTTGAGATGATGAACAATAAAATTATGTTACCGTCAGTAAACATTATAACACCTGGTAATAAAACAATTCAAAAAACAAATGGCTCCACTTAAAGTAAGATGTCGTAATAAAGGTTTCCAATTCCGGGATCCCAAAATTTTTTAATACCTGATGAATCACGGGATTTAAAAATATAATTCCAAAATTTTTGGGATTTATATATTTATCAAACAAGAACGAATTATTATTAAAAAAAATCAAATTTTTGCACGTGTCATCTTTGGAACACCGGATATTCGTGGAATTTGGACGAATTTCCATTAATTTGTCATCATTTCAACAATGTGAAATTTAAAAAAAAATTCTTCTCTTTATGCTATGTGTATAACCAGACATATTTTCTGTTACAATTTATTATCAGATCATATTCGAACGAGACCGAGACCTCGTCTATTATATTTCGATAACATATTTTTGCTTTTCAGTAATGGATAAATAACCAAAATATAATATTCATAAAGAAGACATCAATTATTTTTAAATATTTTAAATGATAAATAATATGGGGAATATTTCATAAATTTGAAAATTATCGACCATTAAAAAAATATTCCCGGGATCGTTTTATTGCAAACCCGAAATCCCGGGATCAAAATTTTGGCCCGGGATTGGAAACCCTAGTCGTAATCCACATTTGATGATTTGTAGCTTACGACATATTGCTGTTTGACGAACGATATTATTTTGCATACTGTTTTTAAGTAAAATAAAAATAATTTAAAGTCGCTTGTCACGCGAACTAAAATAATATCTGGTGTACTTCTAAAATTTGATAGACATTTCCGTACCTAATGCGTCAAAAGTCTATCAAAGAGTTTTGTGCATAACAATATATATATATCTCTATATATTATTTGGATGAATAAGTTGGTTCTCTCACCACCCGTTATGTGTGTGCAGCCGTTTTTCACAGCCACCTTCCATAGCGCTATACGATCAAGAGAAGAAACGAATTGACTCCTCACTTACTAGGCCCTAGACAGAGCTGCACGGAACTGATCTTTTAACCATACAGTAAAGTGCTTAAAGAGAAGAAAAATAGAAAGGAAAAAGAAAGAAAATGTGACTTGCTCAGCCACTTTGTTAAAGTGATATTAAGTATCCTATGTAATCGTATACTGATAATCCGTGGAGTTTAATCTACTTCACGTTGAATCTGAAGACTATTCAAGAGTATTCTGTTCACCATATGATGTTGCAAATTTATCGAATGCCTCAAAATTGGCCTTGGCTGAGATCAAGTCAGCGTGGCATATTGGGCCCGTATGAGGACGGACCGCAGCAAACAGCTCAGCTCGTTCGGCATCGTTCTGGTAGTCGTGTTCACAAGTGCAATCCGACCTTTCGAACAACTTGCCTAACCCAAATAGTTTGCCGTTGAACTTGGTGTGTTCAGTTATCAACTGGCAAGTCCAGTGTCCAGGCGCTAGACTCTTCACCTTGAGCCTCCAGGATATTAAAATATATGAATAAAGAAGGTGTAATCACCGACAACGCTGAGGTACACGTGATGTCCGATAGGTGGCGTGGTGCTGACCTGGCACTCATAGGCGCCGGAGTCACGCCGCTGAGCTGGTCTGATGCGGAGAGCCCATTCCTCGGAGTGAGGACTGTGAAGAGCTTCGAAACGCTGATCACTCGTATAGGTGTAACGGCCAACCGTCAGCAGATGGATATCCCTGTGGCGCACCCACGATACCTATGAGAAATAAATAGTACATTAATTGTGGGGCCTTATGCAAGAAATGGTACAGCGACGTTAGCGCACGGGAAATTAGTAAATCACTGACATTAGCGCGCTAAAGTTAGAGCGCCGAAGTAAGCCAGCAATACTAATAATACTTTAACATTTTAATTGAAACTTAATATTTTGAAACTTTAATCAGATACATAAATCTGTTCTTCGGAGGTAAACTACACTATCTAGAATTTGGCCAAATTTAGATATCGACCTCTGGACGCTCTATCAAGTGGTATACTCAACTTTGACATAATCTTATTATAAACAATCGCATCATATCAAATAGTACAAAAAAAAACACTTTTTTAAGCAGCCATAACGAAAGAGTTATTTTCGACAAAGTGTAATTTACCTCCGAGGTACAGAAATTAAAATTTAGAACAACAGCTTGATAATTACACTAAGCAACCAATCAAAATCGTTCAATAATAAAGCAACCATAGATAAATATAAAAAGTATAAAATACCCATAGACTAATTAAAATTCAAAATTATTAAAGATTCTTTTTAAGAATACTAATTGACTAATTAAGTTGATAAACTTTCGTATATAATATTTATATTCAATACACTTTGAAAATTCCAAATGGTGGAATGTCCTTATCTTAGAGTTTTGTAAAAATATGAAGCAGAGAAGTTATATTAGGATAATAAATTTATTTAAATGAGCAGACAATAATACAAAATAATGTCATATTGCGCGCTAGTGTCTAACTCTCTGGTGCGCTAACGTCGGGGTGCCATTATTAAATCTGCTCTTAAAATTATATAATATTATTTATTATTTAGATATCTATTTAGCTGTTGTTGTTGAATAAAAATAACTATAATATATAATTAAGGACTGTTAAGCTGAGCTCGATTAATTTCCAAGATTTCTTGGTAAAATAATTTTAATTAGATATTTAATTTTATAAAAAATTTATGTTATTATCTGGTCATAAGTATCTTCAAAATTCTCCGTAATTATAAAAAAACACTCATTATTCATTGAAACTTGTGTAAATTTAATTTACAATTTGATAGCAATTCTTAGTGATCTACTTCTATTTTTGTATATAAACGATACAAACTGTTTACTACGCGTCTTTTCAAGTACATCCGTGCACTTGAAATGCCTGAAGATGCCGAAAGTCGAAACCCGGGTCGTTAGCGATAAAACTCATGGAAAAGTACATAATTCAAACAATTCAAATTTTAATGAAATATATAAATTTATCATACTAGAACAGCTTCAATAAAACATTTTTTTGTACTTACATAATAGGCAGGCTTTATCAAAATCACATTTATCAAAAAATGATTTTTTTTATAAAATAATTTTACCTTTCCTTATGAAATAATAAACTCAATAAAAACGTTAAGCAGTAAATATCCTCTTTATAGAGGAAATCTCAAGTGAATTTTTAATAAAACGCTGTTGAATATAATTTTTTTTGATCAAGTATTAGGGAATCAGAAAATTCGAAGAGATTTCTTCACATTTTAAAATATTCATCGGCCACTCGAGCGAATAATCCAGTTAGACGCGTCAATACCACCCATCACTCTCCGCCTACCGACCCAAGATTCTGTCACCCTGATACATTGTTGCTTATTTCCAAGGGGCGTTTTCAGGAAGAGCGAAATGGAATACAAAAAATACAAATATTCTCTACTCTATCTACACAGTCGGGTGGCAAAGAGAATAATGATTTTTTTTTTAAATCTTACCCGGGCTTGCTACATTCAGTGAAATGGTTGCTGATTGGTTATTTTACATAAGACATAATAGTTATAGGCGTTACCCTTCATTTTCTTATATAAAATAAATAAACATACTTGAAAAAATGATTCAATTGATTTAGTAGTCAAATTTTTTCAACAATTTCTTTTAAATTTATGAAAATGAAAGCTGAAGCTTCTTTCAAAAATAATGATGTTCACCATTCAATAGCTTTATCTGTATACACCGTCAATGGACTGTACCAGTAATCTATTCATAATTTAAAAATGATTGTTTTTTGTTTGTCTGTTTGTCCTGCATGCGTCCATATATCGTTAATCTGATTACAATAAAGCTTTGGAGATTTTTTATGAACCCCACGAAGGTTTTTGTACTGCTATACCGTTCATCCAATTCTGATAAAACTGTTTGTTTTATTGTGAATCTAAACACTTAAATAAAAATAAATACACCAACACTTTCTTTGAGTGACATCGCAACACATGCCGGGTACTCGCAAGTAATTTATAAGAATATATATATATATATGCTAGTTTCTGTTGAAGATTACCAAAAATTCTGGCAATGAGCGAAACTGGTCCTACAGAATATATGCGAAAGTCTTACAAAATAATTGTGTTATTAATATAAAATGAACTTCCACAAGGTTACCGCTGAATCCATCGAAGGTAATCATGTTATGTTAATGTGATCATTAACAGTAAAAAAATAAGTATTGAAAATGATAAGTGTTTGAAATGTGTAATTATTTTTATTATAATCTCATTCTACCATGTATTGACACAGTGAAAACCTTAAAAGTGATTGAAATTCTTGCTTAGAATTTGAAAATTCTTGAAGCATAATATTTTAGATAAGCGTGTGATCATCAGTGGTAATAAACTCAATTTTAAACGCATTTTTGGTGGCTTATCTTAAAGGTAATATCTCATAATTATACTTTTTAATAAGGTAGACTATCAAAGAGTATTTTTGTATCATTGAATTTTTTAAGTCACCCATTCGATGAAGCACGGAATCGTCCTTTGAAAATAAAAAAAAGCTCACGCCTTAAGCTCATAACAAACGCGTTATGAACATAAGTATAAAATACGCGAACGAATTTTAATATCTGAAAATTTTATTACGGGCTTTATCTCCCATAACTGCGACCCTTTAGGCAATCAGCGCCAGTCGTTCCGCGGAATCCGTCGTCGCTGGAATTGAAAATTTCCCGCGAATAACAATTTGAATATTGACGAATATTTACCCTCTGCAGTAGTCACTTAACCAGAAATGATTCAGGATCGGAAGTAGGCTTATCAGAGCTAAAACGCAACCCCCCGCCATACCGCACCCCACATCCGATCAACTCTTTATTAAACTTGCCCAATCTAAAATTCGAAGATTACTCAGGGTTGCCACTTTTTCAAAATAATAGAAATTCATTCAAACTGAGCATTGCATTAAAAAACTTAATAACACCTGAATTGTAATTAATTCAACTGAGGGTTTTGATTTTTGACTGAATTAAATTTATTTGAATCGTAAGTTTTGCCACTAACAGCACGGGGTTCGCATTTCGGCATCTTCAGGCGCCTCAAATGCACAAATGAACTGACGTGAAGTAAATATGTTAAAAATAAAAAAAAGTTAGAATCACGAAATTCTTTTCAACTGAGCATTACATTAAATAACTTAATAACAGCTGAATTTTAATTAATGTAATAGAGGATTTTGACTGAATTAAATTTATTTGAATGTTAAGTTTTGCCACAAACAACCCGAGATTCGCATTTCGGCATCTTCAGGCATCTCAAATGCACGAATGAATTGACGTGAAGTAAATATGTTAAAAATAAACAATTTTGTCAGAATCACGTAATTCATTTCAACTGAGCATTAAATTAAGAAACTAAATAACAGCGCAATTTTAATTAATTTCACTGAGGATTTTTACTGAGGGTGCTTAGTGAAATTTGAATCGTTTTAATTTTGTATGTACTTTTCATGAGTCTTGCCACTAACAACCTGGGTTGCCACGAATAAACTTGAACTGACGTGAAGTGAAATGTTAAAAGAAAATCGTCACAGTTGACATCCAGAGATGTATTAGTCAATGTTTTGATGTTTATGAGTTTCGGTGAATTGATTAAGTAATTGTTAAATGAAATATCGTTCATATTAATTACCATCTAATATATTGAATATGCACACTAATCATTATGAGTAAATTTTATTTTACGTTTTATTGACACTGTACACGTGAGTTCAAGTTCATTCGTATACTTGAAATGCCTGAAGATGTCAAATGAATAATCTTGGGTCAGTAGCAAAAAGAATCATGGATAAGTACAAAATTCAAGCGATTAAAATCTATAATCATTAATATATCTGGACGGAAATTACAATTTGTATTTTAAAATACATAGTTACTGTTTTTTTCATATAATCCAGATTTTTCGATACAACCTGTGATACGATATTTTCCTATTGAACTCAAGACAATTCTTTTTAAATCAAGACGCTTGGCAACCCTAACGCCACCTGTATTTAGTATAAGCCTCCTTTAACATTTCGTTTCGGTTGAATATGCTCTGACTAATCAAAAGCGGCCATGTTTTCTCTAAAATACATAATAGTAAAGTTTGTTCTTTGTATGAATATTATATACCAACAACAAGATGTTGTTTGAATTTGTCCGACTCGGGTGCCTGTGCAAGGGATCATATCTCCAATGAGAAATATAGAGGCTACTTTAAAAATATTATCTTATATATAAAACCGAAACGGCGTATGTATGTATGTGGGTCTGTAATTCCCTTTTGCATTATTGTTGCAAGTTGCAATATAATAATGTTTATTATTTACGTGAAGGTATTATTTGACATTTCTTTGACAGCAAATTAGATTTTTTCCTTGAATTTGGACATTTTAATGGGCGAGAAGGGGGCTGTCATCAAATTAAATAAAGTTTGTGATTTTATTTTAACTCTATTTTGGATGTTAGATTTTGAGATATAATTATGTCGAATGATATAACATTAAATAATTATTGGTCGCTTAGTCCGAGCGACGCCGGGTAGGAATACTAGTAATATAATAAATAATACCAATTTTAATGTCATTTAAATACTTTTAAGAAACGCATAAATCTTTAAAAAAATTATATGTTACTGAATATTTAAGCACTTGACTCTTTATACGTTTTTTTTTTACAATCTTCCCTCCCAACATGGAGCATATAAACTCCTCTCGGAGTTTATTTCAGCATATTTTTTTTCAACGAGAACTTCTTGCTTCTTTTTTTTTGGAAGAGAATAAGTATTGGAAGAATACGAAGACTAAGACAAAACTAGTAGTTAGCTTATCACTCTTACTTCTCGTCGCTTTTTGAGATCGGAATGGTGAGAAGGGATTTTCAACAACACAAACACCCATTGCTAATTTATCGACTGAAAAAAGCTGCTCGTACCAGAAATCGAACACGAGTGGTCCGTCACGGAAGTCAGTGTCGTTGACCCCTGCACCACAGACCGGGCATTCATATTTCAACAAAAAAGCAAAATAAAGACAGCGTGTTTCGAAAATAATTGAAGTTATTCGAAGTAGAGTATAAAATGAAGCTTTAAAATTGTGTACTTCGTTGCGCGGAGCTTTCCACTTACCAATATTTAATTGTGATTGTTCAAAACGTGAATATTATTTCGTGAATTTTGAACGCATTTATGTAACTATACTATTAACGTCATTGGTTTCTGTTGAAAATTTCATGGGCTTGAAGAAATTAATGAGTACGTTCTTTTACAAAACCATTCTGACTCTGAAAACGGGACGTAGAGCAATAAATAAACCACTTTTTCTGCTTTAGTTATATCCTACTCCGTAGTACTCGCAGGAAAACTTCTTTTGTTAACCTGATCTCTGCCTAAAGCGTATATTTACGCGCTACAAGTCCGTGTTCAAGGGGCCGTCCATACAAAATGCGCGTAATATTACGCTCTCCTTTGTACTTCATTTACAAGTCACCAGTTCCTATTTAAAATAATTGAATTTAACTTGCATATAGTGACATCTTTTGAGAGCGTGTTGTACAACTTCAACTCAAAGAATATTGAATTTTAATGTGTAATACATTGGTTTTTTTATTAGGATTTATTTTTTGAAAGAAAATCGCGGCCTTCTATGTACGGCCATATTGATTTTTACCGGCATAGAATCGGTTAAGAAACCAAATAAGAGTCAATATGATTTACATCGGGATGCGGATATTCCAATGTTAATGAAAAATTTGGTATATCTACGATACATTGATGCTTTTATAATATTCTTCTAAAATAAACACAAGGAATTATTTAATTTAGTACCATTTAAATCGAAACGATAACTATTGATATAAGACAATATAATAGTTTGAACAATAAACTAGCCCACTCTCAGATAGAGTGCGGTCAATTGAATACCGTTTGAAATCTTTGCGAGAGATACCTTTCCTCCCATCCTATCCTAAGTTTCGTCTCCGAACGCCGTGGAAGGATGCTGTCTGACGCCAGTCAGATGGAGAAGGAACCCTGGTCGTCTCACTATCAACTGTCTATCTAGCTTAACAGAAATTTCACTTCACTTTATTAATTTAATACGATGAATTGATTAATAATTAATGAGAGGCGATACAAGTTCTTTCAGCGTTATCGAATAAGGCATGTATTCAATGGGTCAGTAACTAATTCAAGCTTTGGTCAGTGAAATAAATAAATGGTCAGTGAAAAATCAGAACGGTCAGTTAATATTTTAAGCGGTATTAATGTGGTCAGTTCATAAATGAAGCGGTCAGTAATGTAATTATAATGTTTATTTATTAATTATTAAAAACGGTTAGTATTTCAATTAAATGGTCATAAATTTAAAAAATTTGTATGTTTTATTTTGACAGCTTGTGAATTTTATCAACTATGGTCGTAAGAGGCAAATTTATGACAAGGTCTAAGCTCATTAAATGAAATGATTTCTTAATTTCAGGTATTTGAAAGAAGATAATACTATTTAGGCTAACGATTTTTTTTTAAATGTTTTGTCTTTAATTAGTATAACATCGAGTTGTTTTGACATCGAGTTGACAAGAGGAGCAAAAATGCACCATTTATAATTTTTAACTGACCATTTATTATTTTAACTGTCAATTTATTATTTTTTACCGACCGTTTTATGTATTTACTACTGACCATTTATTTAATATTTACTGACCATCTATTGAATAAGAAACTGACCAAATAATTGATTGCCATCAAAAAACCTTGTTTTATGAAATCATTTAGTTTGTTTTAAAAATGAATATTCGTAATAAAAAATAAATATAACAAATAAAAACAAAATTTCCTTTCAATGGTTCATCAAAGCATGTTTTATATATCAAATATCTTATATCATTAAAAATAACTACACATTTTACTATACAAGTTTTAATGTTTTATTTCTCATATTAAAATATACCATTCAAACATATGGTCTCACGCAAAAACTTTTCTAACTAATTATTATTAACTTGAGTTAGGTACCTTATCTTATTAAAATACCGAAGGCGAAAATTTTAAGGGTGAAAATTAGTATTCTCAAGATTTTCAAGGAGCATTATATTTTAAATATTTCATATTAAAGTTATCATGTTTGTTTGAAGTAAAGGAATAAATATTTAATATTTCGTTAGGTACCTGACTGAATTGTTCTAACTGGCATTTTGGCAAAAAATTACAATTTGATCGGATAATTTTGTATTATCGAATTCAAGCATATATGATAACTTCATAATAATACATTATTAAATTACGGAGTTCTGCACAATTTTTTACGCAATTTATTTGATAAAGTTATAAGATTCTCATCATTATATCTCCACCATTGGACCATGAAGAACATTATTTCTGAGAAGAATGGCTTGAATTGTGGGAACATATACAGTGGTACCTCGAAATACGAGTATAATTCGTTTCGTAACCTTGCTCATATTAAAAGCAATTATCCCCATTGAAATACCATTAATCCATTCCAGCCCCCAAAATGTGGCGTTGTGAAGCAGCTATAGAGCACCATCTATGTCTTTCGTATGGGATTTGTCGGTTGTGCGAAAGAGATGGAGTATATTTTTTTTATAGTAGCTCCATAGCGTTTGACAGTCGAAGTAGAATCCAATACCAACACAGATATTCATATACGAATTTGCCACCAATACATTCATATGCACCCTTTCCACATAAACACAAAGCGCTCACAGATTCCCGGCCGTTCCTCGTATCTCAAATGTTGCTCGTATTTCAAAGAAAAACTTCGCTCTCTCGACGGCTCGTATCTCAAATATCTCGTATGCGCGTGGTATCACTGTACAACTTTCCAAGGACGAGCGTGACTATATGGTCACAGTGAAACCTATTGTATATTTGTCCCTATTTCCATCTTTTTTCTATCTTAACATCGTATCTATCACTCAGTTTCGGTTAAAAAGGGTTGAAAAGACTCTGTTTAACCGAAACTGAGTGATACATAGATATGATGTTTAGATAGAAAAAAGATGAAAAGAGAGACAAATATACAATAGGTTTCACTGTGATCACATGGTCACGCTCGTCCTTGGAGGATTAACCCTCCAAGGACGAGCATAATTTAGTAATAAGTAATTTGTTACATTTTTACCAGCCCATTATTACAATTGAATTTTATCTTTCGAATGAAATAAAGGGTCTTTTTATAAGGACGCTTAGTTTTGAAATGTAAATAAAACAAGTTGTTTGTGAGATTTCGACTAAATTTTAATTTCATTTGTAGGTATATTTTACGGCATTAAATATGGAATATAGCATCAAATGTCTGCCAATATCCATTCATTATAAAATGGGCCATGTCGCTAAAGTTGACTTTTTTGACAAATTTGGGTAAACTTCCAACTGCTCCAGAACCCAATCAAGCGTTTTCTGCGGTCGTTTACCTGAAGTTCCTTGGTTAGTTGGATTTTATACGGGTGCAGACATAAGGCCCAATTCAAAATTCGCCAAGTTGAAGTCGCAGAAAAGCCAAGTTCTTGTGAACAACGAGAAATAAGCTGCCTTGGGTTTTCCTGTACTTTTTCACACACAGCAGCAATGTTTCCACCAGATATTGTATTTTGATGACGTACAGGTAGGTGTTGGCCGATTATTTACCAAACTGGTTGACTCAAATTTGGCCACTAAACAATGAATAATCTACTCAGCAGGACAAAGTAACATATTTTGAGCGTCCCTATTGAAATACCTTTTAGTATGATCAATTCAAACGCTCATATCTAAAAACAGGTTTAAGAGCAGTAAGAAAATTTTCAAAGTTAGGTTTCGGTTTGTAAAAGAAAGAATTTAAAACCAATTCATTTATAAGCTACGCCTGATTAAAAACAACTTCATATGAGTGTTGATATTGCAAACCGAATAATCAACAGTGATAAACTAGTACGTATCCCAGAAGTTTTACTTTCCATCTTTGAAAAGCGAAAATATTTAAAGTTTTTAACTGATCCTTAAGTACCAACATAATTACTGTATACATTTATAAATAAACTAACTTAAGGAATGAATACCATCGCCTCGTTATTATTTTTCATCTTTAGTATTAAACTGTTTTGTTGAAAACCACTTTGTTTATAAACACTGTAATAACGATAAAAATAATAAAACATTTTCAGTACGTATTCCCTAGATATACTAAAAAATAGCTTGTATTGCAAAGGGGTCTACCACATTTTATTTATAGTCCTTTTTTATTTTACTTTGATTTATTTGCTTACCATTTGTTTGTCATGGTAGCCCCGTGTCTTACAGGTCGTCTTAGCTGGGCGAATCTAGGCGAGGCGTTCCGGCGCGGCTTTGAAAGCAGCAGAGTTTTAAAATATCAAACGGTCCTCGCCCATGCAAGTGTCATACGTAGGCGAAGCGGTCCGGTCAGGACGGCATATGTCGCAAAGTCGCCTCAGTGCACTCATGGCACACGCGAATCGCTTGAAAATATGAAACGGTCCAAGCTCACCAGAGCGTTAATTGCGTCTGGCCGAGCGATGGCACATAAGACCTTTGATCAACTACGTTTTAAATTGACTGGATTCGCCTAAATTCTCTTGCCGGTTCGCGTCGCTTACCTAAGACACGGGGTTAGGTAAGCGACGCGAACTGGCAAGCGAATTTAGGCGAATCCAGTCAATTTAAAACGTAGTTGATCAAAGGTCTTATGTGCCATCGCTCGGCCAGACGCAATTAACGCTCTGGTGAGCTTGGACCGTTTGATATTTTCAAGCGATTCGCGCGCGCCATGAGTCAGGCACTTGAGTCGACTTACGACATATGCCGTCCTGACCGGATCGCTTCGCCCACATATGACACTTGCATGGGCGAGGACCGTTTGATATTTTAAAACTCTGCTGCTTTCAAAGCTGCGCCGGATCGCCTCGCCCAGCTTCGCCCAGCTAAGACGACCCGTAAGTCTCGCTTAACTTTTGTAAAAATATCGCAGTATATTTCTAGTAGTTATTAGTTGATAATGCTTGCTATGATTCTGATCTAATAAATATAGTGTGGAATAATTACTTCCAGCCATCGTTACTTTGATATTAACCCCGAGTCTACGTTTTTCAAGGAACCGTATAAAGCAAATGTTAAATGCGGGAAACGATGAATGCGGGAAAGTTTTATAAATGAACTAAATGCCGGGACTTCAGAAAATGAACGCACCACGCGTGAAAACGTATAATGCGAGAACGTAAGATTGGGTTCCACTGTAAAACTATATGACTTTTAAGATGTTCACTGTCAAAACTTGGTGGTATGGCATTATAATAAAAATAATAAAACATTTTTTTTTTAGTACTTTTTCCACAAATAAATTGTTGTATCAGCACCGGTTTCAATACACTTTTTTTGTGGAAAAAGTACTAAAAATGTTTTATTATAGTTTAGTTTATATTACGTATTGTGTGACAAATAGTAACACCACCCTGTAAGCAAGTTGAAACAGTTTATGATGTTTTTTATTGATTTCTTAGGTCAAAGCAACCGGCGTCTTCAATATTACAAAAATGGATATATTCTCAAATGAACAATTTTCGCTAGCATCCTTTCGGCAAGTATAAAAGGATACCGTAACGAATCTTGTAGACCAAATAACACATTTCCTAAGAAACGTTACTTACGCTTTTGTTGCCCAACCTTTGTACTAAAACAAACATTATAACTTATTCGCAAAGTAAATTTCCGTGAACGAGGGCGCGAATAGCAGCGAAATATAACACGGTATTATCTTACGATTATTACGGGAGATTTAAATTTCAGCGAATCAGGCAGAGTCGCCCATTTAACTTTATCTATATCGGTTCGAGAATAATAATGCTCCATACAGTTATATATTACGGGTTTTTCCAGCCTGAAAACGCTTATGATGATATTCTGGAATGTTTATTTTAAAAGGGAAAACGCAGGCTCTGCAGTTACGTTACTCGGTTGAGCGTTACAAAGGTGGAAATTTTGGTAAATTATGGATATATGGTCACGGGACAAAATGTTTGTAAAGATTTATGAAAAACAAGTATTGCTACCCGGCGTCGCTCGGACTAAGTGAACAATAATTATTTAATGTTATATATGATTAGCTAACTACTAGTTTTGTCTTAGTCTTCGTATTCTTCCAATACTTACTCTCTTCCAAAAAAAAAGGAGGAGCAAGAAGTTCACGCTGAAAAAAAATATGCTGAAATAAACTCCGAGAGGAGTCTATATGCTACATGTTGGGAGCGAAGATTGTAAAAAAAAAGTAGAAATAGTCAAGTGCTTAAAGATTCAGTAACATTATTTTTTTTAAAGATTTATGCGTTTCTTAAAAGTATTTAAATGACATTAAAATTGGTATTATTTATTATATTACTAGTATTCCTACCCGGCGTCGCTCGGACTAAGCGACCAATAATTATTTAATGTTATATCATTCGACATAATTATATCAGAAAATCTAACATCCAAAATAGAGTTAAAATAAAATCACAAACTTTTTTTTAATTTGATGACAGACCCATTAAAATGTCCAAATTCAAGGAAAAAATCTAATTTGTTGTCAAAGAAATGTCAAATAATACCTTCACGTAAATAAAAACATTATTATATTAATAAAAGCCGGGAAAAGTTCAGTAGAAGACTAATTTATTACATTTTGACTAAATGTCCTCGCCGATAAAAAAATCAAACATATTTTCTTTCATATTCGTTTTTATGGCAACTTAATGACCAACAATGCAAAAAGGAATTAGAGACCCACAGACATACATACGCCGTTTCGGTTTTATATATGTACTACTCGATACTCGAGTAATTGGAGTCTCTGCACACACATTGATAACGAAACAAATTTACCGTCGAAACTTTCGCGAGCGAAATCAATTCGTTTGTTTGAACTTGCAACAACAATGCAAAAGGGAATTACAGACATACATCCCCCGTTTCGGTTTTATATAAAATCGTTAATTTATTTACAAAAATAAAAGTAGATCACTAAGATAAACTGCTATAAAAATATGACAAATATTAAAATTTTATGTAAACGAGTTTCAATGAATTAAGTGGGTTTGTTTATAATTATCGGGATTATTTAATGTAGTTTTGCAAATACTGATAACATAGGAATATCTATAAATAAATCGAAGATTTAATCGGACCTTTATTATTGAATTGATTGATTTTAAGTGTAATAATTACTGGGAAAGGAACTCGTGCCCATCTGATCGCTAGAGCAAAACTCTTGAGCACTGAGCCACAGGGACCGACTGACCAATACTGAATAACTAAAATACTGCAAAAACCCGTTGTGAAAAATGGACATCTCCTAAAAGTATACGAATATAAAATCAAAAAAGCAGCAACTCTAGTTTCCTAAGTTGTTGGCTTATTAAATTGATTTATCATTCTGTAACGCACAGTACAGCACATCCACACAAAGTTTATTTGGAAAATAAAACCGTTTTCAATCAAAGGCACTGAAGCGGATAAGCAACCTTTGCGATAGTTAGTTTAAAAATACATCTGAAAGATACGATACACCTCACAGCGAGTAACACAATACGTGGATTAATCAAAGTTATTTTAAATGTTGTATTAAAATGAGCTTCCACAAAGTTACCGCCGAATCCATCGATATTATCATAATAAATATCTTCAGATGGTTGAAACATAAATTTTATTGTTGTTTATGTTTAACAATATTGAAGCAATTTATAATTTATATATCTCAAACAATCTCACCGGGGAATAGACATTATTAAAGACATAGTCAATTTAACATCATACCGTTCCATTCATTATTTATAATGTAAATGTTTACTAGGTAAATAAATTTCATTATTTAAGTATCTATGACACTGTGGACTTATCTCAGACCTCTCCGGAGGTAATAGCAAAGTAAAGGATCGTGTATCCTTGTCAGGAATTTACATAGAGAGATAAACATCAAATAGTAACCTTACTTTGAAAGGGTTCTAATTGTCATTTTCGTCTAAAATGACCTTTTGGTCGGAAAAAACTTGTATTTACCGCATTCTATCATATATACGAAATTCAGAATTATCTATGGTTGAATAACGGAGTCAGCTGAATTCCGGAGTTGCACTGCATCTGCACACTTTTTTACTAAATTTATTTGACAAAGTTCTCAGATTGTCATCATTATTTCAATCATTAGATCTTTAACTTTTTAACTGCCAGCATGTGCATGGATGGCGGTACCTCGCACGCAACGAATTTTATTGTAAAAATAAAACGTTTTAAATATTTCCTTTTTTATGTTTATATGTAAATTATTTCAATTTTGAGTATAGGAAGATATTAAGAATAGATGTCGTTGTGTTTATGTTTCATACAATTGATTTTAGTAAGTAAAATCCCGCTTAAAGCGAGCGTCCAAAGTCGTCATTTTTTGTATGATTGGCGTGCCAACGTTCACGGAAAAAATCGCGTCTCAAGATGTTTGTGGCAGCCATCCGGTTAAGATCATTATTTCTCAGCATGAGTTGTAAAAAATATGCTTAAAATAAGTAGTTTGAAACAATTTTACTTGCTCATTGTTACAGGTGAATTTTAATCAATTGAAAGTTCAAACGCTCATATCTCAAAACAGTGTCAAAAGCAGTTAGAACCTTTTCAAAGTAAGGTGTTAAAATATTAATGGCCTCGCTTACAGTCCTGTTGCCGAGTCCCCTGACCCGGCATAGCAACCGCACCGGCTGTCCTACGAGACCAGTCAGATTAGTTGGCACGCTGAGGTCAAAATAGGGACTGTTCCCTGCAGAGGGGACCTCTTGGAGAAATTCTGTGAGAAAGCGCCTCGAAGCCCCAGGGGCGCTGCCCGGCACTGTGGCTTCCAGCAACGTACCGTCTTCATTTCCACCACTGTCGCCAACTGTAAATAGTAAAATAAACACGATATTAACACCAATGTTATTTTCAAGTGATAAAAGTGTTGTTTTTTCAATTTATTTATATTTTTTTGCCAAGTCCGCTCCCAACTTGGAGCATATGGACTGCTCATGGAGTTTATCTAAACATATTTTTTTCTACGAGAACTGCTTGTTATCCAGTTGCTCAACCTCTTTTTTTCGAAGAGAGTATGGATGGAAAGGATACGAGGATTAGGACAGGAAAAGTGATTAGCTAATCGCTGTCACTATGCGTCGCTCTTTGGGATCGGAAAGATGGGAAGGGATTTTCAGCAACACAAATACTCATGCTTTTGAACGGATTTTATCGACTGAAAATATCCGCTCGTACCGGGAATCGAACTCGAGTCGTCCGGCACGCAACTAACAACGTTGACACTGCGCCACGGACCGGACAATAAAAAATATAAGACATAATACAATAAAAAATTTGCTTTGAAAGTTTGGTTTTAAATTGGCAGATTGATCGGCGCCAGCATCTTAACTTACGGTTTTCGTGAGTTCGAATCCCAACACGAAACGATTGAGCTCAATCAGGCTCGATTATTGTCAATTGAAATTATACCAGTATTAAATAGCTAATTTACTATTAATGTCAATACTCGGTGGAATGGCATTATATAAAAAAAAAATACTTATTCTACATGTCTTTTGTTAAGACCAGGACCGGTTTCGCTTATTTGCAAGCACTTTCAACAATTTTTCTACAAGCTTTAGACATGGGAAGTATTTAAGCATACGAAAAATGTATAAACGAAGGGAAATTTATAAATGTGTAAATGAATAAAAAGAAATACTCATTCATCTAGGTTCTGATTGATTAACATGAGTATGCATGTAACGAAGAATAATTCATCACCCACATAGTGAGCATTATCAACTGATCAGTTTATAATGCTCGCTGTGAGCGAAACCGGTCCTGATCTAATAAATTTGCTATGGAATAAGTACAAAAATTGTACTATTTTTATAATAATGCCATTTTAATATGTTTAGTATTGACAGTGAACTGTTGCGACTTATCACCTTTTTAAATATAAAAATAAAATTGTAAATGGTTCATGTGTCAAGTCACCTTGCTATGTAAATCATGCACTTCATTTACATCAGTCAATATTGCTTAGTGCTAAGATCTCCACATAGTGTTAAAAATCCTAGAATCTTTTTGGCTTAAAATTTTTGCATTTTATAAAAACCCATAGTTTGTAGTTTTATTCAGATTATTTCCTTTTTCTTTATTTAGTCAAATTTCCACTTAAAACGAAGGATTTTAAAGTACCTGCGAGTCTGTAAGGAAAAATGATGCGAAGACGAAAAATTCTCGGTTAATTCCCGGGATTAAGCCGGGAAGTAATTTCGTGAAGGCTTAAGATGTTTTTAATCCAAAATCATGAACTTAATAAAACCAGGTGCTATTTTTTTATGTAATTTAATATCATTAGTATGAAATCGATAAAATGTAAAAAGTACCGAATGTTTTCTAACAATATTACGAAAATTGTTAGGTCGATGAATAAATGACATATCTCCATATACACCTGAACCTGTTTTTGTGAGATCCCCTCTCTACCGCAGCAATGAATAAATATGGGAACATAGATACATATGTGCAAGGACGCACGTGTCAACGTCACATTGTAATAAACAGGTGAACACTGGTTGTGGCATACCTAAGCTCGTTTATATAATCCCAAAAATATATTCAATAAAATAAAAAAATCCGCATAACTTTGAATTCGCAGAAAAAGAAGTTTGGGTGTAATAATATTGATTTGTGCACATGCCAAATATGTCTGTCGTGATATTAAAAAATTGCTCACCAAAGCTGTATAAAATTTTATTACGTCAATTTATACATCAAACATGAGAATATAATGTCCATCAATTTATTCTGATGGCAAATATCATACTGAATCGCTATATCCCGGTATTTTCCTGTAAAAACCGGTAAATTGAAAAATCCCGGGATTTTTGCATGTCTGGTTATAAAATAATTGGATTTCACGAAATGACTGGTATAAATTTACGCCGCCACCACTATCGCGGCGCGCGCTGTAAACTTTGGAAGAGAAGCGATATCCGGGGAACATCGGATAAAAATTGTTGGAGCCAACTCAATTTGTTGCGAATTACGAGCGAAAAGTTTTTACCATCCCGCGGGACTCGTTGAGGATTATGCCAATCAGGCGACGGCAGATGTCCCGATGCAATTTGTCAATGGATTATTCAGAATCCTAAAGAATTGGACGGGTCATCAAAATAAATTGTAATTACATGGAAACTTTATTAAAATATACGAAGTCACAAAAAAAATCCGCGCACCTTCACAGTGTCATTCATTTGTGAATATTTCCTCGAAATCTCTACTGATTTCCATTTTTTTTTCTTCCGATTGTATAGAAAACTAATAGCCATATTATGAAAGACACGCGAGATTTGAAAGCTTCAACGGTACTGTGCCAGACCTAGCCACGTAAAAAATGACTAAATTTTGGAAAACCACAAAAAAACGTAATCGCGATTAACGGATTTTCGGGAGAAAACTTAGAATAGACTGCGTTGAAAGTATTGTGTGGAATTTTTTAAAAATATTTTCTGAAACTGGTGATCTGGAGAGGTGTGTTTGAACTGGCAGGGAGCGGCTAACAACCGACCGGGATGACCCTCATATAAGGAGTATGATTTTACAAAAACGCTTCAAAACTGCTACAGTTTACCATAATGAGTTTGAGTTGGCTGGTGATTTCACATTTTCGATACGAAATGTCCGTAATTGGATTGTGGCACATGGATTTCCCGCCCGGCGACTAAAAAAATATCCAGTTTTCACAGTAAAAATGCAAAAATGGAGGTTGGATTGGACAAAGGTCCACAAAAATTGGACTTTGGACGATTGGAGACGAGTCATATACTCTGATGATTCCAAGTTTAACTCATGAGGGCATCGCGCTATGCACCAAGGGCATCTTAAGGTCGGTGAAAATACTTCGCGGAAGTATTCGCAAATGAATGGAATTTTGAAGGTCGCGCGGATTTCTTTAGTCACGACTGTAGTTGTTGACGTCTTATGTTTTATACTCTTCATGTTTATTGGGTGGAAAAGGCGTTCGCTTCTCATACAATCAGCTTTATTACAACAATTTTTTTTTTTTTTTAATTAGTAACGATATACAACAAATTGTTCAGCGCATTGTTCATTTTTTAAAAAACCATTTTAAAGATAAAAATTACGCGGATACTTAACCAGGAACAAAAACGACCCGGGTTTCGCTTTTCAGCATTCCAAGTTCACGACTGAAAAAACACAAAATTCCAACGGCTTAAATTTGATATTTCAATTCCATCAAGAACCTTCAGCTGAAATCTTCAAAGAGTTCTATTGAAGATGCTTGCTGTAATTTCAATATATTAGAATCGTCGCAAATCAATCGAGTCAGTTCAAGTTGATTAGTGCACTTGAAATATCTGAAGTTGCCAAAAGGCAAAACTAGATCGTTAGCGACAAAGCTCATGAAAATATTCAACAATATAAATTCTTTATTCAAAAGTAAATTTTATTTTCTGTGTTGGACGGATCGTCAATATATGAAATATTTTTATTCATTTAAGAATGGAAATAGTTAATTTGAAAAAATCACACGGATAATTAAGGAAAAATCTATCCAGAAATATGTTTTCATGTAACTGACACTTTTCATGTAAAAAAGTTAAAATATAAACTAAATGCAGCTTCACACTACTCGTCAAAAAAATCCGACAAAAAACTGCACTAATTGCACTTTATTCAACGAATGAGAAGCACTGACCGAATTTTATTTCAGTCCAGTTTATTAAAATGTCCAGCAGTATTTTTAAAATGGTTTCATTTTTAAACTTAAAATTGCAGAGGCGAAAAATTTTGTATACATATATTCGCCGATAAAAACTGTGTGAGAAATCAAAATACTTTTTTACAGACTGGCGCGTGATCGAGTGTCAACTAAAGTCTGCAATTACTCGACATCTCAATTACTCGAGTAATGTTATTTTGTTGAAAATTTTTATAGTATGTAATAATGAATTTACATACTTTATTTATTAACATTATTAACATATTTATCTATTAACATAGCCATCCCGAACACTAAAGATTTTGTCCCAACAGCTACTTTACCTTAAATATCTATCTTAATACTAATGATACGATGTCTAAACTTTTGGTATTCGTAAATCATAATTTTTTACACCTTTTGCAGAAAAAAATATGATATATTTTGGCTAGTTGCGCCGTAATCAATTAAAAAAGAGAAGAAGTCGGAATTTTTCAGTCTCATAATCAAAAAGAGAACGTGACCATAGTGAGTCATAGATAACATGGACGGAGTGTTTCATATGTGGCAACATTAAAAGGCGATAAGCGATAAGATAAGAAATAAGGTAATGTGACTTCGAGTGCGGTTATTGGCTTGTTAGTCCGCCATAGCCGTTGGAGTGGAAACGTCGTCGTTTTCATGCGCGACTTAAATATGAATAATTATAGGAAAAATAGGAATTTTTATGTGTGTTTTTTTTCAGAAAGATGTATAAATATACGTCAAAGTATTACCAATCATTTTTTACTGCAGTCTATGCCAATAAGGCAGAAACACCGAGGTCTTTTTTTACCACCCTTCGGCCTTAGAGTCATTTTTCAAGGATAGTCCCAGCATGTGCATGTACGGCGGTACCTCGCACGCTACGAATTTTATTGTATAAATAAAACGTTCTAAATGTATCTTTTTATAAATGTTCATTTGTAAAAACTTGCGGACGTCTGTGGCAGCCATGCGGTTAATGATCCAATGATTAAGTAAAAAATTGTTAATTATTTAACCATAGATAGTTCTGAAATTCATATACATAATATAATGCGGTAAATACAAGCTTTTCCTACCAAAAAGTGTTAATTATAAACTTTTCAAAGTAAGGTAATGGTATGGCAACAAGAAAAATTATATTCATGCATCAGATGTAATATATATATTTCACTATTCGGAGAAAATTGCTACCATACGGTCGCGTCTTAAGACGTCTGTGGCAGCCATGCGGTTAAAATATTTTTTGAATAAACAATAATTATTCAATAAAAAAATGTGCTTAAAATACTTTTTATTACCTACCTATACTACCTATTATTTTAAATATGTTTTTACATTATTTTCAATGCTTTTTCTTTGATACATTTATTTTGAAGTAACTAAAAACTTTTAATAAAACGTGACTCAATTTGTTCTTAAAATAACATTACACACAAAACGAAAAAAAAAACAAATTTAAATTATAAAAAATAATTGCCGTGCATTTAAATTTGAATTTCCACTACGTGCCTTAATAGTTATACAAAATGAATATTCAGTACCATACTGTTTTGCATGGAAGCTTCTTTTGAAATTTCTTTCCGTTAAACGAAAGTGTTTTTTTTTTCAAATACGCTTTGACTAAAAACTCGAAGCGGAGCGGCCTTGCAAAATCAGCTGAACTATTTTGGCTCACATCTTCGCAAACCACTATGAACTTCTATAGCCGGGAGAGATTTGGAAAACAGCCAAGCTGCAGCAGCCGATTGGAGCAAAGGATAATTTCCACGTAACATGGATAACACACAAAAAACTTCTTGACTTATTTTAAAGGCATGTTATGTTTGGCTAAGAAGTTTTAGACCAACAACATTGTAAAAATATTCGTTATTATCCGTAATAAAATGAACTTTAATGATTACTTAATATAAAATTAAAAATAACTTTGATTATTCCACGTATTGTGTAACTAACTCAGACACGTGTTTCGCCTCTTTCAGAGGCATCTTCAGACTTTTATTTCTAAATAAAACTCTTAATAAAAAAGATATATTATTAAATAATATTCTTAACAGGACGGGATGCTCGCCTCTGCTTACATTATTCCCAATTCAAAAGAGCAATCACCCAACCTAACTGATTGATTGCAGCTCATTAGTTTATAGTTTATTAGTTTGTAATGTTTAACGTCATTAGAAATATATTTGTTTGCTTTGTTTCAATTCTATAACCCTCTCTTGCGTCCCTTAAAAAGGAAAAATCCCAATCTAATTGATTGAGTGTTTGCACCTTATTAGTATCATTATGTTATTGCATTGTTTTGATTCTATCACCCCCTTCCTTGTTTCCTTTAGAAGGAAAAAAACCCGTAATCCATTTTGTAATTTCATAATTTAAAATGTTAAAATGTTAGAATTTATCTTGCTTCATTACTTAAGCAAACTTTGCGATAGTAAGTCTGAAGATGCCTCTGAAAGAGGCGAAACACGTGTCACAGTTAGTTACACAATACGTGGAATAATCAAAGTTATTTTAAATTTTATATTAAAATGAACTTCCACAAAGTTACCGCCGAAACCATCGAAAATATTTAATGATTACATTTGTAATGTAATCATTAAGGTAAAACTGACCCAAAAAATACTCTAAAACAGTGGTTCTCATGTGCGGTCACAGTGGTCACACGCGGCCACCAGAATATTTGACTGCGGCCACCAACAGCTTCATAGAAAATATTGATAATGTATTGTAAATATTAATAAAAATGTGGTTTTACGAACAAATTTGTCAACAAAGACTCATGATAGACTACAAGATGGTTCTCCCACCACCCTCCCGTTATGTGTGTGCAGCCGTTTCTCACAGCCGCCTTCCATAACGCACATGATAGACTCATGGTAATTTGACAGACATGTTTAAGTCCATTTGACATACCTCAATCACAACAGACTCAAAACAAAAATTTGGTGCGGCCACCAGCCATTTCCGTAACCCCGTGTCTTAGGTAAGCGACGCGAACCGGCAAGAGAATTTAGGCGAATCCAGTCAATTTAAAACGTACTTGATCAAAGGTCTTATGTGCCATCGCTCGGCCAGACGCAATTAACGCTCTGGTGAGCTTGGACCGTTTCATATTTTCAAGCGATTCGCGTGCGCCATGAGTGCGCACTTGAGGCGACTTGCGACATATGCCGTCCTGACCGGACCGCTTCGTCTACGTATGACACTTGCATGGGCGAGGACCGTTTGATATTTTAAAACTCTGCCGCTTTCAAAGCCGCGCCGGATCGCCTCGCCTAGATTCGCCCAGCTAAGACGACCCGTAAGACGACTTTTGTTTACGATGCGGCTAGACTGAAAATTTCCGTGAGAAACACTGCTCTAGAAGAAAGAAAATAATAGATACCCTGTCTACAATGGTATATATATATATAATAAGTAAATGCAGGTTTAAACAAAGTTCTGACGATGGCATAAACTGAAATAGCAATCAACAAATATATAAAATAATTTCTGTCGATTTAAAATACATTTTTATTTTTTTCACCGTATTATAATGGAGTTCTACCAAGTGAATGCCAATTCAATCATTAAAAAAGCTGCAGTTGTAAATAAGGACTTCATATACTTCACATTGGAAAAGACAATGATAAGAAAAAACAAACAAACAAATTAGTGAATGTATTGTTACAAATCATTCTTTACATCAACTACGTGTGTCACACGGAGTCTCTCTCTCCATATAAAATCGATGTGATGTCTTTTTGTTCAATGTCAGTTCATTTGAACGGGAATGGAAGATAAATTTATCGTTGCTATTGTGAATCGTCCTCGCAGTAAAACGTCTCTATTGCCAATCGACTAAAAACAGTGAATGCACCCGCAGATGTTTACAATCCAATAAATTTTCGTTGTTTTATTTTGCTCACTTCTGTGAAATGTTTTAGAAAAAGAAAAAGTTTAAAAAAAATTAGATATATTGTCGACGGATTCATTGGTAACTTGTGGATTTTTTAACATTTTGACACCTTACTTTGAAAAGTTTCTAACTGCTCTTGATCCTGGTTCGAGATAAGAGCATTTGAAGTTTGAATTGATCTTACCATTTCATTCGTAAGATGATGCCATTACGAGCTATTTATGAATAAATATCATATTTTTAAATGAAACTTACAGCAGACATGTCTTTTCAAGGCAATGAAATTGTTAAAATATCGATATGTTTAGCAGTTTTTATTTTATTTGAGGTTTAAGCTAAAAGATTTCATTAAGGCTAGCACCTTATTATCGTAAATATCTCTGGAAACATTTTTGAAATCTTACACTTTTGATATTTATTTTCACTTATATATAAGTATAAAATAATTTTCCGGGTATGTTACGTGGCATTTTCATGAAAAAAACGATGGTAAGAAATGGTGGCCTGTGGCAAAAATCCATCGCATTGGCTTGGCGTTTAAAGGGTTAGGCATATTTTTTCACCATTTTGTTGATAAATAATGATCATCATGATCGAATGATGGAAATAATGATTCCAGTCTGAGAACTTTATCAAAATAGGTCATCGGACACACATGTGCCCGTGGGCATATGGTTAAGAACGCCTTCATAACGATAAAACAAAATATTCGGTGGAAAAAGAAAAATTCTACGTAAATAAGAAATGAAGTTTCTTGTTTAGTATGTAGGAACGCAATAATTGTATAACTGCATTAAATTACTTTGAATATGTAGTATGTAAAGAGGAAACGTATGGTAACGTGTTCCACATGGCAGAACCACGCACGTTTCACGTTCATGAATATTGATGAGTGAAAACGGCATCGAACCTGCACCCTGTGGCTGTAAGGTTGGAATTATCCCAGCTTTACAAAGCTAAGCTATGCCACGTAGCTATCATTATAGGTTGTACAATTCTCTGAAAACATAATTTTCATCAAACGCTCTAGATGCATTTGTGTTATGCCGTTTTCTTTGATTACTTTCTTTCTTGGATAGTCACTTGATGTCACCGGAGCGAGCTTTTATTACACTGAAATTGAGCGCACTTTAACTTTTGCCTGGCTGAGGGTGAAACAGTCGACCACCACAGCTACTTTATCTCAAATATCAATAATAATATTAGTGATACAATGTGTATTCTTAAATCATTGTTTTTTTCATCTTTTGCGGTAAAAAAATATGATTTTGATAAACTAGTTTCTTATAAAAAAGAAAATATGTCGGATTATTTTTGGCCGAAAACCATTTATATCATCACAACCAATTGCCAAGATTAAAAACTTCAGTGCGCATACGTGCTAAGATAACATTATCGGTCGGTCCCTGTGGTCTAGTGGCAAGAGCTTTGTCCTAGCAATCGGGGGGCCCGGGTTCAATCCCCGGCAAGGTTAGATTTTTTCAATTGAAAAAAAAGATCTTGGGCTGGGTGTTATGTTATTTATCGTTGATTTTGTGCACAACTGATACATTATTTACCATCGAGTTAATCTCGTGTGACTTTCACAACTCAGAATATTTGGCGCATTGGCGCAAGCTGTAATACCAAATATTTTTTTTTTAAAAAAAATTAAAAAAAAAAAAAAATTAAAAATATATAATTTAAAATAACTTTGATTATTCCACGTATTGTGTAACTAACTGTGACACGTGTTTCGCCTCTTTCAGAGGCATCTTCAGACTTACTATCGCAAAGTATGCTTGAGTAATGAAGCAAGATTGATTCTAACATTTTAAATTATGAAATTACAAAATGGATTACGGGTTTTTTTCCTTCTAAAGGAAACAAGGAAGGGGGTGATAGAATCAAAACAATGCAATAACATAATGATACTAATAAGGTGCAATCAATTAGATTGAGATTTTTCCTCTATAAGGGACGCAAGAGAGGGGTTATAGAATCGAAAAAAAGCAAACAAATAAATATATTTCTAATGACGTTAAACATTACAAACTATCAAACTATAAACTAATGAGCTGCAATCAATCAGATATGTTAGTGATTACTCTATTAATTGGAAATAACGTTAATAAAGCGAGCATCCTGTCCTGTTAAGAATATTATTTAATAATATTTCTTTTTTATTAAAAGTTTTATTTTAGTTGTTTTATTGGATTTTTGTATAACAGCAGTAGACTAATATTGATTTTAAAAACAAACTAAAGGCCTCTAAGAACCTCGTCAGGACGATGTCTCAAACCTCATGCTCCACCCACTTTTCTCTTACAGCAATTTCTTCAACAGTGGAGGCAAGCGGGGAAGAAGCCAGCAGCCCTACCAGCCTCCAAACTAACGCCCTAAGAGATATATCTTAAGCTACGAGCTAGGCTTGTCGATTCAGTTACAGTTAAGGACTGGGCATGTCTATTATAACAACAAGTAAACTCCTCAAGTTTACGTAAACATTACGAGCATTTTCTGGTAATAATTGAACATTTTTAATGGTTCCAAGACAATCATTCTCGTAAGGAGTTTTTCTTAAGTGTTTTTCCCACACAAAGCCCTCATCTGACAGAATCTTTTAGAAAGTCAACATGCGGGAAAGGGAAACAAAGACTTAGTCTGTATCTACCCTAGCAATAAAAATAGCCAGGAAACTAGGAGCCTGCCTAGCGGATTCCACATATAGTTTCAGCAGGAAAGTAAAGGTAGGAAAAAAAAATACTGCGTTGTTATAAGATTTTTTGGATTGCTTTTTAGTTTTATTTACAAATAATACTGAAAATAAAGCCAATATCGGTTTTCAAATATTTTTTAAAAATCAAGAAGCTTCATCACAATAACCGTAGATGGAATTGCAATACATATTTGAGCCAATAACTACTTAAATCTGCACTGACGTCCATAGACGTCAATAAAGCTTAGAAGAAAGTTTATGCCGACGCTTAATGACGTCTATACTCTCGGAAAGGTAATTGAATTAATACATTCTTTCAAATAGCATTTACACGAGTGCTTCAGTATTTCACTATTTACATAATTTATTTCTAGTTCAAACCAAACCTTTTGTGGTTGCTTTAATCATCTCAAATTAATCAAAACTCAAATCACTAGTGATTTTGAATCACTTGGTGATTGGTAAATATGTATTTGAATACAAAATTAGTGCTATTACGTTTGCTAAATCAAATAATACTAATAGATATCAGATTTTCAAATTGTGTGTATTTAATTTACCAAGTAATGTATCATCACGCAATTTTATAGACTGAATCACAGCCTAAACATAGTCTAATAAACTCCACTCTCTCGCCATTAAAATTATAACGTAGTCTATCTTAATAACAAGCTATAATGCTGGTTGTAATTACAAATTATTTATGACCCCTTTCAAAGGGTATTCTAAATATTATATTATTATTATATTGAATTACCTAAAGGCTTTGACACGTGTCTTTCAAATATTAAGGCAAAATTATAGCAACCTTCGTAGAACACACAATATAAAATTGTAGATTACATAACCCATAGTTGTTTGATAACTTCGAACTAGAATTGAAAAGTACAGTCTACCTCCTGTTAGCTTAGAGATTGGCAGTACGTTATAGGAATACAACATTTAGGGTCTAGAGCAGAGGTCCCCAAACTCTTCTTTCTCGTAGACCCCTTGCCGATTTTTTCAGTTTTTGTGTATCCCCCAATATTTATTTTTGACGAACTCATCATCTTTTAATGTGTTTTTGAATCTGACACAGAGCTTCTTAGCTTGATTAAGTTTACTGTAGAGTACCTAGAATGTTTTAAAATATTTCAAGTTTTAAGGTTTAAAACTTGTTCATTAAAACGACACAATATGGGACACAAAAAAACGGTGCATTAATGAGAGAGATGAGCATGATGATTTAGTTATGACCTTAAATCTATCGTGGGCCCAGATTAACTCATTTTTTTTTCATTGAAATATTCCCCCTGCAGGTTGGAATCGACCACTTTGGAAATCACTGGTCTAGAATCTAAACTACCATACAATATTTGATGTAAGATTTTCAATTGTATATTGTGAATTTCCCGAAATTTTAAATAAAACATTTTTATTGCTTTGATATATGTATGTATAAAATGACTTTGTATTTAGTAAGTACTTTGTAACAGTTACAGAAAAATATTCTTCAGTGCAATTTTATACAATTTGTATTAATAATATAATATAATTGTGAAAAATTTACTTTTTATCAAAGAATTACGCTATAGCGGGGACCGCTAAGCGGAAGACAGCCGTATACGCTATAAGAAGCTTCTGTATGTAAAATATGTAAAAATCTTACGCGCAATTAGAAAAGAACTTTTTAGTTCAAATTTTGCATGGGTGCCTAGTTTTTTATAGGGAAGGTTCTCCTTATCTCCAAATATCTTCGAAAAACAGTGAAATTCAATGTTGCATTTCAATGGCCGATAATAAGTGATATAAAAAAATAGCCACATATTACTTAAAAATGTTGCATTACAAGATAGTGAGTACAATAAATTTGTCAGGCATTTTTCATAGGGTAGTTAAAACATCAACGAAAATGGATTTAAGAGGATATTTTTTTTAGTTGACTGTATAAGTTGGTGACCCCTTTAGAAAACCCTTCCCACGGGTTGGGAACCCGTGTATTAGACGCTGTCAATTTTCCCCCAAAATTTTAGCACGTCAAAAAATGTGATATCTCTTACGATAAGATACAAAAAAAATGTAACGTGTTTCTACAAATATATGACTAACCCACTAAGGGACGTCGCTACATATCCCCACAGCGTTTGCCAGTGTCACGTACGCCGCCCGCCACTTTGTCACAAAGATGCTACAAAATGTATTGCGATATGAACATATGTTTTACTCTTTTTCGGGCAAACGTTGCAAGAGTAGTAAAGCGTATGTGATTAATTTCTGCAAAGCGATACAGAAATATTTTAATGGCTCATCTCCAGGGCTGTGGATTTTTTCAACTTATCATATTTATGTGTATTCAATTAAATATCAACCAACCAGTCCTGCAAATAGCCAAATTTGACATATCAAATATAAAAATAAAAAATTTAATCTTTTCAAAATTTCTAACTCTGACCAAAACGCCGCGACGAGTCCAACTCCGACTCCGGCCTAAAACCCCCAACTCCACGACTCCGACTCCAACTCCACAGCCCTGCTCATCTCACCGGCATAAGCTAGGAATATCTTTTGTTAAACTAACTACTCATTTGTAGACAATTATTGATAAAAAAAACTATGCGTTAAATTTATTTTTTTACCTTGTTCGCTCCCAACTTGAAGCATATGGACTCCTCGCGGAGTTTATTTTAGAAGTGTCTTTTTCTAAAAATACTACTTGTTATTCAGTCGCTCAGCCTCTCCATGTCGAAGAGAGTAGAGATTGAAACGATACGAAAACTAGAACAGGACAAGTAGTAAGCTAATTGCTGTGCGTCGCTTTTCGGGGTCGGAAAGGTGGTTGAAGGAATTTTGAACAACTTTCAAACACCCATTGCCTTCGGACAGAATCGATTCATCGACTGAAAAGTCTGCTCGTACTGGGAATCGAGCCCGGGTGATTCGACACGCAAGCCAACGACGTTGATCACTGCATAACAATTTCAATTTACCGTCAAATATCAAATATTCTTTTAAAAATTCAACATAAAACACCCAATCCACATCAATTCTAGACAAATCATCACAATTTCTAATAACAATAAAAAAACATTTTTAGTAATTATTCCAAAAAAAAAATTCAGTACAGGACCAGTTTCGCTCGCAGCGAGCATTATCAACTGATCTATCTATCTATACTGATCTATTTTCAATCGATAATGCTTGCTTTGAGCGAAACCGCCTAATCTGATATATTTAATGTGAAATGAGTACCAACTTAAAAATGATAAAACAGATTTATTTTACTTTTAGTAATAACTTTAGAAATAACTCTTCAGAAGATGGAAAAGCATTGACAGTAAGCAGGATAGGTTGCTCGCCATTACTAATTTTCCAATTAATAGAGTAATCACTAACCTATCTGATTGATTGCAGCTCATTAGTTTATAGTTTAATAGTTTGTAATGTTAAACGTCATAAGAAATATGTTTATTTGTTTGCTTTGTTTCGATTTTATGAACCCCTCTCTTGCTTCCCTTATAAGGGAAAAATCCCAATCTGATTGATTTCACCTCATTAGTATCATTATCTGATTGCATTGTTTTGATTCTATCACCCCTTCCTTGTTTCCTTTAGAAGAAAAAAAACCCGTAATCCATTTTGTAATTTCATAATTTGAAATGTTAGAATCAATTTTCATTACTTAAGCAAACTTTGCGATAGTAAGTCTGAAGATGCCTCTGAAAGAGGCGAAACACGTGTCACAGTTAGTAGCACAATAAATGTAATAATCAAAGTTATTTTAAATTTTATATTGACAGTAAGCAGGTAAACCTTCGTAGGACTATCCTTGAAAAATGACTCTCAGGCCGAAGGGGGGTATAAAAAGACCCCAGTGTTTTGGCCTTATTGGCATAGACTGTAATAAAATGATTGATTATGCTTTGACGTATATTTATACATCTTTCTGAAAAAAAAAATCATATAAAAAATCCTATTTTACCTATAATTATTCATATTTAAGTCGCGCATGAAACCGACGACGTTTCCACTCCAACGGCTATGGTGGACTAACAATGGAGCCGGTGACTAACAAGCCAATAACCATGCACGAATTCACATAAGCTTATCTCTTATCTTATCGCTTATCGCCTTTTATTGTTGCCACATATGAAACACTCCGTCCATTTTATCTATAACTCACTATAGTCACGTTCTCATGTCGCTATTAGGCAGAAAAATTCCGACTTCTTCTCTTTTTAATCGATTACGGCGCAACTAGCCAATAAATATCATTTTTTTCTGCAAAAGGTGTAAAAAACTATGATTAAGGAATACAACAAGTTTAAACATTGTATCACTAGTATTAAGATAGATATTTAAGGTAAAGTAGCTGTTGGGACAAAATCTATAGTGTTCGGGATGGCTAGGTTAAAAGTGACATGAATAACATCCCTGCATATTTATATATTAAATTGAGCTTATCTCGCCCTGAATTGACCACTATAATTAGGTTTACATGTAGAATTTTTTCTTTTCTATTTATAATCAAATATTAAATTGTAATTATTCATTGTAGCATGTCATGAAAATAAAATAAATACATTTGAAGCACTCAATGTAATTCGTTTTCAAGAAAGTTGTTGACAACTTCCAAGACATTTTGAAATATTTCTCGTTTTGAAACTTATTTTTATTTGACGAAAGAAATAAATCACATTTCCTGGAAATAAATTTCTTTCATTCCTTGGAGCGAGTTTTTTAAATATGTCACCCATCAAATTGTGAAAATTTGGACAAAATATTTGCGTAATTTTCATGAGAGGCAACGAGAAGAAATATCAATAGCCCGGTGATTTTCATTATAGGTTTATAGATATTAAAAAGTTTAATTGCAGTAGATATCTTTTTTCATAATACCATCGTCAAAGATTTTTTAAGACTTTAAATAATTATAGAAAATTATCTTTAGCCATTTTTTTAGCCAAGTTTGTTAAGAATGTGTACTAAGGTTTATGGGTTTTCGTTACGTGTGGTGGTTTTTGCAGATTGCTATTAACAGCCAAAGATTCGATATGTTTCATAAGAACATTAATATTGAGTAAACGAATTTGAAATTATCATATTAGAATATTTATCTTTGCTAAAAATAAAATTACATTTTTAGTACTTATTTCACATAAAATTTATTAGACCAGGACTGGTTTCGCTCATGGCGAGCATTATCAATTGATACGAAATAGGTACATTGAAACTGATATTTATACAAATTATGCCTAACTTTTAATATTATTTTAACTTAGTTTAGTGTAGTTCTATGTCAATTCAGATTCAACCAATATTTATTATTATCTATAATTTACTTTTAAACGGTTTTTCAATTCGGCCCGTTAGAAACAAAGAATACTCACTTTTCAGGAGAGTTTACAAACAGGTCTCACCAGTCATCAATTTAACTTTTTTTTCAGGGCTGTGGAGTCGGTCTAAAAAAGGCCGACTCAGGCATTTACCAAAACTACGACTCCGACTTCGACTAAAAAAAGGTTAATATCGTCACGTTTTTTTTCCTAATTTTCCTATTTATGTGTATTCAATTAAATACCAACCCTAGCAATGTGGCCAAAATTCAAATTTGACATAGTAAATGCAAAAATAAAAAGTTCAAACTTTTCAAAATTTCCGACTCCGAGTATGACTCCGGCCAAAACGCCGCGACGACTCTGATTCCGGCCAAAAAGCTCCGACCCCACGTTCTGCTTTTTTTAACTGTTACATTTTTTTTGATTATCAATAATGGTGACGATTTTGTTTTATGATTTATTTGTTAAATGTAAAATAGTGATTAATTCTAACGGGTTTTTTTCGGGTAAAGTGGAGCTATAAAGAAACAAGTTATTACCTATATTGCAATTAAAATATCTTCGTATTCACTTCTCATATTGTTATGCCTCTTTGTCACGACCTTACATGCTATATTGTATCTAGTGGCATTGATAAGTCAAAACCGACGAAAATCAAGATACGTTTCTTTAATCCTTAGGGGCTTATACGACAAAGGTAATCATTTGAAGTACAGTCAACCACCCTACAGCACCGAGATAGGGACTTACTCTATCAAAAGCAAAGGAACGTACAGCTGCTGATAAATTTTCTTAAAATGCATATCTTTATGTATTATATTACATATTTACGAAACTTATAATTTCCCAGAAGACTGCAGGACACGCTGTTAACTTTTGACAGCCTTAGTGTGAAACAGTCGACCAACACTGCTACTTTATCTTAATATTAGTGATACAATGTGTAGGCGTTTGATATTTTTAAATCATTGTTTTATACATCTTTTGCGGAAATAAAATATGATTTTGATCGAATAGTTTCGTCGAAATTAAATAAAAAAGAAAATATGTCGAATTATTATAGTCCGAAAACCATTTATATTGTCGCTACCAATTGCCAGGATTCAAACTTCACTGTCCATACGTGATAAGATAACGTTGTATTATCTCAAACACGCCTCTTTCAACGAACGTTCCAAATCAAATGGATGCTTTTTATATTAAAAGGTGTACATAATGAGAAGACCTTGATTCGGCTCCCTCGTAAATCGGAAGGAGCCTCCTATCCGACACTCAGGAAGAGGAATTTTGGGAACCGAGTAGGAGAAACATGGTGCTCTTATAAACAAAAGACGATCTCAAAGCGTTATGTGGGTGCGGTTAGCACCCATTATTTAATTGTTACGATTTTTCACAGACTTTACACACGGATTTAAGACAGATAGATTAACAATACACGGTATGTTCTACGATACATACAACACACGACTATTATAATTGTAAAGGCGATCAGGAATTTACTAGACTTTATCCTTAGGGAGAGGATTAGGCGCGTTCTTTCTCAATGCTGTCCAATCTCTCACTCCAACTGTATGAAAGAAAGCGGTTCCATTAGGTACCAAAAGACCGTTACAAAAATACCGTTAAACGTCACGCGCGATAAGCCATTATTTATGGCCCATCGAACATTGCATGAAGTACCATGTACTCTCATGCACTCAGGGCGTGAAAGAGTCAAGAGACATTTAGAGCTAGACGTCCGCATAAATGTCTCTTTTACAAATTTGAATCGCTCTATGTACATTGAATCGCTATAGATTTCTAAATAGAGTATTATTAAAAATGAATTTATTTCCTGATACCGGCTTAAACTCATTGACTGAGGTGAACAATAGATCGTTCGAGAGAGTTCTGATGACCACATAAGGCGGTGTCAATAAGAAATCGCGTTCTCAGTTTTTATATCATCAGTTTAGAATAAACATGAGCACGATCGGGTCGTCTTATTCATGCGCGACTTAAAATAGTACAATTATCGGAGAATTAATGACTTTATAGATATATCTATATTTTTGAACGACGTACGCTAAAGCATAATGTCACATTTTTTTAATGCAATCTATGCCAATAAATCCAAAACACTGAGGTATTTTTAGTCCCCCTTTCGGATCACAAGTTATTTTTCAAGGACCGTATTTTGAGGGTTAAAAAACCCTTTATAGCAGATGGTAATTTAATTCTACTTTTTGTGTATCTGAATAGAATTTTGAAGTTGAATAAATAAAAACAGTGCTATAAAAAAACATTTTTATAATAAAAAAAAACAGGGCTGTGGAGTCGGATTCGGATTCGTGGAGTCGGGCTTTTTGGCCGGAGTCGGACTCTTCGCGGTGTTTTGGCTGGAGCCGTAATCGTAATTTTGAAAAGTTTTACTTCTTATTTTTGCATATATAATATGTCAAATTTGGAAATTGGCCGGATTGGTAGGGCTGATATTTTGTTGAATACACATAAATAGGAAAATTAGGAAAAAGAAGTAATATTAAACTTTTTTTAGTAATGTACTTCTCAGTAATAAAAGTTGGAAAACATTCTCAAAAGAGCTCATTTGAATAAAATATGATATTTATTTTTACTGAACCAACTATCAACGGTTCTCTTCGAGAAAATCCGGTATCGCTGAAATTTTTCATTTGGCTGAGAATGATATTAAATTATGTATGTATGTAAGCCGTGCTTCTTGGTAAAGTGACTTCTCTCGACGGGCTGCTTTGTAAATGCTTTGAAATAATTTCAACTTTGAAAGGATTTTCTTAATATTTTCAACTTTTTCTAGGTTTTCTTCGCATAAATTCTGTCTGAATCAATGTCAAAAAAAGCACTATCATTTTTATTTTTCAAGAATTAAAATATTCTCATGATATTTCGTAAAAAAAATTATATTCTAAATAGCTAGTTTTTTTTAGCTTCTGCAACTTCTATGTCAAGTCTAGCTCGAAATCGTATAGGTATCGCGCAACTTACATATATGAAATATCTTATATTAAGTTTTGAGCATACTTTTGTACAGGGCTGTGGAGCTGGAATCGGAGTCGAGGTTTTTTGGCCGTATTCGGAGTCAGAGTTGTCGCGGTGTTTTGGCCGGAGTCGTACTCGGAGTCGGAAATTTTAGAAAAGTTTGAACTTTTTATTTTTGCATATAATATGTGAAATTTGGCTATATGCCGTATTTTTGGACTGTTAAATAATTGAACACACATAAATAGGAAAGGTGGAACAAACGCGACAAAATTAATCGTTTTTTAGTCGGATTCGGAGTCAGAGTCGTGTTTATAAAAAAAGCTGGAGTCGGAGTCAAAGTCGTATTTTTTCTAACGACTCCACAGTAGGGACTCCAATTAATATGTTCTACCAATTGTTTGTCATACCTTACTTAACTTTTGTATAAATATCACTGTTGTATTGTATTTCTTATCAGTTGACAATGCTCATCATGAGCGAAACTGGTCCTGATCAAATAAATTTTATGTGGAAAAAGTACTAAAAATATAACATTATTTTTATTAAAAAATGACTGTCCGGATTACCACAATTATAAAAGTTAAAATGTTAAAATCAACAGCATTTCGATTATGAAGATAATTATAATTTTTGGCATTACAACTTATGCCAATGCACCATATGTATTTTAATTGTGAAAGACATACGAGATAACCACGGCGATGAATAATAAATCAGTCGAGAAAAACTCAACGAAAAATTACACACAACTTGTTCAAGAAAAAATCTGACCTCGCCGGGAATTGAACCAGGGGTCCACCTGATCGCTAAGGCGGAGATCTTTTCACTTGACCACAATGACCGACTATTATATTAAATTATATTTAAATGTTTTCTACATAGAGATTAATCAATACACGTGATTGACGATTTTTGTGAACATTGATTATTCCGGCTTTGAAAATTGTCGTGAAAATATTCATTCATTGAAATGATAATATAAACACACTATAACTTACTAATCAATAGGTGTTTAAATTGCGCCTTAGATATAGTTACCAGCCTCTTTACCGCTAATAGTAAACAATTTGAAATGTTATGTTGAAATTAATTACAAATTTCTATCCTAAATCGGAAATTGCTTGTTTGGCATTATTTTGTAATGTGAAACTAAATTGATCATGAATCAACTTAATCATTGTTATTGAAATTGATGGCTCGATTTTGTATCGTATATCATTAAATTATTGGCATTGGCTTAGTATAGCCACAATAAATAAAACAATCTAAATGATTCATGTCATGTCATCGATTCATTTTTTTTTCACTATGATATATTTTACAAGATTTACAACGTCGTTTTTTTATATGCCAATTTTAAAAATGCTTAGTACAGCATATAATATATAATCATTCCAGTTACACCCAATTTTAGCTCGAGGATATAACACTATGTTCATTTTTGATCCCTTTTTTTTTTTTTAAATAAAAAAATATTTGGCATTACAGCTTGCGCCAATGCGCCAAATATTCTTAATTGTGAAAGTCATACGAGATTAACTCGATGATAAATAATGAATCAGTTGTGCACAAAATCAACGATAAATAACATATAAAGGGTATTTCAATAGGGACGCTCAGGCAGCTTATTTCTCGTTGTTCAAAGAAATTGGGTTTTTTGCGACTTCAACTTGGTGAATTTTGAATCGGGCCTTATGTCTGCACCCGTATAAAATCTAACTAACCAAGGAACTTCAGGTAAACGACCACAGACAACGCCTGATTGGGTTCTGGAGCAGTTGGAAGTTTACCCAAATTTGTCAAAAAAGTCAACTTTAGCGACATGGCCCATTTTATAATGAATAGATATTGGCAGACATTTGATGCTATATTCCATATTAAATGCCGTAAAATATACTTACAAATGAAATTAAAATTTAGTCGAAATCTCACAAACAACTTGTTTTATTTACATTTCAAAACTAAGCGTCCTTATAAAAAGACCCTATACATACACCCAGCCCAAGATCTCTTTTTTTCAATTGAAAAAAGCTAACCTTGCCGAGAATTGAGCTCGGGTCCCCCGATCGCTAGGACAAAGCTCTTGCCTCTAGACCACAGGGACCGACAGGTGATAACTGTCACTTCATGGTGTAAAAGCTTTATTTTAAATATAACATATGTTCAGTTGGTAGTGCTTGCGATGAGCGAAACTAGAACTGATTGTTGTAACAGAACATGAGAACGCAGTGTAAAAGTGTAATATTTTATAATTAAGAATTTCAACTGACGGTGCTTAATGGAATTTCAAGATCAAATTTGAATCCTTTCGTTGGTTTCTGCGGTAACTTTGTGGAAATTCATTTTAATATAAAAATTGAATCGTTTGAATTTTGTACTTTTATTTTTTTATATAAACGATACAAACTGTTTACCGCGCGTCACTTCAAGCTTATTTGTGCATTCAAAATGCCTGAAGATGCTGAAAAGTGAAACCCGGGTCGTAAGCGACAAAGCTCATGCAAAAGGACAAAATTTAGACGATACAAAATTGATATAGAAATTCCATCAAGCATTAGTCGAAAACCTTAATTATTACAAAATATTTCATATACAATAGCACTATTTCTAAATGTACAATGATAATGTTCAGTACCAGTTACGCTCATCGCGAGCATTATCAACTAAAAATGTAAAGCATTCAACAAGAAGTGACATTACATCAAACATCAGTCGAAGACCTCAAATATACCATCAAAACGTTCAAATATAGCTAAAATCGTTTGAGTATTATAAAGTAATTTAAAATACATTTTTTTCAGCTATATCCGCTTTAAATTGTGAACATATCGGCGGTAGAAAGGCAAAAAGGGCGTTTCCCATATAGAACCAATTATGTTATTGATATAGTGAAAGTCCTTTTTCTCCGGCGCAAATTTCATGGGTCCTCCCTTTTGCAGGTAGCATCCTCTTTGTAGAACGTGTATTAAGTTGTATACATTATGATTATCGAGAAAATATGTTGGAAAAATGAAAAAGGAAACTCATGGAAAAGTACAAAATTCAAACGTTTCAAATTTTACGTTATATTTATTTGAAAACATATTTCTGACTGCTTCCTTGTATTCTTTGAAAAGGTTAGGACCGGCTTGTCTCACATTTTGATGATTGTAAATGATTTACATGAAAAATACGTATTTTATCAAATTAGTGACAGTTGATACTGAGAAAACCTTGATTCGAATCCCTCGTAAATCGAGAAGGAGCCTCCTATCCGACACTCAGGAGAGGAATTTTGGGAACGGAGTAGGAGAAACATGGTGCTCTTAACAAAAGACGATCTCAAAGCGTTATGTGGGTGCGGCTAGCACCCATTATTTAATTTTTACGAATTTTCACAGACTTTACACACAGATTTAACACAGATAAATGAACAATACACGTAACGTTCTACAATACATAACACACGACTATTACAATTGCGAAGGCGATATCAGGAATTTATTAGACTTTATCCTTAGGGAGAGGATTAGGAGTTTGCAAACAACTTCTAGGACATACAGTTGGAAGAAGCCCCTCAACCACGACTGTAAGACTTATCTGGCAAGCGCGTGCATTCTCAATGCTGTCCAATCTCTTACTATCAACTGTATGAAAAAAAGCGGTTCCATTAGGTAGCAAACGTTACAAAAATATCGTTAACACGTGCACCCGATAAGCCATTACTTATGGCCCATCGAACTTTGCATGAAGTACCATGCACTCTCGTGCACTCAGGGCGTGAAAGAGAGACATTTAGAACGAGACGTCCGCATAAATGTCTCTTTTACAAATTTGAAATTACTCTATATTGAATCGCTATAGATTTCAAAATGGAGTATTATTAGAAATGAATTTATTTCCAGATATCGACTTAAACTCATAGACTGAGGTGAAAAATAGATCGTTCGAGAGAGTTCAGATGACCTACCACATAAGGCGGTGTCAATACTTAAAAGTCAATAAAGCTTTATACTCACTTTTAAAAGACTGATGAAGTTTCAAATCAACAACGATATTGTTTTTAAATTTGTCAATGGAAGAATTTGATTATAATCTTTATCAGTCCAAAAATTAATTATTCTTTCAAATTGTAATCCTTCTAATTTAGTTTTTTTCAGTGTGTTTAGTCTCCAACGAACCGGGCTTCTCTTCTAGAACAATAAATCGTCCTTCTAAAGATGATGGCTTCCTAACATTCGAAAGACGGTCCCTGAAAAATAACGTGTGATCCGAAAGGGGGGACTAAAATACGCCAGTGTAATAGCTTTATTGGCATAGATTGCATTACAAAATGTTAAATTATACATCGTTATAAAAAAATATACACATAAAAATCGATAGTTGTCCTACATTTATTCATATTTTTAGTCGTGCATCCACGTACAGGCAGATCATATTAATGTTCATGACAGACTGGCGTTACCAAAACTGTATCCGTGAGCGCTTATCTACGTCTTTTTATGTAAAAAGCATCTATTTGATTTGAAACGTACGTTTGATCAAGGCGCGTTTGAGATAAGATAACGTTAACTTATCGCGTATGGTCAGTGAAGCTTGAATCTTGGCAATTGGTAGCGACAAAATAAATGGTTTTCGGCCAATAATAATCCGACTTGTTTTCTATTTTATTTGATTGCAATGAAACCAGTTGGTCAAAGTAATATTTTTTTACTGCAAAAGGTGTAAAAAACAATGAATTTAGAATACTACGGTAAGAAAAATAACAATGTATTTTAGTTCTACATAAATTATTTTATATTGGATTATAATGGAGTTCTACCAAGTAAATGCCTACTCAATCAATAAATTTTAGACATTGTATAATTAAAAATAAGATACAGTCATATTTAAGTGGCAGTGGTGGTTACCATCGGGACGGAAATGTTAATAGAGTATCGTTGGCATGACTTGGTAAGAAGCATAGAGATTGACGAAATACGAAATAAAAGAAGCTTCAAACAAAATGATAAAGACTCGATCAAAATGGTATTTTATATGCTAGTTATAACTTTGATCACAAAGCGCCTAACTATTAATATTGATTAAACGTGGCAAAGAGGTGCATCCCTATTAAAGGCTTCGCAATTAGTAGTGAGTGTTTTCAGCGCTCGGCGTTTTGTTTTAAGCATAATAATTCGTTCACTATCCCGTAATTAAATTCTTGGAGCACTTTGTTCCCCCTCGCCTAACTTCTAATCCTATTACGACAGCTTAGAACAATTTAATGGTTACGCGATAAAGGGGAAACTTGGGTGTTCTGAAAATATTTTTTGAAAAATTCTAATTCATAAGTATGCAGATATTTATTACTTCAAACTATCGCCAAGCTTCTTCCCCATAAGTAAAACTCTAGTTGAATAGTAATTTTGATATATGTATGTAACCCGTACAAAAAAAAACATTACAATGGCATTTCCTTCAAAGTAGCATCTTTTTTCGAATTTTGTACTTTTCCATGATTTTTGTGGCTAAAAACCCGGGTTTCGCCTTTCGGCATCTTCATGCAATTCAAGTGCACGGATTTACTTGAACTGACGCGCAGTAAGCAGTTTGTATCGTTTATGTACAAAAATAAAAGTAGATCACTAAGTTTGCTATTTAAATGTAAATTAGGGAAAATTTTATGTCAACGAGTTTCAATGAATTTGGTGGGCTTATTTTAATTATCAGTATGTTTTAATGTAGTATCGCAAATACTAATGACCTGATAATAACATAGGCGTATCTTAAATAAATTTTGGATTTTATCCGACCTATTATTACTGAGTTAATTGATTTCAAGTGTTTGCATTAATTATTAATGATAGTAAGTGTTTGAATTATTAATAAATGAAAATTATTCAAAAAGTTGTTCGTTTAAAATTGGTAAACTATTAAGCTGAGCCCTGTTAATCTCCAATATTTCTTGGTATAACAATTTATATTCACCCTTGTTAATATGTATATAAAAAAATCAATGCCTGATATGTAAATATTGAATGCGCGATTTTCAAAAAGTAAAATCACAACTGATCAAAGAAAAGCATAAACTTCTAAATAACCAACTACATATATTGATCCTGGAAGTGGGGAGTATTCTCCCTTTTAATATTCTCATTTGATTTTATCTATTTATATATGTCGTTAACGTAACTTAGCTGTCAGGTGATCAGCTGGGAAAATGTTCTAAGCTTCATTTAAAATTGAGACGTTATATTTTGCAAGCTCTACATTTAGAGCGGGTATGGCTTAAAAATCTGTATTCATATGTGAATCTAATTTTCCTTTTTGTGTTTTAAAGCTTTATTTATGTGCTGTTAAGATATAATTATTTTTATTTAAATTTTAGTTTGGGCGTTTTTAGTTAATCAATCAAAAACATACTTCAATATAGATACACATGTTAAAAAAGAATCTTCAACTATATATATGTAGTTGTTGATTAGTATATGTACTTGGAAGAAATACATTACAAAAATACGCTCATAGAAAGTAATTTTTTTATTTGAAATAGAGTACTAAGGCTTTATCTTTTTTTACTTTGCTGATAACACGGTTGCCTTAAAATATATAAAATATCTAAAAATCTCTTTGAATGTGAACAATAATGGGCCGAGAAACGCTCAGCGCTTATTTTTTCGTCTCTTCGTTCTTGTTCTGTTTTTAAATGGAAAACGCCTTGAAAACTCTGGAAATTCTCATAAAAAATCCTGCACGCCTCTGCTCTAAATCTTTTCGAAAATCGTGTCCCAGACGAGAACAGTGGCGCACGCCTCCAAGTGCCGGCGCGTGTATACTGTGCGGCAAACAAAAAATATAATTCAACCTTTTTGGCGCCGCTAAAAAATGCACCTGTTTCTCAAATTATCTAATTTTACTTCTTATAGCAGCCGAGAAATAGTGCCGGAATAAATAATAATACCATTCCAGGCTGTATTGTGTAACAGTTATACCGTCATATAAAAATCTATGTTGATTTAAAAAGTGAATTATATTTTTATTCTAAGGTAATATCTTTCAGCGTGTAGAAAAACAGAAATGATTTTTTTTAATAAATAAATAACTTACACAAAGTTATTCAACTTATATTATGTCTTTTGTAAACGAGGTAACAAACGAGTCCGAACGAATCACTTATTCCACTTCAAATTTTATTTCGAACCAATCTTTTATCCAATTCGTTTGTTGTCTTACTCTTACACTGCTTAAACAATGAGTAGAGCGAGAAAACAAAAGAATCGTTGATTGATTGAAATAATAACAATAACACCTTTATGATGGGAGATTCTCTTGATCCGTAAATTCTAAATGCAATATTAAGATCTTGATGATTAAAAATATGAACATAGAACTTTTGAGCTTAGAACGCATAATACGACTTAAATGAACGAATCAATCAAACCTTACCGGGGAACGGAATGGACTCGTATTGATCAATTCGCAAACCAAACCTTTCATTTATAGAGTATAGTATTAAGTGAACCGAAAACCTTTCAAGTAAATAAGAAAATATATTCAACTCGTTACTAAAAATCACATTTAATAAAAACCGCTACTGTTTTAGAAATATACAATACTAGTATTGCTACCCGGCGTCGCTCGGACTAAGCGACCAATAATTATTTAATGTTATATCATTCGACATAATTATATCACAAAAACTAACATCCAAAATAGAGTTAAAATAAAATCACAAACTTTATTTAATTTGATGACAGCCCATTAAAATGTCCAAATTCAAGGAAAAAATCTAATTTGCTGTCAAAGAAATGTCAAATAATACCTTCACGTAAATAAAAACATTATTGTATTAATAAAAGCCGGGAAAAAGTTGGTAGAAGACTAATTTATTACATTTTGACTAAATGTCTTCGCCGATAAAAATTCAAACATATTTTCTTTCATATTCGTTTTTATGGCAACTTAATGACCAACAATGCAAAAGGGAATTACAGACCCACAGAAATACATACGCCGTTTCGGTTTTATATATAAGATTAGTTTCGGAAAATAACATTATATAAAAACTTTTACTGTTTTCGAAATATTTATTACAATTTCACTGTAAATGACCCAACCTTGTTCTTTTTTCTAAAACATTTTAGAAGAAGAAGTTTTATGCCATCATGTTAAGCTTCTATTTTGCTTGCCTTTCACCTTCATGGTAAGTTTTCTTATTGAATTTGAATTGAACGTTGATTCAAGCACAGAAATCAACATGAAATTTTAGTAGGTAAAGATAGAAGAGAACATTCATTTAAAATGTAAGGTAAACAAAGATGAATTCTTAAGTTTTGCAACAGCTGTTACTTGAATAAACAAACAAAATTTAGAAGGTGTGATTATCAATTTTATTGGCAAGAAATAATTTAGGCTACATACTTATGGGTGCTAGACTGCACTTTTTCAAGAGGAGCTTTCAATTAAAGAGGAAAACAATTCTTGTGATTACAATCATCTCTTCAAATCGAAAATTATTTTCGTGATGCGAGAGGTCTCTTAGAGGTCGTTGCTTGTTGCAAGGAACTTTCAGTTTCCTCCAGCAAAACAATTGCGTCTTCTATATTTACACCATGAAGTTCTACCAAGTAAAAACTAGTTCAATCAATGATATTCACATCCTTCAACTGTAGCACAGAAGCTTTTTGCTGGAGCTTTTTTAAGCCTTGTCCGCTCCCAACTTGGGGTTTATTTACTCCTCACAGAGCTTGTTTCAACATATGTTATCGATTGAGTTTATATTTACTTGGTAGAACTCCATTGTAATACGGTGAAAAAATAACAATGTATTTTAATTATAAAAAAAATATTTTATATATTTTTGTCGATGGCTATTTCAGCTTTCGCCATCGTCAGAACAAAGCTTAAGTCTGCATTTACTTATTCAATATATACCGTTGTAGACAGGGTACACGATACATCCTTTTCTCTGTTCTACTATCCCAGTTTTTTTTTAACCATTACCGCTCCCAACTTGGAGCACATTGACTCCTCACGCTTTTTGTTTCTACGTGAACGTTTTTTTTCTACGAGAACTGCTTGTTACTCAGTTGCTCAACCTTTCTTTCAAAGAGAGGAGGGATTGAAAGGATACGAGGACTAGCACAGTACTCGGAGAAGTGGGAAGGAATTTTTAACAACGCAAACACCCATTGACTTCGAAAAGAACTGATTTATCGACTGAAAAAATCTGTTCGAAACGGGAATCAAATACGCGCGGTGCTACACGGAAGCCAATGACATTGACCACTGCACTACGGACTAGGTTTTCATTTACCAAAACCTTAAATAAAACATTTATGTAATAAGAACAGCGCCGGCTGTCTCCGAACGGGTTAAATGGCTACACGCTAAAAAATGTTAAAATAAACCGCTTACGGTAAGCCAGCAGGGCGCGATAAAGCCTACACAGTGGCGGCGCATGGGCGGGCTGGAAACCAACCCAGGGGCGTCGCCAATAAATCAATCCTCGCCGCCCCCGCCGACCGCACCTTCTTCTCACCCTGCCCGAAAATTATTCATGGCTTATGGTCTATCGATGGGAAATATTTTATTTTTATTCGTACAACGAAGATTAGTAGGTGGATGGATGGATTATTTCGCCTTTCGTGAAATTCATAACAATACGGAAATCATTTAACGTGATTCATGGGGTGAATAAAGTAATAAATTTCTGTAAATATTGAGTCTTTCCTTACTTTGACACGCTAAGTATAGTTTCTGAATCTTTATTTTAACAAGTGCACTATATCGGGCAAAACATGTTTGCACACGCCCACACAAACTATACAGTATGTTTAAGGTGTTGATTTATTTGATATTTTGTGTTTTTTTATAAACTAGAGCAGGGGTTTTTAGTCTTGTTATGACTCAGGGCGCATTTGAGATCTCGGAGAAAAATGAAGGGCGCATAACGGATTTATAAAAAAAAAACAAAGTCATACATATTTATTTTAAAAATAATAAAACATTTTTAGGATTGAATTTATTTAGATCAGTACCGGTTTCGATCATCACGAGCATTATCAACTGAAGTTGAACAATTTAATATGAAATTTTAAAAAACTTCGATTATTACACGTATTGTGTTAGAGGCATCCTGGACTTCGCAAAGTGTAATTAGTATGGCAAGATAATGTTGAATTACATTCAGTATAGATCTACTCACTTCTTTAAAGTTTAACAAACGCGGAATTTTTCCAAAGAATGACTTATCATTATCCAATGTGAAATAAGTACGAAAAATCTTTTACTATTTGTATTATTGTGCCATTCTTGCAAGTAATGACAGCAGGGCTGTGGAGTCGGAGTTGGAGTCGTACTCGGAGTCAGAAGTTTTGAATAGCTTAAACTTTTTATTTTTGCATATCTTATATATAAAACCGAAACGGCGTATGTATGTCTGTGGGTCTGTAATTCCCTTTTGCATTGTTGGTCATTAATTTGCCATAAAAACGAATATGAAAGAAAATATGTTTGAATTTTTATCAGCGAAGACATTTAGTCAAAATGTAATAAATAAGTATTCTACTGAACTTTTCCCGGCTTTTATTATTAATAATAATGTTTATTATTTACGTGAAGGAATTATTTGATATTTCTTTGACAGCAAATTAGATTTTTCCCTTGAATATGGCCATTTTAATGGGCGAGAATGGGGCTGTCATCAAATTCAATAAAGTTTGTGATTTTATTTTACCGCAATAGAGTAATAATGGATGTTAGATTTTGTGATATAATGATGGCGAATGACATTAAATAATTATTGGTCGCTTAGTCCAAGCGACGCCGGGTAGCAATACTATTAATATATAAAGTTTGGCTACTGACCGGATTGTTTGATTGATATATCTATAATTTAATACACATAAATAGGAAAGGTAGTGGGGTTTTTGATAAATACTGGAGTCGGGGTCGTACTTTTTTTAACGACTGCACAGTCCTAAATGACAGTGAACACCTCAATAGTGAAATATTTTTTTTATTCTTTCTTGGGTAGCTTTACATATGCGCTTCATTCATTATATAAGAACTGAATTATTTAGCAGGAAGATTTTGTTTTAATTTATCTTTAAATAAGATTACGATATTTTATCATGTTATATCAAAAAAGGCTAATAATGAAAAATCTTTAGAAATCAAATCAATATAACCCTTTAATTCCTGTATTTAATATACATTTCAGGTATTTCTATTACACTGTAGGCATCTACGCTTTGTAGGGAAAAAAACGTGACAAAATTAAACTTTTAATCGGAGTCGTGGTTTTTAAATCTCAAAAAAAGAAATTAGTAATGTTATGGAAACATTAAGCTGCCGCGACTGGGATTCGAGCTCATGAGCTTTGTTACTGAACCCAACGGCGTTGACTCGCGATTACTGATCTGAAGAAATAGATTTATTTACAAATACGTTAATTAAATAAGAATTTATTACAGAAACGAAAATAAAAATAATACAACATTTGTAGTACTAAATCCACATTAAATTTTTTAGATCAGGAAATAAAAACAAAATAGGCTACTATGATTTTTTGTTTAGTTGTCATAATAATTGTTTGTCATACCTTGTAAGTAGAGACTCCAATTACTCGACATCTCAACTACTCGAGTAGTAAAATTTCAAAATACTCGAGTACTCGAGTATACTAGAGTAGTTTCAGATGTACCAAAATATATATTTTTAATTCGAATTTGTGTATATAAATAGATGATAAGTAAATAAAGAAATATATTGAATATCATTAAAACATTTATTTCAATTTATACCACACATATTTCAACAAATTTTTAATTAATTTTAATTTTTGTTTTTATATTTCTCGCAGAAGAAAAAACTGACGACGATTATTACTAAAACGAGTATTACACAAGTATTTTTAAAATTACTCGAGTATCGAGTACTTGGAAAATGGACGAGTATACTCGAGTATCGAGTACTCGATAATCGAATTGGAGTCTCTACTTGTAAGTCTTGTTTAACTGTTGTATAAATAAAGCTAAAATATCTCTTTATTTCTTATCAGTTGATTATGCTCGCTGTGAGCGAAACCAGTCCTGATCTAATAAATTTAACGTGGAATAAGTACTTAAAAATGTTTTATTATTTTTATTATAACGCCAATCCATCAAGTATTGACTGTGAACACCAAAAAGACGTAAATACTTTGTCGAGCACAACAAAATGATTTTTTTTCGTCAAAACACGACGTAAATTGTTATCTGTGACGTGGTGCTATAACACTCAAATAAGGCGTGAATTATACCATCATATCTTTTCGCGTTTGATCTTGTTTAATAAAAAAACGTTTTAGGTTTTAATAAAATACATACACACCGTAAAACGGGGTGAATAGAGACACTTTTTACCCTTCACGACTATGTATCTTCATACCTGCGTCAAATTATTCAAACATGCATTGCTTGAAACGTATTTTTATGGCCCTACTACACATTCCACTCTTTCATTCATTTTTTCTTCCAATGTCAAGCAATAAACATATTATTTTTGATATCTGCAATGCACATAACTAAATAAATAAATATACAGATATGTAGCTAGATAGATGTATGTATATATAGATAGATTGATCGATAGATATAAAGATAGTCAGACAGACAGATAAATAGATAGCTTGTTTGCTTATTTGTAAACTTCTTAATACATATTTTGACATATCGTAAAACGGTGTGAATAGAGACACTTTTTACCCATCTTGACTATGCATCATCATACCTGCGTGCCACATATATGAATGGCTTGAAACGTGTGTCTATAGTCTTATTACACATCCATGACAATATTTTTCCAATATTCACTATCATTATTAAGACACAGTTAATTTTGTTCGATGTCTCTATTCACCTTGATTTGGGATGAATGGAGACAAGAGAGGGTGAATAGAGACAAAAATACAGATTGTAGTGATTGGAATATATGATCCTCTATTCTATACGAATCTCTATTCATCTCGTTTTACGGTAATAATTAACTAAAAAAAACATTATTTAATCTAATTTTCGTATAAATATACAATAAAAAAGAAGTTTATAGGGGGTCAAAAAGTTAAGATGCACAGGCATCGAACTTAAACACGTTTGTTTCAATTGTGGGTTACCAATTGGTTGGTTTAGTTTTTTCATTCGAGAGATAGTATTATCGTCAATGTGAAGAAACTTACTTAACAATAATGATAACATTGGATACTTAGTAAAGTTGTGCTAAAGTTCAATCCTTGTTTTTTGTCTCTATTCACCCCGTTTGACGATACACTTTTTTTTTATTATTTTCAACCATAAAATTTAAAATAGCAATATGTTAACAGCATGGAACTTTTATAATAGAAAATCCAATGAGAGGCGATAACTTAATCGAAAAGCTAAATGTCAAAGAGTTTGCCATTTGATTAAGTGTTTTTTAACATGCTTTAATATTCTTGTGACTTCATATATTTTTTGAATAATTTTCGCGATAAAAGAAATGCATGCAACCAGTTAAGCAAAGTTAAGCGCTTATTTATTTAATATCTAGATAATCTAAACACTGTTATTTATGCAATGCTTTCGTTATTATGTGCTGGCTTGCAAAACAGTACAAAGTATCGTTAATATTCTAACATATTATTAACACCTTCAAGGTATTATTGTTTAATTTGACACACGCTTTTATACGTGTGCTACGCCTTATTTTCTAGTTAGGTGGTTGAAAAGTTTATTGATTGAATAGAACTCCATTATAATATGGTGAAAAAATAGCAATGAACAAACCAATATTAATCCATCACCGCTACTCAGGCCATTACCAAAGTTAACTGCAATTTTAAATAAATCAATTGATTACAATACTAAGTGAAGTTTATTTACACTCAGTCCAAATCCAGATAAACATTCACTTCAAGTAATACATAAAGTCAGTTTGTCACATCTAATTACAATCTTATATATAAAACCGAAACGGGGGATGTATGTCTGCAATTCCCTTTTGCATTGTTGTTGCAAGTTCAAACAAACGAATTGATTTCGCTCGCGAAAGTTTCGACGGTAAATTTGTTTCGTTATCAATGTGTGTGTAGAGACTCCAATTACTCGAGTATCGAGTAGTACATATATATAACCGAAACGGCGTATGTATGTCTGTGGTTCTGTAATTCCCTTTTGCATTGTTGGTCATTAAGTTGCCATAAAAACGAATATGAAAGAAAATATGTTTGAATTTTTGTTATAAATTAGTCTTCTACTGAACTTTTCCCGGCTTTTATTAATATAATAATGTTTTTATTTACGTGAAGGTATTATTTGACATTTCTTTGACAGCAAATTAGATTTTTTCCTTGAATTTGGACATTTTAATGGGCAAGAATGGGGCTGTCAAAATATGAAAGGGGCTGTGAAATGTCAATGCCAGTCTGAAATGTTCATTTTAATTCCATTTTAATTGACCTAGACTTTTGAATTTTGAAAAAAGTTGTTTCAACTTGGCCCGTCTGAATTTACGCGCCGAGCTGAACATAACCCCAAACTGGTCCGAGCGAAGCCGGGTTCCAATACTAGTATTTAATAAGGATGTTAGAACAGAAGAGAATATGTATTTTGTACCCTGTCTACACCCATTAAATATAGATAAGTAAATGCATGCCTAAAGAAGGTTCTGACGATGACGGAAGCCGATATAACTTTCAACCATATATCGTACAATTTCATTAGAACCAAAATCAATTTTTTTTTGAGAAGTAATTAAAAAATTGTTGTCTAATTGAGGATTTTGACTTGGGTGCTTGATGTAACTTTAATATCTAATTTGAATCGTTAGAATTTTGAAATTTTTATGAGCTTATTCAGTTCAAATTCATTCATTTAATCCGGCCCATGGTGCAGTGGTCATCATCGTTGACTTCCGTGACGAACCACCCGGACTCGATTCCCGGTACAAGCAATTTTTTTCAATCGGTAAATTTTATATTTCGTTTTTAGGCGATATGTGTTAACCACTAGTCCTCTTTCCTTTCGATTCCTACTTAGTTCGAAAAAGAGAGGTTGAGCAACTGAGTAACAATCAGTTCTCGTATAAAATAACATGTTGAAATAAACTCTGTGAAGAGTCCGTCTGCTCCAAGTTAGAAGCCAATATGGTAAAAAAACTCATTCGTGCACTTAACATCCCTTGAGTCGGTCCCTATGGTCTAGTGGCAAGAGCTTTGTCCTATCGATCTGGAGACCCGGGTTCAATTCCCGGTAAGGTCAGATTTTTTCAATTGAAAAAAAGAGATACAGCCCAAGCTGGGTGTATGTTATTTATCGTTGATTTTGTGCACAACTGATTCATTACTTATCATCGAGTTAATCAAGTATGACTTTGACAATTAAGAATATTTGGCGCATTGGCGTTAGCTGTAATGCCAATTTTTTTTTTTTTTTAATTAAAATTTAATTTAACATGCCTGAAGATGTCAAAAGACACTATGTACTAATGAAAAAGCTTAAAATTCATATAATATGTTTTAGGTTAGCTCCGCAACTGTAGTTAAAAATGTTGACCATTCGGCTTCTGACCCAAATCTGAAAATCTAGTATCTTTATACGCCTCAATTTAACGATCTATGAAAATTTATTACATCGTAAACGCTCATGCCTTCGAACGGAAATCAATTTATGAAATTACCCGTCTCAGGTTTGAGATCGTAAGCTTGGCAACTAAAGCTATCCGCCACATACTTGGATCGATTCTGTGATAACCATTCATTAATTTTTTTTCATATGGGCTCCCTATTTGAATCCGTCACCCGCTAACCTCCTCGCTTCTTCTCATGTCATCCCAGCATCCCGAAGCTCCGTTGAGTACATCCTATGGATGGTCATTAGTGACCTTCCGGGGTGACGAGATCCATCAAATTTATAGATGAGACAGGCAGGATTCAGGCTCCCTTGGGCCATCCGCAGCATAAATTTATATTTTTTAATTAAAAATACATATGCCAATGCGCCAAATATTTTTTATTATGAAAGTCATACAAGATAAACTCAACGATAAATAATGAATCAATCGTGAACAACTCAACGAAAAATTACATGCGCCCAGTCCAAGATCTCGTTTTCAATTGAAAAAACCTGACTTGCCGGTAATTGAACCCGGGCCCACCCGATCGCTAAGGTGAATCTCAGACATCGCGAATCTAGACCACAGGGACCAAGATGTCTGAGTCAGGCCATCGTCCTTATATCGTATATATGTTATACATTTCTTAACATGCATTAAATATCACTTTTAAGGTGTTCACTGTCAATACTTTATTTGTATACTTTTAATTCTTTTGAATTTTGTGTTACATTTGTTTGTAAGAATTGATATGGTCTCGTTAAATTCTTTTCACAGAATAATTTACGTTGGACTGAGCATTCTTCACGGACTTTCCACGACTCATTTATTAAATGCAGTTATTTTGGTTTTTACTTTGTTAATGATCATTCATACTTTATTGATTCTTGATGTGATAGGTTGTATTGCTTAGAGGTCTTCAAAATTTAAATTATAGTTTATATTTACAACCTTGCAATTCTTGCTTAACTTTTGTATAAATTTCACTGTTTGGTTGTTTTTCTTATCAGTTGATAATGCTCGCCATGAGCCGAACCAGTACTGATCCAAAAACTTGTGTGTGAAATTAGTACTAAAAATGTTTTATAATTTTTATTATAATGCCATTCCACCAAGTATTGGCAGAGACCACCTTAAAGGTTACTTATATTGTATGTTTATTAGCATGCCTTTAATATATCAATCTCTAAAATAATTTCTTAAGACTATTGAAAGAAATAATTATAAGAAGTAATAAAGTGCAGATCTTTTTTAATCATGATAATAATCAACGAGCTTGGCTGAACAATGAATAATGAAAACAGTACTTCAAATAGATTTTCTTAAACGTCTGACCCAGAAGGTAAATAGAAAATGGATTTATATACAATAGAAAGCTTGTCATCCATAAATCGTTTTAAGAATTAACTGACTTCCTATTAAATGAAGCGCAATACATCCAGTAGGAACTAACCTTCGAAAGACTGTCCTTAAAAAATAACTCGTAGGCCGAAATGGGGTCTAAAAAAGACCCCAGTGTAATGGCCATATTGGCATAGACTGCAATAAAAAAAAACGATTTTCCTGTAATTATTCATATTTTAAGTCGCGTATGAATAAGACAACATGATCGTGTTCTTGTTTATTCAAGACTGGCGATATCAAAACTGTGAATGCGTCTTCTTATCTAAACCTTTTAATGTAAAAAGCATCCATTTGATTTTTAGTGTTCGTTGAAATAGGCGCGTTTGAGATAAGATAACGTTATCTAATCGCGTATGGGCAGTGAAGTTTTAATCCTGGCAATTCGTAGCGACGATATAAATGGTTTTCGGCAAACTGCAAAAGATTTAAAAAAAAAAACAATCATTTAAGAATACCAAAAGTGTAAAAATTGTATCACTAATATTAAGATAGATATTTAACATAAAGTAACAGTGGTGGTTGACTGTTTCACCCTCAGCCTGGCAAAAGTTAAAATGCAATATAAGGTGAAAAAAGCTCAATTGTTGAAAGTAAAAAGGAAGTGATTTATCAACCGTAAATATTTCTACTTTCAGAGCTGCATACTAATAGATTTTTATCAGTTTTATTGTGCTTTCTTACATTGAATCAGGGCAGCTCAACTTTATTAGAACATGAGCAACATTGCAGTATTGTTCAACCTCCGTTAGACATTACATAAAATATCTGTAAATAGTTCAATAACTTTCAAAAACTTTCGACCGAGATAAGAGTCATACAAAACATAATGATCTTTTTCGTCTTAATTTTTTGATAAATTAAAATAAATAATAATGAGTTTAGGTGTATATATATATTTTTTTAACCATGTCCGCTCCAAACTTGGAGCATATGGACTCCTCACATACATACATTCAGGAAATAAAGCATTCGCATGCTATCAATGTGATTAGAAATCTATCCAAAGGTTTGTTTGACTTGACATGCATTGTGTGACATTTGTTTGCAATGTGCATTCAATACACATTTAGTGCGCATGTGTTAAAAACAGGGCTGTGGATTCGGAGTCGGAGTCAGAAATTTTGAAAAGTTTGAACTTTTTATTTTTGCATTTAATATGTCAAATTTGGCGTTTGGCCGCATTGATAGGGTTGGTATTTAATTGAATACACATACATAGGAAAATTAGGGGAAAAAGTGACGATATTAACTTTTTTTTAGTCGGAGTCGGAGTCGTTTTTTTGTTCAATGTCGGAGTCGGAGTCGGAGTCGTGGTTTTTGTAAATGCTGGAGTCGGAGTAAGGTCGGACTTTTTTTTACCGACTCCACAGCCCTGGTTAAAAATGCACGGAATGATACATTTAGGAAATAAACCATTCGCATGCGAAAAAAGTCTATGAAAACTAGTTTAAAAAATTACAAATTCCATTCGTATTCTTAAGTATGTAATAACTGTTTTTAGCAGGGCTGTGGAGTCAGTAAAAAAAAGTTTGACTCCAACTCCGACTCCAGCATTGACCAAAAACACGACTACGACTCCGACTAAAAAAATTTATTATCGTCACTTTTTTTTTGCCCGATTTTCCTATTTATGTGTATTCAATTAAATATCAACCCTACTAATCCAGCCAATAGCAAATTTGACATATTATGTATAAGCAAAAAAAAAAGGTCAACATTTCCGACTCCGGCCAAAACGCCGCGATGACTCCGACTGCGACTCCACAGCCCTGTTTTTCAGTGCTTCTCCATCATATTTAGTTTGATAGTATTATGTACAAATGTTTTATTTTTGAGTGACTGGTTAGGAAACCGAACTGACTAGACGCTATCATTGCTCTGTTTTTGGCCGAAGGGCAATTGAAATTTGGCAATGTGAAATAAGACATTATCTACCAGACTTGCATTGCGGTGTTTTTTACAAACGACGATATAGGTAGTAAAATATACCGATATTTCAAAAAGAGTTGAATCATTTTTTTAATTAATTTTGACGTAAACAACATTAAAATTAATAGATTGCTTTCTTAAAAGAAGGAATTGGCTCATAAAATTTATGATATATGAAAAATTCTCTTATAATTCTTATAAGTAAATTGTGTATGCTTGTGTCATTTCTGAATATTCAAAGCATATATGCGTCCATTTTATTTGACTGTGCCACCCGACAATTACATTTATGATATCATTACCTTAGTTTGAAGAGGTTCTAATTAAAATTTTAGCAAAAAATGACTTTTTGTTCAGAAAATTTTGTATGTAGTCCGGTCCGTGGCGCAGTGTCAATGTTGTTGGCTTGAGTGCCGGACCGCCTTGGAACGATTCCCGGTACGAGCGGATTTTTTCAGTCGATAAATTTGTTGTTGAAAATCCCTTCCCACCTTTCCGATCCCAAAGAAGGACGCATAACGAGAGCGATTAGCTTACCACTAGTCCTGTCCTAGTCTTCGTATTCTTTCTATCCACTACTCTCTTCGAAAAAGAGAGGTTGAGCAACTGAGTAATTAAGTTGAGATTAACTCCGTGAGGAGTCCATATGCTCCATAAGTTGGGAGCGGACACGGTTAAAAAAAGTTTGTATTAACTATAATCTAGCATATATGATAACTTCAGAATCATACATATTGACACCGCCTTAAGTGGTAGGTCATCAGAGTTAAATTCGCGTCAAATTCCTGATATCTTCTTCGCTATCGTAATATTTGTGTGTTGTATAACGTCTGTGTAAATCCTTGACGATTAAATAATGGGTGCGAATAACCGCAACCACATAACGCTTTGAGATCGTCTTTTCTTTATAAGAGTGCCATGTTTCTCCTACTCCTACTCCGTCCCCAAAATCCCTCTTCCTGAGTGTCGGATAGGAGGCTCCTTCTCGATTTACGAGGGAGCCGGAATAAAGGTCTTCTCAACATATTATTGAATTACTGAGTAAGCAGAATTCCGGAGTTCATCTGCACATTTATTTTACTAATTTTTTTTAATAAAGTTCTTAGATTGTAATGATTATTTCTATCATTAGATCATTAAGATCATTATTCATAAATAGAATGGTTTAAGTTGTGAAAAAATGCTTTAAATATGTCATTTGAAATATTTTTACTTGCTCATTGTAATAAGTGAATTTTATGTTTTTAATTATACAGTGTGTTAGCAATCTAAGCTTCAAACCAGGGCTGTGGAGTTGGAATCAGAGTTGGAGTCGTGGAGTCAGGGTTTTTGGCCGGAGTCGGAGTTGTCACGACGTTTTGGCCGGAGTCATACTCGGAGTCAGAAATTTTGAAAAGTTCAAATTTTTTTATTTTTGCATTTAATATGTCAAATTTGGCGTTTGGCCGCATTGATAGGGTTGATATTTAATTGAATACACATAAATAGGAAAATTAGGGAAAAAAAGATATTAAGCTTTTTCTAGTCGGAGTCGGATTTTTTTTACCGACTCAATATCCCTGCTTCAAACATTCATATCATAAAACATACTCACGAGCAGTTAGAACCTTTTAAAAGTAAGGTGTCGATATTTCAATCAAAATATGGATATCTATTCAAACGCCTGAATTTCTTTGATCTAACAATATCTCTAACCTAGCCAATACGAAATAGAAGCTTACCCAGAAAGATAAGCTTCAAGCTTTCCTAGCCTTATCCTTATTTCCTTCCATTACCATTTACGATAAAAAAAAATTTTTTGTTCGGGATTGAATAAAAGGAAATTATTGCACAAATAAATTCCGTTGAGATTCTGTATAAGGTGTCTTAAGTCGGAAATAAGTTTTATTTTGCGGTAGCGTGTTTTGAATAGGTTAGTATCCAATTCTAATTTTGGTCAGTAAAATAAATAAATGGTCAGTAATATATCAAAATGGTCAGTATCCACTGATCCTTGCTTCCCGTAAAAAGGAAAATCCTAAACTCCATTTTGTAATTTGATCATTTTAAAATGTTAGAATCAATCTTGTTTCATTACTTAAGCAAACTTTGCGATAGTAAGCCCGAAGATGCCTCTGAAAGAGGCGAAACACGTGTCACAGTTAGTATCACAATACGTGGAATAATCAAAGTTATTTTATATTAATAAATGTGGTCAGCTAATAAATGAAGCGGTTAGTATTTAAATCAAAGGGTCAGTTAATTTAAAATAAATGGATAGCTTTAGTTTGACAGCTTGCGAAATTAAAAAATTTGGTCGTAAAATGCAAATTTCTCTAAGGCTTGCAATTTTATTTTGAAGCGTTTGATTAAAACCTAAGCTATCCTTACCAAATCGTCATGTATCTTCTGATTAAAGAACGTTTTTAGATTTATAGTAGCCCTTTAACAACAAATTACTGTCAATTTTCCACTGACCAAAATTAATTATTTACTTACCATTTTTTTATATTTATTACTGACGATTTTTTCATAAATACTGACCGTTTATCGAATTAGATACTGGCCAAATTATTAGTTATAATACATATTGTTTATGTCTGATCGAATTCTGTGGCAATCTCGCATTCATTTTATATATTTGTTTAGTAAATCTTCAAATTTATTTATGTACATGCCAACTTAACACTTATTTCAACGAGCTTAGAAAATATTGCAGTTGTTTTATTCTTAATAACACATTTCAAACAATTCAATTTCGACACTTCTCAGACCAGAAAATTTGAAACACTCATTAATTTTAATGATCAACCAAATTGTGTCTAAAACAAACAACTTCTTCAATAATAATAATAAATATGTTTTCTGAAAACAACCCACGACGAAGTCATTAAATTTGATATTTTTGTGAGAACAATTTCTAAGAAAAACTCCAACTGTTAAACTATTTTATAATCAAGACTTTTTTCTTTTGTAGTGAAATTATTCACGGCAATTCATCTGTCTGCGCTCTTTTCGACCCTGATTTAAGTCGTGACCTTAAAATTGAAAAGAGTTGGTCAGAGCTTTCAGATGATATCTTTATAAAAAAAGATGCACATAGATAAAAAAAGTTCTGAATGGAAAAGTTTAAGCTTTTGTTCAAGATTTTATACTGCATACGATATGCTTCAGCGGTCTTATCATTAACGTGGAATATTCTTTTAAATTATATTATACTACTAATAACGTACTACTGATTTAAAAATAAATAGTTTATAATTTATAGAAACAAATAAAAGTTTTAACATTAAAGATAATATCCTAAATAGGACAGGTTGCTCGCCATTGCTTATATTATTTCCAATGATGGGATTAACTCTTCCTAATTGATTGCATCGCATTTGGTAATATTTTGTAATGCTATCGCCATTAGTAGTAAAATTATTTGATTGCTTTGTTTTTATTACTCCTTCCTTGCTTGCCGTAAAAAGAAAAAATCTCTCCATTTTGTAATTTTATCGTTTTAAAATATTAGAATCAGTCCGAAGATCCGAAGATAGTCGAAGTCCAAAGATGCCTCTTAAAGAGGCGAAACACGTGTCACAATTAGTAACACAATGCGTGGAATAATCGAAGTTATTTTAAATTTTATATTAAAATGAACTTCCACTAAGCTACCGCCGAATCCATCGAAAGAAATAAATGAAATATTCTATGGAGAATCTTATATATAAAACCGAAACGGCGTATGTATGTGGGTCTGTAATTCCCTCTTGCATTGTTGTTGCAAGTTCAAACAAACGAATTGATTTGAAGTTTCGACGGTAAATTTGTTTCGTTATCAATGTGTGTGTAGAGACTCCAATTACTCGAGTATCGAGTAGTACATTTTACAAAATACTCGAGTACTCGAGTAGTTTCATATGAACCAAAATATCTTATATATAAAATCGAAACGGCGTATGTATGTCTGTGGGTCTGTAATTCCCTTTTGCATTGTTGGTCATTAAGTTGGCCCGTCTGAATTTACGCGCCGAGGTGAACATAACCCCAAACTGGTCCGAGCGAAGCCGGGTTCGAATACTAGTAATCCATATTTAAATAATAATAAAGTCATTAAACAGTTAAAATAATAAAAAGTTTTTAGTTACTTATAATATGACATCAGTATGCTAACAAAGACAAAATATTTTTATTTTGACTGATCTGATTAGTGGAGCGAATGTGCAAAGTATTTACGTTCTTTTGTATGTTTTTTAATATATTGGGACTTATTATTTTGGACACCCCATATTATAATATATAATTTAAGATAACTTTGATTATTCCATGTATACTGTTTCTAAATGTGACATGTTTTTCGTCTCTTTCAGAGGCATCATCGGACCAGACCTTATATCGCAAAGTTTGCGTACGTAATAAAAGCAAGATTGATTCTTATATCTTACAATGATAAATTACAATATGCAGTTTGGGATTTTTCCTTTTTACAGGAAGAAAAGAGGGGAAGATTGTAACAAAACAAACTAATTATGACGTTAACATTACAAAATTAATACCTCATGAGATGATTATCGACAAAATGTGTGCAATAGTGGATTGCGCGAATGTAAAGTGAAGTCGTCTGTATTCCGTATAATAAAGTAAAACATATAAATTTGTAAAACTGCTAGAACCTTAAATATAAGAGTGGCTGAGCATTTAGCCGCTTTTCGCTTAAAAAAAGATACCTCCACCTTCGCCAACCATTTAATTCTTGAAAACCACACGTTTAATTTTGATTCAGGCATTAATTTGTTACATACTAACAGGGGTGAGCTTAAACTATTTTATCAAGAAATCTTAGAGATTAATCGAGCTCAGCTCAACGGTCTGCCAATTTTGAACGAGCAACTTTATTTGCCTAGTTCGCCATTGTTGTACCCTTTTAAATAATTGTTAATTTTAATTTACTGTCATTTATTAATAATTGTCATTTATTTTCAATTCACTTACTAATATAATAATAAAGGCTTGAAATCAATCAACTCATTAACGAGAGGTCGGATAGGACCCTAGATTTATTTTAAATATTCTTATGTTATCATCTGGTCATTAATATTTTCAAAAATCTCCGTAATTATAACAAACCCACTTAAATCATTGAAACTTGTATTCATTCAAATTTCGATAATTTACATTTTAATAACCTTTTAACTTAGTGACCTACTTATATTTTTGTATATAAACGATACAAACTGTTTACTACGCGTCAGTTCAAGTACATCCGTGCACTTGGAATGCCTGAAGATGCCGAAAGGCGAAACCCGGGTCGTTAGCGACAAAACTCATGGAAAAGTACAAAATTCAAAAAATTATAATTTGATATTGAAATTCCATCAAGCACCCTCAGTCGAAATACTTAATTATATAAATTTGTGGCAAAGATGATAAGCGGAGACTAATTACAAATCAGTTTCTCAACCTCTCTCTGCGGCTTACGTCATAAGTAGAGACTCCAATTACTCGACTTTTCAACTACTCAAGTATCGAGTAGTAAAATTTCAAAATACTCGAGTACTCGAGTATACTCGAGTAGTTTCAAATGTACGAAAATATATTTTTTTAATTCGAATTTGTGTATATTTATAAATGACAAATAATTAAAGAAACTTATTGAATATTACTAATACATTTATATCCATTTATGCAACATATATTTCAACAATAATAGAGAACTAAGCGACCCAAATTTTAAATTGGTTTGATGTTTTTCTTTATAATTCTCGCAGTAGAAAAAACTTCGACGATTATTACTAAAACGACTATTACTCGAGTATTTTTCAAAATACTCGAGTATCAAGTACTTGAAAAATGGACGAGTATACTCGAGTATCGAGTACTCGATACTCGAATTGGAGTCTCTAGTCATAAGGTAATAAAATGGAAAGCAATTAGCTTATGGCTTATTCATATCTCTACCCCTTGAGTTTGGGATTTTTCCTTTTTACTTGAAGCAAGGAGGGGAAGATTGAAACAAAAAAAAATAATTATGACGTTACCATTACAAAATTAGTTACTCGTGAGATGCAATCAATTGGAAAAGGTTAAACCCTATATTATATTTTGAATAAGTAATTATTTTCTGGTAAGAAAAATAACAATGTATTTTAGTTCTACATAAATTATAATATATATTTGTTGATAGCTATTTCGGCTTACGCCTTCGTCAGAACTATGTTTTATGAATGAATGCAAGCCTTTCTCGCCCCGTTCACCTCACCGCAGAGAAATAAAACTTTCAAATGCCAAAGAGATATTTGTATACTTTTTCCGTACGTGGTGTGGTATCTTTTTGAAGAAAATGGCAATTCGTTTGCACTGTATTTGTATGTCCAGATTTTCTGCAAAACGGTATTTCAGTTTCATGTTATGTATGTATTACTTAGCGAGATTTATAATACAGTAGAACCTCGATTATCCGGGCCAATTGGGGATGAAGATAGTCCAGATAAGGACAAATCCGGATAATCGAAAAAATAATAATTGACAGGAAAATACAAGTACGTATATTCAGTATATATAAATCATTTTTGTTTCGTTAGATTAATACATAGCTTTAATAATAAATTGATTGAGTAGGCATTTACTTGGTAGAACTCCATTATAATACGTAAAGAAAAATAACAATGTTATTTATTTCTACATAAATGATTTTATATATTTGTTGATAGCTATTTCGGCTTACGCCTTCGTCAGAACTATGTTTAAAACGTGTATTAGAGATAGCTTATATACCTAGGCTAGACAGGGTACCCCATACATCACCTCTCTGTGCTCAACCATACCAACGTCACATAGAAAAATTTAAAATAAGTTTAAGTTATTGGTGTAGCGTAATCCTGAGAACTTAATCTGGGTATTTTTGGGTTATTTTTATCGTGTGAAACCACTTAAAATCTGCAATGTCTTAAGTGAATCTATTTTTAAATTTTTTTTAGTTTGCTGCTTGATAAAGGATTTAGAAGAGGTGAAGCGTTAATAGTAATCTGTTCATTAAGAATGTCATTGGATTGATTATACCTATTAATTTCTAGCTGTTCCAATGCATTTAGCTTATGGACTTTATTACAGGAATGTAAACAAATCGGGACCGAATTTGGGTCATGTGATTTCTCTATGAGATGGTTTGCATATTGTGAATCAGTTTTTTTATTGTTAAAGGATCTAACATGTTCATTTGCCCGGATCGAGATATTTCTTCCGGTCTGCTTTTATATACTAAATCACATGTACCGCAGGTCAATGAATCAATGAATCAATGAACTGTTTTCCGCTGAATTGCTGCTGAATCCATCGATTATATTAAAAACATAATAAATCATTCAAACAAATAATGAACTATTTTATTGTTAATTTTCCATATTACAAAAATGGCAAAATATAGATTAAATTGGCATTAACTTAACGAGAAAATGAATATCAATCACCACTTTTTAACCCGTTACTAAGCATTAATGCAATTTAAAATAAATAAACTTGATACAATACTAATTAAAGTCGATCCCCACTTATTAAAAACCCAGAATAGCTTTCACTTCGATAAATACCTACACCAAATCAATGTGTCACATGTAATAACTTAGTATTTCCATATATAATTAGGATGGTAGAAAAGAGAAGAAGATGTATTGTTTATCCTTTCTACATCAGTATATAGAGATACGTAAATGCATATTTAAAGATATTTCTGACGATGGCGTAAGCCGAAATAGCTATCAACAAATATATAAAATAGTTTCAGTAGAATTAAAATAAATTGTTATTTTTTTCACCGTATTGTAATGGGGTCTACCAAGTGTTTTTGGTAAATTATGGATATGGTCACGGGACAGAATTTTGTAAAGATTTATGAAAAATAGGCACATAAATGAAAAGAATGTAAGGCTTACGATTTTTTTTTTAAATATATCGTCCTTAATTTTAATATTTAATATAATAAAAGATCCTAAAGAATACGCAAAAAGTATGAAATCGAGTTGTTTTAATTTACAGGAGAAAAAGTGCAAACACAAACTATACAAATAATAATATTATACAGATAGAGACAGTCACATAAGTTTATTATTTGCTTAAAATAAAAAGAATAAATTTATCATAGACTAATGTTAAAAAACAAATTCTTCTTTCAGAACTCTTACAATAATAAGTAATATTCTTTATCTTTATATATTTCTTTATTATTTTGATTCCATATTTTATAATAATCCACAAGAACTCAGAGTAAAGTCAAAACATAAAATTATAAGCCAGTATGTATAATTTTTTTGAGCTTAGCTCGAGAGGATTGGGATTCTGTCCCTTGACCATATATCCATAATTTACCGTGGTTTTTTCACCCTATTAAAATGAAAAAGCATTGAAAACTACATCCACTGTTTATGTAAATGTTTCGTGCAGCCAACTTCCGTGGCTAATTTCTCTCACAGATGATCCATAAATCTTGTTTAATATTTATTACCCTTTAAACTGTGGGATATTTAAAGGTTCTATTTGTTACAGAGTGGATTAATAGGAGGAATGAATCACCGAGGGGAAACTGATAAATAAGCGGTGATGCCTTGAATGAAACTGACCGCTTATAGGGGTATCGCGTGAGCCTCGTATCTACCGAGGGAAATCTTAAGACACTGCAGTGATTTTCATTAAAGTTCTTTTATTTTCTCTATACATCAACAAAAAATAAACATGGAGTTTTATGTAATATCTTTGGCTTAATTCTAATATCGTGTAAATCATTATTTTCAGAATTTCATGTTTAGATGATTTCGGTTCGCAAGTAGAGTCTCCAATTACTCGACATCTCAACAAGTCGAGTATCGAGTAGTAAAAATTAAAGATGCTCAAGTTGTTTCAGATGTACCAAAATATACATTATTTATATATTTTTTTATAAAGATATATGATAAATAAATAAATATCCATATTATATTTTACTAATAAATTTATTCGAATTTATAAGACATTTATTTTAAAAATAATAGAGATCTAAATGTCTCAAATTTTAAATATTATAGATTCGAAGTATTGTTTTTTATAATTCCTGCAGTAAGAAAAAACTGGTAAATTATGGATATATGGTCGCAGTACAGAATCCTAATCCTCTCGAGCTAAGCTCAAAAAATTATACATACTGGCTTATAATTTCATGTTTTGACTTTACTTTTTGAGTTCTTGTGGATTATTATAAAATATGGAATCAAAATGATTAAATGTGAAAAATATTACTAATTGATGTATTGAGTTCTGAAAGACGATTTTTTTTTAAATATCAACCTATAGTAAAAATATTCTTATTATTTTAAACAAATAATAAACTTATGTGACTGTCTCTAACTGTATAATATTATTATTTGTGTAGTTATTCTTTCTGTATTTTAAAAATTAAAGACGGAACATTTCAAATAAAATCGTAAGCCTTACATTCATTTCATGTGTGCTTATTTTTCAGAAATCTTTACAAAAATTCTGTCTCGTGATCATATATCCATAGTTTACCAAAAAACTCGGACGTCGGATTTATAGTCAACCATGAATTGAATAGTGCATCTGATTTTAAATAAGTAAATAACATTTGGACATCAATCTTCAATTATATATTTCGAGTATCGAGCACTTGAAAAATGGACGAGTATTCTCGAGTATAGTACTTGATACTCGAAGTGGAGTCTCTATTCGCAAGTATACCGACGAATCTATATCATAAATTTTATGTTCAAATATGAAAATGGAAAGAGGTCAAAATCCAAGTGACAAGTGACAATTTCACGTATCTCAGTAGCGCCTTGAACGCCATTCAAATATCATGTAACTCATCAGTTTTCCTGAGATCTGTGCGTGAGTTACCTTCAATACTAGCTTGCCGATATTACATATGTAGAATTATTTAGATTCTCACACAAAAAGAATATTCTGCTTAATAAGTCTCCTGAACACTAAAAGTAAACTGACATACACGATTTTAGAATTAAGTCAACGATATATTTAAGTGCACTTTCGTAACAACCGGTAAGTTTAAATTATAAGGATCATTTTTACTTAATAATTAATTGAAATGTTAAAAGGAATTTGGAATAAATCAGCGTCAAAGATTGATAATGAGTTTTAACTACAGTGATTAATTAAGATCTAACCTGATGGACATGTTGAAAAATAGAATTTTTAAACTATAGTATAACTAGATAAACTATACGCATTTTATTAGCACGACAAAGCACTGTGTCCTTATATTGATTAAAAATGAGTGGAAAGTTTTTGAGAATTTCAACAAAGCACGTGATTTTGTCAATCGCTGTGATTCAGTAATATCGTGTTTATTTTTCCAATTGACAAGCATGGAGCCTTGCGAGAGCTTGAAGCTAACCACAAGCTCAATTTTATTCATATATCTTTACCTACTACTGCACAAAAATATAGCAGTAAACTAATTAAAGATTTTGACTGAGGGTTGTTGATAGAATTTCAATATCAAATATGAATTGTTTTGTCGCCAACGGCCCTGGTTTCATGTATGTAAACCGTACAAGAAAAATCATTACAATGTCATTTCCTTCAAAGTAGCATCTTTTTTCGAATTTTGTACTTTTCCATGATTTTTGTGGCTAAAGACCCGGGTTTCGCCTTTCGGCATCTTCAGGCATTTCAAGTGCACAGATTTACTCGAACTTACCGGCAGTAAGCAGTATGTATCGTTATAAAGGCGAAGCCCGAGTCGATAGCGACAAAACACATGGAAAAGTACAAAATTCAAACAATTCAAATTTAGCCGTTTTTTTGTTGATTTTAGCAAGACTTTAATTCTTTTAATGACTCTATTTTAAAAATTTGTAGAAATGAATTCTATTTAACAAAATTTATTTCGTATATTTGAAATATTTACACTTATTATTTTTACTCATTTTAAAACTCGGATACACTACTGTCTCTAAAGTATTCGTTCGTTGGTAATTTAATGCGAATTGTAAAAAAACATTTCTGTACTTGAACGACCTGAAAATTGCTGCCCAAGAGAAAAGCTCAATTGTAGATAAGCATGCAATTTACCACATAAAATACTGCCTTTTGATAGAGCGATGAGTGAAATACGTTCTCTGGCCGAGCGGAAACGGAAGTATACAATTAGAGAAGCTTTTGTCAGCTTTCACGTAAGCTCGCTGGATCGCTTTACCACGCTGTACTTTTGCGGTGAAACCTGTCATTATTATTCGTATTATTATCACATATTTTCCCTACCACCTCCAAGGAGTATATTTCATCATTCTGGTTCTCATTGTGTTCAAGATATAAATTTGCGTCATAAATCAAGGATACAATGAAGATCCTGGTAGGTAGCTCCGTGATATATAATATATATGATCACCCATTTAAGGCTATCTTCTACGGTGTCAGTATTATTTTTTGAAGACGCTTCTCAGATTATATTACGTGTTACAAACGTTGCAAAATATTTTTCGTACCTACTATTTATCCCCTTCATCAAAATATTAAATATTTTCAAAGTTGCTAAAGAAAAAATATTGAATGAAATATTTACATCCTTGACATTAAATTAATTTGAAAGACGTTTCATTGCTATTTGTCACAGATGACATAGTGTTATTATTTCCGACCGTTCTGTGCAACCCAAATAAATCATGCTGAATTAATCTTTTGTTATATATTGAAAAAAGAAATGTAGCCAAAACCTCGATTAATTATTACATTTTTGGCAGGAGATCACGTCACATCAGTGGTTAACGTTTTAAGATATTTGTCGTATTCGATTGCAATATCAGCTAACCTTCATTTTTTTTTTCATCAATGTCCGCTCCCAACTTGGAGCATATGGACTCCTTACGGAGTTTATCTCAACATATCTTTTTCTACGAGAACTCCTTGTTATTCAGTTGCTCAACCTCTCTTTTCCGAAGAGAGTTGGGATGGAAAGGATATGAGGACTAGGACAGGACTAGTGATAAGCTAATCGCTGTCACTATGCGTCGCTCTTTGGGATCGGAAAGGTGGGAAGGGATTTTCAACAACACAAATACCCATGCCTTTGAACAGATTTAACGAAAAATCCGCTCGTATCGGGAATCGAACCCTGGCGGTCCGGCACGCAAGCCAACAACGTTGACACTGCGCCACGGACCGAACACCTTCATACAGATAATTAAATAAATTGATTTCTTAATCTATTCATAGTTCGCTATTTTACTCTGAAAAAACTGACATTTTACTACAATCAACGGACATTTATATTTATTACTTATTTTAAATGCACTTATTGTGTTTTTTTATTAAATATTCTTAATGATTATTAATACTTAATTGATTTTTGATGTAATAGTTTGTATTACTAAGAGGTCTTCAACATTTTAATTATAATATAAAATTCAAAATAACATGGATTATTCCATGCATTGTTTAACTAATTGTGACACGTTTTCGCCTTTTTCAGAGGCATCTTCGGATTTACTATCGGAAGGGTTGTTTAAGTTACACAATCCATGAATTTTATCTTAAAATGAGTTACCAAATTAAGTTACCACTGAATCCATCGAAAGTATTTTAACTATAGTCTATTTTTCTTCAATTTATTTGCTCAGTTGTAATACCGATTGTTTGTCTTACCTTGTAGTTCTTGCTTAACTTTTGTACAAATATCACTGTTTCGTTGTATTTCTTATGAGTTGATAATGCTTGCCAAGAGAAAAACCGGTCCTGATCCAATAAATTTTACTTGAAATAATTACCTAAAATGTGTTATTATTTTTATTATATTTTCAGAAGATAATAATAATTTTTTACTCGCATACACAACGCTATTATGAACACAGGAGTATTTTCAATTTACATCCAATTAATTAGAGTATACCTTTCTATCCGGGGTTATTTGAACCGCAAAATGTATGCAATGCTTTCACGGGGTGTTTCCTAAAATAGGGGATGGGGGTTTGTTTATAACCTTTGCTCCGCGCTTTGCATACTGGAACGATATAACGAATAAAGTGTGCGTTATTTAAAATTAAAAATTCATAATGTAAATGCTCGCGTCACGACGACATTCTCAAAATGCACCGATGCCATAAATATTCAGCTTAGGTTGTTTATCAGCATGATAAGGCTTATATAGAATCAAAGTTATTTAATAAATGGCTCATAAACGCTTATGAATAAACCATTTCTTTGGATAGAATTTTAGATCAAACTGTTAGATTATGAGCTCTTATTTATAATATACCATTTATACTGAATACATTGATATAAAGGGTATTTCAATAGAGACGCTCAAAATATGTTACTTTGTCCTGCTGAGTAGATTATTTATTGTTTAGTGGCCAAATTTGAGTCAACCAGTTTGGTAAATAATCGTCCAACACCTACCAGTACGTCATCAAAATACAGTATCTGGTGAAAACATTGCTGCTGTGTGTGAAAGTGTACAGGAAAACCCAAGGCAGCTTATTTCTCGTTGTTCACAAGAACTTGGCTTTTCTGCGACTTCAACTTGGCGAATTTTGAATCGGGCCTTATGCCTGCACCCGTTTAAAATCCAACTAACCAAGGAACTTCAGGTAAACGACCGCAGACAACGCCTGATTGGGTTCTGGAGCAGTTGGAAGTTTACCCAAATTTGTCAAAAAAGTCAACTTTAGCGACATGGCCCATTTTATAATGAATGGATATTGGCAGACATTTGATGCTTTATTCCATATTTAATGCCGTAAAATATACTTACAAATGAAATTAAAATATAGTCGAAATCTCACAAACAACTTGTTTTATTTACATTTCAAAACTAAGCGTCCTTATAAAAAGACCCTTTATAAGAAACTTCCTTACTTGTACTATTCCACTATAAACGGTTTGAATGTATTTTTTTTTACATTCATATTTTCAATAAATATCGGTTATTATTTTATGAGTATAAACCAGGGGTCTTCAATCTTTTTATGCAAACCGCTCACTTACCTTACCGCCCATCGACATCGCTAATTTTCTATCCAGTATATCTTTTGCCTGGTTGAGGGTGAAACAGTCGACCTTCACTGCTATTTTATCATAAATATCTATCTTAATATTAGTGATACAATGTTTAAGCTTTGAGTATTCCGAAATCATTGTTTTTTACATCTTTTGTAGTAAAAAATATGATTTTAATAGACAAGTTTCGTCGCAATTAAATAAAAAATAAAATAAGTCAGACTATTATTGGCCCAAAACCATTAAAACTGTCGCTACCAATTGCCAGGATTAAAACGTCACTGCTCATACGTGATAAGATAACGTTATCTTATACCGTAAGGCCACTGGTGGCCACCGTGTACGGACGTCACGAATAAAGTTGCAACTATTTATTGAATATTCCTGTAAAAAATCTTATGAAATTTTTCTTTTCTTAGCTAGTGGCATCTATACACTGTCTCTAAAAAATGATTCTTCTGTCATCAGTCAATCTTTTTGATTGTAGATGTATTGTGTACCCTGTCTTCATCTGTACATAAGAATGGTACAGGTTTAAAAAATAGTTCTTACGAGGGCGTAAGCCGAAATAGCTATCAACAAATATATAAAATATCGTCTGTAGAATTAAAATACATTGTTATTTTTTTCACCGTATTTAATGTACATAAATACCACTGTTTTATTGTATTCCTTATCAGTTGATAATGCTCGCCATGAGCGAAACCGGTCCTGATGAAATAAATCTCATGTGGAAAAAGTACTAAAAATGTGTTATTATTTTTATTATAATGCCTTTCCACCAAGTATTGACAGTGAACACCTTAAAAGTATTTAATGTTGTTTTGATTTTTTTGAAGTCGGGTGCTAAATTTGATCAATGCGACCATTTTTCTCTGTACTGAAGCGGATTACGAATGAAGAGTGGGAGCGCTACTCCTGAAATCAACTGCATCATATAAAATATGCAAAATAAATCACCAGCCAAGCTCGCGTCGCTCACGTCTCTTCGCAAGGACATCATTATGGAGGAAAATAGGTGTCGACAGCTGACACCTGTGCCAGAGTTATGCCTCCATTAGGGTGGGAAACGAGGTGCCTGGCTTCTGGTGGCGCGCTCTTTACTATTTCCCGGCAAGGCGCTAAGTCGTTAGGAAATTTGCATACTGCAGGTGGTGCGCCTTTTTTCGGCTCCTGACGCCCTCATATATTATGACATTACTGTGTGGAAAATTCTGCCCACCGACTGCACTCCACTATGCAACGTCTCCAGTAATTATTCAAAGTGGGTAATTTTTCATAAGCCTTGGCGACTATTTTCCACTAATGGGAGGTGATTTTTTAACGTCCGGGCAAGCCCTGTTCATGCCTTTATTAGAAAGCTCTTTGACATACCATATATGACACCTAGAGACTCCAATTCGACTACCGAATACTTTGCATTTTTAAATTACGAGTACTACTAGTAATTTATAAATGCAGAGCTTTTTCTACTGCGGGAATAATAAAAACAAAACTTCGAACCAATTTAAAATTTGAAACGTTTAATTCTCCCTAAAGTCCCGACAAGGTCAGATTTTTTCAATTCAAAAAAAAGATCTCAGACATGGGTGTATGTAATTTTTCGTTTAATGGTTTTTCTCGACTGATTAATTATTTATCATCAAGTTTATCTTTCTATGACTATCACAGTTGAAAATATATTTGAATTAATAATATATATTTTGGTACATCTTAAACTACTCGAGTATTTTCAAATTTTACTACTTGATACTCGAGTAGTTGAGATGTCGAGTAATTGGAGTCTCTAATGGCACCTCAACATTAGCCCGCTGACATATCCGCGCAGCATTAGATTATTTTGTATTGTTCGATACTCATTTCAAGAAATTTACTTCATTAAAATAACTTTTCTACTAAAACTGCTTCGTAGTTCAAATTAATCGATGCTTTAAATAATTTGGATAAATAAGTTATCGTTGATATAGAATATTTTAAACATTTCATCATTTCATGAAAATTTGATGCATGTGTTTGATACTTGAGAACTTTCGCTTAAGGGGGTCCCCCCAAGTGATATTTTGAAAAAATCTTTTTTTTTGACGTGACAACGTCTTATAAATCGATGAACGCCCGCTGCACGCACGAAAAAACATGACTCATTGTCCCGTTTGTCGCGTTACGCCGAAGGCAAGCGTGCGAGCGAGAGCGCGGATAAGCGATAGAGAGGCACGATCGGTCTACCGTTCGGATTGTGCCGCATCTATCTCTCTTCCACTCGATTGGTCGATGCGTCTGAGTAGAAAAGAGACAGCGGCAGCACACAACTTATACACCTACAGTACCTACACGTGATCTGTTTACAACTGTTTATAAAGTGAAGTGAAATGTTAATGTGGTTTTCATTGTTTATATTACAACAACAATTGCGGCAATAAAGGTAATTAATTCTTGATTTTCAAAAACTTGTCAATTGTTCAATTTTCCACATTTTGAAAAGTTCCTAAGTCAAACGTTTTTAACAGTTTTATAGATTAAAACGCCGTTATATTTTTTCATTTCCGATAAACCAATCAGCCAGTCGAACGGAGCCGTTTTTTCGACATGGTGCGTTTGGAGTGGTGCACCACACATTGTGATCAAGGTTTCATTCTGAAAATATTTTGACTTACTGCTAAAATTTTTAAATTTCTATGTTGATAAGGTTCGTCAAAAAAAATCCCAAAAAAAACCAGCCGTCACTTGGGGGGACCCCCTTAAGGAAAGTGGCCCCTTCAATTAACATCTTAATAAAATAAGCAAGGTCTTAAATTAGAAAGTACACACTCTAAAATAAACTCTTTATAGCTTTACCTTTTTTATCTCATTCACGTCAACAATAAAAATTTCATAAAAGTAAGTTATAAATTAAAATAATGATAACAAAATAATATTTGTTCTTTTTTAATAAAAGCGTATCGAATTGCCTCGCGCGGAATTTTAAATTCACTTAAATTATTTTTTAACAAGCTTATATAATATGGCAATCTTACCAGACCGTTCATTTCATAATGCGAATCCGGTAAGGTACGTGATTTGAAAAGGGCCAATTGTATTACTTGTCACGCGAAGTGTCAAGCCATATACAAGGCAGGCATGTTATGCCCAGGATAACGTAAGAAAATTTGTCGGCAGGGTCGTTCCGTGCATGAGGTCATTGCGGATAAATATTTCATAGTTTTTATGCTCACCCTGTTTCCTATCTAAAGCTCCTGTTATACAAAAAAAGAAACTATATTTTTTTAAGAATTCCGGAGAATAGGTTTGCAATAACAAACCTTTTTCAAATAATTTAAAATAACTTTGATTATTCCACGTATTGTGTTACTAATTGTGACACGTATTTCGCCTCTCTCATAGGCATCTTCGGACTTACTATCGCAAAGTTTCCTTATGTAATAAAGTAAGTTGATTCTAATATTTTGAAATAATAAAATTACAAAATGGAGTTTGGGATTTTTCCTTTATAGGGGAAGTAAGGAGGGGGTTATAGAATCAAAGTGAAGCAAACAAATAATTATACTACTAATGAAGTTAGCAATTTCAAATAACATCACATTATATTGATTGAGTAGGCATTTACTTGGTAGAACTCCATTATAATACGGAAAGAAAAATAACAATGTATTTTAGTTCTACATAAATTATTTTATATATTTGTTGATAGCTATTTCGGCTTACGCCTTCGTCAGAACTATTTATTTATAAGTTCTGACGAAGGCGTAAGCCGAAATAGCTATCAACAAATATATAAAATAATTTATGTAGAACTAAAATACATTGTTATTTTTCTTTCCGTAACATCACATTAGTTAATATTTCAACATAATATAATTTACTTGCTTTAATACATAAGCACACTTTGTGATAGTAAGTCCGAAGATGTCTCCAAAAGAGGCGAAACACGTGTCACATTTAGTAACACTACATGTGGAATAATCAAAGTTTTTTTTTTTATCCTATTTTTGGGATCGGAAGGATGAGAAGGGATTTTAAACAGCACGAAACACTCATTAACTTATAATAATCGACTGAAAAAATCTCGGGTTTTAGTCCCAGTATGAGCAGCATTTTTGTAGTCGATTTATTAATAATGTTCGAAGGCATGGGTGTTCTTGTTGTCTGCCAATTTTTCCCCACCCATCCAATCCAATAAGTGAAGCGCAACGGGAACAACAAGCTATTCACTTTTCCCATCATTATCCTTTCAATCCATGCTCTCAACAAACTAAAGAGAAATTGAGCGAGCGAATACACGCAGTTCTCTTAGAATAACATTATCCATTCGAAGAAAACATCCTCCAGATTGGGAGCAGACATGGATTCAAATAAACCATATTTTTATTCTTCTTAATCAAAGATATTTTTCGAATTAAATATCTCAACATCACCGTGTTTAACATTATATACGAAAATTATGATTTCACTAGTATTGCTACCCGGCGTCGCTCGGACTAAGCGACCAATAATTATTTAATGATATATCATTCGACATAATTATATCACAAAATCTAACATCCAAAATAGAGTTAAAATAAAATCACAAACTTTATTAAATTTGATGACAGCCCCATTCTCCCACATAAAAAAGTCCAAATTCAAAGACAAAATCTACTGTCTAGCCTCTCGTTCCTTGGCAGTTTCACCCAAATTAAACGATCTTTTCCGTTTTGACATGGCTCTAAGAGGAGCAAACTATTTGCTCTATCAATATTTTGCAAAGCAAGCAATGCCAAGCAAGGCAGAGTAACAACTGTTCCCAGTTCAGAAGTTTATGTCCGAGTATAACCAGTACAAACGTCGCGTTTCCAGCCCGTCCGAGCGCGTCCGTCGTTTAGACTTTTCGAGCTAGAATCCGTCCATCTTGACCAATGGGAAAGCGGGCTACAAAGTTTCAATAATTTGGCCAATAGGATTGGCGCTTATTTGACAATTACAGACATACATCCCCCGTTTCGGTTTTATATTAAACTAGTATTGGAACCCGGCTTCGCTCGGACCAGTTTGGGGTTATGTTCAGCTCGGCGCGTAAATTCAGACAGGCCAAGTTGAAACAACTTTTTTCAAAATTCAAAAGTCTAGGTCAATTAAAATGGAATTAAAATGAACATTTCAGACTGGCATTGACTTCTCACAGCCCCTTTCATATATTAACAGCCCCATTCTCGCCCATTAAAATGTCCAAATTCAAGGAAAAAATGTAATTTGCTGTCAAGGAAATGTCAAATAATACCTTCACGTAAATAATAAACATTATTATTAATAATAAAAGCCGGGAAAAGTTCTGTAGAAGACTAATTTATTACATTTTGACTAAATGTCTTCGCCGATAAAAATTCAAACATATTTTCTTTCATATTCGTTTTTATGGCAACTTGCAACAACAATGCAAAAGGGAATTACAGACCCACATACATACGCCGTTTCGGTTTTATATATAAGGTTTAATTCCACGGTATAAATATTAAATAATAACTCTTATAGTTTACGCTAATTTTTCCAACTAAGCAAGTTGTAACTCAAGATTTATTTTACATAACGCCGACTAGCGGCAGCTAACAAGAAATGAAATGAACAGTAGAAGAATAAATTATGGTAAATTAACTTGTTAAACCGCGCTATCTTCCTTTTCATTGAAATATTATTTTTCTCAGATTTATTAAAATTATTTCAATTTCACAGCGTTGGCTTATTTAATATGCATATATAATTTTCTTATAATGAAAACTCATGTGCTTCATTATTATTCTTAAGCTTTGGATTGCCATACGTTTCGCTTCGTTTGGAACACTTCCGGTTTGTTTTTTTATTCTGAGAAGTTTTCACAGATCGATGGCTAAAACATTAAGGATATTTCCAGGGAGGCCGTGTGTAATTTTGTGTCTGAAAGGGGGACCATGTATGAAATAAGTTTGGGAACCTATTTTTTTTTTAGAAGAAAAAAAATATTTGTCATTACAGCTTACGCCAATGCGCCAAATATTCCTAACTGTGAAAGTCATACGATATTCACCCAAAGATAAATAATGAATCAGTCGTGCACAAAATCAACGATAAATAACATACACCCAGCTCAAGATCTCTTTTTTCAATTGAAAAAATCTGACCATGCCGGGGATTAAACCCGGGCCCCCCGATCGCTAGGACAAAGCTCTTGCTGCTAGACCACAGGGACCGACAATGTATTTTTTATTGCAAAAAATGTAAAAAACAATGACTTAAGAATACCAAAAGTTCACACATTGTATCACTAATATTAAGATGGATATTTAAGATTATGTAGCAGTGGTGGTCGACTGTTTCACCCTCAGCCTGGCAAAAGTTAAGGCTCACATTTTTAATGATATAAGCATATTAGCATTACGGAAGCACACAGAAAATATTCCCACAGTGTGTAAATATGAAGTTTAATATAAAATTTTCCGGCAGTGTTATACCTAAAAAGCCTTGCGAGTAAAGTCGGATTTTTTACCCAACTGAAACAGAAAAGGTTTTATAAGAAATGATAAGAATTTTCATTAAGTGTGTACACAACTCAGGTATTGTGTAAAAAGTGGCATTCCGTTTTTCATATTTTCTGCTTGAAAATTAATTACGAGATAATATTAGCTTTATATAAATGAAATATTTAATTCGCGCAGGTTTGATAATAAATTTTAAATTAAATTACTTTGCCATATTATGAAGTGCGATATTTTTCAACACGCACTTTGCCACTCTTGAAAGTTAACTTTTTACTTACGTGACTATTTATTTTTTCCTCTAAATCGGAACACCTATGAAAATAGTAGGAAATTCTTCAATTTAGGAGTCTCACACTTATATACAGTACTATTAACAAAATAGCTATTTCTTTTTCATGTCATATATGTATACGGTAAGGTATAGTTCTGACGAGGACGTAAGCCGAAATAGCTATCATCAAATATATAAAATAATTTATGTAGAATTAAAATACATTGTTATTTTTCTTACCGTATTATAATGGAGTTCTACCAAGTAAATGCCTACTCAATCAATCATATATGGCTATCTGCTTGATGAATTATTTTTTCAAGACGAAGAGACATGCATCTATGCTCAGGAAGTCATTTTTGATGCATTCAAAATCCATCCACAGACAAAGTGCAGCAGTTTTAATTGCATTGTGGACAACATTCGCTCAACAACCGATCCCTACTAAGGCTATAATAACAGCTAAATTAAATTCGATGAACACATTATTTACACCTCTGGTTTGCTGTCTTTCTAAAGAGCAATTTGTTTTATCAATATGAATTCTTAAAATTTCTGCAGCCAAATCATTTTTCTTTTTAAAAAGCAGAACATTTTGGCGCCCCGACGCTTTGTTTGTGGACACTGAGACACGCCGCCTGAAAACGGGGCCGTCTAGTCACATTACTTTTTATAGACATTCAGATATTTTTCAAGTAACAAACTGCTTACCTTTCGTAGAAATACTGTCTTAAGCTTGTTTCCATCATAATTTTATAAATACAAAATACACTATTCATATTATTAAGGATTTTGACTGAAGGTGCTAGATGGAATTTCAATACCAAATTTTAATTTTGAACTTTTCCATGAGTTGTGTCGCTAACGACGCGGGTTTCGCCTTTCGGCATCTTCAGGCATTTTAAGTGCACGGATGTACTTGAACTGACGCGTAGTAAACAGTTTGTATCGGTTATGTACAAAAATAAAACTTTTAAGCTTTACATTGGGAATTTTTTTTGGACATTAAATATAAAAGTGGCTGAGCATTCAGCCACGTTTCGTTTAAAAAAGATACCTCGCCAATCATTTTCTTTGTGCATAAGTTATAATCATACTCACATAAATATATAAATTGTTTTTTTCATATTCCTTTTATTTTGACTGAAATAAGGCTCTTACTTTCCGGTTCATAGTATTATTTTTTACTGTTTGTTTCATATTAAAAACGAGATAAATCATTAGTTCTTTAATCAAGAAATACCTACATAACCATGTTTGATTTTCCTGTCAAATAAACATTACTTGACATTTCATAATAGGAATGGACATTTGACTTCATAATCAGAACCGTTTTTGCCAATTGCAATCATAATAAAATTAACAGCACCCCAAAATATATTTTGAAGGTTCTTATTGAATATAATGACAACAAAAGTGGTTCTACGATAACTGTATGTCACTACACATATAAATAACACTGGTTAATATTTGATGACAATCATTCACTTACCACATGAGCAGAACAAAAGAGCGAGTGCTGAAAACACTGGTGGAAGACCTGCAGGGAATATTACCATCTTGGGATGGTTGGTTCCAGGGTACTATACTGACGTCTTATTCTGTAAAGAGAGAAACACACATTATTATGACAACATTAAATAAGACTCAAATAAAGAACTTCAAATTTTAAAATTGTTACATAATATTCAAAAGATAATTTATAATACAATTTTCTTGCTTGGAACGGTGGTATATTTAAATGCATTTTTTTATTGGTTTGATGGAGCATCAAGTCGTAGAGCATGTTTGCATCAACGTTCTTCGCGTCTCCTTCGTTTCTGAGCTTCATTTTATAACTAACTAGTATTGCTACCCGGCTTCGCTCGGACCAGTTTGGGGCTATGTTAACCTCGGCGCGTAAATTCAGACGGGCCAAGATGAAACAACTATTTTCAAAATTCAAAAGTCTAGGAACATTTCAGACTGGCATTGACATTTTACAGCCCCTTTCATATATTGACAGTCCCATTCTCGCCCATTAAAATGTCCAAATTCAAGGAAAAAATCTAATTTGCTGTCAAATAATACCTTCAAGTAAATAATAAACATTATTATTAATAATAAAAGCCGGGAAAAGTTCAGTAGAAGACTAATTTATTATATTTTGACTAAATGTCTTCGCCGATAAAAATTCAAACATATTCGTTTTTATGGCAACTTAATGACCAATAATACAAAAGGGAATTACAGACCCACAGTCTTACATACGCCGTTTCGGTTTTATAAATAAGATTTACACTCCCCTCTCATCGTTGATGACAGTAGGGCGTGATTGCTTGAGTGGTAAGCAATCCATAGTGAAGCCAGTTCAAGAGATTATCATTTGCATTTATATGCATATATTTTTAATGATGTCTGGATTAGAGACTCCATTTACTCGGCATCTCAACTACTCGAGTGTCAAGGGTAAAATTTTAAAATTGTCGAGTACTCGAGTAACATCGAGTAGTTTCAGATGTACCAAAAAAAAAAATATTAATTCAAATTTGTGGTAAACGATAAATAAACTTATTTAATTTCATTTATTTCAATTTTTAAAGCATGTATTTCAAAAACAACGCAGAAATAAACGTCTCAAATTTTTGTGTGAGTTTAGTTTTGTTCAGTACGAGTATTAATCGGGTATTCTTCAAAATATTCGAGTATCGAATACTTGAAAAATGGACAAATATTCTCAATTGTCGAGTATTCGATACTCGAATTGGAGTCTCTAGTCTGGAGAATATGGAATTCTCACGAAGCTTAACTTAACATATGATTCTTAAAGAAAGTAGGGCTTAAACGGATATAGGAGTAGGACAGGACTAGTGATTAGCTAAATCGCTCTAGTTACGCACCGCATAAGGAGCAGAACGTTGGAATGGATTTTTAGAGGATTTTTCTAATTTTCATTTTTAACACTCAAAATCATTAGAATAAAATTTCCTGAAAATGCTTACAAGCTTATGATAACCAGCCATATTGTTTCCATAAAAAACATGGAATACCCTCCACAAAAACTTCGGCATGTATTTAATGGGTCAGTAACTAATTCAAGTTTTGGTCAGTTTAATAAATAAATCGTCAGTTAAAAATCAAAATGGTCAGTTAATATTATAAGCGGTCAGTTGTCATTGTATCAGTGTGAATGTGGTCAGTTATTAAATAAAACGCTTAGGAATATATTTTAATGATTAGTTATTTATTAAAAACGGTTAGTGCTTAATTTAAATGGTCAGTTTATTTTGACAGCTTGTGAATTTTATCAAATATTGTCGTAAGAGGCAAATTTATGACATGGTCTATGAAAAATAAGCGCACTTACTTACCATTTATTATTTTAACTGACCCTTTATTATTTTTGACTGACCATTTATCGAATTAAAACTGACCAAATAATTAGTAGTAAAAAACTTCTCAATCTCAATTTATCTTATATGAACTCGAATATCCATTTATATTCGGATAATATAACATCCACTAAACTAATATATGTGAACAAAAATTATATTTACCAATAAATAAAGTTTGAGATAGAAAAAGTTATTTTTTCGATGAAAGTATGTATCAATATTAAATAATAACTTTCATACAAAAAAAACTTAGGATAGACACTTGAAACTATGAAGTGTGATGTCAAAGTAATATATTTTTTTCATATATATTACAAGACGGATTGTTCAATATTATGTCAGTAAAAGTTTTTCAAGCAACCAAATTAATTCAATATAAAATAAATAACTTTTTATCCTTAACTGCAAAACAATAAAATCCGTGTAAAAGTTTTTTTTTTGGCTATCGATACAACATTCGATTTATAAATTAATAAATAGATGATTATTTAGTATAGTCAGTTTTTTTGTTGAAGTTTATAGTGTCTAGTAAAATACAATTTTATGTCGATACAAATCTCAATTTTAGTAAAATTGGAAAACCAAGATGCCCTTAGCTTACCTAAATGATTTACCGAAACTTTATATTTGGAAATAGCTTATTAAAGAATATCGACCATTCTTAACGTAACTGTAATTTTCTTCTAAAAACACATTGTATTTAAATTAGAATTGCTTGATCACATTTAAGGTGTTCATTATCAATAATCTTGGTGGAATGGCATAATAATAAAACTTTTTTAGTACTTATTTCACATTAGATTTATTAGATCAGGGCATGTTTCGCTCAAAGCGACAATTATCAACTCATAATTCTCACTTTGAGCGAAACCTGTCCTGATCTAATAAATTTAATGTGAAATATGTACTTAAAATGATATCATTAATTATTAATTCAAAAAATCGGATAAAACCAACGAATTATATTTATCAACATTTCCATGTTATTAGTACATGATAATTTACCCACATAATCTTTGAACCTTATTAACACCATATTTTTTTCTTATATATATATATAAAAGGTCTTTTTATAAGGACGCTTAGTTTTGAAATGTAAATAAAACAAGTTGTTTGTGAGATTTCGACTAAATTTTAATTTCATTTGTAAGTATATTTTACGGCATTAAATATGGAATATAGCATCAAATGTCTGCCAATATCCATTCATTATAAAATGGGCCATGTCGCTAAAGTTGACTTTTTTGACAAATTTGGGTAAACTTCCAACTGCTCCAGAACCCAATCAGGCGTTGTCTGCGGTCGTTTACCTGAAGTTCCTCGGTTAGTTGGATTTTATACGGGTGCAGACATAAGGCCCGATTCAAAATTCGCCAAGTTGAAGTCGCAGAAAAGCCAAGTTCTTGTGAACAACGAGAAATAAGCTGCCTTGGGTTTTCCTGTACACTTTCACACACAGCAGCAATGTTTTCACCAGATATTGTATTTTGATGACGTACAGGCAGGTGTTGGCCGATTATTTACCAAACTGGTTGACTCAAATCTGGCCACTAAACAATGAATAATCTACTCAGCAGGACAACGTAACATATTTTGAGCGTCCCTATTGAAATACCCTTTACATAGATTACGTTAATAATAATTAAGTATAGTGATCTACTTTTAGTTTTGTAAATTAGCGATACAAACTGTTTCCTAGGCACTATTATTTTATAAAAGATGGAATAATTTTTTTTCTGGAGATGTACCAATTTAAGTATCAAATTATTTGAATTAATTAAAATATCTGAAAGTTACTATCAAGTAACTATAAGTACCGTCTGTGGATTAATCACTTTTAATGAAGCTGCAAGTTATTAATTAATTAATAATGTCATACCGTAACGCAGTACTTACATTTTTTAATTATCAGTTTTATTCGAAACTTCGGATGATATTTTTACACGCCGCGATAATAAACTCTTGATGAAAGTTTTCATACCGTTCGGGAAAATTCAATTAAATGAACCAGTTAAATGTGGTAAGCGGGTTTATTCCCGTGTTCCAGAGTTTTAAATTCTTTTGCCAGATGTCACATTAATACATTAGAATGTAACCTGGACAGAGCGAGAAGGTTTTATCTGTATTTTTATGACTTACGTGTTGGAACGTAATAAAAATAATCTGTTTCATTGGTCTTTATTGCTGGGGAAAACATCAAAATTTACGTTCTACTATCCTCGGTCGATCCATTAAATCAGATATTAAAGATTATTTGGTTTCAGTCCGAAGGTAATCGGGCTTAGGGTATTGATATCGAGATTTCGTCAACAACGGCCGATGATTTTAAATATTTTACTCATTCAATCAAATATTGGTATTCCCTTTCAAATAAATTTCCATATCGCTTGTATCTATATGTCGACGTTAATAATTATAACTACAATTTCAAATAGATTTCGTTTTGTTTTTTTATTAAATTTGAATTTTAATAGAATCATTGGATAATTTTCTGAGAAAAAGATTAGATAGATATTATGTTACTTTTTGAATTGTTTGAATTTTATCGATATTTTTAGTGTATATGTTACAGTGAAACTGTATTCTCAGTGAAAATATATTCTTCTCCAAGCTGTCATTGACATTAAATTTGACCACCCTATCTTCAGCCCGATGTTTGTTTGTGTTTTCCTTTGGTTCTCTTTTTATGAAAGGGTATGTTTCATTGAAGCAAACCATAATTTCAATGATGTGACCAGTGAAATCATGTTGTCATACAAATCTATTACTTGATACATTTTCACTGAGAATACAGTTTCACTGTAACATATAAAGGGTATTTCAATAGGGACCCTCAAAATATGTTACTTTGTCCTGCTGAGTAGACTATTCATTGTTTAGTGGCCAAATTTGAGTCAACCAGTTTGGTAAATAATCGGCCAACACCTACCTGTACGTCATCAAAATACAATATCTGGTGAAAACATTGCTGCTGTGTGTGAAAGTGTACAGGAAAACCCAACTTGGCTTTTCTGCGACTTCAACTTGGCGAATTTTGAATCGGGCCTTATGTCTGCACCTGTATAAAATCCAACTAACCAAGTAACTTCAGGTAAACGACCACAGACAACGCCTGATTGGGTTCTGGAGCAGTTGGAAGTTTACCCAAATTTGTCAAAAAAGTCAACTTTAGCGACATGGCCCATTTTATAATGAATGGATATTGGCAGACATTTGATGCTATGTTCCATATTTAATGCCGTAAAATATACTTACAAATGAAATTAAAATTTAGTCGAAATCTCACAAACAACTTGTTTTATTTACATTTCAAAACTAAGCGTCCTTATAAAAAGATCCTTTGTATATAATTGTTTTTTTTTTATATTGTTCTTCTATCGTCTATAAAAAGTCTGCAGAAAAAAAGGTGATTGATATGTGTCCATCACCGCTACTCAGGCCATTACGGAAGATGAAAGCAATTTTTAAAAAAAATCAATTTAAGACAATTCTAATTAAAGTTTCTCTCTCAATAAAAACCCAGATTAACTTTCACTTCGAAAAATTTCTACAATCAATTTGTCATATTTAATAATTTATTATTAAAATATTGAGAGGTTTTGTGTACCCTGTCCACACCAATGCCTAAAGATAAGGTAATGTATGTTTAAACATAGATCTAACGATGGCGAAGCTTTCAATTATTTCTGGAGACCTAAAATACATTAATTTTTTCACCGTGTTTTCACAAAATTCAAATTAAAGATCATTGAGGTTGATTAACCTAGCCATCCCTAACGGTATAGATTTTGTCCCAACAGCTACTTTACCTTAAATATTTATCTTAATACTAGTGATACGATGTCTAAACTTTTAGTATTTATAAATCATAGTTTTTAACACCTTTAACCGAAAAAAATATGATGTTTATTGGCTAGTTGCGCTGTAATCGATTAAAAAAGAGAAGAAGACAGAATTTTTCGGAGTTTCAGAATGGGAAGCGCTAGTATAAAATATCATACCCATAAGCGATAAGAGAACGTGACCATAGAGAGTCATAGATAACATGGATGGAGTGTTTCATATCTGGCAACAATAAAAAGCGATAAGATAAAAGATAAGGAAATGTGACTTCGTGCATGGTTATTGGCTTATTAGTCACCGGCATCATTGTGAATCTGCCATAGCCGTTGGAGTGGAAACGTCGTCGTTTTCATGCGTGACTTAAATATGAATAATTATAGGAAAATAGGGATTTTTATATGATTTTCTTTTTTAAAAAGATGTATAAATATACGTCAAAGCATATTCAATCATTTTTTTATTGTCTATGCCAATAAGGCTAAAACACTGGAGTCTTTTTTTACCTCCCTTTGGCCTGAGAGTCATTTTTCAAGGATAATCCATTCATAAACATCCAAATCAATAAAAATCTAATAATACAAATCAATTAAATTACCTACATTTTTACATGTTGCATTCTGTATATCTATCCATTCTTGGAAGCTTTATAAACAACTGGATATCACCGCAAGCTGAAATATAATATAAATATTATTTGTTTTGCTCTATGGAATTTTCCCGAACGAAAAAACGCTTTATTGTTCTACAACTATGTCATGTTTCTTCCATAAAAAGCAATTGGATACTTAAAAATAGACGCGTCTTTATTCTGCCATTTTCGTTTTTTATTGCAATAAATCAATCAAAGATTTATTGCTGGTAAACATAACAAAAAAAAAACGGTATAATTTAGAATGCGCGAATATCATAAACAAAACACAAAAATGTCACAGTGAATTATTTCCAGTCGTATTACTTTTATGGTATCAGTGCCAAGCTGTAATCCGGTATACGCGATATCTTCATTTAACCTGCGAAAGACGGTCCTTGAAAATAAACGTGTAATCCGAAGGGGGGTCTAAAAATACCCGAGTGGTATGGCTTTATTGGCATAGATTACATTAAAAAAATGTTATAAAGGGTATTTCAATAGGGACGCTCAAAACATGTTACTTTGTCTTGCTGAGTAGATTATTCATAGTTTAGTGGCCAAATTTGAGTCAACCAGTTTGGTAAATAATCCGCCAACACCTGTACGTCATCAAAATACAATATCTGGTGAAAACATTGCTGCTGTGTGTGAAAGTGTACAGGAAAACCCAAGGCAGCTTATTTCTCGTTGTTCATAAGAACTTGGCTTTTCTGCGACTTTAACTTGGCGAATTTTGAATCGGGCCTTATGTCTGCACCCGTATAAAATCCAACTAACCAAGGAACTTCAGATAAACGACCACAGACAACGCCTGATTGGGTTCTGGAGCAGTTGGAAATTTACCCAAATTTGTCAAAAAAGTCAACTTTAGCGACATGGCCCATTTTATAATGAATGGATATTGGCAGACATTTGCTGCTATATTCCATATTTAATGCCGTAAAATATACTTACAAATGAAATTAAAATTTAGTCGAAATCTCACAAACAACTTGTTTTATTTACATTTCAAAACTAAGCGTCCTTATAAAAAGATCCTTTATTATTGAATATTGAAGATATAAATAGTGATGAGTAGGTATTTACTTGCTAGAACTCCATTATAATACGGTAAGAAAAATAACAATGAATTTTAATTCTACAGAGATTATTTTATACATATATTTATGCTATGTTGATACATTGTTATTTTTCTTACCGTATTAAAAATAAATATATATAAAAATCGATAGTTTTCCTAGAATTATTCATATTATAAAATGTATTCTTCCCACAGACATTTAAGCTCGAATTTAAAAATAGCAAATTGTATTCGACAACGATTAAATAATTTACAGAAACCGTCCCGTTAAGCGGCCGTGAAGCTAAAATTAAAACCGGATTTTATACATTATTCCGCAGAAGGTAACGGCGAAAAGTTTTCGTTGTAACGGCGGGATCGGATTTACGATGGAACGGGCGTCGGTAACGGTCGGCGGTATCCGTTAAACGCCTTTTAAGGCGGATTGAGACCGCACTAAGCAATCCTCACTAAATTAGAAGATGAAACTGTACACATAAAAGAACCGTTACGATAAACGAATTCCGCGGTCAAGAACAAAAGACTTCAAAAATTTTACCAATAAAAATGACTCCTAAGTAGGTTGATGTTTTTGGTTTTTTAACAAAAAGAGGATTTTTTTTTAACCCATTTCAAGCCATGCCAAAAATCTATCGTATTCAACCATGGGGTGCTTTCCAGAGCGCCGGCAAGCAATCGTCATAAAAGGTCCCTATTTAAAGCAAAAAGTATTTTTTTAAATGTGTATTTGCTCATAAATATATCCTTGCTATCATTTAAACCTTTAATTTATTTTAAAATGACGGATTAAGCGCAGAAAATCATCTGAAATGAATTGCGATTATTATGTGCTTGATATTTGAATCTAGCCTCTCAATTGCAATGTCTCAGACTGTCTGCATAGACGACGTCCGCCGATGACACCCTAACACATATGGCATGGCATCTGTGGCCATCAAAATTATTTGTTGATCAACGGGTATGCGTAGTGACGTAATATTACCAGAACTATAAAGCTGTCTGGAAAGTCCAAAATAATATATTTGTATTTATTCCGGCTGTCGCTATATTTATTGAGATTCATAAAACGGAAACATTTTCTTACCAATAATGTTTTTTTTTGTACACATAAAAGAACCGTTACGAATAAACGAATTCTGCGGTCAAGAACAAAAGACTTTAAAAAATTTACCAATAAAAATGACTCCTAAGTAGTGTGATTCTTTTGGTTTTTTACAAAAAGATGAATGTTTTATAATCCAAATAACATAAAACTACAATCTCAGGCGGACATGCTACGGCAGTGGTGGATTAACCGTATATAAATAAGTCAGGCATGGGCAACCTTTCCCAGGTCCAGGGCCAAATTATCATTCTGTCTCCGAGTCAAGGGTCGGACTAGTTACTACACCAAATATATTTTTTAATTTATATAATGAACGACATAATATTATATACTGATTACAAAAATTGGTGTGAAGATCGTCCTTGTACTTTAATCACGTGACAATATTGGCGTTGATATTTCTTAGGGATAATCGCGATAATAGTGAAACCAGTCCTGATTGTGTATTATTAATGATATGGAATAAGTACTAAAAATTTAATATTATTTTTAGTTGTAGTACTATTTATGGAAAATTGACAATATCAATATCTCTTTAGCAAATGCTTAATTTGTATTTATTTAAATATATATATATGTTACAGTGAAACTGTATTCACAGAGAAAATATATTCTTCTCCAAGCTGTCATTGAAATTAAATTTGACGCCCTATGTTCAGCCCGATGTTTGTTTGTGTTTTCCTTTGGTTCTCTTTTTATGAAAGGGTATGTTTCATTGAAGCAAACCATAATTTCAATGATCTTGACCAGTGAAAAAATGTTGTCGTACAAATCTATTACTTGATACATTTTCACTGAGAATACAGTTTTACTGTAACATATATATATATAATTGTTTTTTTTTATATTGTTCTTCTATCGTTCGTAAAAAATCTGAAAAAAGGTGATTGATATGTATCATTGCGGGCCGCATGAAATGCAAATAAACACACAATTCATTCAAAATTCTTAATGAACAAACTTATATCAATCCATCACCGCTACTCAGGCCATTACGGAAGATGAAAACAGTTTTAAAAAAAACAATTTAAGACAATTCTAATTAAAGTTTATCCTCTCTCAATACAAAACAAAATTTTAGGCAAGCAAATCATCGACTTGAAGCAATAATTTCAATGATCGTGACCAGAGAAATCATGTTGTCACACAAATCTATTGCTTGATACATTTTCACTTAGAATACAGTTTCAATGTTCATATACACCTCAAAAAGAAATTCGTAATGGCTTAAAAAAAAAGATAACATTTCTTTCAAATCTATATCACCGAATTTGTAAACGCATCAACTCGGATGAAATAAATGCCTTTGAAAAAAAGCCCACCGCATTTCTTTCACTCCATTTCCCGAGCCCAGATATTATTTCCACGAATACAATAATATCCCAGAGCGAGGGTTTTTTTTTTTATTTTTCTTAAATTGTTAAAAAAAAATATGAAGTGTCAGCCACCCCTCTGCGAAGCGAAATATCTTCATGCGTTTTAGTGTGTGCCAAATATTTGGAAACGTTTCGTTCAATAAAGGATCCGAGAGTCCTCGACGCGTTATGTATTTCAGATATCCAATTCGTAAATATCAAATGTGCGCGTCTTATCGAGACTACAAAATCCGCGAGCGAAGTCAGATATTTGAATTGATTTTTTGTATCAGTTATTAGTTGGTTATAAGAGTTAAAAATAAGCTAAAATTTATTTTACTTTTGGTAAATTATGGATATATGGTCATGGGACAGAATCCCAATCGTCTCGAGCTAAGCTCAAAAAATTTATACATACTGGCTTATAAATTTATGTTTTGACTTTACTCCTTGAGTTCTTGTGGATAATTATAAAATGTGGAATCAAAATGATTAAATCTGAAGAATATCACTGATTATTGTATGAGTTCCGAAAGAAGAATTGTTTTTTAATATTAGCCTATAGTAAAATTATTCATTTTATTTTAAGCAAATAATTAGTTTGTGCGACTGTCTCTATCTGTATAATATTATTATTTGTGTAGTTTGTGGCTGTATTTTTGCTCCTATAAATTAAAACAACTCGATTTCATACTTATTGCGAAGTATTCTTTAGGATCTTCTATTTTAATAAATTTAAAAATTAAACGACGATACATTTCAAAAAAAAACGTAATCCTTACATTCATTTCATTTAATGTGCTTATTTTTCATAATCCATTCCAAAAATTTTGTCCCGTGGCCATATATCCATAATTTACCTTACTTTTGATAACAGACATTTTTAGTACCTATTCCGCACACAATTTATGGGATCAGGACTGGCTTTGCTAATGGCGAGCGTTATCAACTTTTTTTCATAAAATATAGTATTCGTCTGAACTCACTCACGTCAATATGAAATATATTGACATCCGAAGCAATGCCGCTTAAAATTTCTAGTGCTCTTTCCAGTGGCATTCCCATTGGCAGACTGGTCCTACCCCTTGAAAGCATAAACAACTCATGTTCACGATTCCTCAAAAAATTATCAGTATCATTCAATTTAACATTCTCAACAATGGTGAAATTCTCATTTTGGCCTCGGATAAGCCGAAAGAAATCCACCATTATATATTTAGATTTTTATAAAATGAACGACATAATATTATATACTGATTACAAAATTTTGTGTGGCCGAGTGTGGGAGTAAGATTTGCCTTGTACTTGAATTACGAGACTATTAATATGGGCGTTGATATTGCTTAAGGATAATCGCATAGAATTTTCGAGATTTTCATGTCTTACCCTTGTTCGAATTTTGATTTAGTGTGTTTCATCCTCAAAAAATACAAATGATTTTTCTTGCAAATGCGAATAAATTTATTTATTTTTCTTCCACCAAATATAATTTATAAAAATCCGTCAAAGCAATGTTGTAAAATTGTGGTTTTAGCACTAAATTCCCTTGAAGCTCAATAAGCTCCATCTGTAAATTTGCTGGCACATTATTTTCATTTGCATCCACTGGACTTGCAAATATAGCGAATGTGAAGTATTTGTTTTGGAAATCAGCAAATTTCTCTATTAATGCCTTCAGTTCATCTCCATAATAATTATACGTGATGTTTGCATGAGCTGATAGACTAGAAAAATGGTTTTAAAAAAATTGTATCCCTCCCTGGAACTATCAATTTCTTTCTCTACTACTTTGCCGAGATGAATCAGGGCCGGACAAAATAGCTCGGCGGGCCGGTGTTTGCCCATGTATGATTTAAAGAATCACTTTGAATACCCCAGGTAGTGTTATTTTGCCTTAATCTAACTCGGGTGCTATCAATATCTCATCATAATACTTTAGTGTGGTGAATCGGCTCGGACTCAGGGCTAAAAAATCTTTGTATGCCGTAATTTCATTCGTTAAGAAATACCGTTGGAGTAATTCTATACAGCTGCAAATTTTAATATTGTAACGGTTTTGAAAAGGTGTATTTATCCTAGCCATCCCGAACACTATAGATTTTGTCCCAACAGCTACTTTACCTTAAATATCTATCTTAATACTAGTGATACGATGTCTAAACTTTTGTTATTCTTAAATCATAGTTTTTTACACCTTTTGCAGATGATATTTATTGGCTAGTTGCGCCGCAATATATTAAAAAAGTTAAGAAGTCAGAATTTTTTAGTCTAATAAGCGATAAGGGAACGTGACCATAGTGAATCATAGATATAATGGACGGAGTGTTTCATATCTGGCAACAATAAAAGGCGATAAGCGATGAGATAAGAGATAAGGTAATGTGAATTCGTGCATAGTTATTGGCTTTTTAGTCACTGGTTCCATTGTTAGTCCGCCATAGCCATTGGAATGGAAACGTCGTCGTTTTCATGCGCGACTTAAATATGAATAATTATAGGAAAAATAGGGATTTTTATATGATTTTTTTTTCAGAAAGATGTTTAAATACTTCAAAGCATAATCATACGTCAAAGCATAGTCAATAATTTTTTTATTGCAGTCTATGCCAATAAGGCCAAAACACGGGGGCCGTTTTTTACCCCCCTTCGGCCTGAGAGTCATTTTTCAAGGATAGTCCTACGAAGGTTAAATGTATTGTTTCTATCGACGATGAGCAAAAACAGCTGTAAATTCCTTGTTTATGGAAATATGTTTTATAAAACATAATTTTAAAAATATTTTGTAGTGCCGGATGAAAATCTTTGGCGGGCCGCAGCTTGGTGACCGTTGATCTACATAAATGGTTCGTCGTGTTTTTGTGATTTTTTCTCTGTTGAATGATTGTTGTGCTTTGCCATATATTAAAATTGTCAAATGCATGGCGCATTGGCGTCAGCTGCAACGCCATGTATTGCATTGTTTCCCAATAAACAAATTGTGTACAATATTGCATTCCTTAATTGGAATGAAGTCTAAACGTGGCGTTCATCTTAAATCAAAAACTTAAAGAAATGATGTTCTTTATATCAGTTTATGATCGTCAAATTTTTATGGTATTGTACTTATTTTTTTATTTATTTCCTCAGCAAGTACGCCATGCTACAAAATTGGTGTCAGGCGAAATGTCTTTCGTGACATTTGGACGCAGAATTCCATCAAACAAATAAATTGAAACGTTTTTACAATTATTGTTAACGACTTTTTATGTGAACATAGCCAGGCGCGATTTATAAGTAAATTTAACGACATACAAGTGGGACGTAAAAACGAAGCGCCTGGCTCAAATGCCACGAGAATAATATAATGGAGTTGGCAATAAAAGAAATGATAAAGAGATTGAAAAAGGCGGAAGCGACTAATTTAAAAAATAAAAAAAGAAGAGAGAGTACGTTTCATAAGTATCAATAAAATAGACGTTTTGGCACTTCATAATGTGAAGTTCGTGTTAAGGAACGTTCGCACACTGACGAAAAAAGAAAACTTTACTTATGTAGTTAGCTGCGTGTGTGGATGCGACAACCATTTTAAGTCGTAACATTACTTTGAAAAGGTTATAATTTAAATTTTGGTAAATTATGGATGGTCACGAGACAGAATTTTTGAAAAAGATTTATAAAAAATAGGCACATTAAATAAAATTAATGTAAGGCTTACGATTCTTTTATAAATGTTTCGTCTTTAATTTTTAAATTTATTTTAATAGAAGATCCTAAAGAATACTTCGCAATATGTATGAAATCGAGATGTTTTGATTTACAGGAACAAAAATGCAACCACAAACTACACAAATAATAATTATATACAGATAGAGACAGTCACATAAGTTTATCATTTGTTAAAAATAAAAAGAATAATTTTACTAAAAAACTAATTCTTCTTTCAGAACTCATACTATAATCAGTAATATTCGTCAGATTTAATCATTTTGATTCCACATTTTATAATAATCCACAAGAACTCAAAGAGTAAAGTCAAAACATAAAATTATAAGCCAGTATGTATAAGTTTTTTGAGTTTAGCTCGAGAGGATTAGGATTGTGTCCCGTGACCACATATCCATAATTTACCGTAATTTTTGCCTAAAATTACCGTTTGGTGGGAAAATCTTGTATTTACCGCATTCTATCATTTATGTAAATTTCAGAATTATCTATGGTTAAATAACAAAGTTAAAAAATAATATTTTGAGGGGTTGCAAAGGGTTTTTATCTATCTGTGTGATTAAGTTACAGTTGTTTGAAAGGTCCTTGGTGAAGTGGTGGTGATGATTCCGAGTACGAACAGATTTTTTCTGTCGATATATCGATATATTCAAGGTTCTAACTAATATTTTACCGCATTCTAGCATTATATATGAATTTCAGAATTATCTATGGTTGAATAACGGAAAATTCCAAAGTTGCACTGCATCTTCATTCTTTTTTTACTGTTTTTTTTGACAAATTTTTAAGATTGTCATCATTATTTTTATCATAAGATCTTTAAGATCATTATTTCTCAGAAAAGTAGTGAATAAATATGCCTTAAATAAGTAATTTCAAACATTTTTACTTGCCCACTGTTAGAAGTGAATTTTAATCAATCGAAACTACAAACGCTCATATCTCATCTCAAAACAGTGTCAAGAACAGTTAGAAACTTTTCAAATTAAGGTTGCGAAGTGCTGAGAGATAATCTTGCTTACATTTTTTCATACGATCTACTTTTTCTTCTAAACAATTGATACAATAAATATTACATTCTTTTTTTGTAAGTTTTACTAATCTTTAGGGACGGAGAAACCTAAACTACCTTTTTCTAATTATTAGGAAAACCAAAAACAAGATTAACTTGTAATAAATTTGCTTCAATTTATTTGCATAGTTGTAATACCAATTGTTTGTTATACCTTGAAATTTTTGCTTAACTTTTGTATAAATATCCCTGATTCGTTGTATTTCTTATCAGTTGATAATGCTCGCCATGAGTAAAAACGGTCCTGATTCAATAAATTTAATGTGGATTAAGTACTAAAAATGTGATATTATTTTAATTTATTGCCATTCCACCAAGTATTGACAGTGAACACCTTAAAAGTAATCTTATTTTTATTTATCAGTTGAAAATGCTTACGACGAACGCAGCCGGTCCTTAAATATAATAAATGTGTAACAAGTAAAAACAAATGTGTTTTCATTGGGTAGTGTGTATCATTTTTAATGGCATGTATTTAATGGGTCAGTAACTAATTCAAGTTTTGGTCAGTTAAATAAATAAATGGTTAGTTAAAAATCAAAATGGTCAGCTAATATTATAAACGATCAGTTGTCAATGTATCAGTGTGAATGTGGTCAGTTATTAAATAAAACGGTCGGTTATATATTTTATTGGTTATTTATTTATTAAAAACGGTTAGTATTTAATTTTAATGGTCAGTTATTTATCAAAAAGATAAGTTTTAGTTTGACAGCTTGTGAATTTTATCAAATATGGTCGTATGAGACAAATTTATGACATGTTCTATGAAAAATTAGCGCATGAAATGACATTTACTATTTTTTAACTGAACATTTATTATTTTAACTGACCATTTATCGAATTAGAAACTGACCAAATAATTAGTAGTCATTTTTAAATACTTTTTTATATTATATAAAAATGCCCATGTTTGTGCTATAAATTTTATTTTAGTATGCAAACACTGCCCTTACATTTTTATCTCTATATTTTACATTTTGTTTGCCTCGTGAATTCCCATCAGTGAGGGGAATACAATCGTTATAATGTATTACGTAAACTGTTGACTATGCTCATAACAGAACACTGAATAAAAATTATGTAGAATAATATTCATATTTTAAATGCTTATTCTTCTTCCGTATTTCATTTCTAGTCACAAAGCAGAGTCGACAAAAATCTTGCGTCCTTATTGTTTATCCAGTCATGTGATTGAATGATAATTATCAAACATTAGCCATATGTCACTCAAAGAAAGAAACTGTGTTTATTGAAGTGTTTTCCGATGCACAGTATTTTTGATAAATAATTTCGATTTAATTTCACTAATATTGATCGGTATCGATGGCATTTGCCGTTTGACTTTTTTGTCTTTCCCCATTTTTCTACACGCGCCACCTACTGAAAATTAATTGTACTATGCATATAACCTTTGCGCAAGTGCAATAATAAGTTGTAAAAATGAACGGTATGGCAGCGCATAACAATGATATTAATTGTATTCCACGTATTGTGTTAACTAATTGTGACGTGTGTTTCGCTTCTTTCAGAGGCATTTTCCGACTAACTATCGCAAAGTGTAATAATAAAACAAGGTCAGTATAGATTGACTCACTCTTAAGTATTATTTTGATGACTCTGGAAAAATGGCGTAACCCTCAATTTCATATGTATGTTACTTGCAATATTGAAGTACAGAATGACCACGCTACTTATGCACTCGAAAGAGTGGCGCTGTGAGAATGTCCTGAATGACGCCGACAACAAAAAAAAGATTGCCAGAGTTTGAAAATTTTAAATTCCCTAATTTTATAAAGACCGAACACGTGGGCTAAGTGCGGTAGGTGAATTCTTATGTCAGAGGGGAGAAAATTTATTTAGTATCAACCAGGGCTGTGGAGTCGTAGTTGGAGTCGCAGTCGTGGAGTAGGGGCTTTTTGACCGGAGTCGGAGTTGTCACGGCGATTTGGCCGGAGTCGGAAATTTTGAAAAGTTTGGACATATAATATGTCAAATTTGGCTATTGGCCGGTTTGGTATGGTTGATATTTAATTGAATACACATAAATAGGAAAATAAGGCAAAAAAAAAAACTGACGATATTAAACTTTTTTTAGTCGGAGTCCGAGTCGTGCTCAATTTTAGAGTCGGAGTCAAACTTTCACCGACTCCACAGCCCTGGTATCAACGGCTACCGCAAACTCAAGTGAACTGTTAAAGAAGTCAAAGTGTAGTAGGTTCCTTTTACAGGCCGTTCAATACAAAGAGAAATCCAAGAGTGACATTGCTATCGCGTTGTGAAACACACCCTCTTTTAGGGGTGGATCAAAATTCTGACAGCCAACAATACAATATGCGATAAATTGAGTTGGGGAAATTTGTCGACAATTGTGTTTGCCGGGTTGGAAACTTTGTGAAAATAAACTTCATAGTACTGCCAGATTTCATCTTCTAAAAAACATTTTTACTGCCGTATATTTTTACTTTTGTGTATTTTAATTGAACTCATCGCTCATCTAGCTGATTTTTTTTTCTTTAGTTTTTTTTTATATGTATATATAGTATTGATAAACTTGAAATAGAATGTATCTTCTACTATGCAAATCCCAACCACCACCCGCCACGGCCTTACATTCGGTATCAGCGATCGTGTCCCGTGGCGTAAACAACGTTAAGCGTATCTGTTCTGTTTGCGAGTATGTTGTCTCGGGAGCATTTTCCCAGGACTTGGAGGCCAAGGCACTCAAGTGTGCATTACTGACTCTAAATAATTAGCAAACCCTATACGTTACTGATTCTAGAAATGCTATTTAATGCTGTCATTAATGCAATCAACAAAAGCCGGTTACGGACCTATACGAATAGGTCCGTCCTTGCACCATATGACGCCGCAAATTTGCTGAAGGAAAAATCCCAATCTAATTGATTGATTTATTGCACCTTATTAGTATCATTATGTTATTGCATTGTTTCGATTCTATCACCCCCTTCCTTGTTTCCTTTAGAAGGAAAAAAACCCGTAATCCGTTTTGTAATTGCATAATTTAAAATGTTAAAATGTTAGAATTTATCTTGCTTCATTACTTAAGCAAACTTTGCGATAGTAAGTCTGAAGATGCCCCTGAAAGAGGCGAAACACGTGTCACAGTTAGTTACACAATACGTGGAATAATCAAAGTTATTTTAAATTTTATATTAAAATGAACTTCCACAAAGTTACCGCCGAAACCATCGAAAATATTAAAAACATTTTTGTTATTCAAAATAAAGATGTTATGTTTACCCTTTTTATTTCAAACATACTTAGATTATTTTACAATTATCACTGATATTGACCGAAATCTACGTTAGAAAAACAAAATTCCTTCTCTGTTCCTAATTTAAATTATTTGGAATCCAATAGAGTCAAATAAACAAATAATGTTTCGATAAACCAAAATATTTCTAACAAATTAATTTCCACAAATCGATGAACATTTCCTTTGTACGCAAAAGAAAAGTATCTATCATGCTATTTTAATCTCAGTGTCCTTGTTAACTTAGTCATTTGTTAATTATTATAATAAATGAGAGTTCAGTAAATTAATTGTAATAAAAGATAAGATGGTGATAATTTAGCTACAAGTATAATATATAGTCATATTTAAGTACTGAGTGGGCATTAAAAATGTCGTATAAATTAATAATATTTCAGTATTCCTACAATCATCTAGAAATAATAACTTATTATTATTATTCCAGGAAAAGGAAGGTGTTTTTCTTCGTCAGGTATAGAATGGTACGAGAATATCAACAAAAAAAACTAATCTATATTCTATTTACATTTTGTTTAATATTCAAACCCTGGCGTGAGCTAAAATTGTAAGCTCAAAGTTTTGACGTAAATACGCTAAAATTTTAAAATAAGAACATAATTTAAACGAAAAGCTTGACAAAAAGACAGGTGGTCGATAAATCAATCTTAAATACTAAAACCATGACAGGTTGTAATTTAGCGGGATTAGTAAAGAATGAATAGCGTGTAGATTCAAGCTCGTGTTTTTGAATCTACACTAGAACCAAGATACGACTAAATATACATTTGCAAACATAAAATACGTAAATTAGATTGGGGGAAAACACCAGTATGCGATACATCCGGGCGTGGTATAAAGGCTGAAAACATCAGAGATACTCTTCGCATCCAACGTGCCGGATTCATGTGTTTCAACTAGGGTCCCCACCTCGCTCCAACTCTCCACTCTGTGCAAATGTTCAATTTAAAAAAAACTCTAGAATTCCAAGAACCAAGACAGGACGATGACTAAAACGTTATGCTCCACTCCTAAACGTGATATATATTTGGAGTAGGAAAGTAAAGGAAGTGAATAAAGAAATCGCAAATTTTTAATAATAATCAGTTTTAAGGTGTTCACTGTCAATACATGGAATGGCATTATAATAAAAATGCAATTAAATGAATTTATTTTGGTTTTTACTATGCTAATGATTATTCATACTCAATTGCTTTTTTATGTAATAACTTGCATTGCTAAGAGGTCTTTTTTCTTACATTTTGCTTCAATTTATTTGATTAGTTATAATACCAATTGTTTGTCATACCCTGTAATTATGACTTAAGCTTTGAATAAATATCACCGTTTTATACAGCAGGCGCCATCATCAAAAAATCAATTAAGTATGAATGATCATTAACAATGATCGATTGATTGTTTGCATTGCTAAGAGGTCTTCAAAATTTTAATTACAGTCTATTTTACTTCAATTTATTTGCTAAATCATTTGTAATTCTTGCTTAACTTTTGTACAAATATCAATGATTCGTTCTAATTCTTATCAGTCGACAATGCTCGCCATGAGCGGAACCGGCCCTGATCCAATACATTTTATGTGGAATAAGTATTAAAAATGTTTTATTAATTTTATTTTAATAATAAAATAATATAGTTTTATTTTGGGTCACTCTGTCTTCGAGTATATATTCATATCTGAGTGATTTCATCGTTATTTAATCGTACCCCATCCTCCCCTTCTTTGTCTCCACTATAAAGTAACTCTTAATGGAAGTTGAAGCAGAAATTATTATCTCTAGAGAATTCCTATTAAATTCAATAACCCGCTCCCGCTATGCTTCCACGATTTTTCGCTTTATCGAGGACATAAAAAATCTATCGCGGATTCCAAAACAAGAAACGACTGAAAAACAAAGGAAAGAATTTCGTTTGAAATAAAAAAATCATGACGTAGGAAGCGAAGCTCTAGGTATATTTTTTTTACGAAATTCTTAAAATTTTGATGCCGAGTGCGTATTTTCGTTCTCTTCAATAACGCTTACCGCGGGTTCTTATTCCAGTACGCACACTTTATTGAGTCAATTTTAAGGTGTTCACTGTCAATATGTGGTGGAACGGCACTATAATAAAAATAATAATACAATTTTAATACTTTTTCCAAATAACATTTATTAGATCAGGACCGGTTTCGCTCATGGCGAGCATTGTCAACTGATCTTTATTAAGTGATAGGATTCATGATTTTCTGTATAAATATGTATATAAATTCAAAAATGAAATGTAATTTTTTGTACTTAATATACACATTAAATTTATTTGGATCAGTGCCGGTTTCGCTCACCGCGAGCATTGTCAACTTACTGGCAAGAAATACAAAAATACAGCCGTATAATACGCTGAGAAAAATAACAATGTATTATAATTCTACAGAAATTATTTGATCTATTTGTTGATAGCTATTTCAGATCTCACTAGATATGTATGATTAGATAGTTCTGACGAGGCCGTAAGCCGAAATAACTATCAACAAATATGTATATAAAATAATTTCTGTAGAATTACAATATATTTTTCTCGCCGTATTACAATGGAGTTCTACCAAGTTAATGCCAACTTAATCAATATACAGCGGTATCTTTACAAAAACCACGTAAATACTTAACATAGGTGTGACAAACAGTCGGTAATAGATATATGCACATTTTTTTATAGAAAATAAAATAAAATATCTATATTTGTTATGAAATAGACTATAGTTAAATTTTTTAAGACCATTCACAAATATAAGCTAAAACATTTTTAAAAAATCAGTAAAAACAGTCACTAACAATGAAATTTAATCAAATGCGTTATCGATTGAATGAGTAGGCATTATGTAGAACTAAAATACATTGTTATTTTTCTTTCCGTATTATAATGGAGTTCTACCAAGTAAATGCCTACTCAATCAATAAATTATTCTGTTTGAATCATTTGAATCTTGTTACCTTTCAAGTGCGCGGATGAACTTGCTCTGACGTGTAGTCACGAGCAGTAATAGTTTTTATCGTTTATATTGTATTTTAATTCGAAATCATTATATTTATGAAAAGTTTATAGATCAAACAACAAAAGTGTATTTTATACGTTCATCATTAAAACATTTCAAAGGTGGAGAAATTTATGTTTAATATTACATATAAGACTAGACACGCTATAAAAACCGCTTTAAAGCAAAGAATGCAATAGGAGGGTTGACTGTAACGATAATGGAGTTCTACAAAGTAAATGCCTACTCAATCAATAAATTGACTGTATTATATTTGTTTCAAATAAAAAGTAAATATTTGTAGAACGTAGGAATGAAAATCACAAAAAATTGATTATGAACAACAAATATATAAAATAATTTCTGTAGAATTAAAATACATTGTTATTTTTCTTTCCGTATTATAAATACATTATCAATTGGGGAATTTTAGTAATGAAGTAGATTCGCGGGAAAAGTGGGAAAGAATACTCTTCCAGTCTAACGGTCATGAGGGTTCTGAAAATAATTTAACGAACCCGTATGAATTCTAACAAACCAAAGAACAAAATTTCAAAACTATTTTTAAAAAATACCAGAAAAAAACGGTCTTGATTCAAAGAAATTATATTAAATTTTAGTAGGCATTTGATTAAAAGTTTAAAATTGAGCGGGCATTGTCAATTGGCAATGCTCGCTAGTTAACAATTCTTGCCTTGAGCGAAACCGGTCCTGATCCAATAAATTTTACAGTACTAAAAATGTTTATTTTTTATTTTTAGTATAATGCCATTCCACCAAGTATTGACAGTGAACACCTTAAATGTGATAAAGGTATTGTATTAAAAAGATTCTTAGATCAGGAACAGTTTAGCTCATCGCAAGCATTTTCAACTGACAAGAATATACACAGAGATGTTTATACAAAACTAAACAAGGGTATACCTAATCGATTTTAGTCAAATCTCACACAATCTCATTGTTACAGCTACAGTTAAGTGTGAAATTGGTTCTCAGTAAAAAAACATCTGCAGATAACTTTATTCAATAGAAAATCTCCATTTGACAAACAATATGGGAATTTGATATTTAGGCAAAGAGCCGCAACTGACCAACATACTACAGATTTTGCATCTTTGTCTTATAATACCAAAATATCATGGAATCTTCATGTTAAGTGATATGCTTTTTTCTATCGCATCTTTAAACATATTTGCTCCTTATTTGATTCGTTTGAATTTTATACTACTCCATTTTATATCTTCCCGGGTTTCACCTTTTAGCATCATCATACATTTTAAGTGCACGAAATAACTTATTATGTCTGCTTTATTATTATTTCAAAAAATTCAACTATTAGTATTATCCAACCAAGTTTCTTGACGGAATGCTTTCGTTTCACTTTCTTGGAGCTTGAAGATCGATTTCAATATTGAAACATTTTTCTCTTATTCTTCGGGGCCGAGTTGATAACCCTGACATCCTTAAGACTTTAAGCTTGCATGCTCCCAGTTTCTACCTACGCGGACGTAACCAAGGCCAATCATTTTTCTTTGTCAGAACTTGTTTGTCTCCCTGTTTGGCTGATGCACTGCCTGTTGATGTGGACATCTTCGGCAGTGAACTTGGTTCTTTGTTTGTATGTTTTTTCTTTTTATGGAACTTATATGTTGCTGTTCTGTTTGAGGTACATTTTTTAAATTTTTCAAACGCATGGCGCATTAGAGTCAGCCGTGTATTATATTTTATTTCTTCCAATAAATAAATAAACTTGAATTGAATAAAACTCATAGAAAATTCCAACGTCCAAACGATTCAAATTTGCCATTCGAATTCTATCAAGCACGGTCAGTTGAAATCCTCAATTATTTGCCCCTATTTGAAGAAATTGATGAAGCCTCTTTAAATAATTAATTCGGAAGGGTGGGTGTACCCTTAATTAATACCACTAAGCACAGTTAATGTCCATTCTTAATGTATAAGATTGCTTAATGTACATACTTACATATGTAGTAGGGATTCCAACTCGGATATTCGAATATTCAATATCCGGATTTATTCGGCCCTTTTTAAACTATTCGATATTTGGATACTTGGGAAAATATCCGGATTGTATTCGTATTCGAGGAAAGATCACATCACAATTTCTCCACATTTAAAGAATAATTATGAATATCCCAGGTAGTGGTTTTTATTGCCTTCGCTCAACTCGAGTGCTATCAATATCTTATCATAAAACTTTATTTTAACGGTTAGGATAGGACTCGGGTCTAAAAAAAACCTTATTGCCGAAATTTCATTTATAATGCAGCTGCAAATTTTAAATATTGTAATACAATGGAACGGTATTGAAATGCGTATTAATATTTTTTGTCTCTATCTAAGATTTTACAAAAGTGTGAAAAGATTTAGTCTTTAATTTGTATTAAATGTATATAATAAAACAAGGAAACGTTGATCTCTATTTGCGTGCGAGTTATACGATTATTTACTAAAAACTTTGAAGAAATCGAGACCACTGTCGGCTTGTAAAAGTAACTGGCAATTTCTTGTTTATTAAAATATGTTTTTTAAATCATAAATTTGTTCATAATTCAGGAGGTCGTTTTCAAAAGTGGTCAAATTCATTTGTTGAAAAACTGAGAATGTTAGATATTTTCATTACTTTTTCCTCATACATTTATGCTATCAATATTCCTAAAATTTGTTTTAAATTAAAGAATTACGGATAATGTGTAAAAATTCAAATTTTCCATGTGAATAAAAAAGGTCTCAAAAGTTTAATCTAAAACTGGAAGTTGAAAAAAAATATTTTGGAATTGACCACTTTTGAAAATTACCTCCTGATATTCTAATACTATTGTAAAACATTATAGCCATGTCAAAACTATCCTGATATCCGAATATATCCGGAAGTAGTTTTACTATTCGACATCCGAATAGTTGATTTAGACGAATAGTTGGAATCCCTAGTATGTAGTGTAATGCTCTTATACTTAGCATACTTATATATATTGTAAACCTGGGTATTTTCCCCATTAGCTGTACGGACATATAAGGTTTTCTCTCTGATTCGGAGGCCACAGACTGTCGACCTTTTTGGATCAGACCATTAGACCCTACAATCCCCCATCCCTTTTCTCCAATCCTTCGAATTAACAATCTTCATTGGTTTGATTAGACGTTCAGGATCCTGAAACCGAATAATTGACCGGGACGAATTGGAAATCACAAATCCGTGTACACGACTATAAAATCGATTCTGTAAGCACACAGTAAAAGCTTCACTGCAAAATTTGTAATGAAAATTTATAATTTCTACTAACTGCTGAAAATATCAATTTATGTAAGATGCCAATATTATGGGCTGAGTAGGCAAACTTTTGTCACATTGAGAGTTCGTTACCTGACTTTGAGAAGGTTATAATTGACATTTTTGGCAAAAATTACCTTTTACCCGGAAATGCTTGTATTTACCGCATTCTATCATTTTTATATGAATTTCAGTATTATCTTTGGTTGAATAACGGAGTTAGCAGAATTCCGTAGTTGCACTGCATCTGCACACTTTTTTTACTAAATTCATTTGGCAAAGTTCTAATATTGTCATCATTATTTCTCAGCAGGAGTTGTGAAATAATATTTTTACTTTCTTATTGTTACAAGTGAATTTTAATCAATCAAAACTTTAGTCGCTCATATCTCAAAACAGTGTCAAAATCAGTTAGAACCTTTTCAAAATAAGGTGTCGAATTGTCACCAAGTCAACTGTTACAGCGTAAAACTCAATTGGATCTTTCATATATCGAGACATTTCAATGAAATGGGCTCATTGATACATGTTATTAGGACACAAAACTATTACAAGCCGACACCTTTAGCTCTTCTTCAGTCTTTTTTCAAACCTTAGGCTTTTCTTCAGTCTTTTTCTATACTCATTTCTCTGTAGTTGAATAGTTGAAAATTTGTTGCTCAATATGTTTGGTTTTCTTTCTTTTCAACATAATTTTTCATCAATGTATCATAAATTTGAGTAAAAAGTATTTCTTTCTTATCGTATTATCAAAACACGCAAAATACTCGAAAATGCTGTAGAGATTATAAATTTAGTAGACAATTATACATAATCACTTTTAAGGTGTTCACTGTCAATACTTGGTGGAAAGGCATTATTTATTTCGTCATGGCGAGCATTGTCAGCTGATCAGTTGACAATGCTCGCCATGAGCGAAACCGGTCCTGATCAAATAAATTTTATGTGGAAAAAGTGCTAAAAATGTATTATTATTTTTATTTATTATACATAACATATATAAAATATTCTAAAACTGACCGATAAAGCTTTATAAGTTCATTTTAAAAGCAGAAAATAATTTTGTTTCGATTCTATAACCCCCTCCTTGCTTCCTGTAAAAAGGAAAAATCCCAATCTCCATTTTGTAATTTTATCATTTTGAAATATTAGAATCAATCTTGCTTCATTACTTAAGCAAACTTTGCGAAAGTAAGTCCGAAGATGCCTCTGAAAGAGGTGAAACACGTGCCACAGTTAGTAGCACAATACGTGGAATAATCAAAGTTAGTTAAAATGTTATATTCAGCAAATAAATGGTTGTCTTCAATTTGATTTTACGGTTAAAACAAATAAAAACGTTTATTAATATTATTATTTTTTGAATATTGGTAATGATAAAAAAATATTTACCTCGGTCGAAATTTAAATAAAAAGTTTGTTGTTCTTTTTTTTTAATTTGGCCAAGAAATCTCTGTTCATGACAGCTTTCCTATTAATTTCGGGTACATTGTTGAATTTATAATCTAACATGCCAGTTTACGACAGGAACAAAGATTTTAGATTTTACCGTAATATGAATTTACATATTACGATATTATATAATAGGTTTTAAATAGCTCTTAATTAAATTTACCCCAAAGGACACGATGATTAAAATTCATGGAACAATACGTTTTAAAAATCTGAAAACGTGAAAAGAAAAAAATATTATAAAACTACAGATAACACTGTTGTCTTATCAATTCGTACAGTGTTTTTTAACAATCGCTTAGCTTTACATAGATGAAAAGGAAAATGATTTCTTTATCTATGTGAACTTATAGAGTCTATGTCAGCCACGGTAAATTATGGATATATGGTCACGGGACAGAATTTTTTAAAGATTTATAAAAAATACGCACATTAAATGAAATGAATGTAAGGCTTACGATTTTTTTGAAATGTTCCGTCTTTAATTTTTAAATTTATTATATTAGAAGATCCTGAAGAATACTTCGCAACAAGTATGAAATCGAGTTGTTTTGATTTACATGAACAAAAATGCAATTACAAACTACACAAATAATAATATTATACAGATAGAGACAGTCACATAAGTTTATCATTTGTTAAAAATAAAAAGAATAATTTTACTAAAAAACTAATTCTTCTTTCAGAACTCATACAATAATCAGTAATATTCTTCAGATTTAATCATTTTGACTCCACATTTTAATAATAATCCACAAGATCTCAAAGAGAAAAGTCATAACATAAAATTATAAGCCAGTATGTAAAAAAAAATTGAGCTTAGCTCGAGTGGTTTGGGATTCTGTCCCGTGACCATATATCCATAATTTACCTCAGTCACTTTTCGAAGGAACAGGACAAGAAATTAATTCTATTTCATAATTAGGATTTTTTTCAAATCAAGGACCCTTGATTTTTTTTCAGTGTCAGTGTTGTCTTATATGGGTATATATTTGCGATCAAAAAATATTAAAAGGTGTTATAACAAAACCGTCTTCAAAACTAGCAAATTTTTAAACTTTGTTTTGAATCATAAAGAACCGCTTGAAAATTACTAAGAATATTTTCTTCTATTTGTTTTATTGATTGAGTAGGAATTTACTTGGAAGAACTCCACTATAATGCGGTAAGAAGTGTTTTCGACCAAGAAACGACAGTTAACACCTTAAAAATTGTGTAATCTGTACTGGCGACAGGAATAAAATGTGACCAACAACGAGTTAATATTTTTTTAAACATCAAAGTGTTCCTGTAATTTGATCATTGCTTTTACGATGAAGTAGAGAAGACGTCGCTGACTTAATACTGAAACATCTTGAGTCAATTTCCAGACACATCTTTCTTTGAAGAGGGGAAATCGTTTGCTTTTATATTTTGATAAGAAATCAAAGACACAATCCGATACAGAGAGCAACATTCTGTTGTGATAAAAATCGACCTTCTTATCCAACATTCCCTTTTATTCTTTGAACAGGCTCGAGAGACAATATCTCCGGTAAACGCGAGAGAAAAATGGAAAAGGAAATAATGCGAAAACTTAATATCGGAAACGTGGGACATAGGGACTTCAATTCGAGTATCGAGTACTCGATACTCGAGTTATTTGAAAAATACTCGAGTAATACTCGTAATTGTAAAATGAAGATTTATTTCCAACGGTTTTTTCCCAAAAAAGCCATGAATATACAAGGTCTCATCACACCATGCTTGACACAATTATGTTTTTTTTATGCACCATAATATGAGTGTAGATATTTACGATATTTATAGTATTTTTAATAGAAATTTATGAAAACAATCGTCGTAGTCAAATGTTTAACCGGTTCTCTGCCGCAAGCGAGTTTAATCGCTCTACAATTCTGTGTTTGTGGGCCGGCCATACAAAATGCGCCAGTTAATACGCTCTACTTGATTTACTTGTCACCGGTACCTTTTTTAAATATTTAAATTTGTCATGCATACAGTGACATCTTTTAACATCATGTTATAATACTTGAACTGGAAAGATAGTGTATATTATCCTATAATACATCGATTTTTATTGTATTATTTTGAAAGAAAATTGCGGCCCTCCATGTACGGCCATACTAATTCTTCCAGGTATGGAATCGGTTAATAGTATATATTTTGGTACATCTGAAACTACTCGAGTATTTTAAAATTGTACTACTCGGTACCCGAGTAGTTGAGATGACGAGTAATTGGAGTCTCTAGTGGGAAATGAGAGAAAGTATAAGAATATCTTTTACTTCGATCTCTTTGTGGAAAATGTTTTGTCGGAAAATCTAATTATTATGTTTTTTTTTTTCAATGCGTTGCTCGTTTTTGTGTATTGAATAAAAACAAACGTACAACTTTTCGTGCCATTATCGTGTACATAAATTTTAATGATCGTTTTTCATGATAATACCTACCATTACTAAACAGGTTTCGTTCATTACGTAACAATTGTTTTTATACTCGAAAGATCGTTCAATATATTTTTTATATAAAAAAACATTATATTTTATGAAATCATAACGTGTTTTTCGTTTAATATAAAATGGCATGTATTTAATGGGTCAGTAACTAATTCAAGTTTTGGTCATTTAAATAAATAAATGGTCAGTTAATATTATAAACGGTCAGTTGTCATTGTATCAATGTAAATGTGGTCAGTTATTAAATAAAGCGCTCATTAATATATTTTAATGATTTGTTATTTATTAAAAACGTTTAGTGTTTAATTTAAATGGTCAGTTATTTTTAAAAAAATGATAAGTTTTAATTTTGACAGTTTGTGAATTTTATCAAATATGGTCGTAATAGGCAAATTTATGTCATGTTCTTTTTATTTTAACTGACCATTTATTATTTTTAACTGACCATTTATCGATTTAGAAACTGACCAAATAATTAGTAGTCTTATTTATTTTGAGCAATAAACCTTGTGAGTAATCTATTACCTTACACTTTCTTGTATTTTTAAGCCTTTATAGTTTCATAAAATTTTACTGAGAGGGCTGCGTAATCGTTGTTAAAAAAGTTAATGGCCTAACCCTCAAAAGCCTCACCGCTTATCCGCCAAAATTATTAATCCTAAGGCAGTAGTTGAGTTGAGCATAAAGAACAATATCGTCTTACAAATTTGAGCACTTGGGCTATATTTCCAACACTACCCTTAATAATTTAGGCTCGCCAGGTATGCGGATTAAGAAACCGCCCCGTTTAACATTTTTCTTTAAATAAATCTCAACTTAGACACGTTTTAAATTGAATTATGTTTATTATTCACTTTTAATGTGTTCACTGTTAATATTTGGTGGAATGGCTTTATAATAAAAATAATTAGACATTTATTTATAGATTTTTAGTACTTATTCCAAATATTATTTTTTTGTTCAGGACTGGTTTCGCTTATGGATAAGAAATACCACAAAACAGTGATATGTATACAAAAGTTCAGCAAGAATTATAATTTATGACAAACAATTGGTATTACAACTAAGCAAATTAATTGATGCAAAATAGACTATAATTAAAATGTCAAAGACATACCAATTGTTTGCATTTCTATGTTTAGTCGTGAAATTCTCAGGCGGTATACTGTATAGGGTGCAGCGACATTACCGCCATGACGTTTGCGCACAGAACTTATAATTTTCAAATTTGAATAAAAAATTGAAATCCATTTATTTAAAAAAGAAAATCCATTAGAAGACGCGCAAATGTCGGTGTGCCATTGTACAGCACCCCTTGTGCAATATTGTATACCTTATATCGGGAGGTAATTTTTAAATGTGGACAAATCCATTTGTTGAAAAACTGAGAATGTGAGATATTTTCATTTCTTTTTCCTCATAAATTTGTGTTTACTTTTATTTTTTTCCATATCCGCTCCCTATTCGGAGCATATGGCCGCCACACGGTGCCTCCAAGATTCTCTATCTCCCGCCAACCTCCTCGCATCTTCCCAGGTCATCCCGGCGTCCCAGAGCTCAGAGGCCTTCCGCGGAGTCGTTATCCATCAGGTTGATAAAAGAGGCAGGCAATATTCAGGCTCCCCTGAGGTGTGTTTCGTGTTTAGGTTTAGGTGCTCCCCTGTGTGAGGTGTGTTACGTGTTTACTATCAATATCTTTAAAATATGTTCTAAACACTTGAATTACAGTTGATGTGTAAACCTGTAAACATTCAAACTTTTCCATGTGAATCAAAAAGGTCTCAAAAGTTTAATCTAAAACTGGCAGTTGAAAAAGAGTATTTTGGAATTGTCTACTTTTGAAAATTACCTCCTGAATTATGTTTTAATGATCGAATTGGCGTACACATTCTTATATATTTTTACTTTTAATCTAACTCAATTTATTGCAAGCCGCGCCCTGCTTATCAAACCTTTAGAGAATCATAATTTAAGCAGGGTTATTTTAATAAGAATTCTCGTTTACTTTGGCTAAATATATAAAACAATCTTTTTAGTATAGTCATACAAATAGATTTATCATAGACTCCAGAGATTTCAATAACTATATAAGCACTTTTCTTGCCGAATTTGGTAAGCGTTATTTAGACCTAAAAAGAAGCCTTTCAACCTCTTGAAACTGGTCCGTTTGCCAAAGTTTCTCAAATGTTTACTCAACGGCAAACTGTTTGCTCTTAAGGCTACCGCACTCACATATATATATATGGCATTATAAAGACCAGTAGCGTGCAATCAATACCGAGGGGGTTAAATCTCTTATAATCACTACGACTTTGTTATTTTCGTATGTTATACAAGATAAAGCTACAACCAGGTTGGAGTGACACCTGTCAAAATTCTTTCATGCAGTCGGTGCTCTTTTGGATTATTTGTTAAGGAATGTGTGTGTGTGCTAGAAGCCTGCACGGGCCGAAATTTGGAAATTCTGCCCGGCCTTAGCCCAAAATCTTCAAACCGGTCCGACCAGAGTCCGAGTTCCATTTCCGAACATCATACCCATAGTATTTTTAACTTTTCAAAAAAATTAAATAATTTTGTATAAACTCATCAAATTACATGTGTATGAAATAGATTAGATTTACGATAATGGCGTATACATTCGGAATAATCAGATTAAGTTTTTATTTTGACTGTACCCAGGCCCGAGCCCAACCCGGGCCTGAATCCAAACGTTCAATACCTGGCCCATGGGTCGGGCCAGGCCCAGGCCCGTGAGCTTATCCGTGCCCGTGCTTACTCTAGTGTTTGCTATACTGTGTTTTGCGGTACATATATAGGGTATTTCAATAGGGACTCTCAAAATATGTTACTTTGTCCTGCTGAGTAGATTATTCATTGTTTAGTGGCCAAATTTGAGTCAACCAGTTTGGTAAATAATCGGCCAACACCTACCTGTACGTCATCAAAATACAATATCTGGTGAAAACATTGCTGCTGTGTGTGAAAGTGTACAGGAAAACCCAAGGCAGCTTATTTCTCGTTGTTCACAAGAACTTGGCTTTTCTGCGACTTCAACTTGGCGAATTTTGAATCGGGCCTTATGTCTGCACCCGTATAAAATCCAACTAACCAAGGAACTTCAGGTAAACGACCGCAGACAACGCCTGATTGGGTTCTGGAGCAGTTGGAAGTTTACCCAAATTTGTCAAAAAAGTCAACTTTAGCGACATGGCCCATTTTATAATGAATGGATATTGGCAGACATTTGATGCTTTATTCCATATTTAATGCCGTAAAATATACTTACAAATGAAATTAAAATTTAGTCGAAATCTCACAAACAACTTGGTTTATTTACATTTCAAAACTAAGCGTCCTTATAAAAAGACCCTTTATATAGAAAGATAAATCTAGACAAACATTTAAACATATCGTAATTAAATAAGGCCATATGTGACAAAACGAAGTGCGTCAACAAATATATAGATAATGTAAACATAGAAATGTAATTTCACACACATATCACAAAGTACTGAAGCGTACACTTATTAGTGGTTATACAAATAATATCTACACCCATACTAAAAATTCGAGTAGTTAAACAAAATATGAGAAAAATCCCTGGGAATACATTGACACCTCCTAGTATGGTAGGACATCAGCACTCTCTCGAACGATCTTTTGTTCGCCTCAGTCAGTGAGTTTAAGTTTTAAATTCATTTTGTAATACGGGCGGCTCGCTCCCAAATGTCTCTGGCTGTGTCACTCCGAGTGCACGGTATCTCATATTAAGTGCAATAACCTATAAATAAGATTGCTTATCTTACTTGACGTTTTTATCGATCTTTTGTTCCAACGGTCTTCTACCTACAAGAACCGCTTTTTTACAGGCAGTTAGAGTTTTAAGCTCCTCGAGTGCACTTCTTTGCAAGATTGGTCGAGGTATCCTCCCTCCTTCGAGTATCTTTTAATCGCGTACAGTCCCTAGTATCGGCTTTTCGCAATTGTTAATCAGTATTTGTGTCATTTTTGAGTATAACTTCTGTACTTTATTTTTGTGTGTAATTTAAATATAACTTGTGTACCGAACTTTAATAAATTGTGTGTGCAATAGCACTATTTGACATTCTGAGATCGTTTTTTTATTAAAGAGCATCCTGATTCTCCATCTCCGATCCCTAAATTCCTCTCCTCGAGTGACGGACGGAGGTTTTCTCTTGTTTTACGAGAGAACCCGAATCAAGGTCGTCTCAATCGCCGCCCAGCGCGCTGACCCCAGGATACAGGCCCGTATCCGAAATATTGATGATCCAGATGCTCACCAACGATGCCAGAATATTAGAGTCAGGGACAACATCCTCTGCCACGTCAACCACCACGGGCAGTACCTGGCAAATGTGCCACCTGCGATACGCCGCGAAGTAATCCGCGCGTATCACGAGGACCTAAGTGCGGGTCATCCCGGAGCGCACGAAACCGGCCGAGCGATTGCAAATCGCTTCTATTGGAAGAAGAGGCGGCGAGACGTAGAGGCCTACGTTCGACAGTGCCCCGCTTGTTCCACAAGAAAGCGCGGTGCGCTACAAACGCCGGCTACGCAGCGCTCCCACAAAGAAGCTACGAGGCCGTTCGAAGTGGTGGCCCTTGACTATATGGGCCCTTTTCCTATAACGACGGGTAGGAAGAAGTACCTCCTGGTCGTAACGGACCTCTTCTCCCGATGGGTGGAAGCGTTTCCACTGGCGGCCGCGACAACAGCAGCCACACTGCCGTTGCTTAAGCGAGTTTTCCATAGCTTTGGTTACGCCAGAGCCGTCTTGACAGACAATGGACCCCAATTCCGTAACAGGAACTGGGTTGACACGTTGGATAGATGGGGATGCGAACACTGGACGACTCCCAACTACCATCCACGCGCTAACCCCACGGAGAGGAGGAACCAGGAGATAAAGAAGGCTCTGCGCATCCGCTTAGAGACAGGCGGTTACCATCGCTGGGACGAGGTATTGCTGGACACCCTGTTCTCTTTACGAGTGCGCGAGAATGCAGCAACCGGCCTGACGCCTAGCCAAGCCGTATTGGGCTACGAAATGTGCCGCCCAGGTGAGTGGCGATCGCAGCTGAATCCAGAGCCTCCTAGATTCCTGGACCATCAACGGGCAGACGCTGATGCAAGTCTTCTACGGCATCAGGACGAGTACTTCCGACGACGCTACGGCACCGCAAATAGAGCCGAGGCCCCTACATTCAACCCCGGCGACAAAGCTTATCTGCGAAACACCACTATCTCCAAACGTAACGCCCCCCAGGCGTTACTTCCCAGGTGGGAAGGTCCGTTCCCAATAATCGCGCGAAACTCGCCCCATACCTACTGGGTAAACGTGAGAGGAGCCGCACGGAAGACACACGTCGACAATCTCCGCCCCGTGCCGCAGCCTTTTGCTGAACCTACCTCCGACGTCGAGCCGCCGACGCCAGAAGCCGACGCCCCTACGCCACCGCCGCGCTCGCCATTCGTACGAGCCCGGTCCATATAGTGATGTGTTTCGTGTAACTACAGTGTGTGTGTGTGTTTGACTTTAATTTGAATTAAACTTGACTCTATTAACTGTGTAACCCATATTTAATTGCCCTTGTTTGTTTTAAAACAAGAAAAATGATAAATTTAAATAACTTGCCTTCTTATACAAAGATGTAACTTTTTTTTTTATTAACTTAATTATGATTTTTTTAACTTTGAGCTACCACTGTCCTTTAGACAGCAATGTTGACCTGTGTAACACTTTGGTCTAGTGTCTTGTTGTTGTTATTATATTTTTCTTGCGAAACCATTGATTGAGGAAGACGTCCGAGATAGTTGCTGATTATCAGAAGTAGGGGATTTGACACCTCCTAGTATGGTAGGACATCAGCACTCTCTCGAACGATCTTTGTTCGCCTCAGTCAGTGAGTTTAAGTTTTAAATTCATTTTGTAATACGGGCGGCTCGCTCCCAAATGTCTCTGGCTGTGTCACTCCGAGTGCACGGTATCTCATATTAAGTGCAATAACCTATAAATAAGATTGCTTATCTTACTTGACGTTTTTATCGATCTTTTGTTCCAACGGTCTTCTACCTACAAGAACCGCTTTTTTACAGGCAGTTAGAGTTTTAAGCTCCTCGAGTGCACTTCTTTGCAAGATTGGTCGAGGTATCCTCCCTCCTTCGAGTATCTTTTAATCGCGTACAGTCCCTAGTATCGGCTTTTCGCAATTGTTAATCAGTATTTGTGTCATTTTTGAGTATAACTTCTGTACTTTATTTTTGTGTGTAATTTAAATATAACTTGTGTACCGAACTTTAATAAATTGTGTGTGCAATAGCACTATTTGACATTCTGAGATCGTTTTTTTATTAAAGAGCATCCTGATTCTCCATCTCCGATCCCTAAATTCCTCTCCTCGAGTGACGGACGGAGGTTTTCTCTTGTTTTACGAGAGAACCCGAATCAAGGTCGTCTCAACATATAATAGTTTAATATGTTTTATGAAAGAATTGCTTAAAATAACTAGTCGCTCACTTTACTCTCCTTTTACACTACTTAATATATTTTTTCCTTCCTTCCGGCAACTCCTCAATAGATTTGAGAAATTTATTGACATCACAGGGTTTGCGTATTAATTGGTATGGTCAAATGAAATACTGTCAAACACACCACATTATGACATGTAACAAACTTTAACTAATGTGTCCAATAAATACGGTTTTTGATCCAATAAATAATCCAATAAATCCATAAATAAGGATAATTTAACATAAATAAAGTCGAATAGGGTTTGACAAAGGATTCTTACAGGTAAAGGCAAAAGGCTGTAACAATGGCATCAAACATTATTTTTCGTAAATTAAACAATTTTTTTTTATAATGTTCAGAATCGATTTCACTCATTGCAAGCATTAACAACTTATCAGTTCATCACAAAGAATGACGCATAGTGAGAGCGATTAGCTGACCACAAGTCCTGTCCTAGTACTCGTATACTTTCGATCACTACTCTCTTTAAAAAAAACCCGAAGCTGAGCAACTAAGTAGCAAGCAGTCCTCGCAGAAAAATAAATCCAGAGTCCATATGATCCAAGCTGGACTTTCGCTCGCATGGTTAAAAAAAAAATATATTTGTGCATTTTTAAATACCTTTTATTTATTTATTTATTCATAAAAACAAAATACAAATCATGGCATTACAGCTTACGCCAATACGCCATGCATTTGACAAATGTATTCACATATATTTACAGACATACTTGTACAGAGAAAAAAAAATATTAAATCACATTAGAAATTTTAAAAATGTCAACCGAGTGAGTTCCGACAAAATCAAATTTTATTCAGAAAATATAGTATTCGTCTGAACTCACTCACGTCAATATGAAATATGTCGACATCCGAAGCAATGCCGTCTAAAATTGTTAAAGCTCTTCCCAGAGGCATTCCTATTGGCAGACTGGTTCTACCCCTTGGAAGAACAAACAAATCATGCTCACGATTCCTCAAAAAATTATTAGGAACATTCAATTTAACATTTTCAAGAATGGTGGTATTAATACAACGTATTCTAAATTGTCTTTACTAATAACTAATAAGCATCTTCAATTTATTTATCTGTGAATATTATAATATACAAGTTTGTAGCTTAACCGAGGATTAATAGTAAACAATATTGAAATTGTTATTATAATGTTCAGGCAAATGTGTTTAATGTAATATTATAAAATACGTCATTTTGAAATGTTTGTTGGCGCTGTCTGGCCTGTCTTGGAAGCCTGTGCACGCCACTGATATAATATATTTATTCTGAAGATGCCTTCCAGCCAAACACACGCGGCTACGAAATAAAATACAATGATTATGCCGCTACCTACGCGGCGTAGATGCCTTCTACGCAGCTACGAGAAGAGTATCTTATGCGTTGATATTTAGCCCTCGGGAGAAGGTCCCTGAAAAATAACGTGTGATCCGAAAGGGGGGACTAAAAATCCCCCAGTTTTATGGCTTTATAGATTGTGTTAAAAAAATGTTATGCTTTAATAAATCTTTATACATCGTTCTAATAATTATAAACATAAAAATCGATAGTTTTCTTACAATTATTCATATTTTCAGTCGTGTATGAATGGACAAGAAGATCACATTGATGTTCAATACAGACTGGCGTTATCAAAAAATTTGCGTGAGAGTTTATCTACGTCTTTTAATTTAAAAAGCATTCATTTGATTTGAAACGTACATTTGATTGAGGCGTGTTTGAGATAAGATAACGTTAACTTATCGCGTATGGGCAGTGAAGTTTGAATCCTGGCAATTGGTAGGGACAATATAAATGGTTTTCGGTCAATCCGTCTTATTTTTTTTTATTTGATTGCGACGAAATTAGTCGATCATATTTATTTACTGCAAAAGGTGTAAAAAACAATGGTTCAAGAATACTTAAAGAATCACTAATATTAAGATAGGTATTTAATCTATCAACTGCCAGCATGTGCATGTATGGTGGTACCTCGCACGCCACGAATTTTATTGTAAAAATAAAACTCTCTAAATATATCTTTTTTAATTGTTTATTTGTAAAAACTTGCCGATTACGATGCGATTATGCTCTCATTTATCCATAATAAGCTACAATTGGCTTAAGTTAGTAAAATCCCACTCAAAGCGAGCGTCCAAAGAAGTCATTTTTTGTATGATTGGCGTGCTGTTCACGGAAAATTTCGCGTCTTAAGACGTCTGTGGCAACCATCCGGTTAAGATAAAACAGCAGTAGTGGTAAACTGTCTTACCCACCGGGACGGAAATGTTAACTGAAAGACAACAAGCTGTGTCTGAAACAAGAAATTCACTCACTCTCGGGAATAGAGCCTAAATAAAAGCTCAAATGCTTTAGGCTTCGCAAGTTATGGGGCCTAATTTGAGGTCACGCTTTTTTGTAGATTCGCGCGATTTCTTAGTGACTTTACACCGTTTTCTAGTAGTGTATTGTTTTTTTTGTTTTCTCTTTTATTCCAAAATAAAAAATCAGTTTATTTTACATCACAAAAGTTTACTTATTTGATTTTAATTTATATCGCTATCCATTAATTGAATGATTTTTTAACCATGGTCGCTCCCAACGTGGGGTTTATGGGGTCCTCGTGGAGTATATCTCAACTAATTTAGCTCTTTGTACGCGTCGCTTTTTTTTGCGATCGGGAAAGTGGGAGATATTTTTAGCACCCATGCCTTCAAACAGGATCGATAAATCGACTGAAAAAATCTAGTCATACTTAGACTCAAACCAGTAGAGTCCGTTATCAATGCCAGCAACGATGACCACTGCATCACAGGCCTGACAAAGAATGACTGATACGCCACATATAAAGGGTATTTCAATAGGGACGCTCAAAATATGTTACTTTGTCCTGCTGAGTAGATTATTCATTGTTTAGTGGCCAAATTTGAGTCAACCAGTTTGGTAAATAATCGGCCAACACCTACCTGTACGTCATCAAAATACAATATCTGGTGAAAACATTGCTGCTGTGTGTGAAAGTCTACAGGAAAACCCAAGGCAGCTTATTTCTCGTTGTTCACAAGAACTTGGCTTTTCTGCGACTTCAACTTGGCGAATTTTGAATCGGGCCTTATGTCTGCAACCGTATAAAATCCAACTAACCAAGGAACTTCAGGTAAACGACCATAGACAACGCCTGATTGGGTTCTGAGGCAGTTGGAAGTTTACCCAAATTTGTCAAAAAAGTCAACTTTAGCGAAATGGCCCATTTTATAATGAATGGATATTGGCAGACATTTGATGCTATATTCCATATTTAATGCCGTAAAATATACTTACAAATGAAATTAAAATTTAGTCGAAATCTCACAAACAACTTGTTTTATTTACATTTCAAAACTAAGCGTCCTTATAAAAAGACCCTTTATTTGAATTAAATCTTCAGTAAGTATCAAAGGAAAAGAAATTGAGTCGTTTAAGCATTGTTTCTAGATGCAAAATAAATAAATTACTCTTACGATAGTAAGTCTGAAGATTCTCACTATAGAAGCGAAACACGTGTCACTATTTCTAATACAATAAGCGTAACAACTACGTTATCAATTAATGTAGAATTTCAACTTAAGGTGCTTGATGGAATTTCAAAATCAAATTTGAATCGTTTGAATTTTATACTTTTCCGTGAGCTTTGTCGCAAACGACCCCATGTTTTGTCATTCGGCATCTTCAGGCATTAAATGTGCACGACTTAACAAGAGGTGTCGTGAAAAGAACTTTGGAAGTACTAAAGTAACCTTACAATAATATGCTTGAATATGCCTATTAATGAAGCAAAACATGTGTCAGTATTTGCTAAACAATACGTGGAATAACAAAGTTATCAATTTAATTTACTATCAAATGAGTTTCAACAATGTAACCAACGAAATTACAATATTTTGAGTGCTAAAAATCTTTTAATATACGTTTCTTAAAGGGAAAAGAACCCATGAATTCTGAATAACTCAGAATTAATCAGGGCTGTGGAGTCGGAGTCGTCGCGGCGTGTTGGCCTGAGTCGGAAATTTCGAAAAGTTTGAACTTTTATTTTCGAATATAATATGTCAAATTTGGCTATTGGCCATATTGGTTGGTTGGTATATAATTGAATACACAGAATAGGAAAGGTAGGAAAAAATGTGGCGAAATTTAAACCTCTTTCAGTTGGAGTTGGTTTATGGTAAATGCTGCAGTCAGAGTCGTACTTTTGCTAACGACTCCACAGTCCTAAATGACGGTGAACACCTCAAAAGTGATATTTATTTTATTTTTTCCTGGGTAGTTTTACACACGTGGTACATTCATTATATAAAAACTGAACTATTTAGCTGGAAGATTTTCTTTTAATTTATCTTTAAAAATATCATACAATTCTCTGTGTATAAAAGATAAGAAGTCGGAGTCGGTTTTTTGGTCAATGTTGGAGTCGGAGTCGTGCTTTTGGTAAATGCTGGAGTCGGTTTATGTTATTTTTTTACTGACTTCGCAGCCCTGGAAATAATGCCAAGCGTTCACCTTCGACACAGTATTATTAACAAAAAATATTTTTTAGTATTTTTGCAAAAATGAAATGGTAAATCATTGTTTTTTCTCCGTGAAACCTGCGAAGCATGAAAGCTTCATCATTCCGCGTAGTGAATAATAATATTCAAAAACGGCAATATCCAGCATTTCAGCATTGTCACGTTTCAATAAAATTCTTCCTAATTGCTTTTGACCTTTTAATTCTTTCCTTTGTATCAAATATTCAGTGACACTTTGAAGCACCCACGAGGCCATTAGACTGAAAAAAGTTTCGGGCCATCTGAATTTCATTAGGCCACCGCCCCAAACTTTCAAGTCCGGTGTTGCCTTAATTTCAATTAAAGCTCAAACAAGACGGACTTTTGGCTAATTTTCATCTCCCCGACACGCCAAATTAAATCAAATTACATATTTCATAAATTCATCAACATTAAAACGGGTTCAGAGTATTAAAAATGTAATTAAAACCTTCCGAATTTTATATTTCAACAAACTGTTGAAAGATTCCGATAAATAATATCGCGGATTTTTCCGAACGTTTTCATCACCATCAAATTTTTGATTCAAATCGTATAAAGTTTTATTTATCACCTGAAGTACTTTTTTACATATCGTTATCTTACTTTGAAAAGGTTCTCATTGATATTTTTGCCTGAAATTACATTTTGGTTGGAAAAGCTAGTATTTACCGCATTCTATCATATACATATATAACTTTCCGGATCATCTACGGTTGAATAACGGAGTTAGCAGAATTCCAGAGTTGCACTGCATCTGCACACTTTTTTTACTAAATTTATTTGACAAAGTTCAAAGACTGTCATCATTATTTCCATCATTAAGATCTTTAAGATCATTATTTCTCAGCACAAAAGTATGCTTAAAATAAGTAAATTGAAACATGTATACTCCTATTTATTGATTGAGTAGGCATTTACTTGGTAGAACTCCATTATAATACGTTATGAAAAATAACAATGTATTTTAATTCTACATAAATTATTTATTATAGCTATTTTGGCTTACGCCTTCGTCAGAACTACGTAAGCTGAAATAGCTATCAACAAATATATAAAATAATTTATGTAGAATTAAAATACGTTGTTATTTTTATTACCGTATTTATACTCCTCCTATTGGTACTCCGTTATTCAACCATAGATAATTCTGTAATTCTAAAATATAATAGAATGTGGTAAATACAAGCATTTCCGACCAAAGGGTAATTTTAGGCAAAAATGACAATTCGAAACTTTTTAAAGTAAGGTAATGAACAGTTAACGCTTTGAAAGTGATAAATCTTTGCTTTGTATATGTCATGAATATTTATAAAAATCTCAATCCCAAACACCTTTTTCATCAGAATTTAAATTTATTGTGACGCTGGGAGAAGACTGATGTTGACTGTCTGGCAATATTCAAAGAACAAAGAAACTTTATTATATAAAGTATTATTTTCTTAAAAACGTGCATTTCATTAGACAATGAAACACAGAGGTAATTTTTTTGAAGATGTTTAAAGAAAATAAATATGCATATTTTAGGAAAATTAGACGTATTATTTCTTTATTTGAATACAGCAATGTGAATATAGCGTTGAATATTATTCAATATACTACTTATTTTTTAAAATACAATTAAGTCATTTTTTAATTCAGTCCATGGGTTTTCACAACGAAAAAATGATGTTATTTCTTTATAAATAAATCTTATATATAAAACCGAAACGGGGGATGTATGTCTGTAATTCTCTTTTGCATTGTTGTTGCAAGTTCAAACAAACGAATTGATTTCGCTCGCAAAAGTTTCGACGGAAAATTTGTTCCGTTATCAATGTGTGTGTAAAGACTCCAATTACTCGAGTATCGAGTAGTACATATATAAAACCGAAACGGCGTATGAATGTCTGTGGGTCTGTAATTCCCTTTTGCATTGTTGGTCATTAAGTTGCCATAAAAACGAATATGAAAGAAAATATGTTTGATTTTTTTATCGGCGAAGACATTAAGTCAAAATGTAATAAATTAGTCTTCTACTGAACTTTTCCCGGCTTTTATTAATATAATAATGTTTTTATTTACGTGAAGGTATTATTTGACAGCAAATTAGATTTTTTCCTTGAATTTGGACATTTTAATGGGCGAGAATGGGGCTGTCAATATATGAAAGGGGCTGTGAAATGTCAATGCCAGTCTGAAATGTTCATTTTAATTCCATTTTAATTGACCTAGACTTTTGAATTTTGAAAAAAGTTGTTTCAACTTGGGCCGTCTGAATTTACGCGCCGAGGTGAACATAACCCCAAACTGGTCAAACATTATTGGTCGCTTAGTCCGAGCGTCGCCGGTCAGCAATACTAGTATATCATACAATTCGCTTGCATTATAAGCATTTTCAGACTTACTATCTCGCTGTTATTGTTAAAGTTACTAAGTCTGAATATTATTTCTAATTTTGATACTAGGTTTTGTAGGTCAATACATGGAATATTATTTCCTTAAAGTAACCATCGAATACTTTTAAAGTGAAAAAAATAATTGCCACTACGTCAAAAGCTTTGTGATTTTAATGAAATAAACATCCTCAAATTCAGATCCTTTCAATCAATCTTGCCGGGGCCTGAATGTAGATCCATCTGCTCGCTAGGATAAAGATTTTTACAGTTGGACCACGAAATTATTCAATTCATCAGAAATTTATAAATAACTACCTATATATAATGCACAAGAAGGATGCAGTATTTTTTTCACTGAACGCATGGTACTGTTAGAAAGTTCTGGTGGATTTATATTTTGGAGAAGAATGATAGATTACACAAATTTTCAATGATAAAAGGCGCGGTGGCACGACTGGAAAATCAAGTGAATTTAGGATATTGATTGAGTAGGCATTTACTTGGTAGAACTCCATTACAATAAGGTAAGAAAAATATCAATGTATTTTAATAAATTTCTGCATAAATTATTGTATATATTTGTCGATAGCTATTTCGACTTACGCCCTCGTTAGTTCTGACCGTATTATGAATTTAAGATATTTAAAAATAAAACAAAACTTTGCGGGCATCCGCACAACAGCTCACCAAAGTTTTATCGCAATTGGATGAACGGTATAGGAACGCATACGGGGCGAAAAAATAAAGATTCATTTTTATTTACATATACATATATATATATGTAGATGAATAATTATATGAACTGAAGATACTTTAAAAAAATTATAACACATTTTTAGTAATTTTTCTACATGAGATTTATTTCTTCAGGACCGGATTCGCTCAGTTGATAATGCTCGCCATGAGCGAAACCGGTCCTGATGAAATAAATCTCATGTGGAAAAAGTACTAAAAATGTGTTATTATTTTTATTATAATGCCTTTCCACCAAGTATTGACAGTGAACACCTTAAAAGTGAAGATACTTTGATAACACGCAATTTCACTCAGCTACAATATTCGTCCTTAGTTTGCCATGTCCAGTGAAGTTAAAGCTGTCATACGTTTAACATTTAAATTTGATTTATCGACCACCTGCCTATCTGTTAAGTTCTTCGTTTAAATTAAGTACTTATTTTAAAAGTTCCTCTTAGTAACGTCAAAACTTTGAGCTTACGATTTCGCTTCGCGTCAGTGTTTGAATATTAAGCAAAATGCAAATAGAATAAAGATCAGTCTTTTTTTGTCAGTCTCGCACCATTCTATACCCAGCGAATAATAACGACTGTATAACTAATATACACATAATAAATAAGGTGTGTATTGTGAAATGTATTTTTAGATTTACAATCATTTATAATCAATATACCGTTGGGTTCATGGACGAGTCCTAACATCATTGGCCTCGGTTGCAGATCCAACGAGCTCGAGTCCCAGTCCAGGCAGTTTTCTTTTTCAATTGGAATTGATTTATGTTCGACAACATAGTTGTCTCTGATGTCTTATATTCTCTTCCACATCTTAACCCATTATATGCCGGTATGTATAAGAACGGTCGTGCACCTAGGGCCGCAATTTTATTTGAAAAAATAGCGACGGATTTCGGTAATACAAGGAAGCTCTTTTTTTAAATCGATATTACATTGAAATAGATTTGTTTTATTTTGTTCCTTTAATTTCCACCAAAACCAACTAGATGTATATGTATAAAAACGGTATGCCGGTATGTATAAAAACAGTCGTGCGACGAGAGCCGCAATTTTCTTAAAACAAATAACGGCTCTTTTTTATATCGATACTAGCTGTACCCTGCGCGCGTTGCTACGCCAGCAATTGTAGGGGGGATAGGGGGGGATAGGAGGGATGGGGTGGGGGAGGGGGTGTACGCCAGAAAGTTTCACGGAAGTGTACTCGAGAAATTTGAAAAAATTCGATATCAATTTTTGGGGGGAGGGGGGTTGTGTGGCGAGGTGGGGTTTGGGGGCGTATGGAGCGGGTATGCCAAAAACCTTCGATGGTGTGAACTCCAAAAATTCATGAAGTTTAAAAAAAAATTGGGGGGGAGTGGTTGGGGGGAGGGGTTGGTAAGCCAGAAACCATTGCGGGAGTGTACTCAATAAATTTGTAAAGTTTCACATCGATCGGTCGAACGGTTTAGTAGTCCATAGCGGACATACATACAGACATTCATTTTTATATATATAGATTACATTGATTATAATACAAAATAAGTCCGTAATAATAACCGTGCAGATCTGCTCGGGTCATGAATGTGCGGTGTCACTTTCTTTTTCTATGTCAATAGCGCTGTGAAAGACAGCCATAAAACATTGGCTGCATATACACAACGGATGGTGGTAGAAAAAACCAATTTCTAACCCTACTTTGATCGGAAAAGAATGGTTAAGCAACTGAGAAACCAGCAGTGTCTTTGAAAATTTGAGAAATCTTTCTGTTGAGATCAGCTCCATTAAAAATCCATATACTCCACACTGGGGGAAGACATGGTATTCCTGCATAGATAGATTTCATGGAAAATATGCGTATAGCCAATTTTGAAAGCACGGCAAAATAAATTTCTCGCAAATTCAGCGTGGATAGTCGATTTTTGTAAAAAAAATAATACTTTTGGAAATTTATTTGACACCAATAATAGCTAGAATAGTATTTTATTATATATGTGACAGCAAAAAACGATAAAAACAGAAGAAATTTATGACCGCCTTCAATAAACCTTTGACAATTATTATCGAGATATTAAGTAGTAAAAAGTGCCACATAAAAATATCAGGAAACAATACATGTCATTTTTTTAATGTTTATAAAGATACAATCAGTATTTGAAAGAAAATGCTTTCTTTATTAAGACAGTGGTCTCCAAACTGAATGCTACTTCGCCTCTCTTAAAGTATATTTTTAACGATATGTTTTTAATATACAATTAACAGAAATTGGCAAAATATTAAATGAACGGGCAATTTTAAATGAACAACTCAATCTTTCAAACTCACCATTGTTATACCCTGTTAAACACTTGAAATCAATGAATTCTTTTATAATAGGTCGGATAAACCCACGAATTATATTGATCGACATTTCCATGTTATTATCTGGTTATTGGTATTTAATTGGCACATAATTCATTGAAACTCACTAACATATTTTGTTTGCTAATTCATATAGATTACGTTACTAACAATTAAACTAATTGATCTACTTTTATTGTTGTATATAAACGATACAAAACGTTGACAACGCGTCAGTTCAAGTATATCGGTGCATTTTAAATGCATGAAGATGCCGAAAGGCGAAACCCGGGTCGTTAACGACAAAACTCATGTAAAGTACAAAATTCAAACGATTCAAATTTTACATATTCATACCTCATAATAGGGGTGTGCACGGGCCGTCAATTCAAAAGTCTACTCGTCCCATATCCGAAAACTTCCGATCAGGCCCGTCCGAGCTTGAGATTCATTCCTGAATACCTTAACCGAACCCAACCCGAGCGCGACAGTTTTTTTTTTAACTTTTCAACAAAATTTTAATTAACATTTTAAATAATTTTATATACTCTTTAACTACCGCATACGCCACGGTAGCGTCTTTGGGCATACGCAACTTTACTTTGAAAAACATTATCTAATAAATACGAATCGAAATTTCTAGACAAGTTGGTAGGAAAAACAATATCCGCAATATGTAATTTAGATATAAGAAATGGCGCTTACATAATATATCCGTACATATCCGGAATAATCGGTTAATAATGTGTTTGTCCAGGACCACGCCCGAATCTAAGCCTTCGTTACCCGAGCCCGTGCAGACTTCTACCTCATACCAATGTTACCAAACTTTACATTGTTGAAGTAAATTTATCAAATTTCAATTTTCAACACCCAATTCTAAAAAAAAGTCAAGCACAATTCTAAAATTTGCTTTTTTCCTACTCGCATTAGTAACTTACGGTGTGTAAACATTTTACTAACGATCCATAACGTGAATAGGTCTCCACTTATCGCGGAGTCCGTAAATAGTAAGTCGTCAGACAGTCTTCATCAGGCAGAGTTTTCTTTGAAAAGGTTTTAGTAAACAACTCTTTTTAGAAAAGAGACGGAAAAACTATCGCCTCCGTTGATGAAACGCAAACAGCCTTATATAAGCTCAGGGGGTTGAGGCGGCTGCGGCCACTAAAGAAAGGAACACACATGAAAGCATAATTTTCACATGCGTCCATTATGAATTTTGAAAAACTTTCTCACTCAAGCTTTTTATGATAGCAACACTGGAATTATTTCTGTATGGTTAAATTGTAATATAAATAAGAATCACTCAATAGTCATTAACTTATTTCGGATATCTATTTGATGGAGCTTTACGTTCCGTTCTAGGGCGCGTTGGCTTCAAAGTTCTTCCCGTCTCCTTCCTTTCTTATTTGAGTGTTTATATTTAATTTGCATTCCTTTCTCATCGCTGCTGACAATTAATTGCAATATTCATTTTTCTTTAAAACATATTCACTCTTAATGTGAAGGATATGGACCCTAGAGACTCCAAATACTCGACATCTCAACTACTCGAGTATCGAGTAGTAAAGCTTGAAAATAATCGAGTACTCGAGTAGTTTCGGATGTACCAAAATCTATATTATTAATTAAAATTTTATTTTTAATTTAATTTTAAATATTTTGACATATTTGGCATTACAGCTAATGCCAATGCGCCAAATATTTTAAATTGCGAAATTCATACTAGATAAACTTGATGATAAATAATGAATCAGTCGAGAACAACTAAACGAAGACTTACACACATCCATGTGCAAAATCTCTTTTTCAATAGAAAAAATCTGTCCTTGCTCGGACTTGAGCCCGGGCTCATCTGATCGCTAGGGCAATTTATAAAATATGTGTTTCGAAAACAATAGAGAGTTAAACGACTCAAATTTTAAATTGCTTCGAAGTTTTGTTTTTATAATTCCCGCAGTAGAAAATTCTTCATGTATAAATTACGAATATTAATCGAGTATTTTGAAAAATACTCGAGTTTCAAGTACTTGAAAAATAGACGTGTATACTCGAGTATCGAGCACTCGATACTCGAATTTGAGTCTCTAATGGACACACCTTGCGGATTTTGCTGTATTAACTGCCTGTTACCAGAGCTGTGGAGTTGGTAGAAAAAAGTTAGACTCAGAATCCAGCATTTACCAAAACCACGAATCCGACTCCAACATTGACCAAAAACACGACTCCGACTCCGACTAATGAAGTTAATATCGTCATTTTTTTCCTAATTTACTTTTTATGTATATTCAATTAAATATTAACCCTACCAATCCGGCCTATAGCCAAATTTGACATATTACATGCAAAAATAAATGGTTCAAACTTTTCAAAATTTCCGACTCCGAGTATGGCTACGACAAATCGCCGCGACGGCTCCAACTCCGGCCAAAAAGCCCCAACTCCACAGCCCTTCTTGTTAATCAGTTATTCAAACCTCTATTTTTGAGTTGATTTCTTTCAAATGAGAAGAGATTAAAAGGATTGGAAGATTAGGAGTTAACTATTAGCGGGCGTTACGCCAACCCACTTATGGGGTCGGATGAGTGTTATGGGAATTTTTAGACAACACACACAGGCTGAAAAAATGCTACTTGTACTGGGGCTCGAAACCATGATGTCCGTCACGGAAGAAAATGACGTTGACCACTGCACTACAGACCCGACAGATCATTTACTCTTATGATTAGGATATTACACGAGTTATCAATGTTAGTTATCTATTTCTCAAAGTTATTCAAAAATCTTATATCAAACTATTATCACTTGCTCACCAAAAGCATCTGAAGACTCTCCAGGTTGTTCAGAATAAGTCATTGAGGCAAATATGTGATGCTCCATGGTTCGTGCGTGGTTCGCTGTTACACAGAGATTTGAGTGTGCCAACTATTCGCGAATTCGTTCGTGAAACCTCTAAAAAGTTTCATAAGGCTGTGGGCCTTCACGGTAACCCAACAATCTCTTGCTTGCAGAATTATGACGAGAAGGCCTCAGAGAATCGATATAGGCCCAGAGCTATTCTTCTCGATGACCCTCCCTAGATAGAGACGCAATATTAAACTGACTTCTCAACTGTAGCGATCGCGCCCTCCTGTCGGAAGCGATAGGAAGGGTATGTCAACAAATAAAATTCAAGAGTTAAAACATTTAGAGACGAGGAGACTGGAAGAACTTTGGCGCTGACACGCCTTAGAACTTGATGCTCCGTCAAGCAGATATCCAAAAAAAAAAAAATCACTAAATACAAATCTAGAAACGTCTATTGGTTCGCTGAGCTTATTCTTGAATCAAGTAATGTTATATCATGTGTAGTATATTGTGGTTTTGTGATTGATCTTATTCTCCAGTAGAAATAATATAATAATAATTTGAACTGTATCTATCAATCAATGAGGAAATGGTATGATTTTTTGATTACAATTCTAGAGAGTGAAACTTGAAACATAACGTTGCTAAATTATCACTGATTATTTACTAATACGGTAAGAGAAATAACAATGTATTTTAGTTCTATAGTGGTTGTCAACCTTTTTATGCCTACCGCCCAGTTTTAAATAATTTCCATGCCAAAATTTGAATAATAAACTTGGGTAAAGGCAAAAATCGCCCACCACTCACCACGAAAGCCTTTATCGCCCACTTGTGTGCAGTATTGGATAGGAATGATAGATACGCCAGTTTTCAATATTAAAACGTGTGGTGTAGAGACTTCAATTACTCAACATCTCAACTTTTCTAAAACTACTAGGAAAATTTTAAAATACTCGAGTACTCGAGTATGCTCGAGTTGTTTCAGATGTACCAAAATAAAAAATACTAATTCAAATGTGTGGAAAAAATAGACCATTAATAAATAAATAAGTTTATTTACATACTTTCGACGGTTTCGGCGGTTACTTTGTGGAATACGGTAAGAAAAATAACAATGTATTTTAGTTCTACATAAATTATTTTATATATTTTTTGATAGCTGTTTCGGCTTACGCCTTCGTCAGAACTATAGAACTATAGTTCTAAGTTCTGACGAAGATAGTATAGAACTATAGCTCTGACGAAGGCGTAAGCCGAAATAGCTATCAACAAATATATAAAATAATTTATGTAGTACTAAAATACATTGCTATTTTTCTTACCGTATTATAGTGAAATTCTACCAAGTAAATGCCTACTCAATCAATAATACGATAATTTACTAATTACCTTCTGGAAATAATAGGTAATAAATTAAAACTGTACATTTTTGAAAGCTTACAAATCGACACCTCACTTTGAAAAGGTTCAAGCTGCTCTTGGCCCTGTTTTTAGATATGAGATTTTATAGTTTCGATTAATTAAAATTCAATTTTAACAATGAGCAAGTAAACATGTTTCAAATTACTTATTTTAAGCATATTTTTTCACAATTCTTGCTGAGAAATAATGTTCTTAAAGATTCAATGATGGAAATGATTTAGACAATCTTAGAACTTGGTGCAGTTAGATGCAGTGCAATACCGGAATTCTGCTAACTCCGTTAGTTAACCATAGATAATTCTGAAATTTATATATATATATATGGTAGAATGCGGTAAATACAAGCTTAAACAATATCTAGTCGAGTGAATTAACGAAGCTTTACTGAAATAGTCTATTAGATAAAGTTGTTGTTTTATTTCAGGTTCCGTAGAGTGTTATGTTTGTGTTCACAAGTTGTTTGTGAATTTTTCGATGGTTTTGCGATAAGGAGCTTATTTCTTGGGTTTGAAAATAAAGAGTGTCAATTAAGGAAGCTTTTATCTGATATAAATCGATATTAAATAAAAAAAAATTATAAAAAATTTGTAGCGTTTGAATGTTGTAGTTTTGTCGCTAACGAATCGGATATCGTTTAAAAAATCCCAATTATTATAAACAAACCCACTTAATTCATTGAATCTCGAATTTTCCCTTATTCATATTTAAATAGCAATTTAACTTAGTAAAAAGTTTGTCCGGTCCGTGGCGCAGTGTCAACGTTGTTGGCTTGCGTGCCAGACCGCCCGGGTTCGATTCCCGGTACGTGCGGATTTTTCAGTCGATAAATCTGTTCAAAGGCATTGGTGTTTGTTTTGTTGAAAATCCCTTCCCACCTTTCCGATCCCAAAGAGCGACGCATTGTGGCAGCGATTAGCTAATCACTAGTCCTGTCCTATTCCTCGTATCCTTTCCATCCATACTCTCTTCGAAAAAGAGAGGTTGAGCAACTGAGTAACAAGCAGTTCTCGTAAGAAAAAAAAAAAAACATATGTTCTAATAAACTCCGTAAGGAGTCCATATGCTCCAAGTTGGGAGCGGACATGGTTAAAAAAATCTACCTTTATTTTTGTATATAAACGATACAAGCTGTTTACTACGAGTCATTTTATGTGGCCTAAAGATGCCGAAAGGCAAAGTCTAGGTCGTTAACAACAAAACTCATGGAAAAGTACAAAATTCAAACGAAAATACCTTCAACTTTTGCAATGAAAAACTCTAAAATGAGCATAAAAGTACTCAAATCTATTTTCTGTAATAATTTTTAAAATATATTAATAAAATTATGATGCCTTGATTCAATAAGACATTACGAATTTACATTTTGTATGGTGAACTGTTGTATTTTTCCTCGAGTGGGTAGGTACTAGCGAAGCGATACGACAACGATGTCTTATAAAGTTCTTTATGGCAGTGATCATTTTTACGACTTTTACTTCGTGAAAGGCGAGCTCATTACCGCTCACAAAACCAACTTTATGATTATTCTATGCACAATCAGTAAGCCATAACAACACAATTTATAAGGAAAAATTGAAAACGAAAACAAAAATAATATATTCATTTTTGAAGACGGTTATTACATGCCGATTACATTATATAATTAATAATTTACTAGTATTGCTACCCGGCGTCGCTCGGACCAAGCGACTAATAATTATTTAATGTTATATCATTCGACATAATTATATCACAAAATAGAGTTAAAATAAAAACACAAACTTTATTTAATTTGATGACAGCCCCATTCTCGCCCATTAAAATGTCCAAATTCAAGGAAAAAATCTAATTTGCTGTCAAAGAAATGTCAAATAATACCTTCACGTAAATAATAAACATTATTTTTAATAATAAAAGCCGGGAAAAGTTCTGTAGAAGACTAATTTATTACATTTTGACTAATATCTTCGCCGATAAAAATTCAAACATATTTTCTTTTATATTCGTTTTTATGGCAACTTGCAACAATAATCCAATTAAAAGTGGGAATTACAGACCCACATACATTCATACGCCGTTTCGGTTTTATATATAAGAAGATTTCAACAAATGTCATATATATTGTATGGTGATCAGCACCTGTTTTTCTCGTCGCGAGCATTATCAGAAAATTAAGTAAGCTTCGTTGTCTTCGACTGTGGAGCCCACAGACTATCGTGGTCCAGAAAACATGGATGTCTGTGTCTTATAAAATTGATATAGATAAAAAATAAGCCAAAATTAATTGGTTCATTTCTTTGAATTGAAAACAGCTGCTTATGCTTCAAATGTCTAACTTTCTATATTTATATAAACTGGCTATATAAGTTACTAATTAACTAAAAACAATCGTTAAAAAGCTTTTATCCTAGAATAAATTAACCTAAAATACGTCAAAGTTGAATCATTTGCATTTTGTACTTTTCCATGAGTTAAGTCACTAACGGCTAAGGTTTCGCCTTTAAGCATCTTTATAAATATCAAAGGCATGAGTACACTTAAACAGACGCGTATAAAACAGTTTGTATCACTTATATATAATGTAATAATGAATGTAGGTCGCTAAGTTTAATTGTTCCTGTCGTAATCAGAATGATTTTTTCTATATCTCTCAGCATATTATGTTTTTCCTTTTTACGAGAACTGCTAAATCGCTCCCGTTACACGCCGCATTGAAATCGGAAAGATGGGGAGAGATTTTTGAATTAGCGAACGTTTTTATGTGAATGAGTATCAATGAATTGTGTTAAAATTGAAAGAATTCAAATTTGCTATTGAATTCCGATCTTCCACTTTCAGTAGAAATCCTCAATTATAAAATACTTCAACATACAAAATATTAAAGGGCACACAATTTTTAAATTAATTTATTAAAACATTATATTCATCCGAATGAAATATTACAATAAGGACAATTTAAGGCTTCCTGGTCTTCCAGCTCAAATATATAAATTATCTTCAACGGCCTTCATTTAACATACATACCCTTGTCATTCCAATTTAACATAAACCTTTGTTTGATGGTGAGTAAACAATCTGATAAAAAATTCTCATTTTTATACCCCCATCGACCTTTTTCTTTTCTTGATCATTACTATTATTATCAACGGCAATTTATCGTTCCCCAACTGAAATCCCATTTTAAATACTTCCGCAAATATAAAATTCGCCGACATTCTGGCAGTAGTATGAATAAATCAATGGAAAACATTTTTCCTCCAATCCGACACAATTTAGAAAATTTCAGATTAAATATAGAAAACTGAACAACAGCTTTTTATTTATTTTATTTATTTATTTATTTATTTATTGTAAAAATTAAACAGAATACATGGCATTACAGCTGACGCCAATGCGCCATGCATTTGACAATTAATAAAAATAACACAAAAAGTATTACACAAAATTGAAAAAAATAAAATAAATATAGAATTAACAAATGTATGGATCAGAACAGAAACATATTAATTACATAAAAAGAAAAAATATAAAAACAAAGAACCAAGCTCACTACCGAAGATGTCCACATCAACAGGCAGTGCATTCATCAGCCGAACAGCCCTTGTGACTGGCGACTCAAATGACATTTAACCTTTGAAGAAGTATGGACTAGAGCAGTGGTTGTCAACCTTTTTATGCCTACCGCCCAGTTTTAAATAATTTTCATGCGAAAATTTGAATAAAAAACTTGGGTAAAAGCAAAAATCGCCCACCACTCACCACGGAAGCTTTTATCGCCCACTTGTGTGCAGTATAGACCAGGTTGACGACCCCTGGACTAGAGAAACTCGACATCTCAACTACTCGTCAAAAGTCGTAGTGGATTTTTATCTTCGATAGGAATGATAGATACGCCAGTTTTCAATGTTAAGACGTGTGGTGTAGAGACATCAATTACTCAACATCTCAACTTTTCTAAAACTACTATGAAAATTTTAAAATACTCGAGTATACTCGAGTTGTTTCAGATGTACCAAAATAAAAAATACTAATTCAAATGTGTGGAAAAAATAGACCATTAATAAATAAATAAGTTTATTTACAAACTTTCGACAGTTTCGGCGGTTACTTTGTGGAATACGGTAAGAAAAATAACAATGTATTTTAGTTCTACATAAATTATTTTATATATTTGTTGATAGCTATTTCGGCTTACGCCTTCGTCAGAACTATAGAACTATAGTTCTAAGTTCTGACGAAGATAGTATAGAACTATAGCTCTGACATAGTATCTGAATATAGTATAGAACTATAGTTCTGACGAAGGCGTATGCCGAAATAGCTATCAACGAATATATAAAATAATTTATGTAGAACTAAAATACATTGTTATTTTTCTTACCGTATTCCACAAAGTAACCGCCGAAACCGTACTATAGAACTATAGTTCTAAGTTCTGACGAAGATAGTATAGAACTATAGCTCTGACATAGTATCTGAATATAGTATAGAACTATAGTTCTGACGAAGGCGTATGCCGAAATAGCTATCAACAAATATATAAAATAATTTATGTAGAACCAAAATACATTGTTATTTTTCTTACCGTAATATAATGGAGTTCTACCAAGTATATGCCTACTCAATCAATAATTTTGTGGAAGTTCATTTCAATATAAAATTACTTTGATTATTCCACGTATTGTGCTACTAACTGTGACACGTGTTTCGCCTCTTTCAGAGGCGTCTTCAGGCTTGCTATCGCAAAGTTTGCCTAAGTAAATTTCATCATTAAATCATTTACGTAAGCAAACTTTACGATATTAAGTCCGAAGACGCCTCTGAAAGAGGCGAAACACGCGTCACAGCTAGTAGCAAAATACGTCGAATAATCAAAGTTATTTTAATTTTTATATTACGCTTATTTACTTTCATTCAAACATTTATTTCAATTTATAAAACATTTAGATATTTCAAAAACAATAGAGAAATAAACTTTTCAAATTTTAGTGAGAGTTTATTTTTGATCCGTACGAGTTATACTCGATTATTTTTCAAAATACTCGAATATACTAAAATACAATTAGAATCATAGAATAGATGAGAGCATATTTTGGATACCTTTTCTACACCAGTATATAATATATATAGATAGGTAAATATATGTTTAAACATAGTTCTGACGAGAGCGTACGCTGAAATAGCTATCAACTACATATTATTACATTTTTGTGGAACTGCAACTGTTTTGTAATTAGTATTTTAATTAAATGGATTCTCATTAAATGAAAGCCTACTAAAATTAATTAACGTATCGTATTACATATTTTATAAAATTTTGTTCTTGCTTATAAGATTCTTGCAAAAGAGTTATATCTTCTGGTAGCGATAAAGGTCAAAGATACGGAGAAAACTTCCCTCGCCAAACTTACTGATAATATTCATCCAAGAGGAGAGAATTCACAAACCTTAGAGGCCCTCATAATTTCCATAGCGGTACGGAAATAAAGGAATACTTTAATGAAAAATGACAGCTGCGGCCACTGGAAAAATAAAAAAACACACCATTCGTAAAGAAAATTCGCCGGGAAATATTCGAAATTACTAATAACTTACAGAGTGGAAATATTGCGGAAGGGAAAAATAAATATTTTCTTAGAACAATAAACTCGGAAATGCGAAATGCCGTCGCGTGGTGATTGAATAAAATATGCGACCAAAGTTATAATTATTCTGGCGTCATTTAATTAATCACTCTTTAATGTATTGAATCAATTGGTATTTACTTAGAATAAATCCACTTATGTCCGGTCCGTGGCGCAGCGTCAACGTCGTTGACTTGCGTGCCGGACCGCCAGGGTTCGATTCCCGGTACGAACGGATTTTTTCAGTCAATAAATCTTTCCACCTTTCCGATCCCAAAGAGTGACGCATAGTGACAGCGATTAGCTAATCACTAGTCCTGTCCTAGTCCTCGTATCCTTTCCTTTCCTACTCTCTTCGAAAAAGAGAGGTTGAGCAACTGAGTAACAAGCAATTCTCGTAGAAAAACATGTGTCGAGATAATCTCCGTGAGGAATCCATATGCTCCAAGTTGGGAGCGGGCATGGCTTAAAAAAATCCACTTAAATTATCTTAATGTATTATTATTAATTCAAGCACTTGAAATCAATCAACTCAGTAATTTTATGCCAATCCTATTATCTGGTCATTTGTATTTGCAATATTAAATTCAAAAATGCCGATAATTATAACAAAAACCCACTAAATTCATTGAAAGTCGTTTACATCAAATTTTCGCTAATTAACATTTTAATATCAATTTGATCTACTTTTATTTTTGTATAAAAACGATACAAACTGTTAAATGCGCGTCAGTTCAAGTACACCCATGCACTTAAAATGCCTGAAGATGCCGAAAGGTGAAACCCGGGTCGATAGCGACAAAAGTCATAGAAAAGTACAAAATTTAGATAATTCAAATTTTAAATTATCAATTGATATTTAATGATTTGATCTTTAAAGCTAAGCATCCACTTGAAATATGTATACTTAATCATCATAAGTAAGGGTACTATAAATACGATTGCGTTGGGTCCGCGGTCGAATTTTAACGTCATCAGTTTCAGTTACGGGGTCAAATCCCAGCGCGGTCATTTTAATTTTGTAATCAAATAATTGATTTTTGTTCGAAGACATGAATGACTATGTATTCTAAAACTCTCGATTCTGGATTCAAGATAAGGCGACAGCGATTACCTCACTACTACTCAAGTAATCGTTTTATATTTTCTGCCAATACTTTATTTGGAATATAATGGTTGAGCAACTTGAGAAACAAGCAAACAAATAACTTTTGTTGAGATAAACTTTATAATGATTCCGTATGCTCCACATTGAGATCGGGCGTGTTTTTTAATAGACAGGGAAAAAATGAATTGTGAACATTTGATATACAGGAAAAATACATCTGTAGCACAAATGAATAGATGACACAAATTCAAAAAAAAAGCGATCGGAGAAATATTTTGGGTTCTATAATAAATGCGGCATTACGATATCGACTTGATATATATTTAACGCTAACTTTTGTTTTAAATGAGGCTATTCTATATATGTATATCATTTAAATGTTTAAAAATATATCAATGATAGGTAGAATTTTTGAATGATACAGAAGACAAAGAAGAAGTGTACCAATATGAGAGATAGAATAGATAGATAGTTCGAAGCCGGCCTGAGAGTGGATCGATTGTTTGGGCCCCAAGAGGTGCGAAATATGTTCTTATGGTTGAGAGGGTTCAGAAGAAGTTTTTGAGAATTCTCTATTTGAGGACATACGGATACTACGCATGGCTTTATCCAACCGATTTTCTTTTAGGCATGCTCACGTTCAATAGTTTGAATACTCGAAGAGAAATGTACCTGGCCACATATTTCTTTCGACTTATCCGAGGCCAAAATGAGAATTCCACCATTCTTGAGAATGTTAAATTGAATGTCCCTGATAATTTTTTGAGGAATCGTGAACATGAGTTGTTTGTTCTTCCAAGGGGTAGAACCAGTCTGCCAATGGGAATGGCACTGGGAAGAGCTTTAACAATTTTAAACGGCATTGCTTCGGATATCAACATATTTCATATTGACGTTAGTGAGTTCAGACGAATACTATATTTTATTGATTGAGTAGGCATTTACTTGGTAGAACTCCATTATAATACGGAAAGAAAAATAGTAATGTATTTTAATTCTACATAAATTATTTTATATATTTGTTGATAGCTATTTCGGCTTACGCCTTCGTCAGAACTATGTTTAAAACGTGTATTAGATAATAAAACGTGTATTAGATAATAATAAGATCTAATACACGTTTTAAACATAGTTCTGACGAAGGCGTAAGCCGAAATAGCTATCAACAAATATATAAAATAATTTATGTAGAATTAAAATACATTGCTATTTTTCTTTCCGTACTATATTTTATGAATAAAAGTTGATTTTGTCAGAACTCATTCGGTTGACTGCCTTGAAAATTTCTAATGTAATATTAATAATATTTTTTCCTCTCTGTTTTTTTATGACTATTGTAATTTTCATCTTATTTTTAATTTTTAATTAATTTGTGATTTTTATTATATATATAAATGCATGTATTTATATTTGTCAAATCCATGGCGAATTGGCCTCAGCTGTAATGCCATGATTTGCTTTTTCTTAAATAAATAAATAGACTAAGAAAAAGATTAACAATTCGTGCATTTGAGATATTAGATATAGCGTGGTTTGAAGATATAAAGACATAAACTTATTACTGTCCTTAATTAAGGAAACCATAAAATAAATACTTTTACATACATATTAAAAATGCTTACATATAATCTAATGAAATTTTTGTGTGCCTTAATCAAATACATAGCATCATTACATAATTGACATACAAAATAACTGCGCTGTAATAAACTTTTAAAAACATCTCAGATATAATTTTACGTAAAACATACACAGAGATTTTATATTAATTAAGGAATCATTTGTACATTTTTCTTATGAATTATTGAAAACCGTGAACTCGGTTTTAGTATCTTCAGTTTTAAGATCAAAAGATTGTTTTTTGATAGCTAAAGTGTAGATCACAAAAGAAAAATAGTTTTAAAAATATCTTACCAAAGCTTTTGTCGATTATTCATTTGTTGTTTCGAATAAAAAAAAAATGTTTCGCTCAATCTTATTGTTAATAGAAACACTTTTTAGAATTCAAGCAGTTTTAAATTTACTTAAAAAGTATAATGTTCTTTTTTTAAAATTATTTTCTTCACAGCTTTAAAAATTCCACTCGAAAAAACTTTGCAGTTAGTGTTAATGTTTTATTTTCTTGTATTGTTTGGTTATAATTCACATTTCAGGTTGTCCATCAAAACTATCACGTTTATGCATATATTATGCCCCGGATGCCGATTGTAGTGGAGGTCATAACGTGGTGTATGTCACGCGAAGGGGCGCTAAACGAGGGGTCGCTGCGGAGTTGTGGCCCGCTCGGAGGCTCACCCGCGACTGGCGCAGGACGGAGTGGTCCGCGGGACGGGCATGCGCACGCCTGCAGTGAGAAACCTTTTTTCTACCCCGAGCCGACCATATCGCATGTTCGCCATATCTATGTATGCCGTTTGGACAAGGTTCGTATTTTAGATACGGAGGCTCGATCAACCGTATTCATTGATAATTTATGGAAATTTTTTGAGTCGGACAACGAGCTTTAATAAATTTAACGCCTTAAAATGACCCTTATTCAAAATTGAACTTTTCAATATACGCACTGGGAAATGTTTAGTAAACGCATTTAACCACATCCTTTATAAAGTATGACAATAAGATTGTTCTATTATATTAACCCTATTAATTACCATCAACAGAAAACTGATTGTAAATACTTTTCGTGTTTCGTTTTATATATGTCGAATGCATGCCACATTGGCGTCAGCTGTAATTTCATGTACAATGAACCCTCCTACAGCACCGAGATAGGTATTTTTTAATGACTTACTTTATCAGAAGTAAAGGGATGTATAGCTAGCTGCTGATAAATATTCATTGAATGCAAATATTTGTTTGTAATATTATATATAAATATATAAATTAAATTGATTATTCCACGTATTGTGTTTCGTTTCGTGACACGTGTTCCGTCTTTGAGAAGCATCTCAGACTTAACATTGCAAAGGTTGTTCAAGTAATGATACAAGATTGATTCTTACATTCTAAAATGATAAATTATAAAAATGGAGTTTGGGATATTTCATTTTTACGGGAGGCAAAGAGGGAAAGATAAAAGTAAAACAAAAAATGATTATGCTACTAATGACGTCAATATTATACAATTATTCACTAATGAGATGTTATTTTAATTTTTATATTAAAATGAGCTTTCACCAAGTTGCCTCCCAATGTATCGAGCGTATTTGGTATATAAGTATATTTACAAAAATATATTACGATGTGAAAAGTTTTTATCAAATTTAAATTGTTTGAATTTTGTCGATCCGGGTTTCGCCTTTTGACACCTTCATGCATTTAAAATGCACGGATGTACTTGAACTGACTTGAACTTTTGATAAGATGATAAATTAGGAGTCTATATGTTCTTCATTGCAAGTAAACAAAAAGAAACAAATACACATTTAAGACTGCATGGATGCACGGATACACGGATGTACTTGATTAGTTCAAGTACATCCGTGCACTTGAAAAGCCTGAAGATGCCAAAAGGCGAAACCCACGTCATTAGCGAAAAAACTCATGGGAAATTACAAAATTAAAATAATTCAAATTCGATAAAAAATTCCATCAAGCACCCTTAGTCGAAATCCTTAATTAATGTTTTTTTATGTTTTTTTACCTTAATATTAAAAGATCAGTTATAAATATTTGCTCGCTCTGGAAACAATATTACTCTATTTACATCAATAAATAATATTTTACGGCCTGGCCATTGAGGTAATGAAATATTGCTTTTAAAAAGGCTTCCACTCGATCCCGAATATAAAAAAAAATGGAAAGCTTCTTGAATAATCTTCATAAATAATGTTAGCGGAAATCTTTTTTCTCGTTTATTGAGGAAGAGAAAACAATTTGGACCTTAAAGGATTGCGAGGGTCGCGAGCGAAAGCCTCACTTAATGCTACTTGACATTGGCTTGCAAAGAAAAACACATTTTTCCGGAAAACCACTCTCACAAGTAAAACAGATTTAATTTATATTTTCACATCCACTCTAACGAGAAGTATAACGCTATCACGATGTAACGTTACAACAGTTTGTTTATTGTTTTTTTACCGCATCCAATTGAATACAAATACGCTTTGGCAGTGTCAATTCAGCGCTTCGTAAGGATTTTGGCTTGTCTTTGAATTACAGCTTTATAAATTTTAATGACACCGTTGAGTAACTTAACCTATTAATTGCCGGTATGTATAAGAACGGTCATGCACTGACTGCCGCTATTTTCCATGAAATAATAGCGACTGATTTCGGTCATACAAGGAAGCTCTCTTTAACCTAGCCATCCCGAACAGTATAGATTTTGTCCCAACAGCTACTTTACCTTAAATATCTATCGTAATACTAGTGATACGAAGCCTAAACTTTTGGTATTTTTAAATCATAGTTTTGTACACCTTTTGCAGAAAATAAATATGATATTTATTGGCTAGTTGCGCCGTAATCGATTAAAAAAGAGAAGAAGTCGGAATTTTTCAGTCTAATTGTCGATATAAGCAATTGCTGGGAAGCGCTAACACACAATTTCACGCCTATAAGCGATAAGAGAACGTCACCATGAAGAGTCATAGATAGCATGGACGGAGAGTTTCATATCTGGATAAGATAAGAGATAAAATATTGTGACTTCGTGCACGGTTATTGGCTTTTTAGTCCGCCATATGCGTTGGAGTGGAAACGTCGTCGTTTTCATGCGCGACTTAAATATGAATAATTATAGGAAAAATAGGGATTTTTATATGATTTATATTGCAGTCTATGCCAATAAGGCCAAAACACTGGGTTCTTTTTTATCCCCCTTCGGCCTGAGAGTAATTTTTCAAGGATATTCCTACTAAGGTTAAAATCGATATTACATTGATTATAATACAAAATATGTCAACTGTAAGTGAAAATAGAAGACCTGTGTGAGTACTCAAACTGGCGACTAGTACTTAAGCAACAAGTAAACACCTAAAGTTTACGTAAACATTACGAGCAATTCCTGGTAAGAATTGAACCTTTTTAATGATTCCATGACAATCATTCTCGTCAATACTTAGCTAGCTTACATGCGGGAAAGGGAAACAAAGACTTAGTCTGTATCCACCCTAGCAATAAAAATAGCCAGGAAACTAGGAGCCCGCCTAGCGAACTCCACATATAGTTTCAGTAGGAAAGTAAGTTGCATATTTTAAATACATTAATAAAAGTAAATTACTACGCTTGATTGTTTGTTATTACCGTTTAACCGTAAAACAGAAATTATTTTATCAAGAAATTAAACATTTTTAGTAGTTCCACATACAATTTATTAGATCAGGACCGGTTTCGCTCTTGACGAGCGTTGTCAACTTATAATAAATACGACGAAACAGTGATATTTATATAAAACTAGTATTGCTACCCGGCTTCGCTCGGACTAAGCGACCAATAATTATTTAATTTTATATCATTCCCAAAGAATTACAGACCCACATACATACGCCGTTTCGGTTTTATATATAAAATGTAAGTAAGAATTATTAGGTATGAATAAATAATTGGTATTACAACTAAGTTAAATATAAAAAAGTAGGCTTTATTTAAAATGTTGAAGAGCTCCTGGCAATGCAAATTATTTTGGTTTTTACTTTGAAGTACGATATCTCCTCTATTAGAAATAGAGAAGATCTCTATTTTTCCAAGCTTATACTCTTTGAATCTAAGATCTCAGCATAAGTTTTTTTTACCTACACCTAATGCAGCAAAATTACGTCTTTGTCATTTTTGGAACTTATCATTATTTGTATTTATTCTGAAAATCTTCTTATATAGGATCTTTTTATAAGGACGCTTAGTTTTGAAATGTAAATAAAACAAGTTGTTTGTGAGATTTCGACTAAATTTTAATTTCATTTGTAAGTATATTTTACGGCATTAAATATGGAATATAGCATCAAATGTCTGCCAATATCCATTCATTATAAAATGGGCCATGTCGCTAAAGTTGACTTTTTTGACAAATTTGGGTAAACTTCCAACTGCTCCAGAACCCAATCAGGCGTTGTCTGCGGTCGTTTACCTGAAGTTCCTTGGTTAGTTGGATTGTATACGGGTGCAGACATTAGGCTTGATTCAAAATTCGCCAAGTTGAAGTCGCAGAAAAGCCAAGTTCTTGTGAACAACGAGAAATAAGCTGCCTTGGGTTTTCCTGTACACTTTCACACACAGCAGCAATGTTTTCACCAGATATTGTATTTTGATGACGTACAGGTAGGTGTTGGCCGATTATTTACCAAACTGGTTGACTCAAATTTGGCCACTAAACAATGAATAATCTACTCAGCAGGACAAAGTAACATATTTTGAGCGTCCCTATTGAAATACCCTATACTTTACTCGAAACTGCAAAGGTAAGACTTTTTTACTCTAAGATTAGCGTGTCTATTTTTTACTAAGAAGGTAGGTTTGATTTTGACAAAAATCCAAAGATAAGCTTATGAAAGAAATATTTTAAAACCTACAAAATTACGACTTTACAAGGCTTCTTGCTAAATAAACTGAGTGCTATTTGGAAATTGAAAAGAACCCATTGACTCAAAAAGATAAACCTATGATAGGTAAGTATAACATGGACGAGAGTCGTGGGTGTACTTTTCAATTTTTGAGTCACCGTGTAGTGGTCGTTCGATCCGTATAAAAACCGAACACTGCCAAATAAAAAAGTTGTCATTGACTTCCTTTTAGAAAATTATGTTATGATATATTTATCGATTTTTGCTCGTATGCATGCATATATGTAACATTCTACTTCCTTTACTACTGTCACATTCTAAAAAAACAGGACGTAGAAAAATCTATTATCTTTTTTTTAATCCTGCTTTATCCTCACGAAAACATCTTAAAATATCCCTTTTATCACTGTGGAGTACAGCTATGCAGTTATCTTTAAAAATTACAATACATTTGTAATTTTTATGCATGGCTTTATTATTCTTATATTCATGTAATCATTTTCAAATAATTTTATTCATGTTACTATGTAGCTCTATTGTCAATGCTTACTGCATGGTTAAGTTTTTGATGTAATATCTTGCATTGCTAAGAGGTCTTCAGCATTTTAATTTTATTCTATTTTGCTTCAATTTATTTGCTTAGTTTGTGATACCAATTGTTTGTCATACCTTGTAATTCTTGCTTAAATTTTGTATATTTTCTCACTGTTTCGTTGTATATGTAACCATTTGATAATGCTAGCCATGAGCGAAACCGGTCCTGATCCAATAAACTTTGTGTGGAATATGTACTAAAAATGTTTCATTATTTTTATTGTAATGCCATTCCACCTAGTATTCACAGTGAACACCTTAAAAGTGACAAATAAACATAATTCAATTTAAAATGTATCCAAGTTAAGATTTATTTAAAAGTCATTTATTTAATGGGTCAGTAACTAATTCAAGTTTTGGTTAGATAAATAAATAAATGGTCAATTAAAAATCAAAATGGTCAGTTAATATTATAAACCGTCAGTTGTCAATGTATCAGTGTGAATGTGGTCAGTTATTAAATAAAACGGTCAGTAATATAAAATTGATAATACATTATTAGTACTTTTTCCACATAAAAAAATCCACATTTTTATGTGGAAAAAGTACTAAAAATGTATTATTATTTTCATTATAATGCCTTTCCACTTTATTGACAGTGAAAACCCTAAAAGTGGTCAGTGATATATTTTAATCGCTATTTATTTATTAAAAACGGTAAGTATTTAATTTTAATGGTCAGTTATTTATCATAAATGATAAGTTTTAGTTTGACAGCTTGTGAATTTTATCAAATATGGTCGTATGAGACAAATTTATGACAAGTTCTATGAAAAATAAGCGCATTAACTGACCATTTATTATTTTTAACTGACCGTTTTAAGTATTTATATCTGACTATTTATCGAATTAGAAACTGACCAAATAATTGGTAGTATATTTAAAAAGAAATGTTAAATAGGGCGGTATCTTAATCAGCATACCTGGCGAGCCTAAATTATTAAGGGTAGTGTTGGAAATATAGCCATGAGCATAACCGGTCTTGATCCAATAAATTTTATGTGGAATAAGAACTTTAAATGTGTATTTATTTTTATTGTTAAGCACGTGTTAAATACACACACAATGTTGTCTCTCTTTAAAAAAGGAGAGAGTCAGTGATTTAACAAGGAACAGTTCACTCTATACAAGTTAGCATTAGAACAATTAGAAACTAGTACGTTTTATCATTTTTACGTTTATTGAAATCATTTTACAAGCCAAACTGTTGAGTTTGTTGTAATGTGTTATTATGGTGGAGAGGGTTCAGAAGAAGTTTTTGAGAATACGCTATTTGAGGACATATGGGTGCTACCCATGGCTTTATCCAACCGACTTTCTCTTAGGTTTGCTCACTTTCGATAGTTTGAATGCTCGAAGAGAAATGTACTTGGCATTATAAAGGGTATTTCAATAGGGACGCTCAAAATATGTTACTTTGTCCTGCTGAGAAGATTATTCATTGTTCAGTGGCCAAATTTGAGTCAACCAGTTTGGTAAATAATCGGCCAACACCTTACCTGTACGTCATCAAAATAGAATATATGGTGAAAACATTGCTGCTGTGTGTGAAAGTGTACAGGAAAACCTAAGGCAGCTTATTTCAAGTTGTTCACAAGAACTTGGCTTTTCTGCGACTTCAACTTTACGAATTTTGAATCGGGCCTTATGTCTGCACCCGTATAAAGTCAAACTAACCGAGGAACTTCAGGTAAACGACCACAGACAACGCCTGTTCTGGAGCAGTTGGAAGTTTACCCAAATTTGCCAAAAAGTCAACTTTAGCGACATGGCCCATTTTATAATGAATGGATATTGGCAGACATTTGATGCTGTATTCCATATTTAATGCCGTAAAATATACTTACAAATGAAATTAAAATTTAGTCGAAATCTCACAAACAACTTGTTTTATTTACATTTCAAAACTAAGCGTCCTTATAAAAAGACCCTTTATTTCTTTCGGCCTAATATTTATCCGAGGCCAAAATGAGAATTCCACTATTCTTGAAAATGATAAATTGAATGTTCCTGATAATTTTTTTGAGGAATCGTGAACATGAGTTGTTTGTTCTTCCAAGGGGTAGAACCAGTCTGCCAATGGAAATACCACTGGGAAGAGCTTTAACGATTTTAAGCGGCATTGCTTCGGATGTCGACATATTTGATATTGACGTGAGTGAGTTCAGACAAATACTATATTTTATGAATAAAAGTTGATTTTGTCGGACCTCACTCGGTTGATATCTTTAAAATTTCTAATGTGTTTTTATTAATTTTTTCTCTCTGTTCTTATGGCTACAATTTGTAATATTTATTATGTGTATACAAGTATGTATGTATATTTAAATAAAATTGTCAAATGCATGGCGTATTGGCGTAAGCTGTAATGTAATAATTTGTATTTTTTATGAATGAATAAATAAATAAATTAATTAATTAATTTAGCCTGCATAGTTAAACACTTGTAAAATCCGTGTCTGTTATTTTGACTTTCTCTAATAAATGAAAGATTTCGTATCTGAGTAAAAAATATTAGGATTGAAAATACTCCAGATTAGGAGTAAACATTTTTAGATAAAAAAATGATTGCCCAAAAGCCACGCCCTGCACATAACTGGATTTTTATATATTTAGTAAGTAATGCATTATATCTGTGTACGTTTTCTGGCATACAAACTACCCAGAGTGTTGTTATGTGGCTATGTAAAAATATTCGCTGCCTTTTTACACCGCCAAAAGGTAAGAAAAATAAGCTTTTTTTTATTTTCCCCCGAAACCTGCTGAGCAAAAACGTTAGGGGTTGTTTTCGAGAAAAAACGATGCTACCACACGCGTTTCGAAAAGGTTTTTTCGAATGTGACATCTTCTGCATACTAGCTGGCTGTAATAATTTTTCACGTTTATTTTGCTGGTTTTTGAAAAGATTCTCGTTACGTTGCCAAACCTATTTCTTTTGTTACAAATCGTATAATACTAGTTTTATTTTAGTATATATGTTACAGTGAAACTGTATTCTTAGTGAAAATGTATTTAGTAATTGATTTGTATGACAGCATGATTTCACTGGTCACGATCATTGAAATTATTGGCCCAAGACGATGATTTGCCGACATAAAATTTTCGTTTGCTTAAATGAAACAAAATCAGCAAGCAGTCCCTTTCATAAAAAGAGAAACAAAAAAAAACACAGACAAACATTGGGCTGAAGATAGGGCGGTCAAATTTAATTTCAATGACAGCTTGGAGAAGAATATATTTTCACTGTGAATACAGTTTCACTGTAACATATACAATTCTTTAATAACAATGAATGAAATAATTAACCAAAGAAACTCCGATACAAGTGAAGTATTAAGGTTATGTCAGAAAAGTCTATCAAATATATCAATTTTCCAGTAAAAATATTTTGGCGATGTGTTTCTGAAAGTTGATTGAAATTTATGGTATCTTGTGTACGTAGTCGTACAGTTGTCATCTTTCGCACTTTAAATGTCTAAGTGAACATGTTTATTGATTGAGTGGGCATTTACTCGGTAGAACTCCATTATAACACCAAATCGATAACTTATTCTTTGCATATAAAATTAGGATGGTGGAACAGATAAGAAGATGTATGGTGTACCCTGTCTAGCCTAGGTATATAATCTTGTTCTAATGCACGTTTTAAACATATGTAGTTCTGACGAGGGCGTAAGCCGAAATAGCTATCAACAAATATATAAAATAATTTATGTAGAATTAAAATACATTGTTATTTTTCTTACCGTAGAACATTTTTATGTTCGTAGTGTATACTAATTAATGTCAACTTCTGATCATCTATGTGAACATATACATTTCTTGGTACAAAGCAGTTGTCTTTATAGCAATAATTTTAAATCGGATAAAATCAGGATTTCCTCGCATAAAATTAATGAATATTTCGTTAATTTTTTATGATTCTTAATTTCAACTTTTATATAAAAATCAATGTTTTTTCATATTTTATGCACTGACATACCGTTCATTTTGTCATATTATTGTTGCACTTGCACATAGGTTATAGGCTAAGTACAATTAACTTTCAGCAGGTGGCGCGTGTGTCGTACCATAGACAAACAGCAAACGTCAAACGGCAAATTTCATCAATACCTATCAATGTAAGTAAAATTAAATTTTAAATTGTTTGAATTTTGTACTTTTCCATGAGTTTTGTCGCTAACGACCCGGGTCAAACACCCTCAGTCGAAATCCTAAATTAAATCGAAATTATTTATCTAAAATATTGTGCATCCGAAAGCACTTCAATAAACATCACACTTTCTTTTTTTGAATGGCCTTGCAATGCTTGCCGTATCGGTACCGTCTAGTGCAGTGGTTCTCACGTGAAAATGTCTGGTGGCCGCACCATATTTTTGTCCGAGTCTGTTATGCTTGAGTTTTGTCAAATGGGCCTAAACATGTTTGACGATTTACTATTGGTATTAATTGCATTCGAAATTCTTAATTTTCAGAGTATTTGTTGACAAACTATCTTGTAAAACCACGTAAATTATCAATATTTACTATGAAGCTGCTGGTGGCCGCACATGAGAACCACTGGTCTAGTGTATCTATAAAATCAATCTTGTTTATAAATTATAATGTAATTTATACTTACTACGTCATCATGAATTCTTAGAAATATACAAAGTTTTCGAATATTCGATCGGGTTACATTTTCATTAAATTGAATTATCCATATTTGCAGAGCACTTGGTATTCTGCTAGAGGTTATTGTGTTGAGCGCTTTAATTTTGAAACATGCCACATAAACATGTAACTCGCGTATAATCTCTTTAGAGAGCTTTCAAACTACTTGTATTTCTTAGAAATATTCATTCTTGATTAACAATATCACTTAATTCAATTGTCTAACACTTGGTACTGTAATTTAATCGATTATTTTATTTTATTTTTTGTGATGTTCAATCTGAGTATTCAAAGTAGAGGTCTGCACGGGCTCGAGTTTGGTCCGCGGGCTGGGTCGGGCCGGGTAACGAGGGTTTTGATTTGGGCCCAGGCACACAAAAAATATAACAAAAATCGGGTGATTTCCGAATGAGCTCACCATTATCGTAAATCTAAATTTAATACTATAATAAACTTCACGTACTCGTTACAGTCTTACAGTTTCGACGCCTTGTTCGGTATTTAAAAACCTTATTTTCCTTTATGAACACATCAATTCGATAGACAACACGCATTGTTCTCGGTTTATTGACTGCTTACACCACTATATTATTTTTTAATGGATAATCTTCTGTTGAGGAGTTTGTACAATACGCATAATAAATTTCATAATATGATCCTGAATTTAGTATTTGTTAAATGTACTTTGAAAAACTGCACACACGAGATAATTGGTCAGTCAATTTTAATTATTTTTAATTTTTATTAGAATTGTCGAAAAAAAATCGGGCTTTTTCGGGCAAGGATGAAAAATGTCGGGCTCGGGTCGGGTTCGGGTAAGATTTTGGAAATGAGCCTCGGGCTCGGGCCGGGCCGGGTTGGAGGTTTTCGGGCCGGGTAAAATTTCAAAATTTCGGCCCGTGCAGACCTCTAATTCAAAGTATCAAACATATTTCCGATTATAAAATATCGCGTACTTTTACCGAAATTTTGACGTTCGAATCGATTGACCATATCGACATAGCTGCAGCAAAGTCGTATTATGTATTATTTGATATTTTAGCGACATCAATTAAGTATGTGTTAATCGATAATATTTTTTAAATGTAATCTTTAGTTTTATTTTGTATTTGGAAAAGCGAAAGGGCGTAGCCCTCCGTTTACTCAATACAGTGTAGTAAATTTTCGATAATCACAATATGCACAACTTAATACCAAGGCTGTGGAGTCGGAGTCAAATTTGTCGCGGTGTTTTGACCGGAGTTGGAGTCGTGAATATCTTTTGAAAAGTATGAACTTTTAATGTATGCGTAAATCAAGTAAAATTTGGCTATTGGTCGGATTGGTTAGTAAGTATTTATTTTAATACACATAAATAGGCAAGGTAGGACAATAACGTGACAACATTATTTTTATTTCTGTCGGAGTCATGTTGAAGACAGAATAAGACTCACGTTTTTTTTAACAACTCCAAAGCTCTGCTTATTACACGTTGTATCGAAGGGACACGTCGATGTCGTGTCCAATTTAGCTTTTAAATATGAATAAAGCCCGTAAAATTTGGGGCGTGGATATGGAACATACACAACATCAATAAGAAAATTTGTTCCATGTGTGTAACGTCCTTATGTCTTCCTAATGTCAATACATAATAGTTGTTTTACCTGTTTTATAGAGAACTAGTATTGCTACCCGGCTTCGCTCGGACTAAGCGACCAATAATTATTTAATGTTACATCATTCCCAAAGAATTACAGACCCACAGGCATACATAAGTACATACGCCGTTTCGGTTTTATACATAAGATTAACAAAACAGTACTTAATTCATCTTGAAGTATAGATAAAATGATTATTTCTCTCTCAAGATTATTTCAAGAAAGTGTAAAATAAACATTCAGTGTGTACGAAAACATCTAATATATAATGTTTGTTTGATAGAACTCCATGTGCTGCTATACCGTTAATTTTGACCGCATATTGTTGCACTTGCGCAAAAGTATAGGCATAGTAACGTCAACTTTCAGTAGGTGGCGCGTGTATCGTACCACAGACAATCCTCAAATATCATCGATACCGATCAATGTTAGTGAAATTAAATCGAAACTATTTATCTTAAATATTGTGCATCCGAAAGCACTTCAATAAACACTTTCTTTCTTTGATTGGCAATGCAACGATTGCCAGCTATTAATTAATAAAAATAACAATGCCTGTCTGAAATGATATCCAAATTGTTATTTTTGGATATCAATTCATTTCATCAATCATAAGAAACACTTTTATAGTAATTTAATAAGATTTGATTTTTGAAAAGCCACACTTGGCATATTAAAACAATAAATCAAATAAGATTCAAAACCTCGAGCTGTTTGTCGTAGAGGTCAACGTGCAAGCTTTTTCGTTGCGCCAAGTTCAACTTTAAAGCATCAATGAATTTCGAATGATGTGTTTTATGCATTCTCAAAATGAGTCTTGGAAAATACATTTGGGATCGAATCGGTCTCAGAGATTCACTTAGGGGTCAATTTTATTTATTTATCAAAAAAAAACCTTTTATGCTTGAAAACTTTCATTGCAAACGAATTCTCAAAATGTGAGTCTGTTCAATACATTTATGGTAACTTTTAAGGTGTCCACTGTCAATATTTGGTGGAATGGCATTGCGAAGAAGTCTTTGACATTTGAATAATAGTCTATTTTGCTTCAATTTATTTGCTTAGTTGTAATACCAATTGTTTGTCATACCTTGTAATTCTTTCTTAACTTTTGAATAAATATCACTGTTTCGTTGTATTTCTTATCAGTTGATAATGCTCGCCATGAGCGAAACTGGTCCTGATTCAATAAATGTTTAGTACTTATTCCCAAGGCGATAGAGTCGTTGAAAGAAATACGACTCCGTCTCCAGTATTGACTAAAAAATGACTCCAAGGTTTTAACAGTGAACACCTTAAAAGTGATATTGAATCCGTACAAAAATTGTGTCTTAGGTATTTATTTAAACATAATATCTTTCCGCTTAGAATCGATTGCTTACATTTTAAGAGTGATCAATTCATTTTATAATAGAAGAATTTGGCTGCAGGTGCTTGACAGAATTTCAATATCAAAATCGAATCATTTGAATTTTATACTTTTCAAGTAAATTTTGTACCTATACGTCAGTTCAAGTTCCCTCGTGGAATCTAAATGCTTGAAGAGCTGAAAGGTGAAACCGTGTCGTTAGTGAGACAACTTATGGAAAAGTACAAAATTCATTATTTTTAGATTTTATTTCAGATTAAAAATCAATGTATGAATTTATGGATTCCGGGATTTGAGCACGTGAAATAGCACATGAATAAAACGAAAATTCAAGACCTACTTGGCTACAAGATCAAAAATGGACTTTCTTCGTCCAGCTGAAATAATTGAAATATTTTCACCAAAGAACGAATTATCGTTCAAGGAATTAATTTGAATGTATTATGATATATCAATTATATCGATATTCAATCATTTATATTCGTATATCGTAAATATATAAATAACAAAAAAGTCCACCACAACTTTTCATGATGCCGGGAGTTTTGTCCTTCACCCCGTTTCCCGTAACTGTTTAAAAATCTTTAAACATAGCATTCCCTCCGAAAACTTTTCATGAAATATTTCGACCTCACATTTCTATAACCCCGAGATACCGCGTAACGATGTCCGCAAGCCTTTATTTTCAAGGGTTGTTTTCGAACAATGGGGTGAGAAACATTCTAATCAATTGTATAAGAGACGGCAACTAATACCCACGTTTTAACGATTTTAACAGCAACCTGATGTTTCTGAATATGTCAATTGTAATGTGCTAAATATTTTTTGAGAAATCCTGAACATGAGTTATTTGTTCTTCCAACGTGTAGAAGCAGCCTGCCAATGATAATGCCACTGAGTAGAGCCTTAACAATGCTCAACGGTATTGCTTCAATTATTATAGTTAATATTCTGTTATTTGCGTGCTTTGTTTTGATTCTATAACAGTGGTTCTCATGTGCGGCCACCAGAGGATTTTTCTGCGGCCACCAACCGATTCATAGTTATAATTGATATGTAATAAAAATGGGTTTTTTTAAGTAAATTTGTCAGGAAAGACACTGAAAATAAATTATTTTGTATGCATTGTGCATCAAGAATTGCTTGTTAGCAAAAACTCAACACATAGATTTTTAGGTCTTTTTGGCAAAAAGGACTCGACACAAAAATTTGGTGCGGCCACCAGACATATCCGTAAAACCGCTGATGTTTCTGATGCGGCCACAGCCAAATTTCACGTGAGAACCACTGTTCTATAACCCCCTCCTTGCTTCCCGTTAAAAGGAAAAATTCCAAACTCTATTTTGTAATTTTATCATTTTCATTAGAATCAATCTTGCTGTATTATTTAAGCAAACTTTGCGATAGTAAGTCCGAAGATGCATCTGAAAAAGGCGAAACAAGTGTCACAAAAGTAACACAATACATGAACTAATAAGTTATTTTATATTGGTAAAATATTGCTTTAAATGTTACAAATTTACTGTTCATATTACAAAATGAAAACTATTTTTATATTCTCTTGTATACTATATTTTATGTTTTAAATCTGATTTTGTCGGAACATTTTCTGTTGACTTCTATTTTCACTTCCAATGATAATAAAAAAATGTTCACAAAAATTTATTTGTTATGATGTATGTGTTTTGATTCACAAACAAAAAATTGTTTACATAAGCAGTTTTAGAACCACTGTCTACACTTAAGCAAAGGTTGACTTCATTGTGCGATTTTTCATGTTTTGTTCTGTTTTATTTTTGTTTTTACTACACGTCTCCAGAAAAATCACTATGCTTCACAATATTGTGACGGAGTCAGAGAGTGTCGAGACAAACTTAGAGTGTGATGAACTCCATTTTTTACCAAACGACTCCATATTTTCGGCCATAAATTGAACTTCCATTCAAAATAGTTTGATCTTCTGTTAGTGACATATTTTCTTTTACGACACTATCACACTATCGTTGTAAAATGGAGTTTTGGCCAATTGTTAAAGTTTATGTATTTTTTTTACTAACAGACGATTCTTTTGGCATCTGTCTTCTGTGACAAACTTTGTTGTACTTTTTTTTCCTCTACTAAAATAATAATTTAAATTAACGAATAAACAGCAATTGAATTTTTTTTTTATAAAAAATCCTATTATAAGGGTTTTGACTGAGGGTGCTTCATGGAATCAAATTTGAATCGTTTGAATTTTGTACTTTTCCATGAGTTTTGTCGCTAACGACCCGAGTTTCAACTTTCAGCATCTTCAAAAATTTCAAGTGCACGGATGTGACAAACTGACAGTAATGAAATGCCTGAAGAGGCTGAATAGCGAAACCCGGTACGTTAGCGCCAAACTCATGGAAAAGAACAAAATTCAAACGATTCAAAAATAACTATCTTAGCTACCACTTTTTAAGTTTAAATTTTCTACGTGCCTAAAACCAGTGCTTAGGAACCTTTTTACGGATGCAGGTAGCACGAATGACGTTCTTTTATATACAGACACATGTGTGGTTTAATGATGATTTCATCGGTCCGACCCTGTGGTCTAGTGACAAAAGCTTTGTCCTAGCGATCGGGGGACCCGAGTTCAATTCTCGGCAAGGTTAGATTTTTTCAATTAAAAAAAAGAGATCTTGGGCTGGGTGTATATGTATGTTATTTATCGTTGATTTTGTGCACAACTGATTCATTATTTATCATTGAGTTAATCTTGTATGACTTTCACAATTAAGAATATTTGGCGCATTGGCGCAAGCTGTAATGCCAAATATTTTTTCTATTTTAAAAATAAAAATTATTGTTAGTTTCTTTAAATTAAAATTTTTTCATTAAATCGTATGTGACCGGTTACATGGCTTGAACAATGTAGGTACTCCCCGTAGTTCACTAGAAACAATTTACAATGTGTACCAAACAAAACTAAGATGTCGTTTTTTTTTTAAGTAACAAGATAGCATTTGCAATTTTTAGTTCCTCCTCTATTGGTGCACAGCGACATAGCTTTTGAGAATTGCTCCTGAGATATTCCGTTCAAAGGTGTAAACGATTCATAATTCAACCTGTAAATGGTGTGGCTTCAACTGTAACAAAAATTACGACGCACAACATTGAGTACATTTTAAAATAATACAAATGCGATTTTGTCAACTTATTTCCGAAACAAAAAAACTCAACGGATTCGGCGGTAACTTTGTGGAAGTTCATTTTAATATAAAATTTTAAATAATTTTGATTATTTAGAATTTGTTTAGTTTAGAATTTTTAGAAATAAATAATCTTTACAGAAGTATTATTAAATAATATTCTTAATAGGATATGTGGCTCGCCACTCCTTACATTATTTCCAATTATAAGGTTTAGCCCAAACCTATTTGATTGATTGAATCTCATTAGTTAATATTTTGTAATGCTAACGTCATTAGTAATATAATTAATTGTTTGCTTTGTTTTGGATTCTATAGGCTCCTTCTTGCTTCCCGCAAAAAGGAAAAATCCCAAACTCCATTTTTTAATTTTATCATTTTAAAATATTAGAATCAATCTTGCTTCAGTTACTTCTTGCGATACTAAGAATAGTTCGAATATGCCTCTGAAAAGGGCGAAACAGTTGGTAGCAGAATAATAATCAAGTTATTTTAATTTTAATTTAAAAAAACTCGAGTTCCGAAGTTTACATTTAAATTAAAAAGTCGACGATCTTTGGAATAACAGGTACGCATTGAACAATTAGTTTTAAATTGAAAAATGCTGTAAATTACGAAATCATAATTGTCCTTCGTTTCGCCAAAATTTATTGAATAGGTATTTAATTATGAAATTCTCGAAGCATAATTTTCAAATCCGGCCTTTTGAATATAAAATTCGAGCGATTTTAATGAATTCTTCCGCTTTTTATGTGTTTTATTACTTTTCTTTGTGTAAGAAATGCCTTTTGCGGCTAACTCTCTTTCAATATCTTACAGAATAAACGTTTTTAGAGCAGTTTATTTATTGAAAAAAAAACGATATAAAATACATGGCATTACAGCAAGCGCCAATGCGCCATGCATTTGACAAATTACATAACATATTACACAAAAATAAAAAACAGAACAGAAACATATTATTTACATAAGAAGACATTTTAAAAAAAAAAAAAAAAGCATCAAGTTCACTGCCGACGATGTCCACATCAACAGGCAGCGCATTTATCAGTCGAATAGCCCTTGAGACTGGATATTCAAAAGACCTACGTGACAAACAAGCTTTTGCAAAGAAAATTGATTTGTCATTGTAACGACCACGTAGGTAAAAGCTGGGAGCATGCAAACTTAAATTTTGAATGATGTCAGGGTTATCAACTTGGCCCCGAAGAAGAAGAGAAAAATGCTTCAATATTGAAATTAATCTTCGAGCTTCAAGGGAGTGAAATGAAGGCATTCCTAAAAGAAAGTTTACTCATTATGTTAAAATTACAAAGCGTTAAATGCTGCTTCTTTTTAGTTTAACTTATTATGCACCTTTGCTTTGAAACCTTTCCCTTTCTAGCAATTAGAGTTAAGGCTTTTTATTCATCCATCCAAGATACTCGTCAATCTTTTCGCTCTCTTCCAGATAATCTCGGTGCCATATAGCTCTTCTGAGTACATCTATAGCAGGGGCCTTGTCGATCGCCTATCGTACTAAAAATGTCTTATTATTTTTATTAAGATGAAACAATAGTGAAAATCATACCATATATGAGCCCTTGAGAAGTGAAGTGAACGATTTTTAATCATATATATCAAAGGTGGCCAAAACGTCAATCGCGTAGCCATTTCTAGTTGATCGCCTATCTGATCTGTACAAAACTCTGGTGCCCGTCTCAAGAAGCGTGCGAGAAAGTCGTGTGACAGGGACAGCACGCTAAAATCTTGTAGTTAGCCGATTATCGACGAAAAACTCTTTCTAATACCCCGGTCAAACAAGGGTTGGCAATTAGATTTATATAAGCTTTAAATTACTACTTTTGATGTTGGTCGATCGCTGCCAATAATTTCAAACAAATAGAGATCGTGGGGAAAAAAAGTCTGGCCACCCCTGATCTATAGGATAGTCATCAGCAACTTATTAAAACGATGATATCTATCTGGTTGATGAAAGATACAGGCAGGTGTCAGGCTGTCTTGCGGCATCCTCAGCACATGTCCAAGCCAGGTCCATCATTGCTCTTTTATTTTGGGCAAAATAAGGGGCTGGTTTGTCCGCTCTTTTACCTCCGAGTTCCTTTTTAGGTACCGCCGTACCCCGGAGGCTTATTTTTTACTAGTTTCCAATTACAGCTTAGAATGCATTACCAGAAAATGGTCACCAAAAACTGATTTTTAATCAATCGTTCTACTTCTCATTTTTGGAGAGTAAAATGAACTAATAATTGATAAATCTCTTTCTCTGCACTAATGTATGGATTTGAGTATTTATTAACCTTTGCCTGGCTGAGAGTGAAACAGTCGACCACCAATGCTACTTTATTTTAAGTATCTATCTTTATATTAGTGATACAATGTGTAAACTTTTGGTATTCTTAAATCTTTGATTGTTACATCTTTTGCAGTAAAAAAATATGATTTTGATAGACTAGTTTCGTCGCAATTAAATAAAAAAGTAACAAGTCAGATCGTTATTGGCCGAAAACCATTTATATTGTGGCTACTAATTGCCAGGATTAAAACTTCAATGCTCATACGAGATAAGATAACGTTACTTATCTCAAACGCCCCTCTTTCAACGAACATTCCAAATCAAATGGATGCTTATACATTAAAAGGTGTAGATAAGAAGTCGCATTCACAGTTTTGATATCGCTGGTATAAAAAAAACAAGAACACGATCAGGTTATCTCATTCATGCGCAACTTAAAATATAAAAGATTATAGGAAAATTATCAATTCTATTTTTACATTGCAGTCTATGCCAATAAGGCCATAACACTGGGGCCTTTTATAGACCCCTTCTTTGGCCTACTAGTTATTTTTCAAGACAGTCATTCGAAGGTTAAGTATGTATGATTGATCGTTATCCGTTGCTAGTAAATAATTCAAACGATCCAAATTTGATATTGAAATTCCATCAACCACCCTCGGTCGAAATCCTTAATCATTAATACATAACAAAAAGAAAATAGTAACATGAACATTTTCAATTTCTTAATTGTACAGTTTCGGATACTATACGATCACAACCATAATAATATTTCCACCCTTAGCGCCGACTAAATAATATTTATGTACTTAATATACACGCATAATTCAAATGTCAGGGACAATTTTTCAACGCGGTTTAATATTGTAAATTTGTACCCCTGTTCAGACCCTGGCGGTAACTGACAAAATAAATAACAATACGCCGCTTTGTTTTGTTCACCCACTATATCCATTATTGCCAACCGTGCGAAATTGCTTCTTGAAATAAATTTGAATAGAGAAACAAAATCTCTCGTAGGTATTTTTCATGACGGCAACACTTTCCTTTTTCCATGACAGGATTCTGATGATAGCCGTATTTGAATACACACTTTTTGCTGAAATTGTTTAACCCACCACCTAAATTAATTGCTGATATAAACTGTCTATTGGGCAATATGTAAAGAAGTATCTTTACGGTCAGTGGCGGCTGGCTATTTTTGCAAGAGTTCTTTCCTATTCATTGGATTTTAAAACACTTCTATAACATGGACTTTCAATTCAGACGTTCGCAATACCAACGGAGTGCCAGTCTTATGAATTGTTGGCTGTCCGTAGTACGGAAAAATATTTGAATCTTTTTTTGTACTCCCTAATACTCTGTCGCCACCGCCACTGTTTACGGTTATTGTTCAGGTTAAGTTTTTTTTCTCTGCTATATTTCAGGGCTGTGGATGTGTATTCAATTATTTATCAACCAGCGAACCCTGCCAACTTCCGACTCCGAATACGACTCCGGCCAAAACTCCGCTACAACTCCGACTCCACAGCCCTGGTAATATTGATTATCTTGGATAGATTTGCACTTTCTTTGTTGTGCAATAACTATGGTAATAATTTATAATTAAGATTGAAGGTGCTTGATGGAATTTTAATATCAAATTTTAATTTTGCACTTTTCTATGATTTTTGTCGTTAATAACCCCGGTTTCGCCTTTCAGTATCTTCAGGCAATTTAAAGGCACGAATGAATCTGATCTGACACGTAGGAAGCAGTTTGTATCGTTTATATATAAAAATAAAAGTAGATCACTAATATTAACTGTTTTTGTAACGTTATTTATATGAATAAGCTAAGGTTTTTGATGTTGATGAATTTCAATAAATTATGTGGGCAAATAATAACTATCGGTAATTTTAAATGTAGTATCGCAAATACTAATTACCAGATTATAGCATGGAAATGTCGATAAATATAATTCGTGGGCATATCCTACCTATTTATAAAGAAGAAACGTAATTCGAATTTTACAAACATTAAAATCGTTTGAATTATGTACTTTTACATGAGCTTTGTCGCTGACGACCCGTGTTTCGCTTTTCTGCATCGTCGGACATTTCAAGTGCACAAATTAATTTTAAATTACAAACGATTCAAACGTGTTATTAAGATGGTTGGACTTATAAATATAAACATTTATCTGTACATTAAAGAAATCGCTTTTACAATGTGAAAAAATGATGAAGACATTGTAAGATATAAAACAGCTTTTTTTAAGCATATCAAGTGACATGTGATTAAAAGCCTCTGGCTTGCTTAAATTCATTAATTCAGAAAATATTCATTAAAAATTTCTTAGAATTTTATCATGAAATATCAATAAAACTTCCAGTATATTAATCAAGGAAAAACAAGCGTCTTCATGTAATGAATATTATCCACTCAAAATTTACGCATAAAAAAAACAGAAAATTTACTTACCTAAATGATGATAAAAAAATAACAATGTATTTTAGTTCCACAAAAATTACAAGATATGTGATTGTTTGCTATTTTAAGCTAACACTATCGTTGAAACTATGCTTAAATTCGAATATAATTAACTATATATATGTTACAGTGAAACTGTATTCTCAGTGAAAATGTATCAAGTAATAGATTTGTATGACAACATGATTTCACTGGTCACGATCAGGGAAATTATTTGCTCAAATCGATGATTTGCCTGCCTAAAATTTTGGTTTGCTTCAATGAAACAAAATCAACATGTAAGGTAAATGTACCAGTAGTTGACTTTTTGAGAATAAAATGGCCCAAAATAAGAAATGCCGATGAGGGATTGCTCTAAATTGTAAAGTTAAGACAATTTAAGGCATCTGTGGTCGGAATGAGCCATTAACACATCATCATCTAGCCAATGGAGTGCCAGGGTGGCCATTTGAAAACAACATCTAGTGAGAAAAGTGTATTATTTCAAATATCTTGTGATCAATCTAGAAACGGTGTTTACCTTGTTCCTGAACAACCCATTGCTACATGATTCAACCAAGAGTGGTGTGACAGAAAGCCCTGAGGCAAATCTGACAGAAAGTTTACTATAAAGCCCCCTTTTTAGACATGGGCAACTAATTGATTTTTCAATTTGTGAGATGGTCAACTACTGTAATAAAAACATGACTTCAAATAATTTAACACAACTTTTTTTCAACAGGCCGTTTCGTAATTTTTGTTAGATAATATTAATTAAGACATATGATCCAATATGAGTATACTTCCTTTGCCATCATTCGGTACAATTCTAAACCTTGATCGTTATTTTTGTTGAAATTTTCACTTAAGCGGTCAGCTACTGGTACATTTACCTTAGTCCTTTTCATAAAAAGAGAACCAAAGAAAAATACAGACAAACATAGGGCTGAAGATAGGGCGGTCAAATTTAATTTCAATGACAGCTAGGAGAAGAATACATTTTCACTGTAACATATATTTATATTAAAATATTTATATACAAATTAAGCATTTGGTAAAAAGATATTGATATCGTCAATTTTCTATAAATAGTTCTAGAATAGTCCACTTATTCCACATCATTCATAATACAAATCAGGACCGGTTTCACTCATGGCGAGCATTATTTGTCAAAATCGATGATTTGCTGGCCTAAAATTTTGGTTTGCTCAACTGCTTGGAGAAGAATATATTTTCATTGAGAATACTGTTTCACTGTAACATATACAAGTGTAAAATGGGTGCAAAATACATATTCTCTTTTGTTCTAACATCCTAATTGTACCATTTAAAATGTGAAAGCTAATCTGTGTTTTTATTGAGTGTGAATAAACGTATTAAGTTGATTAAGTGAAAATTGCATTAATCTTCCGTAGTGGTCTGAGTAGCGGTGATGGATTAATATTAATTTGTTCATTAATTATGACATAAGATTGATGTTATCTATTAATTTCTAATTCTTCCAATACATTTAGCTTAGGGCCTTTACTACAAAGATGTAAACATATGGACACTGAGTTTAAAGTAATGTTACGTTATTGCTTTATGAGATGGTTTGCAAATTGAATATGTTACAATGGAGTTCTACGCAGTAAATGCCATTTCAATAAATAATTACTTACCACTAATTTATTTTTCTCCATTAAACTTATTTAACTAACATTAGTTCGTATTGCTGTCGCTGTATGCTGTCGGTCCCTGTGGTCTAGTGACAAGAGCTTTGTCTTAGCGATCAGAGGACCCGAGTTCAATTCTCGGCAAGGTCAGATTTTTTCAATTGAAAAAAAAAAAGAGATCTTGGGCTGGGTGTATGTTATTTATTATTGATTTTGTGCACAACTGATTCATTATTCTTAGGGATGCTCACTTTCAATAGTTTGAATGCTCGAAGAGAAATGTACTTGGCATTATATTTCTTTCGGCTTATCCGAGGCCAAAATAAGAATTCTACCATTCTTGAAAATGTTAAATTGAATGTTCCTGATAATTTTTTGAGGAATCGTGAGCATGAGTTGTTTGTTCTTCCAAGGGGTAGAACCAGTCTGCCAATGGGAATGCCTCTGGGAAGAGCTTTAACAATTTTAAACGGCATTGCTTTGGATGTCGACATGTGAGGATGTGAGTGAGTTCAGATGAATACTATATTTTATGAATAAAAGTTGATTTTGTCAGAACTCACTCGGTTGACATCTTCGAAAATTTCTAATATGATTTTATAATTTTTTTTCTCTCTGTTTTTATGACTACAATGTTTTCATCTTGTTTTTAATTAATTAGTGATTAATATTATGTATTTACATGTATGTATATATATAAATACACGTATTTATATTTGTCAAATACATGGCGCATTGGCATCAGCTGTAATGCCATGATTTGCTTTTTTTCTTAAATAAATAAATAATAATAAATAAATTATTTATCATCGAGTTAATCGCATTGTTCGCATTGGCGTAAGCTGTAATGCCAAATATTAATTATTTCTAAAAAAAAATATCTTTATTTTTATACGTGTTTAAACATCATTTCGACACCCCTACTTCATAATATTTAATATCAGGCAGTAAATTACAATATTTCCAGACATATAAATTAACCAAATTAAAGTTAAAGTTTCAAAATATTTTAAGATTACACACTATACAATAAATCTCACGTACAGCAATAAATAATCTATTCCACGCTCAAGTAAAATGAGTTATAAACACAATTTTTACGTCTACGTGCAATTAAATTCATATTGTCTAGTGAATAATATGACTTATGTGCAGAGCTAAAAATTTGAAAGGCCCAAATTCTACATTTCGAATATATAGTCTTAGTTAATATTTTTGAAAGAATATTAATCCAATGTACCTTTATTGATCAGCCTAATTCGGCTCGAATCTGCTATAACGCCTATAACTTTTTTTTTAAGCCGTGTATCCTCACGGAGTTTATCTCAACATATGTTTATCTACGAGAGCTGCTTGTTACTCAGTTGCTCAACCTCTCTTTTTTGAAGACAGTACTAAAGGTGCGCTTTTTTGGATCGAAAACGTGGGGAAGGGTTTTTAACAATACAAACATGCGATGGCTTAAAACAGAATTGATTTATCGAAAGAAAAATTGTGCTTGTACCTTTGGAATCGAACTCTGGCAGTCCGTCACGGAGTTATATGAAAATTTATAATAGTTACCGCCGAATCCATCGAAAATATTAAAATCAATTGCCTTAAAAAGAACTCACATAAACAATCATCGCATTCAACAGTGTTGCCACTTATTTGTAAACTACCCTGTACAAGTGTTTCGTTTTTTAACGAATCATCGTCAAACTTAAAAATTGATTGAAACCGCAGTGAAAATATTATTATTTAGCTTACTCCAAAGTTTCCAAATACATAACTAAAAAAAGGAAAGCTTTTATTTGATTTCCAGTAATAAACAAATAATAAAAAAATCTAGAATTTTCTTGTACTTTTTTAATTAAGAATGTATTCTCAAAGACAAATATCACCTAGTAGAGTTATAAGTTCACCAGTTAGCCTCAACTTTTTTAAGGCCGTCACCCTTTTCACCGTAATGATTTTTATTTGACCCAATCTAGGTCACCCAAATAAAACAAAATAACTCATTGATAATACTTTTTATTTAAATGACAATTAAATTATAATGCACCAATTTTTTGACAAAAGAACTTGATGTATTTTTTTTTTATTATTTAATCATGTCCGCTCCCAACTTGGAGCAAATGGACTCCTCACGGAGTTTATCTCAACATATTAGTAGAGACACCACGAGAACTGCTTGTTACTCAACTACTCGTTGCGCAACCTCTCTTTTTCGAAGAGAGTAGGGATGGAAAGGATACGAAGACTAGGACAGGACTGGTTATTAGCTAATCGCTGTCGCTATGCATCGCTCTTTGGAATCGGAAAGGTGGGAAGAGATTTTCAACAACACAAACACCAATGCCTTTGAACAGATTTATCGACTGAAAAAATCGGCTCGTACCGGGAATCGAACCCGGGCGGTCGCGCACGCAAGTCAAGGCCGTTGCCACTGCGCTACGGACCGGACCAAATGTAATTATGAAGAAAAAAAAAGAAATAGTTGAGATGAATGAATGATGGATTCAACACGTTACGATTTAAAAAATCAATTTTGGATTTCGGCAGACAACGGTTCTAAATTTGATAAAAACGCCTCTCTTCTAACACGGTGCAAAAATAGCAAAGTATTTTAGTTCTACATACATTATATGATATACGGTTGACAGCTATTTCGGCTTACGCCATTTTTAGAACTGTTCTCATGCCATTTGAAAGGTCAATGCAGTTTTAAATGAATCAACTCAATACAATACTAATTAACGTTTATTCTCACTCCCAGATTAGATTTTGCTTCGAGAAATACACACATCAACTCAATTTGCCGCATTCAATATTTTGTTATTACAATATTAAATTAGGATGTTAGAACCTGGGCTGTGGAGTCGGAGTCGGAGCTTTTTGGCCGGAGTCGGAAATTTTGAAATTTTTGAAATTTTTATTTTTGCATATAATATGTCAAATTTGGCTATTGGCTTGATTGGTAGGGTTGATATTTAATTGAATACACATAAATAGGAAAATTTGACAAAAACAAGTGACGATTTTAAACTTTTTAAGTCGGAGTCGGAGTCGTGTTTTTGGTCAATGTTGGAGTCGGAGTTGGAGTCGGAGTTGGAGTCGGAGTTGGAGTCTTGGTATTGGTAAATGCTGGAGTCGGAGTCGGAGTCGATTTTTTTTTTACCGACTCCACAGCTCTGGTTAGAACAGAAGAGAAGATGTATTGTGTGTTTATTCTGTCTACGCAAGTATGTACATAGTTCTGACGATGTCGTAAGCCAAAAAAGCTATCCACCGTATATCATATAATTTCTGTCGAACTAAAATACTTTCAATTTTTTCACAGTGTTATCATGGAGTTCTACTAAGTCAGTGCCAATCCAATCAGTAAATTTGTCAAAACTGCATGACATATTGGTGACAACTAGAGACTCCAATTCGAGAATCGAGTATTCGATACTCGAGTATACTCGTCTATTTTTTAAGTACTCGATACTCGAGTAGTTTGAAAAATACTCGAGTAATACTCGTTATATATAAATGAAGATTTTTTTCCAAATTTTATTTTGTTTTAATCAGCGGACAGAAAAACTAGATAGCACAATTTAATTGATTGTTAACTTTTAAGCCAAGGTCTACAGCAACAGAGAGTTTTTTCTACTGTAGGAAATAAAAAACTAAAATTTGGACCAAATTTAAATTTGAGACGTTTAATTCTCTATTATTTTTGAAATATATGTTTCATAAATTTAAATAGATATAATGACTAAATTAAAATAAGCTTATTTATTTATGTATCATCTATTTATAGACACAAATTTGAATTAATAAAATATATTTTGGCACATCTGAAACTACTCGAGTATACTCGAGTACTCGAATATTTTAAAAATTTACTACTCGATACTCGAGTAGTTGAGATGTCGAGTAATTGGAGTCCCTAGTGACAACTAACATTTTTTTAAATATCCAAAAAAAAAGCCGAACAATTTTCGTCGATTTCTCTCGGAATGTATAATTTTCCATGATTTAATTTATTTATTATATTCACAGAATATTATAGAATGTATTATATTGAATATGTATTCCAAACAAGGATGAAAGTAAATATTTATACCACTTATTATCCCATTGAATTAAGAATTCTTGGAAACGCTAAATTTGCAAATACCCTGCAGCTCACGCTTTGAGGACTACTGACATTAATTAAACCACAGGTATTAAGAAAATATTCATCATGAAGTTCTAAGAATTATAACATGATATTCAAAATGTTACACTGCGAGAGTTGGGTGTTCATCAAACATGGCTATCTCCAAAATAAATTGTAACTAAAAATAATTTCGACTATACCTTATCATTGCTTTTGAAATAATATAAGTTCATTTTATGATATACTAGCTGGTACCCGGCAAGCGTTTCAATGCCACTCAAATAAAGAAAATGTTTGTGCTTAAATTGTGTATTGCTGTACTTAATGGGTACACTGGTTCATGCTGGCTCTACTCCTTGGTAAAACAATTCAATTTTAACTAATAGTCACGATTCTTAAAAAAATTATCAGTGTCACTCAATTTAACATTCTCAAAAATATTTTGAATCGTTTGAATTTTCCACTATTCCATGAGTTTTTTTACAAACGACCGGGGTTTCGCTTTTCAGCATCTTCAGGTACTTAAAATGCACCAATGAACTTGTGTTGTCTGTTCACAAGCTTATTTATCCCGATAAAGCAATAAAGGGCAGCGATTTACATTTATTCTTATATATGTATATAAAAAATACGAGCTATTTACAACGCGTCAGGTCAAGTTCATTCGTGCACTTGAATGGCATGAAGATTCTAAAAGGTGAAACCCAGGTCTCTGGTCCCAAAGCTCTTCGAAAAGTACAAAATTCACACGAGTTTTTTAGCTAACGACCCGGGTTTCGCCTTTTCGTATCTTCAGACACTTAAAGTGCACGAATGAACTTGAACTGTCTGTTTAAATTTACAACTGCTAATTCATCCAGATTGAAATAATAACAATCAAACACAGTGACTTTCTTTTATTCTTATAAACATACTATTTACAAGTTCAAGTCCATTTATGCACTTGAAATGCCTGAAGATTCTGAAAGGTGAAACTCATGGAAAAGAACAAAATTCCAACTTTCAAGTTCAGATGAAGTCCTCAATTTTTTAAAACCATTCTTTATTCAGTTCAAAAATCACATTTTCATTCTTTTGTGGAGATAGCCATGTTTGATTTTACCCGACTAACTTAAAGCACATAATATATTTCATATATATATATATATACATTTTGAAAGCTCATTATTCACACAAGACATCATTTAATCTTGCAGGTAAGTTCATTCTCAGTTTTTGTGTTTAATTTCCGTTATAAATCTCTCTTCGTTCCTTCAATATTCATCCATATTTATAGCAAGATCATTTACTGCGTACAAACCCCTCAAGTGTTGTGTGATTGACGGGGCATTACGATTATAATGACTGTTAGGAATGTTTATTCAAATATCGATTAATCAAAACAGATACCAGATTCTACCTGTAACGAATACTCGCTACAAAATGATTGTATATTTGAGCAGTTTCAACTCCGATTGCGATTGGAATCGTTTGAATTTTTTACTTTGCCGTGAGTTTGTATCGATATCGACCCGACTTTGGCATTTTGGGGCATTCAAGTGCGTGAATTAACTCTTAACAGAATTAATTCAAATGATTAAATCTTTATGTTAAATTCCATCAAGCATCTTCAGTCTAAATCTTCGTTTTCCAATTTGACTGAGGTAAATTGATGAAACTCCACTTTATATATATGACTTCTGTACCCTGCGCGCGTTGCTACGCCAGCAATTGTAGGGGGGATTGGAGGGGGTGTACGCCAGAAAGTTTCGCGGAAGTGTACTCGATAAATTTGTAAAAATTTGATATCAATTTTTGGGGGGGAGAGGGGTTGTTTGACGAGGTAGGGGTTAGGGGGCGTATGAGAGGGGTATGCCAAAAACCTTCGAAGGAGTGAACTCGAAAAATTCATAAAGTTAAAAAAAAAAAATTGGGAGGTGAAGGTTGGGGGGTGGTTGGGGGGAGGGGTTGGGCCAGAAACCATCGCGGGAGTGCACTTAATAAATTTGTAAAGTTTCACATCGATCGGTCGAGCGGTTTAGTAGTCCATAGCGGACATACATACAGACATTCATTTTTATATATATATATATATATATATATATAGAAAATAGATAAAAGATAGATTACCTCACTCACTCGAAAGCTGCTTTCTGTAAACTCTTCTCTTTGAATTTTTTTTTTCCATAGTTGTATATAAAGATCAGGATCGGTTTCACTTAGTGTGGCCATTTTCAACATATGCAATTGAACGAAGCATGCATTATCATTTTTTATTTCATAGGCTATTTCGCCGTGGCAGGACATACTATAAAATCGCTTTGTCCGTCGTGGAGTAACGTCAGTCAACAGCTGTTTTAAACTTAATTTAAAAACTGAAAATAATTTTATCATATTTGTGCATTTCAAGTTCATTCATGCACTTGAACGCCTGAAGGCGAAGGCTAATAACAAAATTAATAAAATAAAAAACATTAGAATTCTATTCATGTGAACTAAGCTTTTTTTTTAACATATTTTTTTTAAATAAATTTAAAAAAAATATTTGGCATTACAGCTTACGCCAATGCGCCAAATATTCTTAATTGTGAAAGTCATACGAGATTAACTCGATGATAAGTAATAAATCAGTTGTGCACAAAATCAACGATAAATAACATATCCACCCAGCCCAAGATCGCTTTTTTTTTAATTGAAAAATCTAACCTTGCCGAGAATTGAACCCGGGTCTCCAGATCGCTAGGACAAAGCTCTTGCCACTAGACCACAGGGACAGACTATAGATGTACTTTTTAATAAACATGAGTATGCATGTAACGAAGAATAATTTGTCTCGCCCATAGCGAGTCTTATCAACTGAACACGATGTTGATGATGTTGATAATGTTCACTATGAGCGAAACCGGTACTGATCTCATAACTTACAATGTGGAATACGTACGTAACATGTTTTATTATTTTTATTATAATGCCATTCCACAAAGAACTGATAGTGGAGACCTTAAAAGGAATCAATTGAATGTTGATTGAATACGACTTTTACATTCTTCCTAGGTCTCCATTATAATGCATACAATTAAAAAAAGCTTTGACTGAAATCACCTTAAATCACCTTAATCACCTTAAAAGTGATAACTAGTGAATGTTAAAAAAATCTTAGTTCAATTGACTAAACTAAGTGCATAGATAACCTAGTGTAAAAATTCAAATCACGATTTTCGAATATAATTATTATCAACGCGCAGGCTTCAAAGTCTCCCGTCACGCCTGGTAAAATAATGATATATACTTGAAATGTTGCCAGTCACATCCTTTTATATAATACATGTTTGAGCGCCATCGTGACTGTTTTGAAGTTAACATTTTAATTAGGTAATTGAGTTGGCTTTGTTCGAAAGCCCCATGCTATTAATTAATATTATATTCCTCTTTTGAATAATATATCGGTTTATATTTGGATACAAACCTACGTCATGTCATGTTGGTAAACAAATTTATCACATTATTTACGGCTGAGCATATTGATTCGGTAAATTCAAACCAAAAATTTAATAATTGACTTAATAAATGCAATTAATTTTTTTTTTTATATTGATAGAATTGGCATTTAAATTGTACAGCTAATTAGTAAAAAAAATGTATTGTTAACGTCATTAGTAGTATAATTATTTATTGTTCTGTTTCCATCATCTCCTCCTTGCTTTCCGTACTATATTAATATTGAAGATTAATCCTTTTTTTTTAACCATGTCTGCTCCTAGATTGGAGCATATAGACTCCTCACGGAGTTTATCTTAACATATGATTTTCCACGAGAACTGCTTGTTACTCAATTGCTCAACCTCTCTTCTCCGAATAGAGTAGGGATAGGACTAGTGGTTAGCTGATCGCTGTCATGCGTCGCTCTTTGGGATTGGAATTGTGGGAAAGGGATTTTAAGCAACACAAACACCCATGTCTTTGAACAGATTTATCGACTGAAAAAATCTGCTCGTACCGGGAATCGAACCCGGGTGGTCCGGCACACAAGCCAACAACGTTGACACTGCGCCACGGACCTGACTTATATTATATTGTTATACTTTATTTAATGCAATTAAAAATATTTTTGGCAAAAATCATTTTTTATATATTTATCAAATTGGCATTTACATGATACAGCTAATCAGTAAAAACATTGTAATGTTAACGTCAGTAGTAGTTAATTAATAAAAATAATAAAACATTTTTAGTACTAAATCCACATACAATTTATTGGTTTAAAACCAGTTTCACTCATAGCGAGAATTATCAACTGATAAGAAATACAACAAAACATTTATTTTGATTGAGTTGGCTTTTACTTGGTAGATTTCCATTATAATATGGTGAGAAAAATAACATTGTATTTTAATTCTACTGAAATAATTTATATATTTGTTGATAGCTATTTCGGGTTACGTCAGAACTAGTAGTTCTAAGCTATCAACAAATATATAAAATAATTTCTGTAGAATTAAAAAACATTGTTATTTTTCTCATCGTATTGAAACAGTGATATTTATACAAAAGTTAATAAGAATTACAAGCTATAACAAATAAATTGAAGCAAAATAGAATTAAAAATGTTGAAAAATACCTCTTTAAGCAAGCTATAACATTAATAATCAAAAGATCATTCATACTTCATTGATTTTTTTTGCTAATCTTATGTATAAAACCGAAACGGCGTATATATGTATGAAAGTCTGTGGGTCTGTAATTCTTTGGGTAAGATATAACATTAAATAATTATTGGTCGCTTAGTCCGAGCGAAGCCGGGTAGCAATACTAGTAAATAAATATAATCTATTTTTCTTACATTTTGCTTCAATTTATTTGCAAAATTATAATACCAATTGTTTGTCACACCTTGTAATTATTACTTAAACTTTGTATAAATATCACTGTTATGTTGTATTTCTTGTCAATTGACAATGCTCGCCATGAGTGAAACCGGTTCATCCAATAAAAAATTGTTGTGGGGAAAAGTACTAAAATGTTTTATTATTTTTATTTTTTATATTAAATAAATAAACTCGATTAAAGAATGAAACTGCCTGTACTGGGACACGAACACGTACTTTTAAATTCACACTCGACCACGTACCCAACTAAATACCATGTATTTTTTATAAATAAAATTGGTATTGGTAAAACGAGAGTACATTATAAAAAAAAAAAGTTCCATTTTCGAACGAAATTCGAAATTCGCCGCTTAAAATAATTTACGACAATTTCCTCCGACCTCGGTACACATCCAACGGAATCCAGTGTAAAATCGTTCTTATAAATGTGAGGGTGGTATATTGATAAAGCCTATCGCGTGGGCTGAGTGCGAGCCGTGGAAAATGGAGGCGCTCTGTGTCAACAGGAAAATGTTTTATTCAAAACGTGATCCGGCAGGATTCGCTTTGATAGTATCAAAACGTTTGAATTTAGACAATCGCGATGACCGACCCAAATTGAAAACGTATAATCTAATGTGGAAATCGGGGAAATTCATTACAAATTTATCAGTGCACACTTAGCTATGGAAATCGTATATGCGATAAATTTTCTTTCTCTTAATTCTATTATGTATATACATAAATCTAGATGAAATGTATACATATCCAATAATACTATTTACTGCAAAGGTATCCACTGTCAATACTTAGTAGGACGACATATCGACACCCTACTTTGAAAATACTGTTTTGAGATATGAGCGTTTGAAGTTTCGATTGATTAACCTTTGTAGGACTATCCTTGAAAAATGACTATCAGGCCGAAGGGGGGTTAAAAAAGACCTTAGTGTTTTGGCCTTATTGGCATAGACTGCAATATAAAAATGATTGAATATGCTTTGACGTATATTTATACAGCTTTCTGAAAAAAAAAATCATATAAAAATCCCTATTTTTCCTATAATTATTCATATTCAAGTCACGCATGAAAACGACGATGTTGTCACTCCAATGGCGGACTAACAATGGAGCCAGTGACTAAAAAGCCAATAACTATGCACGAATTCACATTACCTTATCTCTTATCTTATCGCTTATCGCCTTGTATTGTTGTCAGATATGAAACACTCCGTTCATGTTATCTATGACTTGCTATGGCAGTGGTTCCCACGTAAAATTGTGCTGTGGCCACATTGTTAATATAAGCGGTCTTTCGGAAAAGTCTGGTGGCCGCACACAATTTTTGTGTTGAGTCTTTTTTGTCAACAAAACCTTAACTTATATGTGTGTTGAGTTTTTGCTGACTAACCGTTCTTGATGCACAATACAATGCATTCGCATCACTTAATTTTCAGTGTTATGTTGACAAATTAGCTTGTAAATACACATTTTTATTAAATATCAAATAATCTATGAAGCTGTTGGTGGCCGCAGCAAAATCTTCTGGTGGCCGCACATGAGAACCACTGTGCTATGGTCACGTTCTCTTATCTCTTATGGGCGTGAAATTTTATGTAAGCGCTTCCTAGCGATTGCGAACATCGACAATTAGACTGAAAAATTCCGACTTCTTCTCGTTTTTAATCGATTACGGCGCAACTAGCCGATAAATATCATAATTTTTCTGCAAAAGGTGTAAAAAACTATGATCTAAGAATACCAAAAGTTTAGACTTCGTATCACTAGTATTAAGATATTTGAGGTAAGGTAGCTGTTGGGACAAAATCTATACCGTTAGGGATGACAATGAGCAATTAAACATGCTCGCTCGGCTCACTTTACCTTTCAAGGTCTCATATTTTGTAATGATCATTATAAAATACTAGTTTTGCTACCCGGCGTCGCTCGGACTAAGCAACCAATAATTATTTAATGTTATATCATTCGACATAATTATATCACAAAATCTAACATCCAAAATAGAGTTAAATAAAATCACAAACTTTATTTAATTTAGTGATAGCCTCATTCTCGCCCATTAAAATGTCCAAATTCAAGGAAAAAATCTAACTTGCTGTCAAAGAAATGTCAAATAATACCTTCACGTAAATAATAAACATTATTTATAATAATAAAAGCCGGGAAAAGTTCAGTAGAAGACTAATTTATTACATTTTGACTAAATGTCTTCGCCGATAAAAATTCAAACATATTTTCTTTCATTTTCGTTTTTATGGCAACTTAATGACCAACAATGCAAATGGGAATTACAGACCCACAGACATACATACGCCGTTTCGGTTTTATATATAAGATGTGGCTTTAACGTTATTAGGATTTATTTACATGCTGTGCCATTCCACCAAGAATTGTCCGAATTCCACGAAAAATGTTTCAAATTACTTATTTAAAGCATATTATTTCACAAATCTTGCTGAGAAATATTGATATTAAAGATCTAATGATGGAAATAATGATGAATGATGACAATCTTAGAACTTTGTCAAATAAATTTAGTAAAAAAGTGAGCAGCCTGATCTTAATAAATTAATTCTGGAAAAGATGTAAAAAATGTTTTTTTTTTTTAATAATATTATCGATATAATATGCAATAATTTAAAATAACTATGTTAGAATAAGGTTTTAAAATATTTTTGGCTACACGAAGCATTATAAATATTTTCTTAAAATATTATACAGTGACCACGTTAGGATATAATTATTATATTGTAAACATATGTTTTAAACAAATTTTAATCTAAAATTAAATTTGATACCTTTTTTATTCCACTGATAGTGTTACAAAAAAAGTGACTCGTGTTTTGCCTCTTTCAGACTTTTAGAGACCACCGGAATTTTAATTAATAAGTAACGAAACTCTGTTTCTAGGTATTTTACTTTAAAATTACAAAATAAATGTTGAGAATGTTTTCTTCTGCAGGGAAGTGGCTGTGTATAATCACGTCTCGCTGTTTTGTAATACAATCAGTGGAATTACAAAGTTATCAAATGAAAATCGTAAAATTTTTATTTACTTTTATTTATGTTTTGGGTTGATCCGTACGGTTGAATGCCTGAAGACGCCGAACGTTTAAACCAAGGGCATACGTGATAAAAACTTTTCAAATCATCAGCATTTCTGACCATGCCATGAATCCGATGTAGCTTTTCCATGAATTTTGTCGCTTACGACCCGTGTTTCGCCTTTCGTCATTTCAAGACATTTCAAGTTCACGAGTTAAACAATTTAACAATTTTAAAATAGCTTTTATTGCTCAGAGGTCTTCAAAATTTTAATTCTAGTCTATTTTGCTTCAATTTATTTGATTATATGTAATACCAATTGTTTGTCATACCTTGTAATTCATATTTAACTTTTGTATAAATATCACTGTTTCGTTGTATTTCTTATCAGTTGATAATTTTCTCCATGAGTGAAACCGGTCCTGATCCAATAAATTGTACGCAGAATAAGTAACAAAAATGTGTTATTACTTTTATTATAATGCCATTCCGCCGAGTATTGCCAGTAAACACCTTAAAAGTGATTAATCGTTGAGTTCTAACTCTTGTCATTAGTGACAAAGCTCTTGGAAAAGTAAAAAAAATTAAACACATTTCAACAACGTTTCGTTATTGTTTTGTGAATAATTTTATTAAAAAAAACGCGCTTTCAAATTTCTTCCAGATTATAATGATTGTAACTAATCTGGTTTTAATTTATTCTGATTTTAGTTCCTTAATAAAAAATGACTTAATAATAAATTTTCCGGTTCGGTAATGTGTAATTATTTTTATTACAATGCTATTCCACCAAGTATTGACAGTGAACACGTTAAAAGTGATTAATCTTTGAGTTCTAAATTTCTATACTCAATATTAATACCCTTATGAAACATATCGAATATAAAGTTGTTAATAGCAATCTACAAAAACCGCCACACGTAACGAAAACCCATAAACCTTAGTACACATTCTTAACGATCTTCTGAACAATGTTACAATTCAAAATTGGATAACGTTAGAATGGTTTCCCTTACCGAATCCATCACGAACAATCTAAGGGTGGATTTGGGCAACCTCTCCTGGTATTTAGCGTGGCTCAGCGGAAGCTTGGAGTGCTAACTGCCCTCTGAAACTACTTAGAACCTTTCTATGCTCGGCCCTTGAAGGCATTTAATGCGTTTCTAGGGCTGTGGAGGGTTGAACAGGGGTACGGAATAAGAAATTGAAAGAAAGAGTATTGCCAGGCAAATTCTTACAGCCAGCCAAAATGAGTTTACCCGAACAATATAATTGAAACTGTTGTGTATACAAACAAAATAGTATTTTAATTATTTGTGAGGTACGTTTAGACCAGTGGTTCTCATGTGCGACCACGGTGGCCGCATGCGGCCACCAGGGGATTTTGATGCGGCCACCAGAAGCTTCATAGTTTATATTGATATTAAATAAAAATGGGTTTTTAAAATTTAATTTGTCAACAAAGACACTAAAAATTAAATATTTGTTATGCGTTGCACTGTGCATCAAGAATTGCTAGTTAAAAATAACTCAACACATACATGTTTAGGTCTTTTTGGCAAAAAAGACTCATCACAAAAATTTGATGCGGCCACCAGACATTTCCGTAGTACCGCTGAAGTTCCTAATGCAGCCACAGCCAAATTTTACGCGAGAACCACTGGTTTAGACTGAATAAATTTCAATAATAATCTTAAAATAAATATGATAACACATTTTTAGTACTAATTCCACATCAAATTTAGTGGATCAGGATCGTTTTCGCTCATGGCGAGCATTATCAACTGATAAGAAATACAACGAAACTGTGATATTTATACAAAAGTTAAGCAAGAATTACAAGGTATGACAAACAATTATTATTCTTTTCACTTTTTGGGTGTTCACTGTCAATACTTGGTGGAAAGGCATTATAATAAAAATAATAATACATTTTTAGTACTTTTTCCACATAAAATTTATTTGATCAGGACCGGTTTCGCTCATGGCGAGCATTGTCAACTGATTGTCTGAGCATTGTCAGTTGACAATGCTGCCATGAGCGAAACCGGTCCTGATCAAATAAATTTTATGTGGGAAAAAGTACTAAAAATGTATTATTATTTTATTCAATTATTTTTATGTGGAATAATTACTAAAAATGTGTTCATATTTTTACTATAGTTCCACTCCACCATTGACAGTGAACACCTTAAAAGTAATCATCTTAAACACATTAGCCTAGTACAGTCCCCGATCTTACGTTCCCGCATTATACGTTTTCCGCGTGTTGCGTTAATTTTCTATAGTGCCGGGATTCTTTCATATTTTAACATTTCCCGCATTCATTGTTTCCTGCATTAATCGTTTGTTTTATACGGTCCCTTGAAAAGGGTAGAATCGGGATTTCATTGTACCTAAACGAGATGGACATTTTCTTGGTGCTTTATTTTTCAATTTCATTTTTACTCTCATGATCTTTATGTATTTCATATGTTGTGTTTTTTTATGCTATTCTCTGGATAATATTTTTTTTAATATTTTGTAATAATTTTCAAATGCATGCCGCATTTTATGCAGCTGTAATGCCATATATTATATTTTTTCCAATAAACTACAGCAAAAAAATAAACAGGCAAACCTTAAAACATGTTTTTATAATTAATTTTCTCATTAGCATTGGCAATTTTTCGGTCGGTCCCTGTGGTCTAGTGGCAAGAGCTTTGTCCTAGTGGGGGGGCCCGGCTCAATCCCCGGCAAGGTCAGATTTTGTCAACTGAAAAAAAAGAGATCTTGGGCTGGGTGTATGTTATTTATCGTTGATTTTGTGCACAACTGATACATTATTTACCATCGAGTTAATCTCGTATGACTTTCACAACTCATTAAAAAAAATTAAGGTGTATGCTGTCTCATCTTCTTATAAAGGTGTTATCTTCAAAAAATAAAGCAATTGTACTACTTCCACAAATATTTTTATAAAAATCCTATGATGAGGACCTGTTTCGGTTTATTCTCTATTTGAGAACATATTGATACTACCCATGGCTTTATCGAATTTATATTATCTTAGGTATGCTCACATTCAACATTTGTAATGCTTAAGAGATTTTTACTTGATCATATATATTGTTTTCGGCTTAACCGAAGCCAAAATGAGAATACCAGTGCGTAATTTAGGAATGCTTAGTGAGGAATCGTGAACACGAATTGTTTATTTTTCGAACGTGTAGAACCAGCCTGTCAATGGGGATGCCACTAGGTATAGCTTTAAAGATTATAGCTTGGGATATCGACATATTCAACGTGGACGTGAGAGCGCTCAAACGAGTACCTACTTTTTTACTATTTTTTATTGATTCATGAATCTATAAATTTCAATGTCATCGGCTTCCTTGATGTACCTACGGGCTCGTTTCAGTTTGTTCAGTCGATTTATCGATTTTTTTTCGAAAGTTGGGTGTTTTTTATGTTAAAAATCCCTTCCCACCTTCCTGAACCTTACAACGATGCCCTTGTTCTAGTATCCTTTCAAGTTCTACTCCCTTCGAAAAAGAGAGGTCGAGCATCTGAGTAACAAGAAGTTCTCGCAGAAAAAAAATATATTGAGATAAAATCCGTTAGTACTCCACATGCTTCATGCTGGAAGCTGACATGATTTAAGAAATGAAGAATCAAAAAATGTGCTATATTTATTTTTAAACAGATGTTTTGAAATGAGCTTTAAATTTGTTAGCTTTCTTTTACCTTTAAGCCAGAAACCTCACGAATAATAAAACTTTCCTATGTGGGTATTTGAAAATGCGGATAAGCCTAAAATATAGTTGGCTTATTATAAGCGAGTAAGATTAATATCATGCTATTCGTTATCAATGGTTGACTAGCCAGGGTATAAGGCCGTCAAACATTCCTTGATTCATTCTGACTAAAATGAGGTATTTTTCACTTGAGCAAAATGTGTAGGCTCCGTTTTATGCCCAGCCATAAAGTAAGTCGTTTTATTTACAGCTTTTTGACATAACCAAATCTAAAAAGCTTATTTTTCATATCGACGCAGGCAGGGAAATTGATAATTTATCTTTATTCAATAAACACTTGAATAAACATAATAACACATTTTTTTGTCATTATTCCACATAAAATCTAATGGATAATGACCGGTTTCGCTCATGGTGAGTATTATCAAATGATAAGAAATTAAAAGAAAAACAGTAACATTTACACAAAAATTAAGCGAGAATTACAAGGTATGGCCAGGGCTGTGGAGTCGGAGTCGGAGTCAGAAATTTTGAAAACTTTGAACTTTTTTTTTTTGCATTTTATATGTCAAATTTGGCTTTTGGTCGCATTGATAGGGTTGATATTTATTTGAATACACATAAATAGGAAAATTAGGGGAAAAAAGTGACGATATTGAACTTTTTTTGGTCGGAGTCGGAGTCGTGTTTTTGGTCAATGTTGGAGTCGGAGTCGTGGTTTTAGTAAATGATGAAGTCGGAGTCGGAATTTTTTTCACCGACTCCACAGCCCTGGGTATGGCAAACAACTGGTATTACAACTAAGCAAATAAATTGAAGCAAAATACAAGCAAAATAAATGTATAAATTTGTTGATTGAGTATGAATTTACTTGGTAGAACTCCATTATAATACGGAAAGAAAAATAACAATGTATTTTAATTCTACATAAATTATTTTATATATTTGTTGATAGCTATTTCGGCTTACGCCTTCGTCAGAACTATTCTGACTCTATTCTAGTTCTGACGAAGGCGTAAGCCGAAATAGCTATCAACAAATATATAAAATAATTTATGTAGAATTAAAATACATTGTTATTTTTCTTTCCGTATTATAAATTTGTATAAATATTACTGTTTTCTTTCTTATCAGTTTATAATGCTCACCATGGGCGAAACCGGTCCTGATTCAATAAATTTTACTAATTCATTACTTAAAAATCGAATTTATTTTTTATTTTTTATGCATACAAGCAATAAATTAAAATTAATTAATTAAGTTTAGCACAGATAAGCATTTGTTCATTCAGTATACTTAAATAAACTTGACCGTTTGCTGTTATTTTTCAGTATATGGTTTCTTTACAATAAAACAAAGTTTTAAGAACTGTGCTATTTTAAAACCTTGCAAAAAGAGTATCGGGTGTGGTGGTGTTCTCAGATAATATGTCCTAATAAGTGTTTTTCGTACCTTTTTTTATTTGCTTGAATCTGTACTATTGTATAATATTTTATTTTGATCTGTGTTTTTTATCAGAAGGGACGGTCTGCTTTAATATTCTATCAGCCGAAGGCTTTGTTAATATCTTATTGAAACGAAATAAAGGTTAAAACCCTTTTACAATTACTGATCCAACCTTCAATAAACAGAGTTTTTTTATTGAAGTAGTTTTTTATTAAGATATTTTTGTCATTTGATTTTCCAAATTGAGTTGAAGGCTACCAAGGTTGTCGTCTCAATATGACAGAGAAGAACATCATCCGTCCAAAGCGTTCGGTGAAGGAACTTAGGAACAGCATAGGGAGACAGGTATCTCTTACGGAAAGATTTCGCTCGGTATTAGATGGGCCGTTACTCTATCATAGAGTTGACTAGTTTATTTTAACTCAAGAATTTCAATTGAAGAAACAGTTAAATAAAACAAAGTAACGAATTTAAGAAATTACATTAGAGAGCAGAACCAAAACGATTACATTGGGATGCTCTTGCTCTGCGAGGATCAAGAGTGACTCAACTGGCGACTTTAGATGATTGAAAATTACAGGCGAATTTCGTTTAAAAACCAGTGAATTTAGGCCCAAGATTTGAAAAGGCGAGAAAGAGTCATCGCATTACGCTTCAAACACCGGCTACAAAAATAACTGCCCGTGCATCATCATGGCGCAGTCCATTCGTCATTGTTTTATGACGGCAGGAGCGCCATGACACGAGTCTCGTCTGAACGTCGTTTTATGATAAGCCTGTGCTATATATCGGCATACCGCATCTAAAGGGTTAATAAAACAAATTCACGTATATCCACGCGTTTTAGTCGTTTTGTCTGTTTTATCCTCTAGGGGCATTTGTATACCATTTCAATTGCAACTGACGCCGTGTGGTTGGCACAATGCAAGGCACGCGCGGTCCAGCGCTGCAAACTGCAACCGCAAACAAAGTGAAAATTACTTAGCGATACCGTTTCCTGTAAGTTATCAGGCGAAAGTAATTAGAAACAAAAAGACCTGCTCAACAATTCGCAGCTTAAATAAACAAACACATGGCAAACTCGGTTTTTGTTTGATTATTATCCATGTTATATTTATTTTACTGTCTTTATGGCGGCAACGGGTCCTTGGTTAAAGTTTAACGTCGTTGGCGATTTCAAGTCCCAGTCATGGATGTCTGTGTAGTCCCTTCTCACATCCATCTTTAACTTAATACTGGACAAACCGTTAGAGATAATCTTACCTCTGGCCTTGTATTACTCTCATCATTTCCATCTTTTCTCTCTTAGATGTAGAGCAACTCACTAACAAGCGATAAATATGTATTTATTTAAAGGCATATAACATGGTATTACAACTGACGCCAATGCATTATGCGTTTGACTAATACATACTCAAAGATATTCAACAAAAAGAGTATAGATTTTATCAGGGCTGTCGAAACTTTTGATAAAATATTCACAATATCCACGTAAATATTATGTTGCAACAAATTATTCATAAAATCATTGAAAAATTCATTTTATTATAGCCAATTGGGGTGCAAAATTTGCGTAATACTATAAAGTTTATAGTGTTAATACTATAAGTTAAAGTGTATAGTATAAACTGTGTGTGAAAACCCTTATCGAGGATTCGTAAATACGCTCAAAAAGCCTTGTGGTGTGGTATGGTTATCAACATGGGACTGTTTTCATAAGAGAGCCAAGTAGGGACTCAAATTACTCGACATCTCAATTACTCGAGTATCGAGTAGTAAATTTTAAAAATTCTCGAGTAGTTTCAGATGTACCAAAATATATATTATTAATTCAAATTTGCTGGCCTCCACGATATCTCAAGAACGGGTTGACCGATTGCTTTTAAATTTTAACGGTATATTAAAAACATATTTTGCCATCGTTTGACTTAAGATAATGAAAGAATTCTCAGCCGTTTTGTTTTCACGTAACCAAATAGTCGAAAAAAATCATGAAATTACACTTTTTTTTTCAAAAACTTGTCAATTGTTCATTTTTCCACATTTTGAAAAGATCCTAAGTCAAACGATTTTCACAGTTTTATAAATTAAAACGCCGTTAGTTTTTTTTATTTCCAATTAGCCAATCAGCCGGTCGGATGGAGGTCGTTTTTTCGACATGGTGCGTTTGGAGTGGTGCACCACACATTGTGATGAAGATTTCAGTCTGAAAATATTTTGACTTACTGTTAAAATGTCAATAAACATATGGTAAAAATTTAAATTTCTATGTTGATAAGGTTCGTCAAAGAATAATCCTAAAAAAACCAGTCGTCACTTGGGGGGAACCCCTTAAGGGGTTATATACAGTAAGAATTTTCAAAAAAACGATTTTTTTTTTAATTTTTTTTCTTAATGTACATATATTTAAGAATACACACAGAAAATTTCATATCGTTATTTTCAAAGTTACAAGCAAATTTGAAAAGGCGTTTCAGAGTGCTTGGAAGTACAAGGTCGGAGCGGCAGCGCCTACCTGGAACGCTATCCCTTTTATGCACTTGCCTATTGTAAATTCTCCCTTCTAATGTATTTAGATGTGTAAAGCAACAGTGTGTTTAGTTCCTTGTACGGTGTGACATCATTGATCGGATACTATTCTGGTAAAATCATAGATATTGTTGTGAAAAGTTCCTACTGCAAACAGTGTGAAACTTGGAAGAAGAAACTCAGTACCGAAGAATATAAGGAATGGTATGCAGGACATGAAGATACTTGCACTACAAATCATTCTGATTCTTCTCGGAAAATGGAAGTTGATTCAGTCATCAAAATGTTCCAACGTTCATTGAAAAAACTTGGAGTCATGTACAAAAATTACATCGGAGACGGTGACTCCAAAATGTACTCAGGAATTTTAAAGGCTGCACCTTATGGTGATCAAGAAGTTGTAAAAAAATAATGTATTGGACACGTACAGAAACGAATGGGCACGCGACTCAGAGATTGTGTCAACAAAAATGTTGAAACAGTTGAAAACAAAAAAGGAAAAAAAAAAAAAACTCTCGGTGGAAAAGGCAAACTTACTGCAAAGATGATCGATAAGTTGACAGTTTATTATGGCTTAGCAATAAGGAGCAATTGTGATTCCCTTCAAAAAATGTATAATGCTATATGGGCCACATATTACCTTTATTGTTCAAGTGACGAAGAACCTCAGCACGACAAGTGCCCGGAAGCCCGGTGCGACTGGCAGAAGGCTGCAGCTGCCAATCAACTATCCACTTTCGAACATGATTATGAGCCATTACCAAAAGATGTTGCTGAAACTATACATCCGATTTTCACAGATCTCAGCAGTGAGAATTTATTGGAGAGATGTGTAGGTGGTTTTAACCAAAACAACAACGAGAGCTATAATCAACTGATTTGGAAAATCTCTCCCAAAATTGTTCCAGCCGGTTCGAAAACTGTGGAAATTGCTGCATACATAGCTGCTGGCATATTTAATGAAGGAATGGCATCACTATTGTATTATATGAATGCAATAGGAATTACACTCGGGCCCAATGCGCATTCATATGCCGAAAAAGAAGATGAGAAGCGCGTGAGCATTTCCGATCTCAGAGCGCGTGAGAGCACCCGAGATGGAAGAATGGCTCGCAGACAACATCAGCTTGAGTTATCAGAAGCTGCTGAATCGGCGGAGGGTGTATTATATGGTCCTGGAATAGACAACTCCATGAAAGTTAAAAAAAAAAAATTTATCCCATGTAAAGTGCATTCCAAACTTTAAACGCGTTTTTCTCAAAATGGTGTTTTCAAAGTCGGTGACCAACATTACTCAAAACGGCTAAACCGATTAGTCTCAAATTTTAACACAACCTTCTTAAATATATTTTTTAGTAATTGGTCGAAGATTTTTTCTCTCCGATAAATATTTTTTTTTTTATAAACAATTTAAGGCCGAAATTTCGGTGAATTAGCGATTTTTTTTTTTAAGAAACCGCCATTTTGTTAAAAAAAAATTCTTTGCTTATTCCTTCGATTAATTACTAGATTTAACATTATTTGAACGAAATCTGTTTAGTTTTTTAATTTCAGATGATCCAGTTCCGAGATATAGTGGTCACCGCAAAACGTCTTTTTTGAGAGGAGCTCCTGGAGATCAGCTGTAGCTCTTTTTCAAATAAATATTTTTACTAGTACTAAGTCTTAAAATACAGTTAAAAGATACCATAATATGTGTATAAATTTTTGGATCAATAAATTTAAAAGTTTTCTCAGAAAAAATTCTGGAAAATTCACTTTTTTTCGGCCGTCTAACTGTATATAACCCCTTAAGATATTGTCCGTTTTTAATTTTTGAAAAAGTCGTAGCGTACAGGGCAAAAAGTGGGGAATTCTTCTAACTGGTAAGAGGTTTATAACATGTATTGTATTTGCAAATAAATTACACAATAACCGTTATTGAGCCGTAATAATTGAGCTGGCAAGAATTCTATTAAATATTCGTTGAAATTTGCCCACGTGAATATTCTACTGAAGTGAGCTTGGAGCTTTCATTCGACCCCGATTATTATGCAGCCCGAAAGTTCCTTAGTCAAAGTCAAACATATGTATCCGAGACCGGGAAGTCTAATTTACACATCCCTAACCTGACTAACGGCAAACTACATTTATGGAGACCAGCTCCATGAGGCTGAATTTCAACACTGAAATAGATTATTCGTGAATACTTTAAAGTTTATATCTTCGAGAGAAGGAGAAGTTTATCTGTGAAGCCGCGAGCTTTTGGGCGAAAATCTTGTTTTATAAATCAGTGGCATTGCAGAAAGTAATCGACAAAAAAATTCAAATAAAAAAAAAATAGTTCATTCCAGTTCTGTGGAGTTGGAGTCGGAGTCGGAGTCGTCGCGACGATTTGGCCGGAGTCGTACTCAGAGTCATTAAATGTTAAATTTGGCTATTGGTCGGATTAGTTGCTTGATATATAATTGAATACACATAAATAGGAGAGGTAGGAAAAAAATGACGAAATTAAACTTTTTTTAGTCGTAGTCGGAGTCGGACTCGTGCTTTTGGTCAATGTTGGAGTCGGAGTCAGAGTCGTGTTTTTGCTAAATGCTGGAGTTGGAATCGGAGTCGTAATTTTGCCTTGGTTTATTTATTTATTGGATACAATAAAATATAATTCATGGCATTACAGCTGACGCCAATTGACAAATTTAATAAAATGTCACATAACATATTACACCAAATTAAAAAAAATATATGAGACAGAACAGAAACTTATTAGAAAAAAAAAACAAGTACTAAGTTCACTGCCGAAGATGTCTACATCAACAGGTGGTGCATTCATCATCCGAATAGCTCTTGCGACTGGCGACTCAAAACACCTACGTGACAAACAAATTCTGACAAAAAAAAAATCTTGGCCTTGGCTGCGACCACTCATCTTAAAAGTGAATCAAGATCATTGAAACACGTATTTTTTATAAAATAAAAGTATTCACTGAGCTAATAAAAGAGTAAATATAATTTTGCTACTCAGCTCACTTCACGTCTCAAGAGTTCAAACGACATAATCTCACTCTTTTTTAACACTATTTCTCTAAAATACCAGTTTCTGTTCATTTATGTAAGAAGCTTCCAGGTAGTGTTTAGATACTTCAACAGAAAAACTATTGTCTTTGGTGACTTCTGCAGCGCCAGGATTTTTGCCGTATAGGTTGCCCTAGGGTTAAAATCCAGGGCTGTGAAGTCGGTAAAAAAACGTCCGACATTGACCAAAAACACGAATCCGACTCCGACTAAAAAAGGTTAATATCGTCATTTTTTTTCTCTAATTTTCCTAATTATGTGTATTCAATTAAATATCAACCCTATCAATGCGGCCAAAAGCCAAATTTGACATGTGCGGCCAAAACGCTGCCATGACTCCGACTCCAACTCCGGCCAAAAAGCCCTGACTCCACGACTCCGACTCCGACTCCACAACCCTGGTTTTTATAAAGGTGTGTGTATTTGTATATGAAATGATTATAAAAATAGTTTTCTCAAAAAATCTGCTTTCACAATTCACGTCCAAATGCAACACTGTGCTCCAAAACCGTCAGTTGCGCGCACAAACAAACAATAGTTAATTTAATGACTCGCGGATAAAGACATTGATTTTCGGAGAACAAAGCAAACTTGTTGCTAACAAAATAATACTATCGTCAATGCATTCAGATAAAAATATTGACTTTACTATGGGTGGTATTGGATATTTCTACCTTAACGTGAGTGGTATATATGATTACCAATTTATAAAGGTTTAAAATCACATCCAAATAGTCTATTTTTCAACATTTTTGTACGTTTTGTTGTTTTGATTCTTTAACCGACGAAAAATTTTACATAAATATTTAAAATCGGCCCCCAGTTAAGGACTGCACTGATATTAAAGTATTTTACCTATGAATGCATGTTTGCCATGCACGTTAACTTACGGTGAACAGATCTCTTCACCAGAAGTTACTTCAATGACATGAGGTTGATTTTGTTTCACGTCTGCGGTCTTAAGTCAACTTTCCTACAGCATCTTCGCTTCCAAACTTGGTTTTCTCCATATATGACAACCAAGTCCCTAATATCTCTGATCTGTCTTTCTGTTAAATATACTTTGGATTAATATAAATTTGTCAAAACGATGTCGTTGTGTGTTCAAAATACTTTGGATTAACTTTTTAACTGTCAGCATGAGCATGTATGGCGGTACCTCGCACGCCACGAATTTTATTCGCCACGGTGACACGACTTCTTTTCAATTTACATTTCAAGTGGAAAAACGAAAACAATTTCAATTTTAAGTTTAGTAATATATTAGCGATGTCGTTGTGTGTTCAAAATATTTGTATGTTTCATACAATCGATTATAGTTAGTAACATCCCGCTTAAAGCGAGCGTCCAAATACATCATTTTTTGTAAGTTCGCGTCTTAAGACGTTTGTGGCAGCCATCCGGTTAATAATGCAATACTACTTTACTGTCGATCATCATTAGTATTTAAAGTTCACATAATGTTTTTAAATTTTTACTTGTTCCAAAATTATTTTTTTAAGATCAGAACCGGTTTCGCTCATCGCGAGCTTTTTCGACCGATATTAATATACTCCAACACAGGCATCCACGTCTTCTAAAATAAATTAATAATTCAACAAGAAAATTCTGGGCTGGTTGGTAGGCCAGAAACCATCGCGGGGGTGCACTCAATAAATTTGTAAAGTTTCACATCGATCGGTCGAGCGGTTTATTAGTCCATAGCGGACATACATACAGACATTCATTTTTATATAGATAGATAGATAGATAGATAGATAGATAGATAAAAAGTAAGTCATTGAATTAAATGGTTATCATCGCAGTCTAGATGAATTAGCGAATGTTTTGATGTTAAAGAGTTTTAATGTAAGGTAAATTACAAGTTTCAGGTATTTTAAATTCAATATTGTTATAAATGATAACCATGGCCTACGAATTAATAGGTGGGTTTTATCGGACAAAACCAGGACTGTGGAGTCGGAGTCGGAGTCGTCGCGGCGATTTGGCTGGAGTCGTATTCGGAGTCAAAAATTTGAAAAGTTTGAACTTTTTATTTTTGAATATAATATGTCAAATTCGGCTATTGGCTGGATTGGTAGGGTTGATATTTAATTGAATACGCATAAATAGAAAAATTAGGCAAAAAAATGACGATATTAAACTTTTTTAGTCGGAGTCGGAGTCGTGTTTTTGGTAAATTCTGGAGTCGGAGTCGAAGTCGAACTTTATTTACCAACTCCACAGCCCTGGACAAAACTAATGAGAAAGTACAACATTTAAACGATTCCAATTTGATTGTAAAATTCCATCAAAAACCTTTAGTCGAAATTCTCAACTAAATATTTACTAACGAAAAGGTAAAAAAAACAATTAACAACAAGTGAATAATTAATTATGGCGATTTCTTCTTAATTATGTTTGTTTTCTGAAATAATAAAGGGTATTTAAGATACTCAACTCATGAATTAACACCATAAAACTCACCCTCATCTCACCGTACAAATAAATCCCAACCCTATCACTTAAGGGATCTCTTTCCTTTTATTTTATAAAGACAATGAATACTACCACTTTAAAATAGGGTACACATTTATCATTTTACGTATTATGGCACACCCAAGTTCTTTAACAATCATTACAAGTAACTCAAAGCTTATATTTACTAATACGGTACTAGTTCTGACGAAGGCGTAAGCCGAAATAGCTATCAACAAATATAGAAAATAATTTATGTAGAACTAAAATACATTGTTATTTTTCTTACCGTATTATAATGGAGTTCTACCAAGTAAATGCCTACTCAATCAACTTATATTTACTCTTTGGAAAACTATGTAATTGCTATTTGTTCAATTAATTTGAGAAAAATAATTTAATCAAAGTAGTACACACAACGTTAAAATAAACTTACTACAACCCACATCGTCATATTATAGTATATAATATACATTGACATTGTTTTACTCAATTTTTTAAATTTGCAATTTTTTTTCAATATCAACTCGGCTTCCTTCTAATAACTAAGATCATTATGCGACTATTCGTGACATGTGTTTTGCCTCTTTCAGAGTCATCTTCAGACTTCTCGCTCCACTTGTTTCTGCGTCCTTATGTTCACTAGATTCTTAGTAAGAATATATCATCCCTACCAAACAAATGGGGCGTTTGTAAAAATTTTGTGATTCTGATTTAAGCATTAGGTGTCATAAAAATGTGTACAGACTGCCAAAAGGATTTGGTAAAAAAACCCAATTGAATAAAAAGTTGATTTTTTTTGCTCTTCTAAAATTTAGCGATTTATCACTTAATCTTCTTTGGCGATATGCTCATTATATACTGAAAGCAAAATCATCATGCTTTTTTGTATTAAAAATTAGTTTAGTTAGCTTACATATAAAAAAGTTTTCGGTAATCAATTAATAACTATTTGTTTTTTTATTAACAGTAAATCAAACAACATCGCTTTTTTTTAAATCAATTTCCAGGACATAACTTAACCATAAAACATATTATTTTTATCTGAGATTGTCTTAAGATGACATGGCAAAGCTTTAAAATGAAATTCCCTGCATTCGGTGCCGTGGTGGCCACTGGTGTCCGGTAAAATCCACTCAGATGAAATCTCCTCATGAGGCTGCCAGCCATTTCATCCATACTATTTAACAGCATCTATGGCAAAGATTAACTCTTCGAAGCATACGCGCAAAGAAACTTTTAAATCGAATAACACTTTCGAATATTATTAACGAATTTTGGTTTTATGGGTAAACCATACATCCAAAAAGATCTTGGTTTACAAATGTATTTGATTGCTATTTAAGTATACTGGTTTCTTAATCCAGAAACCAACCTTCGTGGTTGATACAATAGTTGATGGAACTGTTTTTCACATTAGGCAGTCGATATTTATTAAAATCATATAATATTCGAGTTATCATTTGTAAACATAATATTAGAAACAATACTTCCTTTATTGATTTATCATTTTAGTATATAGTTATTATTTCAGTTGGTGTAGTTGGTAGTTTGTCAAATTATTCGCTTGTTAGCTTTGAGTGCTAACAGCACCGGAATAAAATAACGACTGGAAAAAAGGTCCCATTGTGTCAAAAATACAACTTTTAATCAGTGGACAGTATTTAAAAAAAATCCTTTGTTCCACAGTTCAAATTTGAACAGCGAATCGCAAATTTCAACTGCGGAAAATCTAACAAAACAATAAAAATTAATTCGACAAAAAAGTACAGTCGGGGAAAAAAAATCTCCGTGATTTTATTAGACTTTCGTTTTTTTTTCTGGGCTGAACAATCGATGTCGCATTTATAAAACTGTTAATATTTTCTGTGATATTATTTAACCATAGCTTAAGTAAAAAGCCAGTCAAAGTTGAACATCATCTTAAAGACAATTGATTAAGAGACTTTGAAGCTATCAGAAAAAATCTTTCGCTACAACTAGCGACTACCATTCGAGTATCGAATACACGTTCATTTTTTAAGTACTCGACACTCGAATATTTGTTTAAAAATATTCGAGTAGTACTCATAATATGAAGACATAATTCTTATTATAAATGAAGACTTAATTCCAAATTCAATTTACTTTTTTTAAAAAATATATTGTTTGTACAAATAATGTTTAACCGGTGCGCTTAACTGAGTTTTACGCGTGAATTTTACTCTCAGGTAATATATTGTTTTTAATAGTTTTGCCGTTGACTATGCTTTGTATATAATTTCGTGTGTTACGTTTGCTTTGGGTCCTGCTGACTTATTTCATCAATGACAAGAGGCAAAATAAAATATTGAAAAATAATCTATTTTTATACACAAATTAGAATTCATATTATATATTTTGGTACATCTGAAACTATACTCGAGTATTCAAATTTTACGATTCGATACTCGAGTAGTTGAGACGTCGAGTAATTGGAGTGTCTAGTGGGAAAGGATTTTTGACAACACTTTGGAAAAATTTGCTTGTACAGGGTCTTGAGACCGGGCGGTCCTTCACTGAAGCCAACGAAGTTAAACACAGCAGACCGGACTATATATTGACACCGCCTTATGTGGTAGGTCATCAGAACTCTCTCGAACGATCTATTTTTCACCTCAGTCAATGAGTTTAAGTCGATATCAGGAAATAAATTCATTCTTATAATAATCTATATTGAAATCTATAGCGATTCAATATAGAGTTATTTCAATTTATCTTATCTCTTGACGCCCGACAGTGCATTTGCTTCATAAAAAGATTGTTAGGCGATAAATAATCCCTTATCGGCGGGCGCACGTGTCAACGATTTTTGAAACGGCCATTGTTTTTTCTTTCTAAAGTAACCGTTTGTTTTCATACAGCAGTGAGAGATTGGACTGCATTGAGAATGCACGCGCCTAATCCTCTCCCTAAGAATTAAATTTGAGTCAAATTCCTGATATCTTCTTCGCTATCGTAATATTTGTGTGTTGTATAACGTCTGTGTAAATGCTAAACAATTAAATAATGGATGCTAACCGCACCCACATAACGCTTTGAGATCGTCTTTTCTTTATAAGAGTACCATGTTTCTCCTCCTCCGTCCCCAAAATCCCTCTCCTGAGTGTCGGATAGGAGGCTCCTTCTCGATTTACGAGGGAGCCGGAATTAAGGTAGTCTCAATATAAAGCTTCAAAATTATCAACCAATCATAAAACATAAAACATGCCAACCAATAACAGATCCGCATTAACTTTCAAATAAAATTCGTGCCGTGGTTATATTCACGTGAAACACTTTAAAAAAATATATTTACATATTATTCCTTTGTATAATCCAACACTGTGTACCTGTGCAAAAAAGTCTTTCTCCATTATTTTAGCCCCAAGGTCAGCAGTTGTGCCACTTTGTTTTTGTGAAACGGGGGACACCCCCGACCCCCGGGAATACCTCAGCGCCATAAATACAAAGGTCCAACAAAAGGAATGAAAAATTATAGAAATAAAAATAATCTGCAGTCAAGTTCCAGTCATAACTCAGGGAGGCGGCGACAGATGGCGGGGGAGGAGGCAAGAAAGACCCAAGTGGAAGTGGTAACATCACAGAATGGTCCATAAGACACTTAAAATATAATTCTTGCTTATTAAATTAAGTGTTCATAATTTGTTGGATGGATGCGGTTGTTATTTTGCGTTGTTTCTTTGTCAATCATGTACCGTAAAACGGGGTGATTAGAGACAATTTTTACCTTTTACGACAATGTATCTTCATACCTGCGCCACACATTTCAAATATAAATGGCTTGATACGTGTTTCTATGGTCCTACTTCACATTCATGACAATATTTTTTAATTATTTTATTTTATTCACTTTCGTTATTGAGAGACCGTCAATTCAAACGGTGAATAGAGACAAAACAACAGATTGGAATGATTGGAATATATGAACCTCTATTCTATATTATTCTATTATATAGAGTCTCTTTTCACCCCGTTTTACGGTACTTATTAACTAAAAAAAAGTAATTTAATTTAATTTTTGTGCAATAAAAGAAATGTTCATAAGGAGCCAAAAAGTAAAGATGCACAGGCATCAAACATAAACACATTTTTTTCAATTTTTGCCTGTCATTTAGTTTTTGTCATTCGAGAGATTGTATTAAAGTCATTTTAAAGAATCTTATATATAAAACCGAAACGGCGTATGTATGTCTGTGGGTCTGTAATTCCCTTTTGCATTGTTGGTCATTAAGTTGCCATAAAAACGAATATGAAAGAAAATATGTTTGAATTTTTATCGGCGAAGACATTTAGTCAAAATGTAATAAATTAGTCTTCTACTGTACTTTTCCCGGCTTTTATTATTAATAATAATGTTTATTATTTACGTGAAAGTATTATTTGACATTTCTTTGACAGCAAATTAGATTTTTGCCTTGAATTTGGACATTTTAATGGGCGAGAATGAGGTTGTCATAAAATTAAATAAAGTTTGTGATATCTATTTTGGATGTTAGATTTTGTGATATATGTAATTATGTCGAATGATATAACATTAAATAATTATTGGTCGCTTAGTCCGAGCGACGCCGAGTAGCAATACTAGTTATTTATAAACAGTAAAAATTACATTGGATACTAAAAGTGGTGCTAATGTTCTATCCTTATTTTGTCTCTATTCACGCCGCAGTCTCTATTCACCTCGTTTGACGGTATATTAAAATCTTAAGAGATAGTTCGTGCCATATATATATATTTATAAAGATATAGTTTATAAAACAATGAGTAGACAATTTCCCGCTCTATCTTTTAAATTATGTAGAAGATTAATTACAAATACTAAATACTAAATTTACCATTTGTGTTTGCTTCGTCATTTGTACCCTTGAGACGTAAAGTGGGTATAACTCAAGTCACCGCTTTGCTCCTAGATCTTGTATGTCAAGTCTAGCTTGACTTCTTACAGGTTACGCGCAATTCCTATGATAAGTTCTGCTCAATATTGTTCAACTTGGTTGAAAACTATTTTTGATGAATTTTAAATTACCCGTCTTTTCAAAACCATATGCATTTTGTTTACACTTTAAACCATGTTAGTAAAATCTCAAACCCTTTGATATCAATCAATTTCTCAAAGCTATTGAGTAGTTGCTGAAAGGAAAACATAATATATTAAGGAGCAGTGACGGCTGGTGACGGGGTGCTGGGGGGTGCAAAAGGAAGATTCAACTATTTTTCCGTACTACGGAAGAGAAACAGTTGGTATTGCGAACATCTGAATTGAAAGTCCTTGCTATAGAAGTGTTTTAAAATCCAATGAATAGGAAAGAACTCTTGCAAAAATGGTTGAATTTTCTTTGCACCCCCCAACACCCCGTCACCAGCCGTCACTGTTAAGGAGTGCAAAAGGTTAAAGTTACAATTTTTACTTGTTTATCACAGTCTAAATTTTGAATAAATATCGCTGTGAGCGTGAGCGAAACCGGTGCTGATCTAATAAATTGTTTGTGGAATAATTACTAAAGATGTTTATTACTTTTTTTATTGATATATTACCAAACTCTTTTTCAAATTCCCACATACAGAAACGCAATGAATCAAATATATTCATACGTTATGTGCCATTCAGTGTGAAAACTTACAAACACTGCAAAACGTGGGACATATTGCTGCAAGGATTTTTGTTTGATTTGTTTTATATTACATTTAGGATTCAACAAGTTTAGTGTCCGCCGGTTTTTTCGCAATACGTGATGCATTTTTTACATCTCCTGACACCGTTGGCGCAGTATTTCGACGTGATTTCCATAATTTTGGCAGAGAACGTAGCAACACAGAACCTGACATCAAAGTCTAAGCTTGAAGGTGGATTCTGCATGAAATATTAAACTGACTCCCATTTATTCATCATTGTCAACAATCAAATGCTTCAGTCTTTCCATCAATCCATCATCCATATTTTTTTTAGGAAACGAGAAAAGGAGTTGTCTGTTATTCCACTGAGTAGAACCAGCCTGCCAATGGGGATGTCACTGAGAAGAGCTTTAGCGACTTTTAACGGAATCGCTTCGGATTTCGACATATTTCACATGGACGTGAGTTATTTTTTATGTATAGTTGGTTTTGTTGGAACTCACTCCGTTGACTTCTTTGCCAATTTCCATTGTTTTTCTTTTCACTCTTGTATTTGTAAACTGTGTAATTTTTTCGTCCAATGTTTTCATCTTTTCCCACATTGCAAAAGTAATAAACTTATAATTTGTGATGGGACTCCAATTACCCGACATCTCAACTACTCGAGTATCGAGTAGTAAAATTTTAAAATAGTCAAGTAGTTTCAGATGTCCCAAAATATATTTTATTAATTCAAAGCTGTGTCTGTAAATAGGTGATACATAAATAAATAAGCTTATTTTATTATTGCATTTATTTAAATTTATGAAAAATATAATTCAAAAATAATAGAGAATTAAGCGTCTCAAATTTTAATTTGGTTGGAAGTTTTGTTATTCCAGCAGTAGAAAACACGGTAACCGGACAAATCAGAACATGACATTTCAGAACAAGACTTTTCAGAATAAGACTTTTCAGAACATGACATTTCAGAACATGACAATTCAGAACAATCGGCCTACCTACGGACACCGTCCGAGCGCGCTCGCTTTATAATATTGAGTTTTCACATACATATTTGTCTATAAACAATTTACCAATTATGAATAGGGCTGCCACAACAAGAAAATAACTGTAATTATGAGATCGCCAAAATTAAAATAAATGTTTACTAACTATTGTAGTTAGTTCGCGTGCATTTTAAAATTAATTCGTTGGGCTGGCACAAATATGTATATATATGTATGTGGGATCTGGCGGTGGCTTCGGGCAAAATAACGAAGGTTTTAGTTTTATAATACGTCTTTATTTATTAACAGTCTTAAGACCGGCTTATTCTGGCGGAAAAAATATCATAACAAAAAAATCTTAAGATTAAAATTAACATTTATATAATATTTTTACATGCTTCTCAAATGTTGTATCGAGATCGACTTGCACAGAATTTTTATACACATAATAATCACAATAAAAATTATTAATTATGTTGTTATTATTCCGTAGGTAGGCCGATTGTTCTGAATTGTCATGTTCTGTAAAGTCATATTCTGAAATGTCATGTTCTGAAAAGTCATGTTCTGAAAAGTCTTGTTCTGAAATGTCATGTTCTGAAAAGTCGTGTTCTGAAAAGTCATGTTCTGAATTGTCATGTTCTGATTTGTCATGTTTTGATTTGTCATGTTCTGATTTGTCGTGTTCTGATTTGTCATGGAACCGAAAAAACTCTCTCTGTTGCTGTGGACTTCGGTTTAAAAGTTAACAATCAACTAAATTGTGCTATCTGCTTGGAATTAAATCTTCATTTATATATTACGAGTATTACTCGAGTATTTTTCATATTACTCGAGTATCGAGTACTCGATACTCGAATTGGAGTTTCTAATGTACATATTGACACCGCCTTATGTGGTAGGTCATCAGAACTCTCTCGAACGATCTATTGTTCACCTCAGTCAATGAGTCAGTCGATATCAGGAAATAAATTCATTCTTATAATAATCTATATTGCAATCTATAGCGATGCAATGTAGAGTTATTTCAATTTCTCTTATCTCTTGACGCCCGACAATGCATGTGCTTCATAAAAAGTTCATAAGGCGATAAATCATTCCTTATCAGCGGGCGCATGTGTTAACGATTTTTGAAACGGCCATTGTTGTTTCTTTCTAAAGTAACCGTTTGTTTTCATACAGCAGTGAGAGATTGGACTGCATTGAGAATGCACGCGCCTAATCCTCTCCCTAAGAATTAAATTCGCGTCAAATTCCTGATATCTTCTTCGCTATCATAATATTTGTGTGTTGTATAACGTCTGTGTAAACTATAAACAATTAAATAATGGATGCTAACCGCAACCACATAACGCTTTGAGATCGTCTTTTCTTTATAAGGGTACCATGTTTCTCCTACTCCGTCCCCAAAATCCCTCTTCCTCAGTGTCGGATAGGAGGCTCCTTCTCGATTACGAGGGAGCCGGAAATAAGGTAGTCTCAATATATATATATAAATAAATAATTAATGCTGTCATGCTTATTGTTTTATGAACATTCGGTTTATAATAATATTTGGTGAAACTTAAGCCGATCAGTAGATGATTAAGATCATACATATAGACTCGATTCATTCATTCATAGGTCGTTTCATTCATTTTTAGCTCGAATACGAATTTAAATACAAATATTTTAAAAATTAAACAAACAAATAGTTTGAAGCTTGTACACTACCATGAGTGTCACCTTCATCATCTTCAGACATTTAAGTGCACAGATGATGTCAGTTCAAGTTCATTCGTACACTTGAAATGCCGAACGGCGAACCCGAGTCGTAAGTGAAAAAATGTATGGAAGGTTATGTTCAAACTATTCAAATTTCAAAAGATATTATGTATAAAAGATTTTTTAAAACAACTGCCACATTTATAATTATACATTGTATAACGAACAAGAACGGTTTATCATGAGTTCTTCAGTTTTACGATGAGCAAAACCGGTTCCGAAAGTATATAAAAATTGTCAATAATAAATCAAACTTTGCCAAAAACAAATTTGAAATTATTTTTACTCACTGTATCATATCAGTTGACATCGCAATGAAAGAAACTGGTCCTGATCTTTATCAGAATAAATGTGGCAGTAGTACTATTACTCTTTTTACCTTTGTGGTCGCAGCAGAGGCCGAGCATTTTTTTTTTTGTCAAATTTTGTTTGTCGGGTAGGTCCATTGAGTCGGCAGTCGCAAGGGCTATTCGCCTGAAAAACGCACTCCCTGTTGAGGTAGACATCTTCGGCAGTGATTTTTTTATCTTATTAATATGTTTCTAGTAAAAATAATAAAACATTTTTTGTACTTATTCCATATAAATTTTATTGGATTAGAACCGGTTTCGCTCATGGCGAGCATTTTTAACTGATAAGAAATAAAATAAATCACTGTTTCTTTGTATTTCTTATCAGTTGAAAATGCACGCCATGAGCGAAACCGTTCCTGATCCAATAAAATTTATGTGGAATAAGTACTAAAAAGGTGTTATTCTTTGTATCAGAATGCCATTCGAACAAGTATTGACAGTAAACACATTAAAAGTGCTAATATGTTTTTGTTTCATAAGTTTTTTAATGTTGTGTGATATATCTTGTATATAAAACCGAAACGGCGTATGTATGTCTGTGGGTCTGTAATTCCCTTTTGCATTGTTGGTCATTAAGTTGCCATAAAAACGAATATGAAAGAAAATATGTTTGAATTTTTATCGGCGAAGATATTTAGTCAAAATGTTATAAATTAGTCTTCTACTGAACTTTTCCCGGCTTTTATTATTAATAATAATGTTTATTATTTACGTGAAGGTATTATTTGACATTTCTTTGGCAGCAAATTAGATTTTTTCCTTGAATTTGGACATTTTAATGGGCGAGAATGGGGCTGTCGTCAAATTAAATAAAGTTTGTGATCTCTATTTTGGATGTTAGATTTTGTGATATATGTAATTATGTCGAATGATATAACATTAAATAATTATTGGTCGCTTAGTCCAAGCGACGCCGGGTAGCAATACTAGTATTTCATAATTGTAAAATTCAAAGTGCATTACCGTCAGCTGTAATACCATGTTTTGTATTTTCTTTTTTTCCAATAATCCATGTAATTTATTTATTTAAAATAATACCTTTCTTCAGAGAAGTGACAGTTAACATATTAAAAGTATAATATATATTGATACCGCATGATGTTGTAGGGTATCAGAACTCTCTCGGACGATCTTATAATCACCTCGATCAATGGTAATAAGACCAAACTATTAATTATCACGAATAAATTCATTTTAATGTTATAAAAAAAATTGCAAAACCGACAGCGAACGTATCTCTGCACTGTGAACGCACCCCGCCACAGTGAACGTAACCCGGACAAGTGAACGCAGCATGCTGTCCTGTTCGCCTCGCAAATGACGCGGATAACAGCGACTTTGATTTTAAAAACCGATCGGCAGTTAGTCGTAACCGTTCAAGCCGATAGCCGTATCGCCCTCCTCTCTCGGACAGGAGGAAGTCACATTAATCATTTGGTCTTACGCGTTTAAAAATGTTTTTGTAACCGACAGTCAATATTGTGTAAAATAAACTCGCCAACTCTGGGATAGAGTTTTGGCCAAGAGAAACCGATTGAAATCTTTACAAGAGATACCTTTCTTCCCATTCTGTCCCTTAGTTCTGTCTCTGAACGCCGTGGAAGGATGCTGTCTGTCACAGTCAGATTGAGAAGAAACCCTGGTCGTCTCAATATTAATACTTAAGTAGTCACGATTTTCGTACGAAAAACTTCAAATAAATGAGAAGATATCAATCAAAAACATAATAGTAAATATCGCTATTAGTTCTGAAATTGATGCTTTATCAATTTCAAACCTTTCTTATAATAATATATCATACACTATAGCCACAAAGTTATGATTTACCTTTATGAAGAAAGTTTATGATAGTTCTCGAGAAATACGGCAGTTAATTTCGCTTGGAATCTTTCTATTGGAACTATGTATTAGATTCATAAAAACAAAACTTTTTACTAGCGACTCTAGTGGCGGAACATCTTATGGAATAACGCTGTGATTAGAGACTCCAATTCGAGTATCGAACACTCGTCCATTTTTCAAGTGCTCGATACTCGAGTATTACCCGGGTTCGAGTATTACCTGGCTATCTCCAAACTAAATTGTAACTAAGAATAATTTTTAATTTAAAATGAACTACGATACATTGTTTTATTAATGCTTTTGAAAAAATGTATGAAATGTCATAAAATCAATCTAATCTGTCAATTATTGATGAATAGGCATTTCATTATATATAATACTAGTATTGCTACCCGGCTTCGCTCGGACCAGTTTGGGGTTATGTTCACCTCGGCGCGTAAATTCAGACGGGCCAAGTTGAAACAACTTTTTTCAAAATTCAAAAGTCTAGGTCAATTAAAATGGAGTTAAAATGAACATTTCAGACTGGCATTGACATTTCACAGCCCCTTTCATATATTGACAGCTCCATTCTCGCCCAATAAAATGTCCAAATTCAAGGAAAAAATCTAATTTGCTGTCAAAGAAATGTCAAATAATACCTTCACGTAAATAATAAACATTATTATATTAATAAAAGCCGGGAAAAGTTCAGTAGAAGACTAATTTATTACATTTTGACTAAATGTCTTCGCCGATAAATATTCAAACATATTTTCTTTCATATTCGTTTTTATGGCAACTTAATGACCAACAATGCAAAAGGGAATTACAGACCCACAGACATACATACGCCGTTTCGGTTTTATATATAAGATTCCAAGACCGGTCCGTGGCGCAGTGTCAACGTTACTGGTTTGCGTGCCGAACCGCCCGGGTTCGATTCCCGGTACAAGCAGATTTTTCCAGTCGATAAATCGATTTTACTCAGAGGCAATGGGTGTTGGTGTTGTAAGATCCCTTCCCACCTTTTCAATCCTAAAGAGCGACGCAAAATAACAGCGATTATTTAATCACTTGTCCTGCCCTAGTCCTCATATACTTTCCATCCCTACTCTCTTCTAAAAAGAGAAGTAGAAAACTGAGTAAGAAGCAGTTCTCCTAGAAAAAAAACAGAAGTTGAGATAAACTCCGTGAGGAGTTCATATGCTCCAAGTTGGAAGTGGACATGGTATAAAATACTCGTAATTTATAAATGAAGATTCATTTTCAAATTTGATTAATTTATTTAAAAAAATTGGTGTCTGTAAAGTCGGTTTACGGACGATAGTTTAACGTGACAACGTCATAAGAAAACATTGATGAAATGATTGCATACTTTTATGAATAAAATGGAATCATTTTTATTGAATTATCATTATTTTGTATGGATACGATATTTTGTATATTTGTTATACGTTAATCAGATTTTTAATATGCAAGAATTAATAACCTTTATTGCCGCAATTGTTGTTGTAATATAAACAATGAAAACCACATTAACATTTCACTTCACTTTATAAACAGTTGTAAACAGATCACGTGTAGGTACTGTAGGTGTATAAGTTGTGTGCTGCCGCTGTCTCTTTTCTACTCAGACGCATCGACCAATCGAGTGGAAGAGAGATAGATGCGGCACAATCCGAACGGTAGGCCGATCGTGCCTCTCTATCGCTTATCCGCGCTCTCGCTCGCACGCTTGCCTTCGGCGTAAAGTGACAAACGGGACAATGAGTCATGTTTTTTTGTGCGTGCAGCGGGCGTTCATCGATTTATAAGACACTGTCACGTCAAAAAAATATATTTGCATAATGTTTAACCGTTGCGTTTAACTGAGTCTTGTGCGTGGATTTTACGATCAGTTAATATTCAGTCTTTTAAATAATTTTGCCGTTGACTATGTTATGCGAGAATTTCTTTTGTTAATTTTGCTCTGGGCCCTGCTGAATTATCTTATCAATGACAAGAGACAAAATAAAACATTGAAAAATAATCGTTTTATTTGCCGACTAATGGATGCAGCTGCAACATAAGAATCTAAGAAAATTTTACATGCCTTTAGTCGTATTTAATATATATTTTAGCACATCTGAAACTACTCGATTATTTTCAAAATTTACTACTCGATATTCAAGTAGTTGTGATGTCGAGTAATGGTAGTCTCTAGCTGTGACAACATTTTCAAACGACTCGAAAATTTATATTCCATTGTAAAACATTGTAATGACATTAAAATACACACAGAGACGAAGTTTTAAATAATTATATAAAACAAAACTGAAAATATTACATATTAAAATAAAGCACGACTTGTTTACGGTAAAGTTGTGACCGACTTTTCTATTTCGGAACTAATGCCGAACGACCACATTAAAATTTATCACTTTATAAATTTTGAAACTGGGAAGTTTTTCGATCAAGACGCTAATGTAAATGAACAAAAATTTTCCTAGAATATGATAAGTTTCAAACAAAACGCTATGCTGTATTAAAGAGGCTTTCGGCCTTGATATTTTCCACCAGCTTTTCATTCTGGGGCATCACAAGGGCTGATATTGATAGAATGGGGCGGGGCTATTACTTATCGATGGTGTTTGGGTATAACTTGAATATTTTCACATCATTTTTTTGTGATTTTCATTCCTACGTTTTACAAATATATACTTTTTATTTGAAACAAATATAATGCAGTCAATTTATTGATTGAGTAGGCATTTACTTTGTAGAACTCCATTATCGTTACAGTCAACCCTCCTATTGCATTTTTTGCTTTAAAGCGGTTTTTATAGCGTGTCTAGTCTTATATGTAATATTAAACATAAATTTCTCCACCTTTGAATTCTTTTGATGATGAACGTATAAAATTCACTTTTGTTGTTTGATCTATAAACATTTCATAAATATAATGATTTCGTATTAAAATACAATATAAACGATACAAACTATTACTGCTCGTGACTACACGTCAGAGCAAGTTCATCCGTGCGCTTGAAAGGTTACAAGATTCAAATGATTCAAACAGAATCTTATATATAAAACCGAAACGGCGTATGTATGTATGTGGGTCTGTAATTCCCTTTTGCATTGTTGTTGCAAGTTCAAACAAACGAATTGATTTCGCTCGCGAAAGTTTCGACGGTAAATTTGTTTCGTTATCAATGTGTGTGTAGAGACTCCAATTACTCGAGTATCGAGTAGTACATATATAAAACCGAAACGGCGTATGTATGTCTGTGGGTCTGTAATTCCATTTTGCATTGTTGGTCATTAAGTTGGCATAAAAACGAATATGAAAGAAAATATGTTTGATTTTTTTATCGGCGAAGACATTTAGTCAAAATGTAATAAATAAGTCTTCTACTGAACTTTTCCCGGCTTTTATTAATATAATAATGTTTTTATTTATGTGAAGGTATTATTTGACAGCAAATTAGATTTTTTCCTTGAATTTTGACATTTTAATGGGCGAGAATGGGGCTGTCAATATATGAAAGGGGCTGTGAAATGTCAATGCCAGTCTGATATGTTCATTTTAATTCCATTTTAATTGACCTAGACTTTTGAATTTTGAAAAAAATTGTTTCAACTTGGCCCGTCTGAATTTACGCGCCGAGGTGAACATAACCCCAAACTGGTCCGAGCGAAGCCGTGTTCGAATACTAGTAATTTATATTACTAAAATTAGGTGACAGAGCAGGATTTGATTTTTTTCTCTTTCTATTATAACTCTTAAAATACAAGTCTCGTGCAGGCCTGCATTAGACCAACTACAAAAGGATTAATTCAATCATGTCTAGGTTGCATTACGTTACAGAAGGCGGCCGTGAAATAGCAGCTGTATTCACATAGCAGGTGGTGATGAAACGAACAACTTTTTAATAATATAAAAATTAAGGTTTTCGGATACTAAATTATTTATCTTTTTATTTGCAAACGAAGTTATAGGTACTTTTCGTTCATAATTTCTACGAAATTTAAGCACTGCTGACGATGGCAGGAGGGCTTATTTTATCAAACAACCTTTACAAAGAATTTTCCACATTAGTTATTTGTGAAAATTGCCTTATTTTAATTGGAATAGTTCGGGTTGACTATTTTTTTCGTTTGATATTTTTACATCAAAGTAAATTGACACATTTTTTGGGGTCGACTTCGTGTGAGAATAAATTCATTTTTCAATTCAAGATATATCACAATATTTGAATATAAAATAATTCACGAAGACTTTACCGCAAAGATCTTGTTCTTTTCTTATTATTAGAACAAGAAAGCATCTAGATTGAGAACCGTCCTTCTCGATGACCCTCTATAGGTTTAAAAAATAGCTAATTCAAAAAACAAATAATAAGACCTCTCGTGTCACGTAAATGATTTCTTCAGCTTACTTTGTCGTATGTATTTATATATAAATGCATAAGCTTACCTTTTAAACTGGCTTCACCATGGATTGCTCACAAATACAGCGATGAGAAGTAAATGTAAATTAACTATGAAATTAATCTTAAGGACGAATGATGCGGTAAGATCTTTGACGATAATGTGCATAAAGGCTTAATCCTATATCACAGTGTTTCACAGCCTGCTTTACGCATGCGGCCTTAAATGACATTTTGTGTGGCCCAATATGACAAACTTCAATCACCTTTTGATCTACAGAAAAATTTCACGAACGATGGAAGAACAATTAAAAATCATAAATTTTATATGCACTAAAAATAACGATACTTTAATCATTTTTACCCATGTGGGCCCTCAAACAATCTGAATATTAATAAGCTGGCCCTTCTGCCAAAAAAGGTTTTGCATCATGCTCTATAACATGGGTGGCCAACCTTTTCAGCAGCCGGACCAAATTTTGGAAATGAGATTTCCTACCGGGCCACACAACAAAAAAAAAATATACTCAAAGCAAACAGGAAATGTATTGTTTTTTAAGAAGATATTACAAAAATGAGAATCAAACATCCATATGTATTAGATTAGAGTTACGCAATACAAAATATAATAAATTTTAGTGAGTCGTCTAATTTTGTTTGTCAGAACTAAGTGCATCAATATTGATAACGCTTGATGTTGTTACTACACGGTTTTCCAAATGCTCATCAGTGACTCGTGTTCTCATTTGAGATTTAATATGCTTCATTCGACTAAAAAGCTGTCCACACGTGTAAGTATTTCCAAAAGGCAAAATCATCGATAGAGCATATTTGTTAAATGCAGGATATTTCTCCTTGTCCAAATTTGTTTTGTAAAACCCTTCCAAGCCAACCTGATTGAATTTCTCCTTTAACTGTGCATCACAACACATTTCAGAATGTTCCATTTGTAAAATTCCTGGCTAAAAATTCACGTCTACGGAGAATAGCGTTACAAATGCAGCAAAAATAACACTGAACTGAACTTGGAAATTCGATTTCTCCAATTATCTTCAATATGGTTTCCAATGTCATCGACACGCCTAGTAATAGTTTGACAATACAGGTTTACTTTTGAGAAATTTACTTGTTTAGAAAATTGATTTTATGTACACTAAAAGTAAATTAGTATATGCTCCGCGGGCCACAGTTAGACACCCTTGCTCTATAATAGTCTGTAATTTAATCGGTCGGTGTTGTTACAGTAAATAATATGCATTTTCTTTCGGAGTTCTCAATTCTTCAAACAACTAATAAGCGCCATTTTTCAGTGATACCAGCGTTTGATAGTTGAAGTGTTATTGCAACTTGATGCAAGTGTTGCCAATACAAAAAAAGCGTTTGGCAAGCCATTCAAAGTGAAACGGTTGGCAAAGTGTGAAATACAGTGAAGCATCGAACACATTTTGTCTCCCGTCAAAGTGTTTGTCAATAAACGTGAGAACTTTAGGAGGAAGTAAAAGCTACGTCAACAAAATTGAGTGTTGAATACTTTGGAGCTTTTTTCATAGTATGTCTCTATTCTTTGTACATCTACATCTTCTGACAAACACAAGTTGGAGGTGCATCAAATCCATCGACAGCAACAGCTTTTTTCAATCATGTATATTATACTAATATTTATTTTGATTGAAGATTTCGACTCAAGGTGCTTTTAGAATTTTGACTTAATAAGGCACAGTGGGATCGTTTTACATTTTCAAATGAGCAACCTAATCTTCATAACTCACTATTTATATATCCTTTTAAATAAATTATCATTAATTCTAAATTCAAACGATTAAAATAAATCAATTCTTTAATAATACGTCGGATAAAACCCACCAATTATAGCAGGCATTTTTGGCTCATTAACTGGTTATATTTTTTTACAATACTACATTTAAAATACTGGATAATTATAAATTACCCACACAATTCATTGAAATCTATTATCACTCGCTAATTCATCTATTTTGCAATAGTTGCAATTAAAAAAAGTGACTTACTTTTATTCTTGTACATATACGAGCGTTACAAAATATTTACTACGCACCAGTTCAAGCCCACTCTTACATTTGAAAAGCCTGAAGATGCCGAAATGCAAAACCTGGGTCATTAAAGACACAACTCATGAATATGTACAAAATTCAAGTGACACAAGTTTGATGTTAAATATTTTGATTAATTTTCAATTGAAATATCAGTTTTTTTCTCGTTATGATTATTAAATTAAATGATTATGCATGTATGCATCTGTTTTTAAACTGAATTATTTTTTCATAAAACTCTTGACCTTTGGATTGGAAGAGTATTTTTTTACCACTTTGAACCTGACTCGACAAATTGAAAAATTCTTTACTTGTTAAATACTCATACCATATATTTAAGTATTCGACTGAGGGTGCTTGATGGAATTTCAATATCAATCGCTAATTTACATTTTAATAGCAATGTAGCTTAGTGGTCTACTTATATTTTTGTATATAAACGATACAAACTGTTGAGACGTCCAGGGTTTCTTCTTCAATCTGACATCAACAGACAGCATCCTCGATAGCGTTCGATGACGGAACTTAGGGACAGGATGGGAAGAAAGGTATCTCTTGAAAAGATTTCAATCGGTATTCTCTTGGCCAAAACTCTATCCCAGAGTCGGCTAGTTTATTTGCTTCAAATTTTAGATTACAAAAATACAGACAAAATATTGCAGTTGAAACTACAGACATGTAATTGCCGTTAAACTACAGGATTACAATCGCGGTTAAAAACGTAAGACCAAAACGATTATATTGCGACCTCCTGCCTGCTGACAGGCAGGAGCGAAACGACTGTTGACTTCGGATGAACGATAACGACTGTGAAAAATTGGCTTTAAACAGGCATATTTATACCCTACGATTCTAGTGTGCAAAAGAGCTCAACCAATCGACGCGAAACGGTCGCGCCTGAACTGAACGAGAGACGTCGTTTCTAGAAGTCGGTTAGAAGATTTTAGTCGTTTAGGTCTTTTATCATTGATTGAGGTGATAATAAGATCGTTCGAGAGAGTCCTGATGACCTACAATATCAGGCGGTATCACTGTTTACTACGCATCAGTTATATATCATCGTATATTTAAATAACCCGATAATTATAATTAACTAATTAATTCATTGAAACTTATTGACATTAAAACTTTCGCTTATTCATTTAGATTGCGTTAATAACAATTAAACTCGATGTTCTACTTCTATTTTTGTACATAAACGATACAAACTGTTTACTACGCATCAGTTCAAGTAAATTCGTGCATTTGAAATGCCTGAAGATGCCGAAAGGCGAAACCTGGGTCGTTAGCGACAAAACTCATGGAAAAGTACAAAATTCAAACAATTCAAATTTGATATAGTATATTTTATATAATTATGCTTATTTTCTTTTATGATACTTTGAATTATTTGCACTTTTGTAATACCAATTGTTTTTCATATCATAATCTAATTTAGCTTTTTTATAATTAACGCAGAATTTTTGTATTTCTTAACAGTTCATAATGCTCGCAATGAGCGGAACGGCCCTGATCTTAATAATTCCAATGTGGATTAAAAATGAACTTATTATTTATATTTTTTTTACCTTATTTCAAAATTTATCTAATACTTAAAATTATGAAAGTTTATCAGTGTTGATGGAGTATTTTTTAGTGCTATTATGTTAATATATAAACCCCAAAGGAAATATATATCTATTCAACATTTTGCGCCTCAATCATGTAAGCTATTAACTAATATTTTTTCAACTTCTTGGATTCATAGTTCGGCAAAGTAAGCCATTTGAAAACCCTACTGTGTTTCGTACTCTTTATGTTTCTTTAGTTTTAAGCAAACTAGAATATGGATCTATTATTTGGGGTCCATATGAATTTAAATTTAAGTCGCAACTGGAGCGAGTTCATAAAAAATTTCTGCGTTATTATTATTTCAAAAAATTCAACTATTTTCCGTATGACAATTCATTAATGGAATATTATCCAACCAAGTTTCTTTTAGGAATGCTGTCATTTCACTCACTTGAAGCTCGAAGACTAATTGCAATATTAAAACATTTTTCTCTTCTTCTTCGGGGCCAAGTTGATAACCCTGACATCCTTGAAAATTTAAATTTGCATGCTCCCAGCTTTTACCTACGTGGTCGTAACAAAGACAAATCAATTTTCTTTGTCAAAACTTGTTTGTCACGTAGGTCTTTTGAATCTCCAGTTGCAAGGGCTATTCGGCTGATAAATGCGCTGCCTGTTGATGTTGACATCTTCGGCAGTGAACTTGATGCTTTGTTTAAAAATTATGTTTTCTTATGTAAATAATATGTTTCTGTTCTGTTTCTTATTTTTGTGTAATATTTTATGTAATCTTTATTAATTTCTCAAATGCATGGCGCATTGGCGCTTGCTGTAATGCCATGTATTTTTAATAGTTTTTTGCCAATAAATAAATAAATTAAATAAATAAACATGGACGATTTCAGTATTAAATTCAAGGGTTAAAATTCCTTCCCCCTTTACCGACAGACATAATATCGCAAACCTTAAAACATTAAAGTTTAATGCTATTCTCCGTATGGTAATATTATTGCATGATATATTATTCTCTCTCGATGTAGTAAAATAATTTGAAAGTATAATGCGAGAAATCTGTAAGGTACATATCTTTCCGAACACTTCCGTTATTTTTATCTTCTGGATCCCGCACACTCTGGCATTAAAAGAAAAATTAAACGAGTATCTGAACTTGTTTGATATCAAAACCATCTCTTATTCTTTTGATTCACATATACAGTGGTACCTTCAGATACCACTGTATATGGCCCTAAAATACGAGAAACAGCCGTCAACCGAGCGAAGTTTTGCTTTAAAATACGAGCAACATTTCAGATTCGAGGAACACCCGGCTGCACATGACCCATCAGTTTGTCATGACGGGTATCTGTGTGCGATTTGCGAATGTGTGGATGGGGTGCATATGAATGTATTGGTGGCAAATCCGTATATGTATATCTGTGTTGGTATTGGATTCTACTTCGACTGTCAAACGCTATGGATCTACTATAACAAAGATTCTTTGCTTCATCTTTTTTGCACAACCAACATTTTGGGGGCTTGAATGGATTGATGGCATTTCAATTAATTTGCTCTGGGAAAAATTGCTTTAACATACGAGCAAGGTTTCGGAACGAATTAAACTAGTATCTCTAGGTACCACCGTATATTAATCCAATGCTACCCTAACGAAGTGAAACCGGACTGCCTATTTGTATAAGTAAAATATTGCAAAGCCATATATAAATATTTTTTTCAATGTCCTCTCCCGATTAGGAGCACACGTCCGCCACACGGTGCCTTCATGATTCTCTATCACCCGCCAACCTCCTCGCTTCTTCCCAGGTCATCCCGGCGCCCCGTAGTTCTCTTGAGTACATGTCCTATGGATGGTCTTCAAAAGTTTTTCGGGACTTTGGAATGCACCAGGTTGATTGAAGAGACATGCAGGAATCAGGCTCCCCTGAGGCATCCGCAGCAAATGTCCAAGCCAGGTCCATCGTTGTCTTTTGAGCTTAGACGTAATAAGGGGCTGGTTTGTTCGCTATTTTACCGCCGTGTTCCTGACAAAGTCAAACCACTATATTTCTAATATTCAACGCACGCATCTCTTTTTGAAGCACAGTATACGGTTACCTTGTGTTTTTGTAATTTTCCAAGACTCGCGACCGTAAAGCAAGCACAGTCAGTATGCATGCGTTAAATAAGTGGCACATGGTTCTGACTGAGTTCAACTGATACTATGTTTGTGTTTTTTTTATTTAGTGTATCTGTTGAAAATGCTCGCGATGAGTAAAACCGGCTCCATTACCAGAATATATTATGTGGAAATTATTTCTCTGGGCTACAGAAGAGTTCTACCAAGTAAAGGCCAATTCAATCAATAAACTATGTACGGCGTTATATTTATTGAAATATTGCCTTTCCACCAGGAAGTGACAGTTAACACCTTAAAATACAATATCAATTTTAATTAGTCGACCGAAGTTACTCCACGGTTCGACACGCCAATTTTTAGGGTGGGCTATTACGGGCTCAGAAACACTGATTCAACCCATCGAATGTATGTCGTTCACAGATATGAGTCGGGCCATCCGTCTGGCTCGGAGTGTATGAATAATTGAACAGCCCAACGTGTACGAAAGCCTGACAAAGAAAATCCTAGTTTTCAAATACACTGTATTATTTTAAGGACGTATTTTTCATGCAAATTTGTGGAAAAATCTTCGGAATATTTCACAGGTACAGAAGGGGCGAGTACGGAGGCTTGTGGTGACGTTATTACACTCTTTACTTCAATCCAGGCAGCATTTTTTTTACTATTTCGTTACATAACATCGCACCTTTTGTTTGAGTATATTTTAAAATGACCCAGTGATTCTTGTATCATCTGTGTTTTCTGCGTATACACAATTTATAGTTTATCATTTTAGTAAAAATAATAATACATTTTTACTACTTTTTCCACATAAAATTTATTTGATTAAGACCGATTTCGCTCATGGCGAGCATTGTCATTTGATAAGGAATACAATTAAACAGTGATATTTATACAAAAGTTAAGTAAAAACAAGGTATGACAAACAATTGGTAAAACAACTAAGCAAATAAATTGAAGCAAATTACAAGAAAATTAGACTATAAATAAAATAAATTGTTCATCATACCTTGTTTTTCATACTTAACTTTTGTATAAATATCACTGTTTTATTGTATTCCTGAGAGCGAAACTGGTCCTGATCGAATAAATTTTAAGTGGAAAAAGTACTAAAAATGTATTATTTTTACTATAATGCCTTTCTACCAAGTATTGACAGTGAACACCTTAATAGTGATTTTATCATTTATTTTATTTTATACAACGAAAGTAAGTCATTTGTTTGAATACAAAAACACTTAATTATATAATAATATATTTTTTTAATTTTTTTAGAAGTAAAAAAAAAACTGGCATTACAGCTTACGCCAATGCGCCAAATATTCTTAATTGTGAAAGTCATACGATTTTAACTCGATGATAAATAATGAATCAGTTGTGCACAAAATCAACGATAAATAACATACACCCAGCCCAAGATATCTTTTTTCAATTGAAAAAATCTGACCCCTGATCGCTAGGACAAAGCTCTTGCCACGAGACCACAGCGATATGACTTTTAATTTTCAAACTGTCTTCTTCTTGTTATTGTAATTCTTGGTGGAAATGCATTATATTTATCACTTTCAAGGTATCAACGGTCACTTCTTGGTGGAAAGGCATTGTTAATATTTATTTTTAAAATAAAAAATAAAAATTGGCATTACAGCTTACGCCAATGCGCCAAATATTCTTAATTGTGAAAGTCATACGAGATTAACTCGATGATAAATAATAAATCAGTTGTGCACAAAATCATCGATAAGTAACATACACCCAGCCCAAGATCTCTTTTTTCAATTGAAAAAAATCCAACCTTGCCGAGAATTGAACTTGGGTCCCCTGATCGCTAGGACAAAGCTCTTGCCACTAGACCACAGGGACCGACGACATTGTTTCAAGCAAATAAAAAACTAGGTAAGTTTCAGGGTCGCAGGCGCTTATCGATAGCATTATCAAGTTGATACGATGTCAATGTCACCAAAAAAATTAAAACTATTTCATAAATTTTATATATCACTTTACTAAAGTACATTGCCATTTTTTTACCGTGGCATTGTTACTAATTGGGTAGTGTAAAATGTTGTATTTACTTTATCTTAATTATACGCTGAGCGCTTAAAGATATTGTTGAGTATAAAAAACAGTAAAATAAATGCTTTTCTTATTGAAAAGTAAAAAATCTTTCTGGCATAATCACATAATCTGATTTAAAAAAAGACTTTGACATCTTATTCTTCACATGAATTCTGCAATTACTTCTCTTTTCTTGTCTTATGAATACTAATCAGCAAATGATATGGACGATTCTCTCAAAACAGTTGCGGATTCAGAAATTTTTTCAGGGGCGGCCATTCAATTTGAAAATATAGATGATAGGTACATAAATAATACATTAAAAAATATACACTCAGTCCCTTTTAAACTCGATTTTTCTGGACGGCACCGCAACTTTTCTACGCCATTTTGACGTGACAACGTCTTATAAATCGATGAACGCCCGCTGCACGCACGAAAAAACATAACTCATTGTCCCGTTTGTCGCGTTACGCCGAAGGCAAGCGTGCGAGCGAGAGCGCGGATAAGCGATAGAGAGGCACGATCGGCCTACCGTTTGGATTGTGCCGCATCTATCTCTCTTCCACTCGATTGGTCGATGCGTCTGAGTAGAAAAGAGACAGCGGCAGCACACAACTTATACACCTACAGTACCTACACGTGATCTGTTTACAACTGTTTATAAAGTGAAGTGAAATGTTAATGTGGTTTTCATTGTTTATATTACAACAACAATTGCGGCAATAAAGGTAATTAATTCTTGCATATTAAAAATCTGATTAACGTATAACAAATATACAAAATATCGTATCCATACAAAATAATGATAATTCAATAAAAATGATTCCATTTCTTTCATAAAAGTATGCAATCATTTCATTAATGTTTTCTTATGACGTTGTCACGTTAAACTATCGTCCGTAAACCGACTTTACAGACACCAATTTTTTTTTAAGAAGAAATGATGACCCTGCGCATAAAGAAGTGACGACCCCGAACAAAATCATGTGATTTAATTGATGATTTGGCCATTATCATCGATTCTTTTATTTCAATTCAAAAATGCAAACATTAAAAAAATTATATTAAATACTAGAAAAACATCGGCCCAAAAATATTCCGGTCAATTATCCATTTTCCAGTGGATATTTTATAATGTATAATGTGTCTTTTCGAACTAATTCGATTCCTTAGTCAGGTTTTCATGCGGCGTAATGTGGAAAAACTCTTTTTAGCGGAGGCAACGCTGATTGTCAAACATAATAAAATTCGTAACAAAACCTCACAATTAGGATATAATTATGAATTTATCTATAATTTATATATAGAGCTGTTAAACTAATGGGTCGTGGAAATAAAAAGAACTGCAACATATTTATTTAAATGAAAATTAATGTTATAATATTTTGAATGGCACAAATACTCCTCAGGGGGGGCATGGACCCTATAGCCCCTTCCTTGGATCCGCCAATGTCTCAAAAGATCATTCATAAATAATTCATGAGCGTAAGAAATTCGGCGATCAATATTGAATGTATGCCGTGATTAGGCAAAATGTATGCTTTTTTAAAATAACATTTGTAAGGCGTAATGTGGAAGACACGGATTCCAATCGAGCTTAACGAATAAAATTTCATTTGCGGGAGCTGGCTGTCAATCATATAAGGAAGAATTGATTCATATATAAGAACTTATTAGCGAGTACCTGCCATGCGTTGCAATGCCACTCAAAAAAAGAAAGTGTTTGTCTTTTAATTTTGTTTATTGAAGTGCTTTTGGACACACATTATTATATACAAGTTGTTTTTTCCCACCACCACCTGTTGCGTAAAATGCAGCCAATGTTTCATGGCCGCCTTTCATAGCGATATCGACTTTGAAAAAGGAATTTACCCCTCACATTCATGGCCCGAGCAGAGCTGCACGGGACTATTCGTCACAGAGAATCCTAAAAATAACCAATCAATAAGTCCGAATTTCACATTTCATGACATATGATTTGCCGTGATACTAATAGCCGTGGCCCGCAAATCGCTTTCTTCGGCGAACTTTCTCATTGTAAAATGAATATAATAATAAAGAAACATTTCAAGGCGTCGACACAACAAATCACCAAAGTTGTATTGCAATCGGATGAACGGTATGGGAACGCATACGGGACAAACAAACAAACGCTATCGTCAGAACTACGTAGATAGTTCTGACTATCGCGAAACCCGAAATAGCTATCAACCATCTTATATATAAAACCGAAACGGGGGATGTATGTCTGAAATTGTCAAATAAGCGCCAATCCTATTGGCCAAATTATTGAAACTTTGTAGCCCGCTTTTCCATTGGTCAAGATGGACGGATTCTAGCTCTAAAAGTCTAAACGACGGAAGCGCTCGGACGGGCTGGAAACGCGACGTTTGTACTGGTTATACTCGGACATAAACTTCTAAGCTGGGAACAGTTGTTACTCTGCCTTGCTTGGCATTGCTTGCTTTGCAAAATATTGATAGAGCAAATAGTTTGCTCCTCTTAGAGCCATGTCAAAACGGAAAAGATGGTTTAATTTGGGTGAAACTGCCGAGGAACGAGAGGCTAGACAGTAGATTTTTTCCTTGAATTTGGACATTTCAATGGGCGAGAATGGGGCTGTCATCAAATTAAATAAAGTTTGTGATTTTATTTTAACTCTATTTTGGATGTTAGATTTTGTGATATAATTATGTCGAATGATATAAAATTAAATAATTATTGGTCGCTTAGTCCGAGCGACGCCGGGTAGCAATATTAGTATCTTATATGTACAAATCAATGTTTGTTTGTTTTATTTGTTCGTATTTCATGCCTTACCATACCGTTCATCCGATTGCGATAAAACTTTATCAACTTTTTGCTTGCACTTGCGCAAAGTTTATAGGCATAATAAAATTAACTCACAGTCGGTCTTTTATATAAAAATCATTGTTTTTTTATATGCTATGCGCTGACATACCGTTCATTTTGACAACTTATTGTTGCACTTGCGCTTATTTTATAGGCAAAGTTAAACTAGCTTTCAGTAAGTGGGGCGTTTATCGTACCATAGCTGATTGTCTAACGGCAAATGTCATCGATATCGACCAATATTAGTGAAATTAAATCGAAATTATTTATCTAAAATATTGTGCACCCGAAAGCAGCTCAATAGAACACCAACACTTTCTTACTTTAATCTTTTAACTGCCAGCATGTGCATGTATGGTGGTACCTTGCACGCTACGAATTGTATTGTAAAAATAAAACATTCTAAATATATCTTTTTAAATGTTTATTTGTAAAATGCGATTGTGCCGTCATTTATCCATAATAATAAAATTAAAATATTTCTGACTCCTCAGTTACAATTGATTTAAGTTAGTAAAATCCCACTTAAAGCGAGCGTCATTTTTTGTATGATTGGCGTGCCCGTTCACGGAAAATTTCGCGTCTTAACACTGTGGCAGCCGTCCGGTTAAGTGGCATAGCAACACTTGCCCTGTACTGGCTAGTTTCATATAATTTCTGTAGAACTAAAATACATTGTTTCACCGTGTTGTGTTCATACTCTCTACCAGTGGCGGCTGGTGACGGGGTGTTGGGGGGTGCAAAGGAAGATTCAACCTTTTTTGCAAGAGTTCTTTCCTATTCATTGGATTTTAAAACACTTCTATAGCATGTACTTTCAATTCAGATGTTCGCAATACCAACTGTTTTTCTTCCGTAGTACGGAAAAATAGTTCACCAGCCGCCACTGCTCTCTACACAATAGAATAAGAAACATTTTTATCAGAAATAACTTTTGATAAATATCAACTATTTTTAGATTTAACTAAACCTACTTCAGGCTTGATGTAAGATTTCCATTTTTTATTTTCCTTTTTCATAACAGTTTACGTACGAGATCGTTTCATACGTTTAGCGGCAACGTATTAAAATATTCCCAACGCATCCGATTTTAACAGCTGTTGTCAAATTGTCACGAAGTATGGGCGTTTGCCATTTGCGGCACGCGTGCCTCGATACGCCGCGCCTGCTTCGGGGGGCGATGACAGTGCGAGACGTCGTTGACACGTCGTAATGATGCCCTCCCCATCCCATTCACAGATTGTCTTAATGAAGTCATTATATTGCAAAACCGAGGGAATAACAAATGAAGAGTGTCTCAAACACAGAGAAGCGTGATTGCTCGTTACTCGAAGAGTCATATACATAATCAGAGCCGTGTTTGAACATTTGAATTGTTTGAATTTTGTACTTTTTGATGAGTTTTGTCGCTAACGACCCGGGTTTCGCCTTTCGGAATCTTCAGGCATTTCAAGGGCTCAAACGTACTTGAACTACCAAACATCATGGAAATGTACAAATTTCTTAAAGGATTCAAATGTGATATTGATATTCCATCAAGCACACTCAGTCGTAATTCTTAATTTATATTGAGATAAACTTCATCAGAAATTCATGTACTATATTACATAAACTTTAAATCTTGCAAAATATAAATGGTCACCAATTCATCATTTCATTTAAAATGATTATTTTTTTGAATTTCAGCATTTCTTAGACATATTTAAGTCGTACAAGCAATTAGCCATAGGTACTTGTGGAAAGTTTCAAATGTTTCCCATTATCTAGATGCGTACAGATGGAAGCAATATTGTAACGTCGTTTTTAGTTAACTTTTTTTTTAAATCCTAGTACGTATACGGTAATAAAAATAACAATGTATTTTAGTTCTACATAAATAATTTTATATATTTGTTGATAGCTATTTCGGCTTACGCCTTCGTCAGAACTATTACGAACATACCTAGTAGGTATGTTCGTAATTATCCACATTTTGAGTGGAGCATGCGCTCCAATTCTTCCACATTTGATATGACATTAATTTGAGCAATTAAGTACCTTGTTAACAAATTACTTTTCATCAATACTCAAGATTCAAAATAAGATGTTCAAGAATCAATGTTCCCACACTGGGACTCGAGCCTAAAATTCAAAACGTTGATTACTTCACGACCAGTCTTAACGCTAAGCCATGCTTAAGAACCTTATTGATTGAATTGGCAGTTACTTGGTAGAACTCCATTACAATACGGTGAAAAAATATCTATGTACTTTAGCTCCACAAAAACTAAATAATTCAATACTTTCGATGGATTCGGCGGTAACTTTGTGAAAGTAATAACTTTGATTATTCAACGTATTTTTTACTAATTGTGACACGTCACTTATTTGGCTTCTTCTTGAATTTCAAGTGCACGAAAGTTCTTGAACTGACGCGTAGTAAACAGTTTGTATTGTTTATATACAAAAATAAAAGTAGAACACCAAGCTTAAGTGTTATGAAGCAATCTAGATGACTAAGCAAAAGTTTTAATGTCAATAAGTTTCAATGAATTAATCAAGTTTTTTAAATGTTGTACCGTAAGAAGCAATAAACATTGAAATGCCGACAAATATAATAGATGGGGTTTATCCGGCCTATTATTAAATAATCGATTTATTTCAAGTGTTTGAATTCATAATAATGATATTTATTCAAAGGGATCCAACGATGGTGAGTTTGGAAGATTCAGTTCCACAATTAGAGTTGGCAAACTATGAATCTGAGCCCTATTTATTTCTTATATTTTCTGGTAAAATAATTTATGTTCGCCTGTGTTTTTATGTAACAATTTAAGCCCTTCATCTGCATTGAACGAGTGATTCTCAAATAAAAAATGATTAGCTAATGTTGAGGTGTCTGTATTTAATCTAAAATCGGCTAACTGTTCAGCCACTGTTACATTTCATGTTTGAGATGTTTTACCGATGTAGAAATGTCAGTCACATTTTTGTGGAACAAAAATACATTCCTTCACTGTGTATCGAGAAGATTTTTTTGTCTTAGACTAAATATTCGTTTCAAATAAACCAGGGCTGTAGAGCTGGAGTCGGAATCGTGGAGTCGGGGCTTTTTGACCGGAGTCGGAGTCGTTGCGGCGATTTGGCCGGAGTCGGAAATTTTGAAAAATTTGAACTTTTTATTTTTGCATGTAAAGTGTCTAATTTGGCTATTGGCCGGATTGGTAGGGTTGATATTTGATTGAATAAGAAAATTAGGCAAAAAAAGTGACGATATTAAACATTTTTAGTCGGAGTCGGAGACGTGGTTTTGGTAAATGCTGGAGTCAGAGTCGGAGTCGACCTTATTTTTACCGACTCAACAGCCCTGAAATAAACTCATTTCAATATTGTATCCGTTGAAATTTGGCGCCAATGTTCTCATTTCGCGCTGGATTTGAGACGTTGCGCTATTTGCCCGCGAACGTTCTGACTAAAGGGTATCCCCGAATTCCCCCGATTCGTAAATTACGACTTAAAACTGTTAACGATCAGGGAATCCTCGTAAATTGCACACTGAAAGGCGTCTTTGTTAATTACGCTAAGTGGCGGCATTCTTTCTCTTTTTGTTACTTTACTTTTGGATTCCTTAAAATCGAGTGAATTTAACAGGAATTTCTTTCTGCCAATAACTCGGTATCAAAAAATCTGTAAATTTTAAATTATTTACAAACTCTTCGTGGTATGACTTGAGTAGACAGAATTGTCGGATTCGTGGTCAAGTGTCAAGTGGGTGTCAATTCGAAAGTGGATTCGTGGCGTTGGTTTCAGCTGTGAATATCAAAAGCTAGAATCCTAGACTGGACAGCTTCCTTTTTACCATCAGTTGATAATGCTCACCATTAGTGAAACCGGTTCTGATGTAAAGTATTGACAGTGAACACCTTAAAAGTGATCATTTTTATCAATTGAACTTTTTGAAAAAAAATCCTCGGTCAAATAACTTGAAATAGCCGACTTGAAATGGCCGATAAAATTGACGATGTTTTTCAATCCATATCTGCTCCTGATATATTATGGCATATGGCCTCTTAACGGAGACATCTCAGCATGTAGTATTTGTTTCTACGAGAACTGCTTGTTAATCAGACGCTCAACTTCACTGTAGTTCAAAAGATATTCGAATTTAGCACAAAATATTAGGCTAAGACAGAACAAGTGGTTAGCTAGTTACTCTCGCTACGACCCACTTATAAAATTGGATGAGTGAGAAGACATTTTTAGACTACACAAACACCCATGTCTTCGAATAGAATCGACTGAAAAAATGATGTTCGTACGGGGACTCAAGCCCGTGAGGCCAGGATTTGATAGCGGGCATATTGTTTATTTTATTTTTATTAATATCACATACCTTTATTTAGACACTCGAATACGTATAAAAAATAAGACATACTTGAATATGGTCCGAGTCCGTTTTTGCTTATCTCGAATATGTTGATATAAAACATTTATTTTAATCTATGATAACCACAGCCAAATTGAATAAGCACCCAATCGCGATGACCAACGGCAAAAGAATTATATTGTCGGCTTAATTCTAAAATCGACAGTTTACCCTTAGTTAACTGTTAATAACTTTTCAGTTAAAAGTACATCCGTGCACTTGAAATGCCTGAATATACCGAAAGGCGAAACCCGAGTCGTTAGCGACAAAACTCATGGAAAAGTACAAAATTCAAACAATTGAAATATGATAGAATATACTTGGTATTTGGTATAGTATTAAATTCGACAGTTTATAAACTGCAGTTGGAATAAGGGTGTTACCAAGATGATATCGCACTTTCTAAGTGCATACTCGGCGTCTGAGTGTTGCAAGTGTTGAAGCTACAATTCAACAACCCAGTACTTACACAAAGTAAGGGCGGTTCACAAATATACTGTGAAGGAATACAGTTATGCGGTTTTGCAGAATACGTGACAACCTTAAACAATAAACTTTCGATGAATATTTAATTTGATTGTTTAGTTAGCCGCTTAACATACAAGTGACTCGTGTTTTGAGAAGCATCTTCAGATTTCCTATTGTTTGTTTTATTTAATGATTAATTATAAAATACTAGTATTGGAACCCGGCTTCGCTCGGACCAGTTTGGGGTTATGTTCACCTCGGCGCGTAAATTCAGACGGGCCAAGTTGAAACAACTTTTTTCAAAATTCATAAGTCTAGGTCAATTAAAATGAACATTTCAGACTGGCATTGACATTTCACAGCCCCTTTCATATATTGACAGCCCCATTCTCGCCCATTAAAATGTCAAAATTCAAGGAAAAAATCTAATTTGCTGTCAAATAATACCTTCACGTAAATAAAAACATTATTATTTTAATAAAAGCCGGGAAAAGTTCAGTAGAAGACTAATTTATTACATTTTGACTAAATGTCTTTTCGTATTTTCTTTCATATTCGTTTTTATGGCAACTTAATGACCAACAATGCAAAAGGGAATTACAGACCCACAGACATACATACGCCGTTTCGGATTTATATATGTACTACTCGATACTCGAGTAATTGGAGTCTCTACACACACACACATTGATAACGAAACAAATTTACCGTCGAAACTTTCGCGAGCGAAATCAATTCGTTTGTTTGAACTTGCAACAACAATGCAAAAGGGAATTACAGACATACATCCCCCGTTTCGGTTTTATATATGTACTACTCGATACTCGAGTAATTGGAGTCTCTGCACACACATTGATAACGAAACAAATTTACCGTCGAAACTTTCGCGAGCGAAATCAATTCGTTTGTTTGAACTTGCAACAACAATGCAAAGGGAATTACAGACATACATCCCCCGTTTCGGTTTTATATATGTACTACTCGATACTCGAGTAATTGGAGTCTCTACACACACATTGATAACGAAACAAATTTACCGTCGAAACTTTCGCGAGCGAAATCAATTCGTTTGTTTGAACTTGCAACAACAATGCAAAAGGGAATTACAGACATACATCCCCCGTTTCGGTTTTATATATAAGATTTGATCGAATTGATGATGAGTTGATTAATTACTAACGCATTGAGCTAAGATTGCATTTGAATCCACAATCAATAAGTCCAATAAGCAAACACGTGTCACTTGTATGTTAAACGGCTCAGTTATTTTATTTCTATGCTATTATCTGGTCATTTGTATTTTTTTTTTGCCATGTCCGCTCCCAACTTGGAGCATATGGACTCCTCACGGAGTTTATGTCAACATATGTTTTTTTTTCTACGAGAACTGCTTGTTACTCAGGTGCTCAACCTCTCTTTTTCGAAGAGAGTAGGGATGGAAAGGACACGAGGTCTAGGACAGGACTAGTGATTAGCTATAATCGCTGTCACTACGCGTCGCTCTTTTTGGGATCGGAAAGGTGGGAAGGGATTTTCAAACAACACATGCCTTTGAACAGATTTATCGACTGAAAAAATCCGCTCGTACCGGGAACCGAAGTCAAAGCCGTTGCCACTGCGCCACGTACTTGACCTGGTGAAATTTGATACGTTTAAATGTCTATTATTTTTTACAAATTGAAATAAATGTATTAATAAAATAAAATAAAATAAGCTTATGTGTTTACTTATCATCTTTTTATAAACAAAAATTTGAATTACTAAAAAAAAATTAGTACATCTGAAACTACTCAAGTATACTCGAGTAATTGAGTATTTTTAAATTTTACTACTTGATACTCGAGTAGTTGAAATTTCGAGTAATTGGAGTCTCAAGCTTTGATCCGTGAGTTTTTCAAGCGAATCCAATGACACTGTAAAAAAAATACCTGACTGACTCAGTTCAAGTACATCCGTGCACTTGGAATGCCTGAAGATGCTGAAAGGCGAAACCCGGGTCGTTAGCGACAAAACTCATGGAAAAGTACAAAATTCAAATAATTCAAATTTGATATTGAAATTCCATCAAGCACCCTCAGTCGAAATACTTAAATTAACAATATAATTTGTTTCTCCAAAAATAAGTTAATATATTTGTTGATAGCTATTACGGCTTACGCCATCGTTAGAACTATCTTTCTTCTCTCTCTCTCTCGATTCCGATGACGTTAACACTCGAGCACGAATCCAGCAAAGTTAAAACCAGGGCTGTGGAGTCGGTAAAAAAAGTCCGACTCCGACCCCAGTATTTACCAAAACCACGACTCCGACTCCGACATTGACCAAAAACACGAATTTTCCTATGTCTGTGTATTCAATTAAATATCAACCTTATCAATGCGGCCAAAAGCCAAATTTGACATATTAAATGCAAAACTAAAAAGTTCAAACTTTTAAAAATTTCCGACCCCGAGTACGACTCCGGCCAAAAAGCTCCGGCTCCACAGCCCTGGTTAAAACATTAAAAAATATTGTGTGAGCATTTAGTTTGTATAATATAGTAATAAAATCGCATAAAACTATGTTTTACTGCAAGATATGCGCAAACAAAATGATTTGACGGCTCGTTCACGGTGGCAGCATTAAAACAACACGTGGTTAATGGGCATGTTATTTTATTTCCGTCTCGCAGTCAAATTATAACTTCCGGCCGCCATTAACGTATAATTTAAACGTTTTCCCGCTTGCGAAATGAATGCAAGCCTTTCTCGCCCCGTTCACCTCACCGCAGAGAAATAAAACTTTCAAATGCCAAAGACATATTTGTATACTTTTTCCGTACGTGGTGTGGTATCTTTTTGAAGAAAATGGCAATTCGTTTGCACTGTATTTGTATGTCCAGATTTTCTGCAAAACGGTATTTCAGTTTCATGTTATGTATGTATTACTTAGTGAGATTTATAATACAGTAGAACCTCGATTATCCGGACCAATTGGGGATGAAGAAAGTCCAGATAAGGACAAATCCGTTAAATCAAAAAATCATAATTGACAGGAGAAGACAAGTATTTACGTATATTCAGTATAAAGCATTTTTGTTTTTTTAGATTATTACATAGCTTTAATAATAAATTGTTTTTTAATGAAGAAATCAATTATCGATTTCTGCTTAAAGCTAGCTTTTCTTTGCGATGCTGCTAAATCACCAATACTTAAGACACATAATTTGTCTTGAATAGCACTCTTCTTGACTCTCAAGTCAATTCATGGCGACACTGAAAAGCTTCAGAATGTGTAGGACCAATATCTCCCCCCTCACCAATCTCTTCTACGTTCATTCTTCGCCGAATCCTTCCTTCTCCACAAACAACTTCAATGTGTCAATGAAAGTGTTTGCTGAAGGTATGTCAGCAGAAAGCCTTTCCCCATGAATCTCAAGTTCCCTGATACCATGTCGTTCTTTGAACTTTTCAAGCCAGCCCGAGCTTGCTTTGAAGGTTGGATCTCCATTTTATCTTGTATTGAAAAATATTATGGACCAGATATTGACGATGACTGACCCATATTTTACACAGGGCTTATTGTTAGAACAAATGCAACGATCAAAATATTAAGACTGCATTCCATCACGTACGTAAAAAGTGGATGCATTCGCCACGTGCATATCAGAAAATTTGTAATATTTTTTTTTATTTTGACCAATCCGTAAAATCGAAAATCCGGATAATCGAGGTTATACTGTATATCTTTACATTGTTTTCCTAAAATACTGTAATATTTAAGCTTTGTTTATTGGGAATTTTTTTAAATAAACCTCTTACAAATACTAATTGCGAACGTTTAGTAACCAAAAATAAGGAAACATTCATCAAATTTGAATTGTTTGAATTTTGTACTTTTGCATGAGTTTTATTGCTAACGCATGCTTTTCAGCATCGTCGGGCATTTCAAGTGCACGGATGTATTTGAACTGACGCGTAGATCACTAAGCTAAATTGCTTTTATGAATTTAGGGATTACTTTGATATTTTAATTGTGATGCTATATAGTAAATGTTTTTCCATATGATTCCAATTTAAATCTATTTAAATTGTACACAATAGAAATAAGTATACAAAATGAAACCAGAAACCGTGTCCAATGGATTTATGTTAACTTTTCGTTTAGGTATATTTTGCTAGACCCAGTTTGACGTTTAATATGATTTTAAAGGATTTTCTTTTAGAAGAAACTTTGGCATATTTAATTCTACATTTTTTATAATATATATAGCTTTTTTTTTATGACAATTAAGCCAAATTAAGCCAAATTAACGATAAATTAGATGTTTTCGATAAATTTTTAATAAAATTATATATTTACCTTGAAAGACACACAATCACGGAATATTGATTGAATTGGCATTTATTTGTGCAAAACAACTCACATAGTACGTCAAAAAGTATTGCTGTCAATTCTTGGTGGAAAGGTATTGTATTAAAATAAAAAACAGTAATAACTGACGATTTATAACTCTCACAGTATGTGTAACCGGTAATGATCTTAAAGACAAATATGTACAAACACAGGTTGTATTTTATTTATTTTTAAAAGCATTACATTTTAATAGTTTCATGAGTAATTTGCTAAGCCAGCGAAGAAAATTTGAGTACTAAATACCAGGGCTGTGGAGTCGGTATAAAAAAAGTCCGACTCCGACTCCAGCATTTACCAAAAACATGACTCCGACTAAAAAAAGGTTAATATCGTCACATTTTTCCTCTAATTTTCCTATTTATGTGTATTCAATTAAATATCAACCCTAGCAATGCGGCCAAATTTGACAAATTAAACGCAAAAATAAAAAGTTCAAACTTTTCAAAATTTCCGACTCCGAGTACGACTCCGGCCACAACGCCGCACCGACTCTACAGCCCTGCTAAATACACCTAAACCTTTGTTGGTGCGGTAGACGCGTTCCGTGAAAAATCGCACAGTGAAAAATATCACTTAATTTGAGAACGTGTATAAAGACGCACGTGTCCAGGTCACATTGTAATAAGCAGGTGAAACACTGGACTTTTCACGTATAATATGTGCACAATGCGCTGTTAATTACGTGAAAACATATGTACGTTGAAATAATTTTAAAAAATTGCAAAAAAGAGGTTTGCGTGTATTGAAATGGTTTCAAATCTTAAAACGGCACTGAATATCTTTGTCAAATTGTTTCTTGGCAACACAATTATGGGTTTATTTGGCAGTCTTTGTCTGCAAGTTATTTCAATTGCTAGTTTTTCCAAAACTTAACCTTTTAACCGCCGAGCCAATTCCATGGATTTTAGCAACAGGCCATCATTTCCGGCCATAGATTTTTCCATCAAAATGCCACGTAACATACCGGAAAACGATTTCATACCCAACTTATTATTAAGTGAAAAGAGAAATATCAAAAGCGTAAGATTAAAAAAATATTTCCAGAGATATTTACGATAATATGGTGCAAACCCTAGTGACATATGTTAGCTTAACCTCAAATAAAATAAAAAACGGCTAAACATATCGATATTTTAACAATCACATTGCCTTGTAAAGATGTGTCTGCATTAAGTTTAATTTAAAAATACGATATTTATTCATAAATAAACTCGTAGTGGCGTTTGCATGCCTGCACGCCGTAGCCCTGGTGGTTAGACCGATGTCGTGTGCCTGCACGCCGTGGCGGATGAACGGTTGAGCTTGTAATTCTATTATGAATTATTGCATAAGACGTTTTAAATTCAAATAAAGCATTCGGGGCAAAATAATGAGAGCCAAAGTTGGCGTTTGAAAATTGAGCACATTACCCCGGGGTTGTTCATTGGCCGGCATTCCCCCAGCGTATTATTCGCCTTCTATTGGTCTATTACTCGGAAAATTCAATTGAGAATAATTTACTTTGCAGCTCAAGATGAGTGAGTTAGGGCAGTGGCAGTGAAATAGGACACGGGGGAATCTTTCCGTTTTCACATATAATTTAAATTTAGTTACCCCAAAACAAGCACTCCCCATTTCTTATTTACATTTATATTGACTGGCCTTATTTAAAGGTGCCTTTTTATAATGATGTAAAATGTATCAGTGTATGAGTGCTGTTTATAATAATTAGACTATACAACTCAAGAATTGATTTATTACATAAAAATATGGGCGAATATAAATTGTTTTATCATGAAATATTAGAGATAAATAGTGCTCAGCTTAAAAGTTTATTTATTTATAAAAATTCTAGACTATTCATCTTTAAGCCTTTTTTATTTACTCGGTGGAATATTTCTAAATTACTAGTCTGATTAAAATTACGATAATTTTCTATTAAAGATGAATAGTCTAGAATTTTTAGAAATAAATAAAAGTCTTACCAAAAAAAGAATTATTTTTAAATAATATTCTTAATAGGACAGGTTGCTCGCCATTACTTACATTGTTTCCAACTAATAGATCTGATTGATTGCAGCTCATTAGTTTATTAGCTTAATAATAATTTGTAATGTTTAACGTCATTAGAAGTATAATTATTTGTTTGCTTTGTTTCTATTCTATAGCCCCCACCTTGCTTCCCTTAAAAGGGGAAAATCCCAATCTGATTGATTGCAGCTCATTAGTATCATTATTTATTTACTTTGTTTCGATTCTATCACCCCCTCCTTGCTTCCTATAAAAGGGAAAAAAGCCCGAACTCCATTTTGTAATTTCATAATTTAAAATGTTAGAATCAATCTTGCTTCATAACTTAAGCAAACTTTGCGATAGTAAGTCTGAAGATGCCTCTGAAAGAGGCAGAACACGTGTCACAGTTAGTAGCACAATACGTGGAATAATCAAAGTTATTTTAAATTTTATATTAAAATGAACTTCCACAAAGTTACCGCCAAAACCATCGAAAGTATTAAAACAAATCCATTGAATATAATCATCCAGCATCATAAATAAAACCAAAGTATACTAAATATAAGCAACGACGGTAATTGTAGCAGTGAAAAGTGGCGCGAATGATACCAAATCGAGATTTGAATATCGAATAACGTAATTAACTTACCATTGATTTTCTTCAACTCAAAATAATTCCCAATAATGATTAAATATTATTAGTTATACCTTGTTTACTCTCAAATAAATAATAGTTGTACACGGAATAAAATGTTTCATATCACTGCGGTAAATCTCAGCTAGGAAATCAAGAAAAATCGTATTGTCGTTTCCTTCCCTTCGAAAAATATGAGAGCTTTTTTTTTGGCAACGGCACTACCATTTCAGATGAAATAATAAAATATAGAAGAAGATTTGTTAGACTATCACTAGGGATTCCAACTATTCGTCAAAATCAACTATTCGGATATCGAATAGTAAAACTTAAGCTATCCGGATTGTTTTGAGATGGCAAAAATTTTGTGCGATGGTTTTAAAATTGTGATTTAAAAAACATATTTTAATTAAGAAGAAATTGCCAGTTGCTTTTGCAAGCCGACAGTGGTCTCGATTTCTTAGTTTTTAATAAATAATCGTATAGCTAGCACGCAAATTGAGATGTTTCTTGTTCACTTTTATACATTTTATAATAATTTAAGACTAAGTCTTTTCCCTCTTTTGTAAAATCTTAAATAGAAACTAAACATATAAATACCGTTCCAATGAATTACAATATTTAAAATTTTCAATAAAGGTTTTATAAACCCAAGTACTAGCCGGTTCGTTTAAATAAAGTATGATAAGATATTGATAGCACCCGAGTTGGGCGAAGCAAACAAAACCACTAGGTACCTGGAATATTCATAATTATTCTTTAAATGTGGAGAAATTGTGATGTGATTTTTCTTCGAATACGAATACTATCCGGATATTTTCCCAAATTTCTGAATATCGAATATTCAAATATCCGAATTGGAATCCCTAACTATCACCGATTATGAGTTAAATATTACCCTTCCATTCAATTCCTTTACCATTATGTGGCATCTAATGTATTATTTTCTTTAGTCGTACAAATTATTGAAATTTCTGTTATTTAGATTCAGTGGTCGACCGTTTCACCCACTGGCTGGCAAAAGTAAAGTTGATTCATACAATAGAAGAAATATAAAAAAAATCAAATCATTTTATGCTGACATTATTCTCATAAATAATATCCCCACACAGAGCACTTCCCATTAAATATGTGCCTATTTTTTTGTTGTACAGGTACATAAAAAAACAAATTCAAAAGATGTGTCATCATTCGCGTCACGTAGAAGGACTCTCAGATGTTAGTTTACGGTATTTTTCATATGTGCAAAAAAAACTCCTGACTACACATTCCCACGCGAAGAGAAAGTATCAAAAGGCTCTCGTACATGTAAACAACTCACAAAGGCGGACGGTAAAAGCTCGCAAGTACGTTTCAAAAGACCAAAAGCGTTTCGCTGAAGCTTTCTGTGACTCTCAGTGTTCCGGTCCTTTATGAAAGCTACAGTCTATGACGTAAATTTTTCCATTTACTGGACACGTTTTAAAAAGATACCGTCGTTGCATTTACTTGACGTACATCTTGACGTGCACTTCAACTGCCAATTCTAAACCAAAACATTATGTAATTTTTTATTTTTTGTCATGAATTTGTTTATAGTTTTTAAAATAAATGCTTTCTTTTTTTTTTATTATTTAATCTTTTCGATGCCGCGTACGTGTTTACACGCCAAAAAATTCCGTGCTCGTAGGGCTGGCCATACAAATTGCGCGTGTTTACACGCAGAACTTTTGACGTGGCTCAAAGGCCACGAGCAAAGTTTATAATAATTTTAAAATATCGTGCATATAGTGACATCTCTTGGAATCGTGATGTAATACTTGAACTTTAATGATATTTTAAAGTAGTCTATAATAAATCGATTTTTAAAAGAGCTGTTTCGTTGTGTTGAAATGTGTCGCTCGTATGGTATTCGTAAAACTTTGTTTTGAGGCATACCACTCAGTGGAAGACTATTAATTTGCATTAAGAATTTTAGATGATATTTATTATGAATCAGTTTCGATATAGCATCACGTTCACCTATTTTCTTTGTGATTATTGTGACTACCCTGAAGTTTGTTGGTTTGGTATTTGAATAAATGATGGCGTAAATGACAAATCGTGTTTTTCTATGGTAAGTGTTTTTGATGTACTCTTAATATATGTCCAAATAGTATGTATTTATTAGGTTTTATTTTTTGAAAGAAAATCTTGGCCCTCCATACACGGTCATACTAATCCTACCCAGCACCTAACAGGTTAAATGTTAAAATCATTAATATCGTGGGCTCACGTCGGCGCGCTAGTGTCGACGCGCTAACGTCGCTGCACCACTAAATATATAATCATTATATATGTATTAGTATGGTAGTAGTGGAATAGCAGGAATATAATTTTTGTTGAGAAAAAATCTTTTTCTTTCAATTAAAACACCAGGTATATCAAATTCCAAATATGGGGACCGTTTTGCCAACGATTTGAAATTTACAAATAATTAATGGTGTCCAAGTAACTTGACAATGTAAAAGATAATAAGCTTTTTACGTTATATACTTGGTGAGAAATAAGTTTTTCGTAAGCCAATTGACTTTCTATATAATGAAAAGGCTACGTTTCTTTTCTATATACATACTTAATACAGTTATTAAATAATAATAGTACTTCCTTAGGTTACACTTTCTAGACATCCATTATGAAAGATCATTACAATGTTAAAAGTTTCTAAGATTGTAAAGCTAGTTATACTAAATATACAAATATTACTTATTACTTAATTAATTTTATATTACATTCAAAAATAGTTATGATCAATATTAGTTCTTTTACATGATTTTCATCTTCGAGTGGAACATCTCTACAGAAACCTTTTTTACGAGTACTGCTTTTATTCAATCTCTTTATCGGAAAGGATATTGAAAATTTTTGTTTTGCACGGTCCATGGTGCAGTGGGCAATTTCGTTGGCTAACGTGACGGACTGCCATGGTTTGAGTCTCTGTACGAGCGGATTTATCAATTCTGTTTGAAAGCAATGGGTGTTTGATTTATTAAAAATCTCTTTCCGCCTTTCCGATCTTAAAAATCGGGAGCGATTTGGTAACCACTAGTCCTTCCCTAGTCCTCGTATCCTTTCAATCACTAGTCTCTTAACAACTCATTAACAAGCATTTCTCGTAGAAAAAACATACCTAGATCCGAAAAAACATACATAAAACTCCGCGAGAAGTCTATATGATCCAAGTTGGTAACGGTGTGATTAAAAAAAATTGAAAGAAAGATTAAGAATGACCTTAAATATTTCGCATTTTAAATTTCTGGAGAAAGATCGGATTTCAAAATGTTGTCGAACACATATTCATAAATGAATAGAATCACAAAACAGTTAATCAAAAAACTGTCGCCACTGGGATTAGAACACGTGAGCACTTCATCCTAAGTTAACGAAGAGAACTACGAATAGCTCTGACGATGGCATAAGCCGAAATGGCTATCAACAAATATGTAAAATAATTTCTGTATAAATACATTGCTATTTTTTTCACCATACTATTATGGAGTTCTACCAAGTAAATTCCAACTCAATCAATAAAAAGGAAACGATTCTAACCACTCATGACTCAACCAAACTATCTATAACTATCTAGGATATTAACCAAAATGAGCATATCACATTTGTGCATAAAGTTCCAATCGATTTTCCAAGGTGCTGAAACACTGAAATTTTATGCCGACAAAAAAAACATTTGTGAACTGTTTATCTCGTATGTTATAGTAATATTTGATTTACAAAACAATAAACAAAATACTATACGACCATTCGCTACTATTTTGTTTTTGAAAAATGATTGTGAAACACTATTCTGAGAATACTGTTTTTGTCCATGCATGGCTTGAGGGTGGGAGGGGGTGCTGTTTGTAATATGATTGTGAATTATTTTTATCATCCGTTTTTTTGTTCACTTGCTTATTTTCTCGTGAAATATTGTTAAATTACAATATTCAAGGTAATAAAAGATTGCGTGTTAGCTCTCGCTGCTCATATATAACGATGTTCAAAATCTGATTTCAGGTATGTGTTTGTTTTTCGAGTTGAAAGCTTATTATTACATTTTTCTTTATTTGTTTTTTAATAATTTACATATTTCTATGTGGTTGTAAAACCTTTTTACACCGGGAGTTTCTACTTTTACAGACGCTGTATTTTCCACAAATTAATATTCAAGGTAATAATATTCAAATAGATCTTTTTTTATTGCCAGTAATATATTGCTTCTTTTTAAATTACGTTTCAGGAATTTGTGAATTTTTTTATATTACTAATTGATTGAATTGGCATTTATGTACTTGGTAGAACTCCATTATAAAAATAGCAATGTATTATACAGAAATTATTACATATATTTGTTGATAGCTATTTCGGCTTACGCCATCGTCAAAACTATGGCGATGACGATGGCTTAAGCCGAAATAGCTATCAACAAATATATTTATAAAATAATTTCTGTGGGTTTAAAATACATTGCTATTTTTTCCGCCGTATTAATATATATGTTCACGTTTTTATTCACTGGCCATTAAACAAACTTGAGACTTATTAAAATGAATAATTTTATAAAGGAAAATGCTTATTTTGGTCCACATGTTAGGAACCACTCGAATTCGTAACATATAAAAAAACAAACTGCGCAACTCAAAAGAGAATTAAAGTCTAAATATTCACTCGATACCGTCGGAACAATAGATTTAATCTACTGAATTTCGATATTGCAATTCCGATAGACTCTAAAGAGTCCATATGCTCCAGATTTTGAGCGGACAACGTCAAAAAATGCAAATTTAAGTGTAAATGCATTATGCATTAGCAAACTGTAAGCGATCGGACAACGTTTTGGCACTTTTGTCCACCCTGTTGCACATTCAACGGCAATGTGATGGGTCGATTTTTTCAAAATTAATTGGTATCCATTAACTTCTATAAGATATTAATATTTAATTTCGTTGCTTGTACTATTGTTTGCATATTCTTTCAAAATTTCTCACACGGATTGCTTATCAAACCTTATGATTACTATTACTTGATTGCATTTTAATAGCCCTGTATTTGATTAATTTTATGTTTAATCGGTTGGCAACACTCGCGATGAGCTAAACCATGCCAGTTCATTGCACAATATATGTGGAAGAAGGCTTTGCACCAAAAATCGACAGGCTTAACATCAACACATTAAAAGTGTTTGATGTTAAATTGGATAAAAAATTCAGATACAGGGTTGACAAAATAATATTAAGTACTTTCTTTAAGTAATTAAGGTAAATGTACCAGTAGCTGACCGTTTAAGAGAAAATTTCAACAAAAATAGCAATTAAGGTTTAGCATTGTACTGAATGAAGGCAAAGCAAAGTATACTCATATTGGATCATATGTGTCAATTAATATTATGTAACAAAAATTACGAAAGGGCATGTTTAAAAAAAGTTGTGTTCAATTATTTAAATCCATGTTCCTGTTTCATTAGTTGACCATCTCACATATTGAAAAATGCAGTAGTTGACCGTGTCTGATCAGGGGGCTTTATAGTGAACTTTCTGTCAGAGTTGCCTCAGGGCTTTCTGTCACACCACTCTTGGTTGAATCAAGTAGCAATGGGTGGTTCAGGAACAAGGTACACACTGTTACTAGATTGATCAACTAAGAAATTTGAAATAATACACTTTCCTCACTAGGTGTTGTTTTCAAATGGCCACCCTGGCACTCTATTAGCTATATGGTGATGTGTTAGTGGCTCATTCCGACCACAGATGCCTTAGCTTATCTGAACTTTACAATTTAGAGCAATCCTGCATCTACATTTATTATTTTGTGCCATTTTATTCTCAAAAGGTCAACTACCGGTACATGGTCAACTACCAGTACATTTACCTTAAGTACAATTTAATATTGAAAAAAATATATTTCATTATGTGTAAGGGCTCAGCAATTAGCGATTTTCTAGGTACGAAAACTATCTAAAAATGATTAAAATACTTTGTTCGAAGTCATAGATCTATTTAATGTATTTATTATATCTACCAAAAAAGAGAGTTGAGTGATTTAATATGAAACAGATCTCGTGTAAAAATGTCTATTGAGATGCACTTTTCATTTTCTCTCCATTGAGGTCAGACAATTTTCAAAACAAAAATTGAATCCTCCACACCAATAATAATCCATGATATCTTCACTCCAATAATACTCCATGATATATCACTCCATGAGTCGGAGTCATGGAGTTTTTTTTGGCTGGAGAAGGTTTAGGAGTCACCGTTGCGTTTTGGCCGAGTCTTACTCGGAGTCGGTAGTTTGTGCATATAATATGTAGAATTTGGCTATTGGCCGGATTGGTTAGTTGATATTCAATTGAATACACATAAATAGAAAAGGTAGGAAAAAAACGTGACGAAGTTGACCTTTTTTTGTCGGAGTCAGGGTCATATTTTTTTTTAACGAGACCTGCATTTTTGCAGTTGTGAACTGCAACAGAGATCCATATTAAATTGCCTATTTTTCCATAATATTGTTCTTGATCTCGCAACAGTCACTTGTTTTGGATCCTTCATGTTGGCTTCCCTGCAATAATTATCTATGTATCTGTCAAAATGAAAAAGAGTTTTAAAGGGTCTTTTTATAAGGACGCTTAGTTTTTAAATGTAAATAAAACAAGTTTTTTGTGAGATTTCGACTAAATTTTAATTTCATTTGTAAGTATATTTTACGGCATTAAATATGGAAGATAGCATCAAATGTCTGCCAATATCCATTCATTATAAAATGGGCCATGTCGCTAAAGTTGACTTTTTTGACAAATTTGGGTAAACTTCCAACTGCTCCAGAACCCAATCAGGCGTTGTCTGTGGTCGTTTACCTGAAGTTCCTCGGTAAGTTGGATTTTATACGGGTGCAGACATAAGGCCCGATTCAAAATTCGCCAAGTTGAAGTCGCAGAAAAGCCAAGTTCTTGTGAACAACGAGAAATAAGCTGCCTTGGGTTTTCCTGTACACTTTCACACACAGCAGCAATGTTTTCACCAGATATTGTATTTTGATGACGTACAGGCAGGTGTTGGCCGATTATTTACCAAATGGTTGACTCAAATTTGGCCACTAAACAATGAATAATCTACTCAGCAGGACAAAGTAACATATTTTGAGCGTCCCTATTGAAATACCCTTTATTTTAGCTTCTCAGAATGTTGAATGTAAGATAGATCGTTGTTGATGGGGAAGCTTCAGTTATTGAATATTTATTTGTGGCATCCCTGTTAGTCACACATTGATCATAAGTAGGTCGTGCAAATAACAATCCCATATGCGAAGGAAGGCACTTCAGTTGGGTGAACAAATAACGAGACGTATTGGAGAATCGCAAATGAGACGCAATAATGCCATTCGAATCGGAGTCTTACTGATAAATATTCTGGTATGGCAATATTTGTTATTGCCAGCCCTATATCGACATCCTAGTGTCATAATACAATAACTCAAAAAAAACGGTAGACCAAAAAAAACAATTAAAAAAATGTTAGATTAAAAATTTTTAAATCTCAACTTATTCAAATTCAGAATACAATTAATATTCGTATTATATTCATTAACCTTACCTTTACGGTTCCAAAAAAAACTTCCGATCTGGTGATGTGTAGTTAATACTAGAGTACCGAATACTCGATACTCAAGAATAGTATTTTGAAAAATACTCGGGTAATACTCGTACTGGATGAAACTAAATTCACACTCAAATCTGAGAAGCTGAATTATAATATGGATGTTTTATAAATTGATATAAATGTAATTATAACTTGTACTTTCAATGTTTATAATTGTTAATTATATACAGTGAAACCCCGATTCTACGTTTTTCAAGGGATCGTATAAAACAAATTATTAATGCGGGAAAGTTTTATATATGAACTAAACTGCCGGGACTGTAGAAAATGAACGCACCACGCGGGAAAACGTATAATGCGAGAACGTAAGATCGGGGTTCCACTGTACACAAATTTAAATGAATAATATAGATTTTGGTAAATTTGAAACTACTCGAGTATTTAAAGATTCGATACTCGAGTAGTTGTGATGTGGAGTAATTAGAGTTTCTAGTCACTTCGCTTCATGAAAAGATTTTTTTTATGGGATTTAATGTATTTTTGATACATGAAGTGTAGTGACTACTTATCACCGGATCGGATGTGTGTTTTTGGGACCTTTAAGGAATGGTTAATGAAATAAAATCTAAATGTCTTTTTCTCCATCATATTTGACTACCTACTTACATAAGTATTTAATAAATAAAACACAAAACAAAGTAAAACTTCCAGATATATTTTGATAAAGATCAGGAATGGTCTGAACAAAAACAAGTTCTTTTAAACTAATTTTATTGACATGCTCCATTTGGTCCCCACATGCTCCAAATTGGTAATGAATATGAATCATAATTATTAAACGAATATTGTTTTTTAAATTTCCCTCTTATAAACCTAGCTTGATTTTATAAAACTTTGATTAAACATTCATGGCTAATATGGTGAAAAAAAAATAACAATGTATCTAAATTCTGCAGAAATTATTTTATGTATATTTGTTGATAGCTATTTCGGCTTACGCTTTCGTCAGAACTAGTTCTACCAAGTAAATTCCAACTCAATCAATAATTTTTGGCTAATGTTGTAAAAAACCAAGCCGAGTTTTATTTGTGATTTTAAATTAAGAAAACACAATTTTACACTATACCTATGTATATTGCAATGGAAGTAGGTACATAACTACTTATATACTTATATGCTCCACATTTAGAACGGGCTCGATTGAAAAAAGCATAAGCGGTAAGCCGAGTTATTTATATAATAAAATAATTATTGCTAAATCGCATATACCGAAAGGTTTAGCATGGCTGATTTTAAAATGTTGCATTTTAATTTATGTATGTACTCTCCTTTAGCAACAGCACATTAAATCATTTCCAATCTATTCAAAATAAATAATTCTGAATCGTAATTAGGCTCATTCCATTCCGACTCATGTCAAATTATTTGATTACCAATTAAGTAAAATTCATCCCGCGTAATCCCGCTGAGCCGTTACCGTCAAATTGTTACCGCGCCATTTTGTTCCAATTCAAACTCGACGTGCAAAATGGCGCCTTCTCAAAGCGATTCCCGCTCAAAATTAGCCTTTTGCGCGGGAACATCTAACCCGGCCTAATTATGTTTTAAACTTACTAAAACGAACCGAAATTCGGCGTGTATTATAAATGTCTAACTTTCCGCCGAGAGGAAAAATGTTGCCATGATAAATAATACGCTGATTTAGCCGGAAACCGTTCTACGTAAATAACGGTTCGAGAATTTGTTTTTGGAATTACTATGAGACTATTTTTTGTGCTTTCTTTCTTATTCAAATAAGTATTTTGCCTTTTTTGAATATTTAAGAAATTTCCGGTCTTTGTTGACAAAAAAATATTTGGAAAAGTTTGTTAAAATAACATCTTACCATGCCAAAAATTATGATAAACTTCCTTAATAATTTGCATATTCACAACACAATTTGATTAGTAAAAACACTTTTTAGGACTTTGCAACCACTAACAGTAAATACAGGGAAAAAATATTTAAAATTACAATAAAATAGTAAATGGCAATTTATGTAATAAAAAAGATGGTTGACACGGCACAAACACACAGTGGATAAGCACAAAAGTAGGAATATGTAAATTTTCCGACACATTATTAGGCTGCACACTCTGACCGACAGCACTGCACATGCACACAATTCAAAACTTAAGTCTTTTGAGATCTCAACGATTCTCGTTACTCGACACTATTATAGCTCATCGTGGTTTGTAATTGATAACTTTGTTATTCCATGTATTTATTTATTTGTGAACATTAAAAAAATAACAACTTTTAAGTTTATTGCTTTTGCAACGTCAAAAAAGATTAAAACCTTGAAGGAAAAAATATATGTTATACAGATATAACCGGGCTGTGGAGTCGGTAAAAAAAAGTCCGACTCCGACTCCAGCATTTACCAAAACCACGACTCCGACTAAAAAAAGTTTAATATCGTTACTTTTTTACCCTAATTTTCCTATTTATGTGTATTCAATTAAATCAACTCTATCAATGTGGCCAAAAGCCAAATTTGACATATTAAATGCAAAAATAAAAGGTTCAAACTTTTCAAAATTTCCGACTCCGGGTACGACTCCGGCCAAAACGCCGCGAAGACTCCGACTCCGGCCAAAAAGCTCCGACTCCACGACTCCGACTCCGACTCCACAGCCCTGGTGAAAAGATTACATTGAAAATTGGCAAAAAAAGTCACATAAACATATTAGTCGTCTGACCTCACTCACGTCCATGTGAAATATGTCATCATCCAAAGCAATACTGATGAACTTCTATAAATTCACCGCTGAATCTGTATAAAGTATGCAAGTATCTATATTATTATTAACTCATTTTTTTTTTTTTAATATGTCATCGATGTTCAAATCGAAAATGAATCTTAAATACATACCACATATTATTCATACCATAGATTTAAATGCAATATTGGTTTTGCCGTGATTTGAATCCAAAATCATCTTTCCGTCGAAAGTAGATCGTTATTTAAACTTTACTTTACTCAATGTGTAGAGACAATCAATTTAATAATGGTTAATTACTTTTGGAGCACTCCTGGCCATTTTCTTAATGATATTGAGTTGCGAAGTACCCGTTAAATATGAAAATAGTCCTTAGAGGGTAGCTATTACCTGGTACATCTCTGATAACGTCAGTTTTATGAAACTTAACGTCGCTAAATGATGTTTTTGCTTGACAACTCAATCTGATAATTCAAATTTCGAAAAAGGAATTGTTATATCATTTGTTTTTTTTTTAATATTATATGGTGTATGAATAGAATCGGTTTTTTTATTATATGAGTGTAGCATTCGAATTTTAAATTATTTTTAAGATTCTTAGACATACTCCAACAGTTATTCAAGTATGAAAAACGCCATTTTAAAAGACGCGCGAGATAAGCGTCAAAATGGTCGCCAAACTTTTTAACGAGTTTAAATCTTGTTTGTGGTTCACTTCTTGGCTAATTCAATGAATGGTATTCCCTATTTAATGAATGAATATCGAGCAGCTACTTTTAACATAATAAGCGGTGGGATTATTTAATCAGTTTTCCAATTGCTTCATAAATATTTATGTTGCCGCTTAGACTTAATTTGGCTCAGAGAGCAATGGAAATTAATTCCTCAAAGTATTTAATTTTTACCTTCAGCGAGATAAAATTATTCTTAAAACAATTTGAATATTGGCTTCGTTTAGGCTTTGTATAATTGCTGAATTTAAATAATTATTTTTACAAAATAGTATTTTTCTTCTTACCAGTATTTAACTAGTAGAAACCAGGTGTGTCTTGCTCAACAGAATTCCAATTTCAAGGCTATTTATATTTCTAAGATAATCAAGAATTTAGACTTAGGGTGCTTGATGGAATTTCAATATCAATATTGAATCGTTTAAATTTTTTACTTTTCCATGAGGTTTGTCGCTAACGACCCTGGTTTTACCTTTCGGCATCTTCATGCATTTAAAGTGCACGGGTGTACTTGAACTGACAGTTTGTATTGTTATACAGTTTTACTGGCATTAAATGCACCTATTGTGGTTTTTACGTTTCAATAATCATTCAAAGATAATTAATTTTTGATGTAATAACTTGTATTGCTAAGATGTCTTCAACATTTTAATTACAGTCTATTTTGTTTCAATTTTTTCGCTTAGTTGTAATACCAATTGTTGGTCATACTGTTATATACAATTGTAATTCTTTCTTAACTTTTGTATAAATATCACTGTTTCGTTGTATTTCTTATCAGTTGATAATGCTCGGCACGAGCGAAACTGGTCCTGATCCAAAAGGTTTTATGTGGAATAAGTACTAAAAATGTTAATTTATTTTTATTCTTTAACTTTTAAAGTGTTACAATACGGAAAGAAAAATAACAATGTATTTTAATTCTACATAAATTATTTTATATATTTGTTGATAGCTATTTCGGCTTACGCCTTCGTCAGTTCAACAAATATATAAAATAATTTATGTAGAATTAAAATACATTGTTATTTTTCTTTCCGTATTATATTGGAGTTCTACCAAGTAAATGCCTACTCAATCAATATATTTTAAAGTGTGCACTGTCAATACTTGATGGGATGGCTTATTAGATTTACTAATTTATAACTTTTCAACTAGAACTGAATCTTGTTTCAAATCGATTGATTCGTTGAATAATTTCAATAAATATGTTATCTTTGACATTTATAGAATGCGCGCAAACTTCGGCGCGGTAATGTCACGTGCGGTAATGTCGCTGCATCCTGCCAAGTGCAAAATTACGGCAGTGCAAAATTACTTACTTTCGGGAATGTTAAAATAAATATTCATACTTTGCATTTGCATTTTAATTGATTATAAGAAGCTTACGACGACAGCGTAAGAGCCTCTAAATGTGGCAGTGTTCACACGGCACCACGTTCCGTGGCCACTTCCGCCCCGGGACATTATTTGGCGACGAGTGAATTAAATTATTTCATGTAATGTTATGCGCTTGCATTTTGATTCTGGGGGATGCATCTTTTTGTGAGGTCGCCATAAAGTTTAGGACGGTGAAAATAATAACACATTGTCTATTTTTATGATAAAAGTAAATAATTTATATCGAAAAATAGTATTTCACTTGCGGCCCACGGTTTTTTTTGATTTTATAATGTGGCTTTATGAACAAGAAAAAATGGCCTTGTTTATGGTCTGAAGTTTGACGTTTTCATAATATTATGTCACGCCGTCTTATTTTAAATATTTTTAGTCTTCCAAATTGTAGAGAATTGTCACACTTCACCAACATTTTTTATCTATCGTTACCTTACTTTGAAAATGTTCTAATTGACATTTTTGCCTAAAATGACCTTTTGGTCGAAAAGCTTGGATATATCGCATTCTATCATATACACAGGGCTTTTTTTTAAAAAAAAAAATGCCGGAACTCACGTCATGTCAAGCTTTTTTCTAAATAAAATTATATTCAAAAATCATTTAAGTAAAATTTTGTCTAATTGATTTTTAAATTTAAAAAAAATAAAATTGAAAGGGGTGCCGGAACGCCGTTCCACCGCGTTAAATGGGAAAAAAGCCCTGCATATACATATATGAATTCCAGAATGATCTATGGTTGAATAACGGAGTAAGCAGAATTCCACACTTTTTTTTTTTTGACAAAGTTCTAAGATTATCATCATTAATTCCATCATTAGATCTTTAAGAACATTATGCCCTTTTCTTAATACCGAATTCTTATGTGGATTTAGTACTTAAAATTTGGATGTTAATAGTTGTAAAATTACAATCAGATTCATAAGTATAATCGTTGCTAACTGTATACTAATCTTTCGATGGATTTGGCGTTAACTTTTTGGATGGACTTCATCAGGTTGATAGAAAAGACAAGTAGGATTCAGGCTCCCCTGGGGCATCCGCAGCACATTTTCAAGCCAGGGCAATCGTTGGATTTTTATTTTGGACGAAATAAAAGTATGGTTAGTCCACTCTCTTACCTCCATGTTCCTGACAAATTCAAACCACCGCACTCTTCTATAATATTCGCCGTAAGGATCTATTATTTAATATGTACATTTAAAAAATCAAAAATTATAAGTTGACTAATGGGCTGGTAGATAAAAATATATAAAAATTTCATTATTTTATTTAAAACGTTTTGAATATAAGATGATTACAGTCGGCCCTTGTGGTTGTGTGACAAGAACTTTACCCCAGCAATCAGGTGGGCCCGGCAAGTTCAATACACGGCAAGGTAAGGTCTTGGGCATGGGTATATGTATTTTTTTATAGAGTGGTTCTCGGCTGATTCATTATTTATCATTGAGTGTATCTCGTATGACTTTCACAATTTAAATTGTTTGTCGCATTGGCATAAGCTGTAATGCCATATTCTCTTTCTATTTCTCTTCTCTTTAAGCACCTTAGTGCATGGTTAAAAGATCAGTCCCGTGCAGCTCTGTCTCGGGCCAAGTAAGTGAGGAGTAAATTCGTTTCTTTTCTTGATCGTATAGCGTTATGGAAGGCGGCTGTGAAAAACGGCTGCACACACATAACGGATGGGTGGTGGTACAACCAACTTGTTCACCCAAATATATATATTTTTTTCTTTAAAAATATAAAAAAAAAATATATTTTTTTCAAAGAAATGTATGATATAATAAAATATATTTTAGTAATGTTCTGTAGTGATTGGAAATTTTACAGATGGCTTTTTCTTTCTTAGGCGTCTTATTCTCAGTTTAGTATGAAAACAGTCGTCGCACATGGACGAAACACCTGGGGCCAACGTGACGACGTCCACCTCATCCTCTACGGCTTTGCAGAATTCAAAGTAGACTATATTATCCACACAAAGGTAGTTGATGGCATCTTCATAAACGTCGGAAGGCTGCTTATCATGATGCGCACCGCTGGAGTCATTTTCACTGGTTCCTCGAACACAGCTGATGCTGAGCAGAACCAACAAGAGATGGAACAAAGTATTCATTGCAAACTCCGATAGTCCACAAATGAAGAAGATTACAAATTATTAAGTTTTATATACGAAAAAATATTAAACATTACTTCCAACTAGAGACTACAATTACTCGACATCTCAACTACTCGAGTATCGAGTAGTAACATTTCAAAATACTCGAGTAGTTCCAGATGCACCAAAATATATATAAATAACTAGTATTGCTACCCGGCGTCGCCTGGACTAAGCGACTAATAATTATTTAATGTTATATCATTCGACATAATTATATCACCAAATCTAACATCCAAAATAGAGTTAAAATAAAATCACAAACTTTATTTAATTTGATGACAGCCCCGCCCCATTCTCGCTCATTAAAATGTCCAAATTCAAGGAAAAAAATCTAATTTGCTGTCAAAGAAATGTCAAATAATACCTCCACGTAAATAATAAACATTATTATTAATAATAAAAGCCGGGAAAAGTTCAGTAGAAGACTAATTTATTACATTTTGACTAAATCTTAACTAAAAATCTTTGCCGATAAAAATTCAAACATACTTTCTTTCATATTCGTTTTTATGGCAACTTGCAACAACAATGCAAAAGAAAATTACAGACATACATACATAAATACATACGCCGTTTCGGTTTTATATATAAGATTAAAATTAGTGTATGTATATTATTTTTCAATGGTTTATTTTGTATCCTGTTATCGCAGACTCTCGTCATCATAAACTTGTCATTGATAAGAAGAGTCAGCGTGACCCAAAGCAAAATTAACAAAGATAATTCTCGCATAGCATAGTCAACCGCAAAAACATTAAAGTACTCGTCAAGTCTGTTGCTGTGGGCGTTGACTTAAAAGTTAACAATGAATTCAATAGCTATTTAAAAAAATAAAATTTGAAAATTAATCTTCATTTCTAAATAACGAGTATTACTCGAGTATCGAGTATTAGATACTTGAATTGGAGTCACTACTATCCAACTAATTTGTATGTAAAATTTGTTATTTACAGATAATAAAACGAAGAAAAATATATAAAACGTTTAACTAATTAGTGTGTTACGCATTTATTATGTTTGCTTGGTTTTTAGCACGCTTGGATATTAGTAGATAAGAGTGTAGTCTCTATGTAAATATATCCATCAACCTCTATATTCGATATTCAAATTGTGTTTCATATGTGTCGTACTTTTTTTCACCGGGACCGGCGCTGCAATCGCACAACATGCTCGAAACTATATCTTCATATATTTAACCTCAAAATTTTTTTCTTCTTACCGTTACTGTTTATTCGCAAACCAGTTGAGAGGATTTCACTACATTTACTAAAGAAGTTAGCATATTCATCGATGAGCTTTGTGTTAACACCGCCTTATGTGGTAAGTCATCAGAACAATCTCGAACGATCTATTTTTCACCTCAGTCTATGAGTTTAAGTCGATATCAGGAAATAAATTCATTCTTATAATAATCTATATTGAAATCTATAGCGATTCAATATAGAGTTATTTCAATTTCTGTGCATGTGCTTTATAAAAAGTTCGTTAGGCGATAAATAATCCCTTATCGGCGGGCACACGTGTTAACGATTTTTGAAACGGCCATTGTTTTTTCTTTCTAAAGTAACCGTTTGTTTTCATACAGCAGTTAGAGACTGGGTAGCAGGGAGAGAGCACGCGCTTGCCAGAGAAGTTTTACAGTTGTGGTAAGCGCTGGAAGTGGCCTGCAAGCTCCTAATCCTCTCCCTAAGGATAAATTCTAGTAAATTCCTGATATCGCCTTCGCAATAATAATAATAATAGTCGTGTATTATGTGTTGTAGAACGTAACGTGTATTGTTAATCTATCTGTGCTAAATCCGTGTGTAAAGTCTGTGTAAACTATAAACAATTAAATAATGGATGCTAACCGCACCCACATAACGCTTTGAGATCGTCTTTTCTTTATAAGAGTACCATGTTTCTCCTACTCCGTCCCCAAAATCCCTCTCCTGAGTGTCGGATAGGAGGCTCCTTCTCGATTTACGAGGGAGCCGGAATAAAGGTCTTTTCAGTGTATTTTTTCTTTTCTCATTTGAATATAATTTTATCTGATTCTATCTATATTGTTATCCATTATCATTTTTTTTGACATGTAATAAATCATTAATTCGACAAATTGAACGCGTAGATCATTCAATAATTAGATATGACATAATAATCGATCAAACTTACTTGTATAAGTTCAGACATGCAAGGTCAAACGGGCAGATTATCACATATGATAAAACATGCTATCTTTATTACACATACATACATACATACATCTGGCATTCATAAATCACAATGTTGTGACTGCTAGCACTGTTATATTGGGAAACAACGTGTTCCTACATTGTCTATGTTTAAAAATGTTTGTTTGTTTGTCCCGTATGCTTTCCTATGCCGTTCATCCGATTGCGACATAACTTTGGTGAGTATCTGTGCAGACACCCACGAAGGTTTTATAGAAGGAAAATCTTAAATTCACTTGATTTTCCGCACGATTTGACATGGAAAAATGGCGTAACTATCGTTTTTCTCCGAAATATAAATACACCATGACTCTGCAATAGAACCAGTTTTTCAGTAATGAGATAATGAACAGATCATCGAAGCTAAAAAATTTTATGGAAAATTTAAAGTAGAAGGATGTACTTCTGCCACGCATCCCAATGATTCTGACAGATATGCCATTCTAATTAAAACGTTTGCAGCTTCCTTTGTGACTCGAATTTGCAATGACAATCAACAAAGCATAAGGGCAATCTTTACAAGTGTAGCTAAATTATGAAAATCCATGCTTCTCACATAGACAGCTGTATTTTGCGTTGTAAAACTTTCTGATTTATTAGTATACATCGTGTATCCAAAAGCACTGCGATAAACAGAATTAAAACGTTAACACTTTCTTTCACTGGGTAGCATTGCAACGCATGCCGGGTAATCACGATGAAAATATAAAAGTCATTAAACAAGTGTAGCCGCATTCTGATAAAAAAGAAGTCGTTAATATGTTTAATCGTTTATTATTTAATTACCCCTTTTTCGACAAAATTTGATTGGAGTGAACTCGTTCCTGGATTTTCCTCGTCTTATAATGGTTTACAGATATAAATATTTATTTATTAAATGCACTTATTTTTGGCTTTTACTTTGTAAATGATAATTCATACTCAATTGATTTTTAATTCAATTCTATACTAGTATTGCTACCCGGCGTCGCTCGGATTAAGCGACCAATAATTATGTAATGTTATATGATTCGACATAATTATATTACAAAATCTAACATCCAAAATAGAGTTAAAATAAAATCACAAACTTTATTTAATTTGCTGATAGCCCCATTCTCGCCCATTAAAATGTCCAAATTCAAGGAAAAAATCTAATTTGCTGTCAAATAAATGTCAAATAATACCTTCACGTAAATAATAAACAATATTATATTAATAAAAGCCGGGAAAAGTACAGTAGAAGACTAATTTATTACATTTTGACTAAATGTCTTCGCCGATAAAAATTCAAACATATTTTCTTTCATTTTCGTTTTTATGGCAACTTAATGACCAACAATGCAAAAGGGAATTACAGACCCACAGACATACATACGCCGTTTCGATTTTATATATAAGATTCAACAATTTAATTACAGTCTATTTTTATTGTATTTTGCTTCAATTTATTTGCTTAGTTGTAATACCAATGGTTTGTCATACCTTGTATTTGTTACTTAACTTTTGTATAAATATCACTGCTTCTTTGTATTTCTTATCAGTTGACAATGCTCACCATGAGTGAAACCAGTCCTGATCCAATAATTTTTTTGTGGAATAAGTACTTAAAAATGTTTTAATATTTTTATTATAATGCCATTCCACCATGTATTGACAGTGAACACCCTAAAATTGACGGATGAACAGGTTTAATATCGCAAATATTTCACCTGTTGCTGTTAATCATGCTAGTCTAGTCTTATTTTGTCCTGTGTACACATGTCCGCTCCTAACGTGTAGCATATGTCTTCTGGTATCCAAATATACTTTTTTTACGAGAGCTGCTTGCTACTCAGTCGCTCAACCCCTTTAGTTTAATTTAGAGTAGGGATTGAAAGGACAAGGTAGGACATACATATTCGCTTGTCACTTGTCACTATCATTATCACTTGTCACCTTCGCTAGGAATGGTGACAAGTGGCTTTTTGGCATGTTTGAAACAGGTGTCACAGCTCGACAAACTACCTGGGCGCACCGTTGCCGAATGGATCTCTCCCATTACAGCCTTGCAGAATCCTACGTTTACCTTGGAGCTCTTGCAAAGGTACTCGATGGCGTGTTTACTTTTTCGAAAGTCTTTCCTACGTGATGTGGTTTATTAAATAATGGATCTTCAGCTTCGTCTCCTCGAAGACAGCTGATGCCGAACAGCACCAGGCTGAGGCGAACAAAATACTAAGCGAAGGATTCATTGCAATCGCTGATAATTCACAAATGTAGATTTTCAAGAATTATTTACTGTTTTAAGAAAAAAATTATAAAACTTAATTTCCATGTAATTTGTATGGATAATTAGATTATCATGCATCATAAAAACTGAGAAAAGGCTACTTATAGATTAACTAATTAGTTTGATTTTAAATCGATTACTTAGCTTATATCATAGGTTCCCAACCTTTTTCGGATGGTAACCCATTTTTATAAAAGCCATGTGTCCCATGACCCCGATGTAATTGAAATAAGCATTTTTAATAGGGTAATGAAAAAAAATAACGAAAATGCATTATGATAAAAAAAGGTCTTGACTGTGTAAGTTGGCGAACCCCTTCAGGGTTGCGACCAGCGACGGCTGGTGACGGTGTTCTGGGGGGTGCAAAAGGAAGATTCAACTATTTTTCCGTACTACGGAAGAGAAACAGTTGGTATTGCGAACATCTGAATTGAAAGTCCATGCTATAGAAGCGTTTTATAATCCAATGAATAGGAAAGAACTCTAGCAAAAATGGTTGAATCTTCCTTTGCGCCCCCCAACACCCCGTCACCAGCCGTCACTGGTTGCGACCCATAGGTTGGGAGCCCGTGGCTTATAGATTCCACTTCAAAGTTATAAGAATTTAAAACTGTTCCGATTATTTTGTTTCAGATGAAATAAATATTTTCGGCTTGACACTAATTTCATTGAAAGAGTATTGACTGACAAAATTGTCTATGTAAGTCGAAACTAAAATATCATTTCTTTCTCTACATATGTATGTAGAATATTCTCACATCACTGTGTCATACTGGAGTCCTGCCAAGTAAATTTCAACTCAATACACAAATAAATATACTTAAGAACTTCGACTGGTGCTTGATGGAATTATAATATCAGATATAAATCAATTTAATTTAGTACTTTTCCATGAGTTTTGTCACTGACGTCCCGGGTTTCCCCTATCAATATCTTCAGGCATTACAAGTGTACGGATGTACTTGAACTGACGCGTAGTAAACAGTTTGTATCGTTTATATACATAAAATAAAAGTAGATCACTAAGTTAGTAACTGAAGATGCCAAAAGGCAAAACCCGAGTCATTTTTGACAAAACTCATGGAAAATTACTTAGTTCAAACGATTCAAATTTAAATAAATATACACAAATTTTGCAATTGAATATTTTTATTGAAAAATATTGAGATAATTTTTTTTGCAGTAAAACGAATCGAATGAAAATTAACTTTCATTCGCTTGTCATTTGTCACTCCGTTACCTTACTTTGAAAAGGTTCTAACTGACATTATGGCAATATATTTTATTAATTTCATTTTATCATGTGTGTGTTGCTTCAGAGCCAACGCCGGAGAATACCGGAGTTTTATGCTCAATTCTTTTCATAAATTTATTTTATAAAGCTCTCACATTATCATCATTAGATCTTTAATATCATTTTTTCTCAGCAAGAGTTGTGAAAAAAATTTCCTAAAATAAATAATTTGAAACTTCAGGCGCTCATATCTCAAAACAGTGCCAAGAGCAGTTAGAACCTTTTCAAAGTTAGGTGTCGATTGGTCACTGTCACTATCACTATCACTTGTCGCCATCGCTGGGAATTGTGACCAGTGGCTTTTTCGCATGTTCTGAAGAGGGTCTTTGTTTGACATTGAAACATGTGTCGCACATTGACAAAATACCTGGGCGCAGAGTCACCACATCTATTTCCGGTTCTGCAACCTTACAGAAGCCTACGTTGACAGTATGGTTCTTGCAGAGGTAGTCTATGGCGTGTTCGACTGTGTCGAACGCCTTACCCTCTTTATTCGGTTTTTTCATTATTGGATTTCGGGCATCGTTTCCTCGAAGACAGCTGATGCAGAACAACAAAAAGCCGAGACGGAACAAAATACTGACCGAAGGATTCATTGCAATCGCTGGGAATCCACAAATGTAGAATGTCAAGAATTATTTACTGTATAAATAGAAAAATAGAAAATTTAGTACCGTAAAATGGGGTGAATAGAGACAAAAACAAGGATTGAACTTTAGCACAGCTTTACTAAGTATCCAATGTATTTTTTACTATTTATATATGTTACAGTGAAACGATATTCTCAGTGAAAATATATTCTTCTCTAAGCTGTCATTGAAATTAATTTTGACCGCCCTATCTTCAGCCCTATGTTTGTCTGTGCTTTTCTTTGGTTCTCTTTTTATGAAAGGGACTACATACTTGCTGATTTTATTTTATTGAAGCAAACCAAAAATTTTGGTCGGCAAATCATCGACTTGGGCCAATATTTTCAATGATCGTGACCAGTGAAATCATGTCATACAAATCTATTACATTTTCACTGAGAATACAGTTTCACTGTAACATATATTTTCTTTACAATCTCTCGAACGACGAAACTAAACCAACTAAATGACTGGCCAAAATTGAAACAAGCAGGTTTATGTTCGATGCCTATGCATTAGGGACTCCAATTACTCGATATCTCAACTACTCGAGTATCGAGTAGTAAATTTTAAAAATACTCGAGTAGTTTCAGATATACCAAAAGATATATTATTTGCTAAAAAATTTGTATATCAATAGATGGTAAACAAATAAATGAGCTTATTTTATTTCATTTATACATTTATTTCAATTTATGAAACCTCTATTTCAAAAATAATAGATAATTAAACGTCTCAAATTTTAATTTGGTTCGAAGTTTTGCTTATTTTACTCCCGCAGTAGAAAAAACTCTCTGTATTGCTGTGAACGTCGGCTTAAAAAATTAAAATCAATTAAATAGTGCTATCTAGTTTTTCTGTCCGCTGCTTAAAACAAAATATTTTTTTTAAATAAACCTTCATTTATAAATTACGAGTCTAACTCGAGTATTTTTCAAATTACTCAAGTGTTGAGTACTTGAAAAATGGACGAGTATACTCGAGTATCGAGAACTCGATACTCGAATTGGAGTCTCTACTGTGCATCCTTACTTTTTGACCCCTTATAAACTTCTCTTTTATTGGACGAAAATTAAAATTAATCATGTTTTTTTTGGTTAATAACTACCGTGAAACGGGATGAATAGAGACTCGTATAGAGTAGAAGTTCATATATTCCAATCATTCCAATCATTTGTTTTGTCTCTATTCACCCCGATTCAATGTGAATAGAGAAATCGAACAAAATTGACTGTGTCTTAATAACGATAGTAAATATTTGAAAAAAATTGTCATGAATGTGTAGTAGGAACATCGGGACAAGTTTCAAACCATTCATATTTGAATTATGTGGCTCAGGTGTGAAAATATACATAGTCGTGAAGGGTAAAAAGTGTCTCTATTCGCCTCGTTTTACGGTACCTAACTAATTTGTATATATAATGTGATTTTAATGGATCATAAATACTAAGAAAAAGCTACTTAAAGTTTATCTAATTACTGCGTACATATCTTTTGTTTCTTGCACGCCTGAAAACAAATCAATTACGTGGTATTTAGATTATTAAGATTCCACGTCAAATAATTTAGTTATACAGTGGTACCTCGAGATATGAGCTAAATTTTTTCCGTTACCTTGCATCGTATCTCAAAGCAATTTTTCTCGTTGCAATTAATTGAAATGCCATTAATCCGTTCCATCCTCGAAAATGTGGCGTTGTGGAGCAGCTGTAGAGCGCCATATATGTCTTACGCATGAGATTTTTCGGTTGTGCGAAAGAGTTGTAGCGAAGTATGCTTTTTATAGTAGGTCCATAGCGTTTGACAGTCGAATTAGAATCCAACACCAACACAGATATACATATAGGGATTTGCCAGCAATACATTCAATACATATGCACCGCTTCCACACATACGCAAAGCGCACTAGGATACCCTGGCATTTCTCGTATCTCAAATGTTGCTCGAATTTCAAAGCAAAAGCTGTATCTCGTATATTAGGTGTCGTATCTCGAGGTTCCACAGTATATTTATTTATAACTTATTCATATATATATATGCACATTCTCTCTCTAGAAAAGAAACTATCTCTGTTGCTGTGGAAGTCGGTTTTATAGTTTAAAAAAAACCTAAAGTAAAATTCACGCGTAAGACTCAGTTAAACGCAACAGTTAAACATTTTATCTTTTTTTTTAAATAAATAAGTCTTCATTTATAAATTAATAAATAATAATTAATACTTAAAAAACCGACGAGTATTCTCGAGTATCGAGTATTCGACATTCGAATTGGAGTCTCTAGTATTGACCGACCAAATTTTCTGTGAATCTTTTCCATATCACATACCTATATTAAAACTAACATACCATTTCTTTTTCTTCATATTCTCAAAAACTAAAAACAATAAAATACTTATTTATCAAAAAAATACTTAAAAATGCCACGTAATCAAGAATCATACAAGGAATCCGCTCCCAACTTGGATCATATGGACTCCTCACGGAGATTATCTCAACATATATTTTTCTACGAGAACTTTTTTCGAAGAGAGTAGGAATGGAAAGGATACGAGAACTCGGACAGGACTAGTGGTAAGCTAATCGCTCTCGCTATGCGTCGCTCTTTGGGATAGGAAAGGTGGGAAGGGATTTTCAACAACACAAACACCCATGCCTTTGAACAGATTTATGGACTAAAAAAAAAACCGCTTGTACCGGGAATGGACCCCGGGTGGTCCGGCATGCAAGCCAAAAACGTTGACACTGCGGCACGGACCGGCTGTAATTCTCTTTTAATGTGTTCACTGTCAAAACTTGGTGGAATATTCATTTTTAATTATATATTCATAGCCTAGTAATATATTCATTTTTAATCCCTGGATGCATGGAAGGTATGATAAGATAAATATAAAAAATAAATAGACAAAAATTTTCGAAAATCAATTTTTTTATTGAATTTTTTTTTGAATGAAAAATGATATTTTTTATTTGAGTAAAACGCATCGATTGAAATATTTAGTTTCATTCGCTTGTCACTACTAATCTGTGCTTTCATTGGTGACGAGTCCTTTATCCGCATATTTGGGTCTTAGCTTAACATTGAAACACGTATCACACATGGACAGAATACCAGGCCGCAGAGTCACCACGTCGACCTCTCCCTCTATGGCTTTGCAGAACTCTACGTTGACATTTTTGTTCTTGCAGAGGTATGACAGGGCGTGATTGAATGTGTCAAAAGCCTTTCCCTCGTGGTGGGGCTTATTAAATGATGTATCTGGGACATCTTCTCCTTGGAGAGAGCTGATGCTGAACAGTAAGAGGCCGAGGCGAAACAATATACTAAGCGAGGGATTCATTTCAATCGCTGATTTGTGGACCAATGGAGAATAGTGAAAAAATATGTCTTTTTATAAACAATAACTCATAAAACTTAATTTCAATCTAATAAGTATGTATAATTCGATTATCGTGGATCATAAAAACTAAGAAAAAGATACTTTGGTTTAAAACTTACTGCATTTCGTTTCATTGGTTGTAAAAACGCTTGAATATGAATCGATTACTTTTAAATCCTCGAAATACGGTCCCTGAAAAATAACGTGTAATCTGAAGGGGGGGGACTTAAAATACCCCAGTGTTATGGCTTTATTGGCATAGATTGCATTAAAAAAATGTCACATTATGCTTTAACATATAAAACACATAACATAATTATTCATATTTTAAGTCGCATCTTAAAAAGACCATGTTATCGCGTTGATGCTCATTGCAGACTGACATAATCAAAACTATTAACGCAAGCGCTAATATACGTCTTTTAATGTAAAAAGCATCCATTTTATTGGAAACGTACGTTTGAACGAGACTCGTTTGAGATAACGTTATCTTATCGCGTATGGGTGGTCATTTTTGAATCCTGGCAATTTGTAGTGACGTTAGAAAGGGTTTTCGGCCAGTAAAAATTTGACATATTTTATTTTATTTCATTGCGACGATACTTGTCGATAAAAATCATACATTTTTCTTTGCAAAAGGCTTAGAAAATGATTTAAGAATACCAAAAGTTTACACTTTGTATAGCTAATATTAAGATAAAGTGGCAGTGGTAGTCAACTGTCACCCACAGAGATTGCAATGATAAAAAAAACTTTTTCTCTAGTCGAAAAACAGCTTTTGTAAATTCAAGTCCAAAAGCAACACTGCACTCCAAAGCTGTTGCGCGCACAAACTGGCAATAGTTAAAGTAATGACTCGCAGATAAAGACGTTAAATTTCGGGGAACAGAGCAAAACTTGCCGCCGTTTAAAAAATTTACTGACGAAAGAATATTATTGACTATACTAAAGGTGGTATTGAATATTTTGACCACAACGCAACTGGTTAATATATTAACCAATATCGGCCTTAACCCCATAAAGGTTTTTTTTACTATTTTTTTATGGTGTACTTTTATTCGAGTATCGAGTAGAGACTCCAATTATTCACATTGACATTTCAACTACTCGAGTATGAAGTTGTAAAATTTTAAAAACTCGAGTAGTTTCAGATGAACCATTTGTTTTTATTGAAGATCATTCAATAACATATGTTTTCTTCGAGAAATGATTGTAACGCAGTTTCCCAGAGAAATAATGTAAAGATACGAAGACTAGGAAAGGACTAGTGGTTAGCTTATCGCTTTCACAAAGGTGGGAAGGGATTTTAAACAACACAAACACCCATTGTCTCTGCAAATACAATTTATCGACTGAAAGAATCTGCTCGTACGGGGAATTGAAACCGGACAAGATATATATTGTTCTATAGCTAAATTTATATTATTAATTCAAATGTGTGTATATGAAAAATATAAATAAATAAATATATATATTACATGACAGTAAAATTCACGCGTATGACTCTTTATTATTTTTAAAATTAGTAAATAAAATATATAAAATAACGAGTATTACTCGAGGATTTTTCTAAATACTCGAGTTTCGACTACTTGAAAAATGGACGAGTATACTCGAGTATCGAGTACTCGATACTCGAATTGGGGTCTCTAGTATCGTGAATTCGATACTCGAATTCTCGAGTCTCGACCTAACATCCTCAAGACTTTAAACTTGCATGCTCCCATTTTTTACCTACATGGTCGTAACTGAAGCCAATTTTTTTTTTCATATTTGAGTCACCAGTCACAAGGCTCTTCGCCTGATTAATGCATTGCCTTTTGAGATGTACATTTTCAGCAGAGAACTTGGTGTTTTGTTTTTGGTCTTTTAAATTTTACATCGTGTATTTTATTCCATCCTCTGTTAAATGATTGTTGTGTATTCGTAAATCGTTACCTTACTTTGAAAAGGTTCTAATTGACATCTTTACCCAATATGACCTTTTGGTCGGAAAAGTTTGTATTTATCGCATACTATCATATATGTAAATGAATTTCAGAATTATCTATGGTTGAGTAACGGAGTTAGCAGAATTCCGGAGTTGCACTGCATCTGCACACTTGACAAAGTTCTAAGATTGTCATCATTAGATCTTTAAGATCCTTATTTCTCAGCAAGAGTTGGGAATAAATATGCTTAAAATAATTAATTTGAAACATTTTTTTAACATGCTTATTGTTACAAGGGAATTTTTATCAATCAAAACTTTAAGCGCTCATATCTCAAAACAGTATCAAAAGCAGTTAGAACCTTTTCTAAGTAAGGTGTCAAAAATTTATGTTCTGTTTTTATTATTTTTGTCAAATATATGGTGCGATGGAACTTTCAATAAAAAAAGATAGGCACAAAAGTAATGTTATTTTTAATTACAGTAAATAAGGATCGAATATAAAGTTAGAAGATAGAAAGCAGGTCTGTGGAGTCGGAGTTGTGAAGTTGGATTCGTGGCGGCGCTTTGGCCGGAGCTGTACTTGGAGTCGGATATGTTAAATTTGGCTATTGGCCGGATTAGTTGGTTGATATATAATTGAATACACATAAATAGGTAAGGTAGGAAAATAACGTGAAATTTTTTTTTTTTATTATTCTGATTTGGAGTCATGTTTTTCGTCAATGTTGGAGTCGGGATGTTGGAGTCGTCTTTTTGTAAATGCCGGAGTCGTAGTTGTATTTTTTTAACGACTTCACAGCCCTGATAGAAATAAATAAATAGACCCATACGTTTTTTTTCGTTATTTTTAGTTTTTAATGGAATTATTTATAAAAGCATAAAAACTTATCGAATGACAAATTAACTGGAACTGGGAATCGTGAAACTTGTTTTTTACCACTTTTCAGGTCTTAGTTTGACATCGAAACAGTCGTCACACAGTGACGAAGTACCTGGCCCAAGTGTCACCACGTCTATTCCTGCCAAAACGGCCTCGCATAGTTCCACATTGATAGTCTTTTTCTTACAAATGTAGTGGATGGCATGCTCATATGTGTCGAAAGGTTTCCCATCAGGATGCAATAGATGGTAATTTGCTTCTTCGGGCTCAAGTCCTCGCACACAGCTGATGCTAAGCAACGCCAAGCCGAGGAGTAAGAAGTTACTGAGAGAAGTATTCATTGCGAAAGCGATAATCCACAAATGAAGGGCAGCTAAAAAAAGAGTTTTATAAACAAAGAAATCGTTAATCTTTATTTGTATGAATAATTTAATTTTATGGATTATATAACTGAAAAGTATATAACACCCGTTTATAGATTAAAATACTGTGTCGTTAGATAATTTTCTAAAAAAATTATCACTTGCTATGTATACTTGGTTCTAAGCACTTGATAATTGATCGATTAGTAAGAATCCACTTTCAAAATAAAAAATCAATTATTGGGTATTTTCCAGGGCTGAGTTGGACCAATTAAAAACCGACTCCAGCATTAACCAAAACCACGACTCCGACTCCGACATTGACCAAAAACACAACTCCGACTCCAACAAAAAAAATTTGAATATCGTCACTTTTTTGCCTAATTTTTCTATTGATATGTATTCCATTAAATATCAACCCTACCAATCCAGCCAATAGCCAAATTTGACATATTATATGCATTACTAGTATTCGAACCCGGCTTCAGGCGGACCAGTTTGGGGTTATGTTCAACTCGGCGCGTAAATTCAGACGGGCCAAGTTGAAACAACTGGCAACTTAATGACCAACAATGCAAAAGGGAATTACAGACCCACAGACATACATACGCCGTTTCGGTTTTATATATGTACTACTCGATACTCGAGTAATTGGAGTCTCTACATACACATTGATAACGAAACAAATTTACCATCGAAATTTCGCGAGCGAAATCAATTCGTTTGTTTGAACTTGCAACAACAATGCAAAAGGGAATTACAGACATACATCCCCCGTTTCGGTTTTATATACAAGATTCATTTTATTCCAGTGCATCACTGTTGAATAACATGTATGGTTGACAATTTATTTCGACATTTATTGACTACTGTATATGAAACTACCAGGTTCGTCGTCTCATTATTTCAGAGAAAGACAGCATCCGTCCAAGGCGTTCGGTAAAGGAACTTAGGGTCAAGATGGGAGGACAGGTATCTCCCGAAGAAAAGATTTTGCACGGTATTCTATGGGCCGTTACTCTATCAAATAGTCGGCTAGTTTATTTACTCAAAATTATGAAGAATAAAAACAGAAACACAAATTACGTTTTCATATAGACCAAGTTTTAGGAATGCTTTCATTTAACTCTCTTGAAACTCGAAGATCACTTTTAATATTGAAACATTCTCCTCTTCTTCTTGGGAGAATTCTCTCAGTTTTTACCTACGTGGTCGTTTACCAAAGCCAAACATCTTGAGTTACTAGCAGTGCCGGCCGGTGACCAGAATATTAGGGAGTGCAATAAAACAACCTATTTATGCAAAAAATCCATCCTCCGATTCTTGGATTTTGAAAATACATCTATAACACGGATATTAAAGTCCGACATTGACGATACCAACTGCTTCTCTATACTTAGCATGGCAAGTGAGAAAACAAAAAACTCTATTAAGGCTAGTACAGCCACAGAGCCATGGAGTTTTTTTTATAAATTGCTACATTAAAATACCGATTGACTACTTTAGTTTTGGCCGTACACTTCTGAACTATATTTAAAACTGGCAAAGGACGTCCTGCTGCTTTGATTTCTAGCCTTTTAGAAAAATCTCGACGATTTTCTTTGATATAGGACACTGAGTTTGCAGGAAAAATTATTGATTATTATTTAGTATTATTAATAAATAATAAATATATATAATAATATTCAATGCTATAATACATATATTAATAATACTTGTTATATTAATTTATTATATATTGACACCGCCTTATGTGGTAGGTCATCAGAACTCTCTCGAACGATCTATTGTTCACCTCAGTCGATGAGTCAGTCGATATCAGGAAATAAATTCATTCTTATAATAATCTATATTGCAATCTATAGCGGTGCAATGTAGAGTTATTTCAATTTCTCTTATCTCTTGACGCCCGACAATGCATGTGCTTCATAAAAAGTTCATAAGGCGATAAATCATCCCTTATCAGCGGGCGCATGTGTTAACGATTTTTGAAACGGCCATTGTTTTTTCTTTCTAAAGTAACCGTTTGTTTTCATACAGCAGTGAGAGATTGGACTGCATTGAGAATGCACGCGCTTAATCCTCTCCCTCAGAATTAAATTCGCGTCAAATTCCTGATATCTTCTTCGCTATCGTAATATTTGTGTGTTGTATAACGTCTGTGTAAATCTTTAACGATTAAATAATGGGTGCTAACGCACCCACATAACGCTTTGAGATCGTGTTTTGTTTTAAAGAATTCCATGTTTCTCCTACTCCGTCCCCAAAATCCCTCTCCTGAGTGTCGGATAGGAGGCTCCTTCTCGATTACGAGGGAGCCGGAATAAAGGTCTTCTCAATATGTTAATATTTATTTATAATATATGTTAATATTATATAGTGGATATATAATAATAAAGTTAAATTATATTGTAGAATATTATATAGTAGGATATTGTATTTAAAGTTATTAAACAGTTTTATATAGACAAAGCCTTTCCATATAACAAAAACTTACAAAGATTCATATTATATACGCTAATAGGGTTTGTATTAAGATGTCTATGAAATGAAAACAAGTATGAAAAAATAATAATAAAAATTTTATAGTTGCGTGTTGCGTGAATCAAGTCGAAACTGCAGATGAGGTTAGAATGCACCGTCACAAACGCACTTCACAAATCACCCGCAAATATCTATATTTTTCCGTTCGTCAAAAGACCTTATCTGCCAAAATTTGGGCCAATACTGAATGACAGAATACAAATATATATGTTTTCGCTCAATTTCTTTACACAAGTCGTGTTGGTGCAAAAGGTCTTAATGCACCGGGTTAGTCGAAATTTCAAAAGATTTTTTTTGCATATTCCTTCGCCGTGTGAAATAAAGTCATGTTTTCTACCTACTTTTTTTATGCCAAATGGGACATTTCGAGAATTTCCAAGAAATGCACCATATCGAGGAACATCTGGAATCAGCTTATTTCGGGGAATCTACTAGTATAATATTTGTGTGTTTAGGTCGCATGCGTGAAAGATCGTTTTATGAAACCATACATCGTTGGAATTTTGAATGAACAAATTGGTATATATATTTTGAAATTGATGAGCTCGATTCTTGGGGGACTAATGCACTTCTGCTCCTTCACACGAGCCGTCCCTGGTTACTAGTTACTAGTCACAAGGGCCATTCGCCTGATCAATGCACTGCCTCTTTAGATGTAAATTTTCAGAAGAGAACCTGGTGTTTTTTTTTGTTCTATTCATATCTATATTGTGTCTTTCATTACATTATCAGTTGAATGATTTTTGTGTTTTGGTTAATTTTACATGCGGTCTTTATTATATTTGTCAAATATATGGCGCATTGGAACAATAAATCTTCAAAAAACAAACAGACAGACAGAAAAGGAATGTGGAGTTTAATTGCGGTAAATAAGGATTGAATATAAATTCAGAAGATAGAAATATATTAGTCCGGTCCGTGGCGCAGTGTCAACGTTGTTGGCTTGTGTGCTGGACCGCCCGGGTTCGATTCCTGGTACGAGCGGATTTTTTCAGTCGATAAATAAATGACAGCGATTAGCTAATCACTAGTGGATTGGGCAAGTTGGTCGAAAGGCCGGATTGTACTTGTGGACACGACTACCAGGACGCTAATCACGTACTGTGGGACTGCCCCGAGATGAATGCCGTACGAGCTGAGCTGTTTGCTGCGGTCCGTCCTCATACGGGCCCAATATGCCACGCTGACTTGATCTCAACCAAAGCCACTTTTGAGGCATTCGATAAATTTGCAACATCATATGGGGAACGGGATAATCTTGATTATTCTTCAGATTCAACGCGAAGTAGATTAAACTCCACGGATTCTCAGTATACAGATACATAAGATACTTAATATCACTCTAACAAAGTGGCTGAGCAAGTCACATTTTCTTTTTTATTTTCTTTTTATTTTTCTTCTCTTTAAGCACCTTGGTTATGGTTAAAAGATCAGTCCCGTGCAGCTCTGTCTCGGGCCAAGTAAGTGAGGAGTAAATTCGTTTATTTTCTTGATCGTATAGCGTTATGGAAGATGGCTGTGAAAAACGGCTGCACACACATAACGGAAGGGTGGTGGGAGAACCAACTTGCAGTCCTGTCCTAGTCTTCGTATCCTTTCCATCCCTACTCTCTTCGAAAGAGAAGTTGAGCAACTGAGTAACAAGCAGTTCTCGTAGAAAATAATATGTTGAGATAAACTCCGTGAGGAGTCCATATGCTCCAAGTTGGGAGCGGACATGGTTAAAAAAAATTAAAAGAGGATAGAAATAAACAAACAGACATATACCTTTTCTTTTGTTATTTTTATTGAAAAGTTTTTGAATGGAAAATGATAATTTTTAAAAGCATTAAAACTTATCGAATGAAATATTAACTGGGTATCATGTAACGTATTTTTTACTAATCTTGGGGTCTGAGTTTTACATTGAAACAGTCATCGCACAATGACGTAATTCCTGGCCCAAGTGTCACCACGTCAATATCTGCCGTTAAAGCCTCACATAATATAGCATCGACATTTTTCTTCTTGCAAATGAAGTGGATGGCATGCTCATAAGAATCGAAAGGCTTCCCTTCAGGATGCAGTATACCGTAATTTGGATCTTGGGGCTCAAGTCCTCGCACACAGCTGATGCTGAGCAACACCAAGCCGATGAGTAAGAAGATACTCAGCGACGTATTCATTGCGAAAGCTGGTAATCCACAAATGAAGGACAGCTAAAAAAATAGTTTTATAAACATTCTAAAACATTAATCTTAATTTGTACGAATAATTTGATTTTATGGATCAATAAACTGAAAATTATATAGGTAATACCCGTTTAAAGATTAAAACACTGTATCGTTCGACCATTCGACACCTTACTTCGAAAAGGTTTTAACTGCGTGGACAATTCAAAAATACTTTTATTCTACTGCCAGTTTTAGATTAAATTTTTGAGACCTTTTTTATTCACATGGAAAAGTTAGAATTGTTACACATTATCCGTAATTCCTTTATTTAAAACATATGTTAAAAATATTGATAGTAAACACAAATTTATGATTAAAAAGTAATGAAAATATCTCACATTTTCAGTTTTTCGACAAATGGATTTGTCCACTTTTGAAAATTAGCTCCACATTATGAGCGTTTGAAGTTTCGACTGACTAAAATTCACTTGTAACAATGAGCAAGTAAAAATGTTTCAAATTACTTATTTTCAGCATATTTTTTCACATTCGGGTAAATATACCAGTAGTTGACCATTTAAGAGAAAATTTCAACAAAAATAACGATTAAGATTTATCATTGTACCGAATGATGGCAAAGCAAGTATACTCATATTGGATCATATGTCTTAATAAATATTGTGTAATTAAAATTACGAAAGGGTCTGTTTAAAAAGTTGTGTTAAATTATTTACAGCTATGTTTCTGTTTCAGTAGTTGACCATCTCACATATTGAAAAATCCAGTAGTTGATTATGTCTAATCAGGGGGCTTTATAGTGAACTTTCTGTCAAATTTGCCTCAGTTCTTTCTGTCACACCACTCTTGGTTGAATCAAGTAGCAATGGGTAATTCAGGAACAAGGTACGTACCGTTTCTAGATTGATCACTTAATAAATTTGAAATAATACACTTTCCTCACTAGGTGTTGTTTTCAAATGGCCACCCTGGCACTCCATTGGCTATATGATTATGTGTTAGTGGCTCATTCCGACCACATATGCCTTAACTTGTATGATCTTTACAATTTAGAGCAATCCCGCATCTCCATTTCTTATTTTGGGCCATTTTATTCTCAAAAGGTCAACTACTGGTACATGGTCAACTACTAGTACATTTACCTTACTTTCTGAAAAATAATTATCCGCAGGTGTAGAAAGGTTGGGGAACACTTTCTTACACTGATGCTAGTTTTGTTTTCCACTGTTTTTTAGTGGAAGTTGGGTGTGCATAATTAGTTAACCATACAACTTAAAGTTTTGATCGATTACGGATACTATGCATTTTTTTTTAGTTTTATGATCCATGATAATCACATTATATATACAAATTAAGAAATATGTTTTTCTGCTTATAAAACATTATAATTTTTAATTTTCTTCATTTGTAGATTATCAGAGAGTGCAATGAATAAATCCGTCTGTATTTATTTACACCTTGTCTTGGTGCTACTCAGCGTCAGCTGGGTTCATGCAGGCACTGCCGAAGATGAAGCCAACGAAGGACCTGAATCCGACGGCGAAGAAACTGGAGAAGAAGATTATGAAGATGAAGAGGAAGCTGAAAACAAAGGTGAAGAGGAAGCTGAAGACAAAGCCAGGGATGATGACATACTCAAGGCCGAAGCCGACGATGAAAACTTCAATAAACCGCATCACGACGGCAAGGAGTTCGACAGTCCTGAAATCTCCATCGAATACCTTTGCAAGAACCCGAAGGTCAACGTGCTTTTCTGCAAGGCCATGTCTGAACAATACCGCATTATTCACGCTTCAACAACACCAAAACCATTCGAAAGCATGATATTTTGTGTGTAAATTTTACGACATTTATTTTCAGAATAAATCAAGATTAAGAAAACTTTTGAGCGAATGGGGTCTACTTCAGAATAAAAATAATATTTTATAATTTTTTTCAACATCTACCGAATTAAATGAAGACATTTACTGTTTCAAAAAACTTCAAAAGTTATAATTCATCGATCCTTATTAAATTTATAGTTTCCATTGCAAATTTTTTTTTTTTTTGAATTATCATTTCGTTTTTATTAACACATTCGTTAGATAGTTTCTAAAAAAATATATTACTTTAAAACTGCGAGACATTTTAAAAAATAATTTGGACACCAGCTGTACAACACCGGGTGGCACACTAATGTATATATATTTTAACTTTTATTAATGATACTCAACCTTTTGTATTTTTTAAGATAGATATTTATAGAAAATCGGGTATTTGACATAGAATTATACATTTCATGGAAAACGTAATAAATAACAACCCAAGTAGTCCTTATATATTAATACATATGCTAAATATATTATTCAATAAAAAACATTCAAACAAAAAAAAACTTCTTTAAAAAAAAATAGTTATATTTTTACTGTCTAAAAAATGTATTTGTAAACATTTTTTCACATTTTTTTTTTTGATGATGCATCAAACATTTGTGATGCCATTTCTGTAGAGAATCTAAAACATTTGTCGCATTGGATGTTTATATTTCGACGCCTCAGTTACACAGGCGAAAAGACTCGTATACGAGTCATCCGTAACCAATGTGTTTAAAATTTAATTTCTTTATTGATTATAAAATTACAATGAAAAATAGATACAAATTTATACATGTAAAATTGTATTCAATTGTATGAGTTATTCGCTGCTGTCACTGTCACTGTCTACGCCTAGTAGTAGGATAGATTGTCAATAAAATCGCGTAAAAAAAGTAACGGTGCCGTCCAAAAAAATCGCGGTAAAAGAGAACTGCGTGTATTCAAGACAAAAAAACTTACGTTCTTACGTGCCCAAACCGTAGTCTTTTGTTCTTGTTTTTTTACTAAAACTTGTTCTTCGCATCGGTGATTGGAGTCACCAGTTCAAAGCGCTCTTCGGATGGTCAGTTAAAATCTCTAATTGGTGATATTTTTTAATGTTTCAATAAGTGAAGCATTCCATATCATTAAATTAAAAATTGGAATTTCAATTTCAATATAGTTCAAGTACATCCGTGCACTTGAAATGCCTGCAGATGCTGAAATGCCAAACCCGATTCGCTAGCGAAAAAACGATTCAAATTTCATTCCATATCGTATTATCTACTGTCGTTAAAAGACTAGAGGATAAAAAAAGAATGACAACTCAAGACAGCCGTCTACATATATTATGTAAGCTGATTATTATAAAAATATTATCCATATATTACGATTATAAATGCTAAATTATTACATTGTGTCAAAATTACAATCACGAAATATTTATCAATAAAATGATTTTGCTTAATAATTACTATTATAAAAAAAAACTTATTGCATTTAATCTTTATCATGTTGTAAACAAAAATGTCTACATGTCTGATAAAAAATATACTTTTAAATATAAGTACGGTGTGTCCAAAAAACATTATTATTAATATGAAAATAAATGCATAACTTTTTTTACTGTCACGTATTTCGCCTCTTTGAGAAGAATCTTCACACGTAATTTAAACATTTTAAAAATTATGACTCCCCGGTTCAAAATTCAGAGTTTCCTTCCCGGGGCCAAAGTAATGATTCCGGGATTGCATAAGTCGATTCTAAAACTAGCCTTCTCCACGTTACAGTGCAATTCAAAGTTGGCCAAGTCCATTAGTAATTTTTTGAAATATTTACTCGGTTTTAATGGCTGAATCATTTAATAAATAATTATTAAATGATTCGCCTGACTCGACGTCAAAAAATTACATTAGTTAATTAATTATTTATATATTTAATCATTCAATAAAAAAATAGCCCACTCGATTGTTTCAAACCATTATATCGATTATGTAATTTTACCTCGCTAGATATAATTATGTCTTACCTACCGTCAATTCGGGTAACATTGGACTACTTTCACTTGTTTTTTTGTAATATTTTTAATTGCAGAAATAGTAATTTTTGTAATGGGAACTTAGCTCTCATAATATACAATGATGAATTGGTGTGCATTATTAAGAAATTTTAGTTCCGCATATCAGGGCTGCGGCTGTGGCAGGCGACTCCGACTCCGACTACAACATTGACCAAAAAAACCACTCCGACTCCGACCAAAAAAAATCAATATCGTCACTTTTTTCCCCTAATTTTTCTATTTATGTGTATTCAATTAAATATCAAACCTATCAAAGTGACCAAAAGCCAAATTTGACATAAAATGCAAAAATAAAAAGTTCAAACTTTCCGACTCCACAGCTCTGCTGCATATAAAAGTGTTTCCTCCAAAATATCTTCATTATTGGCGAAAATAAGCTCCTGAACTACTCCAAGAAGATCAAAAGTCTTCTACCAAAATACCGTTTTGGTCATTCGGGTTACATGAACCTGGGGGCTGTTCCAAGTTCACTATATATACATGGGCTCTCAATCAAATCTGCGTAAATAGCGAAGGCTAGAGATGAACAGGAGTTATAGTTAAGGTTTCATGATATTTTTCGAGCCGACAGGCTAACCTTTTTGTTTCTGTTTTATTTTTCTCCGCTTCCATTTCCATTCCACTTTGAAAAATGTAATGTAATTTTTATTTTTAACGATATTTTGTTGGAAGAAGTAAATCACGGTCCTGAAGTAGTACAGAGAAATGACAGTTCAATGTCATACGTAAACGTGTTTGGGTACACTTGAACAAGTCCAATATTACCCGAAATAAAATGATTTCGTTACCTATTCACAATTTAACAAGATGAGAAACAGCATGAAATTGTTGTTTTTTTTTCATTTTTGCGAATCGTAAAGAATAAAATAATAGTTTTGAAGTAAAATTACTTTCATGAAGCATTTTAATAATTCCTGGCAATGAATTGAAAATGACATTCGTAAACCAAGCGCCGCAAATGTCATTTTCATTTAAAAATAAATTGAGAGGTTCAAAAATAATTTGAGAGGTGAATATGGTTTCTTTTGTTGACCATATACATATAAGCAGGGCTGTGGAGTCGGCGAAAAAAAGTCCGACTCTGACTCCAGCATTTACCAAAACCACGACTCCGACTCCGACATTGACCAAAAATACATCTCCGACTCCGACTAAAAAAAGGTTAATGTCACTTTTTTCCCCTAATTTTCCTATTTATGTGTATTCAATTAAATATCAACCCTATCAATGCGGCCAAAATTCAAATTTGTCATACTAAATGCAAAAATAAAAAGTTTGAACTTTTCAAAATTTCCGACTCCGAGTACGACTCCGGCCAGAACGCCGCGACGACTCCGACTCCGACTCCACAGCCCTGCATATAAGACAAAAGATCGATTAGTTATTTTCATCAATCGCAAGAATGATCCCGATTACTAGTCAGCAGAAAAAAAATAAGCTGTACTTGTCCAGGCCTTGTCCAATATTATATTGGTATCCAATGTTACCCGAATTCACTGTACCTGCTTTATATAACAGACCAGTTCTAAACTACACGGTGGCATAAAAAGTCTACCCAATGTGAGATTTTTTATGCCACCGCTTACTCTTTCGAGTTGTTTGCGTGTATTCTCGCAGAAACCGTGACTTCGAAAACCGTTTAAAACACTTAATTGAGATTTTAAAAATCAACCGATTGTTTTTTTTTAATTAAGGATTATAAATTAATTAAAATAAAATAAAGTACGAGCGGTTTTTTCAGTTGATAAATCTGTTCAAAGGCATGCTTCTGTTGTTGAAAATCCCTTCCCGTTCTTTCCGAAAAGTCCTCTCCTAGTCCTTGTATCTTTTCCATCCCTACTCTCTTCGAAAAAGAAAGGTTGAGCAACTGAGTAGCAAGCATTTCTTGTAGAAAAGCATATATTGAGATAAACTCCGTGAGGATTCCATGTGTACCAAGTTGGGAGAGGACATGGTTAAAAAACCAAAACAAAAATGACATTGAAAACCTTAAAAGCAGGGTAGTGGAGTCGTATGTACTTGGCATTATATTTCTTTCGGCTTATCCGAGGCCAAAATGAGAATTCCACCATTCTTGAAAATGTTAAATTGAATGTTCCTGATAATTTTTTGAGGAATCGTGAGCATGAGTTGTTTGTTCTTCCAAGGAGTAGAACCAATCTGCCAATGGGAATGCCTCTGGGAAGAGCTTTAACAATTTTACTGACCGGATCGGTATGGGTGATATTTAATCGAAAACACATATAAAGGAAAATTAGGAAAAAAAAGTGACGATATTAAATGTTTTTTAGTCGGAGTCGGAGTCTTGTGTAGCTAAACTAAAAAAATGATTAAAAAAATTGGCCAAGCATAATTCAATTGAAATACAAAATTTTTGGCCGATTAAAGTTGTACAATATTTTAAGCCACTCTGCACTGTTACATACATACATACCTACATTTAAACGAGCTGTCAGTCACCTGTTCAAAAAATGAGCGCCTGTGTTTTTTGTTGTTATCTTTGAATATTGTTTAAGAATGATTTGATTTTATTATTTTAGTATGGAAAAGTACATTTATATATTTATATATTGGTGGTTTTGGATAAATATATCCATCAATGATTGTTCTTCAAGGAAACAGAATGATCATTCAATATGTAAGTAGAATATAATATTATTTTCTCACCGCTCTTTTCATATTGCTTTCTCTTTTTGGTAATGTATCGATATTATTCTTTATGAACCATGGTAATAAAATAATACAAAGGTATAATATTACTCATGGTGTATTGGATACTTGGTCTGTTCTGAAAATTTTATCACCTTTATTACGAAGCCGTGACTTGGGATTAAAAAATTATGCTTTATTTTGATTATTCCCATAATAGAAGAATTGTGAAGCGGGCGCACCGCTAAAAAGTCCGTATTTTAAAAAATATATCTAATAAAAGTATTTATGGCCAGATACTAGGGCTTATACAAAAACCGACTTTTGAAAAAAGGTTTCGGTTTTAGAATGTCAATATTGTTTAAAAAAAACCGGTTTTCGAAGTTCTACAAAAAATGAATAATTCAATTAAAATAATGAAAAGAAGCAAATAAAATCTTTTTTATTTTGTTTACTATGCTGTGTTATGTTATGCTAGGTTGCATGTTGTCCGGTCCGTAGCGCAGTGTCAACGTTGTTGACTTTCTTGCCGGAGCGCCCGGGTTCGATTCCCGGTACGAGCGGATTTTTTCAGTCGATAAATCTGTTCAAAGGCATGGGTGTTTGAGTTGTTGAAAATCCCTTCCCACCTTTCCAATCCCAATGAGCGATGCAAAGTGACAGCGATTAGCTAATCACTAGTCCTGTCCTAGTCCTCGTATCCTTTCCATCTCTACTCTCTTCGAAGAGTAACAAGCAGTTCTCGTAGAAAAGACAACAAATAAATAAAAATATTTCTGTAGAATAAAAGTACATTGCTATTTTTTCACCGCATTATAATGGAGTTCTAACAAATAAATGCCCGCTCAATCAATAACATATGTTGAAATACGCTCTGCGAGGAGTGCATATGCCCCAAGCTGGGAGTGGACATGAATAAAAAAATAAAATAATCACTTACAAAAACAAATCGACTCTGAGGTATTATTTTCACCGTATTATAATTGAGTTCTACCAAGTAAATGCGAATTCAATCAACCAATAATTTTGTTAAGCTGCAAAATACACACTGTGAGAAGGTGTGAAACCAAAGCATGTGGAACTGTGTACAATGTTGAGTTGTTGAGTATCCTTAATATACAGTGAACTAATGATGATTGTTTCTCTTTTTCTCCTGCCATCTCCTGTTTAAGGTCAGACACCATCAGGACAAAATATTTCTTGTCTACTATCACCTGGTAAAGGTAAATAGATCTATAATAATTATTGTAAGCTAACAAAACTTAATACAGTCAAACCTGCTATAGCGGACACTTCTATAGAGCTTTTTTAACACCTCGATACATATATACGACATGTGATAAATTCGTAATTATATCCTAATTGTGAGGTTTTGTTACGAATTTTATTAAGTTTAACAATCAGCGTTGCCTTCGCTGAAAGAAGGTTTTCCACATTACGACGCATGAAAATCTGGCCAAGGAGTCCTATGAGTTCGGAAATACAATAAGGGAAAGGCTATAAAATGAAGTCAAAAAAACGAAAATTTTACTTCATTTTATAATAAACTAGCTGTACCCTGCGCGCGTTGCTACGCCAGCAACTAAAATAAATTTGAAGGAAAGACATTACACAAATATTCAATTCAATTTGCATGTATTCAATACTCGAGAAATTTGTAAAAATTTGATATCAATTTTTGGGAGGAAAGAGGTTGTTTGGCGGGGTGGGGTTTGGAGGGCGTATGGGTATGCAAGAAACCTTCGAAGGAGAGAAATCGAAAAATTTGTAACGCTTAAAAAAAATTGGGGGGTGGTTAAGGGGAGGGGTTGGTCAGAAACCATTGCGTGAGTGTACTCAATAAATTTGTAAAGTTTCACATCGATCGGTCGAGCGGTTTAGTAGTCCATAGCGGACATACACACAGACATTCATTTTTATACATATAGATATATATGCGATATACATAACTGTATTTTTTACATTATGTTTGCATTTTGGTCATCGTTTCATCTGTAAAAAACATCGCGTAATATCGGAATCGCATAAAAGGGGACTGGGTGTTTATACTTTAGACCAGCAAAGAAAACTCTATCATTATATTATAGTACCAGACAGTCGCAAAATTATATTTAGCTTTGGAAAAATAAAACTCAGTACACTTTACTCTTATAATAATAAAATTGATAGGTTTATTTCTTTCTTAGTTCCTCGGGTTCTTGATCGACAAGAACCTAAGAAAATTACTGCCATGCAGGGAGAAAGTTTGGTTCTGCAGCTCACTCAAGAAACAGCTTCCAATTGCACCATTATTCCGCCACGTGGTGACGATATTCTAGTTCCTGTTAACACATCATTTTACCATGTAAGTAAAACAACTAGTAACGTAAAACGGGGTGAATAGAGACACTTTTTACCCTTCACGACTATGTATCTTCATACCTGCGCCACAACATTTAAATATGGCTTGAAACTTGTTTTTATGGTCCTACTACACATTAATGACAATATTTTTCAAATATTCACTATCGTTATTAAGACACATTCAATTATTTTCGATGACTCTATTCATATTAAATCGGGGTGAATAGAGACAAGAGAGGGTAAATCAAGACTTGGCACGTGAAAAGAGACAAAAATACAGATTGCAATGATTGGAATATATGAACCTCTATTCTTTACGAGTCCCTATTCATTCCGTTTTACGGTACTTATTAACCAAAAAAAAACATGAATGATTTTAATTTTCGTGCAATAAAAGAGAAGTTTATAAGGGGTCAAAATTTAAGGATGAAAAGGGTTCGAACTTAAACACGTTTGTTTCAATTTTGGCCAATCATTTAGTTGGTTTGGTTTTGTCATTCGAGAGATAGTATTTATTATAGTCATTGTAAAGAATTATATATAAAGGGTCTTTTTATAAGGACGCTTAGTTTTGAAATGTAAATAAAACAAGTTGTTTGTGAGATTTCGACTAAATTTTAATTTCATTTGTAAGTATATTTTACGGCATTAAATATGGAATATAGCATCAAATGTCTGCCAATATCCATTCATTATAAAATGGGCCATGTCGCTAAAGTTGACTTTTTTGACAAATTTGGGTAAACTTCCAACTGCTCCAGAACCCAATCAGGCGTTGTCTGCGGTCGTTTACCTGAAGTTCCTTGGTTAGTTGGATTTTATACGGGTGCAGACATAAGGCCCGATTCAAAATTCGCCAAGTTGAAGTCGCAGAAAAGCCAAGTTCTTGTGAACAACGAGAAATAAGCTGCCTTGGGTTTTCCTGTACACTTTCACACACAGCAGCAATGTTTTCATCAGATATTGTATTTTGATGACGTACAGGTAGGTGTTGGCCGATTATTTACCAAACTGGTTGACTCAAATTTGGCCACTAAACAATGAATAATCTACTCAGCAGGACAAAGTAACATATTTTGAGCGTCCCTATTGAAATACCCTTTACATAGTAAAAAATACATTGGATACTTTAAAGTTCAATCCTTGTTTTTGTCTCTACTCACCACGTTTTACGGTACCTACTTTCAATCTTCATTGAAGATGGCCTAATTATTTATTCATTTCCCATATTATAAGCACATTACAAAATTTTTAAATTGTTAGTCTGTTGCTTTTACAAACTGAAGAACAATAAAACATATACAGGCGGACCTCTACTTTCGCACATTCGACTATTCGGCAAAATTCGCTGTTTCGCACATTTTTAAATAATAGTTCTTTTTAGATTTTTTGACGATAATGCAAAAATGATTTCTTCAAATTTTTTGTCGAATCATATGTACATCCTTGAAGGAAGAATCAGTTGCCCCTGGGCACAAACCTTCTAAAAACCAATTGACATTGCTTTTTGGTTGAAATTTAGCTGGTGATTTAAAATTGTTGGCAAAGTTTATCAATTTATTGATTGAGTAGGCATTTACTTGGTAAAACTCCATTATAATACGGTAAGAAAAATAACAATGTATTTTACTTCTACATAAATTATTTTATATATTTGTTGATAGCTATTTCGGCTTACGCCTTCGTCAGAACAGAACGTCTATGAAGCAGAAAAGCCTAGAGCATTGAAAAGGAAAAATATAAATTGCTTCAAAACATTTTGGAAATCCGTCACGTAAACGTGGAAGTTTTACTATTTGATATCCGAATACAGTGGAACCCCGATCTTACGTTCTCGCATTATACGTTTTCCCGCGTGGTGCGTTCATTTTCTATAGTCCCGGCATTTAGTTCATATTTCGTTTGTTTTATACCGTCCCTTGAAAAACGTAGAATCGGGATTTCACTGTAGTTGATTTAGACCAGTGATTGTTAACCATATTGTATACAAGAATCGCCCCCTTTACCATTATAAAATTATCCAGGGACTACCCCCCCCCCCCCCCCAAATGAAAAACAAATAAATAACATTATTATTTTTATAAACATCAAGGATCTCATTTAAAAAAAAATGAGATCCTTGAGCCTCGTGTGACTGTGCTATTTTCGTAATATTAGGTTCAAGTTTAGTTAAATACAGTCTCAAATCTCCTCTTTGGCTTATCTGTAATTGATTTCGGGATTTTTTTAATATATGCGTTACTGCGCTAAAACCTTTTTTACTAAATATGATGAAGGAAATGCTACGATGGGTAATTTTACCTCTTTCCACAGAAGAGGGTATTGATGGCGAAAATGGACCCGAAAAAACATCAGAATCACATTTATTGAATACTATTTTAGCTTCACATTCATTCTGTAGCTCAATAAACTGCTCTTTTAAATTTTGACTGACACTTTCTACATCTAATAAAAATGGATTAATTATCCTATCTGGTATTAAAATTTCATACAAGTCGCGATGTACAAGACAACGCAACGCCCACTTGAATTCGTGCAGCGCCCCCCAAATCCTAAAAATTTTACAACGCCCACAAGGGGGCGCCCCCGTTGAAGAAACACCGATTTAGACGAATAGGTGGAATCCCTAAGCTGGACATACCTCATTCAAGTTTTGATATTTCCTGCAGGACCAATTAATTGGATATAATGGAGAAGATTCTATAGAGGTGGTCAAAAATAACCAATGCAGATTCACTATAAAAACTATTACTTTAAGCAGTGAGGGCATATGGAAAATCATCTCCTTTATTGGCGACTATTGGGTTATTTCTACGTCATATGTTTCAGTGTTGCGTAAGTAAGAGTGTTTATATACAATATTTTGAGGTTAACTTTTGCCAGACTGAGGGTTTAACCGATTCTATGCCGGTAAAAATCAATATGGCCGTACACAGGAGGCCGCGATTTTCTTTCAAAAAATAAATCCTAATAAAAAAATCGATGTATTACACATTAAAATTCAATATTCTTTGAGTTCAAGTAGTACAACACGCTCTCAAAAGATGTCACTATATGCAAGTTAAATTCAATTATTTTAAATAGGAACTGGTGACTTGTAAATTAAGTACAAATGAGAGCGTAATATTACGCGCATTTTGTATGGACGGCCCCTTGAACACGGACTTGTAGCGCGTAAATATACGCTTTAGGCAGAGATCAGGTTAACAGTCGAACACCACTGCTACTTTATCTTATATATATACTAGCTGACCCGGCAAACTTCGTACTGCCTCAGAAACAATAGGTGTGTTAACGTATTAGCTGAATTTAATTAAGTTTTTTATTAAGTCAAAATCAATACTAAAATTGAATATGCATAATAAATGTGCAAAAATCAAGATGAAAAGTATTTTAATTACATTCTTTGGAGCGCACGTAGTGCCATCTGTGATTCAACAACATAAATAAAATCACAGATGTCAGAAATATTAAAATAGGTCTTGGTCGGAACATCCTTCACCTAGCGTAATGAAATATACTTAACAACCTTCTCACATATCTAACCAATATACATTTTAAAAAATCATAAAAATCGGTCGAGGAGTTTCGGAGGAGTTTGGCCACAAAGATTTGGGTCGAGATTTTTATATATATAGAGATTTTAATATTAGTGATACAAAGGGCTTTTTTTGAAAAAGAAAGGTGCCGGAACTCCCTTCATGTCAAGCTTTTCTACTAAATAAAAATATCATTCAAATGAAATTTAAAGCAGCTTTTCCTATGCCACGAAGTAATATCCAAAGTAAAAGGAACAATCAAAGAAAATAATGACGTCAAATTTATGTATGTAAAATTAAGTAAATAAAATGTTCCGCACATTGTCAATCGCTAGGCACGTGCATTTAATCACAAATGTCAAACATACAGAAAGTATATATGTCTATGCGTCAGACGTTACTGGAAGTTATCAATCCTTGAGGACGAGTAACCAATGGAAACGTGGACAAGTCCCCTTCTCCCTCGTCGCCACAAGAGAGCGCCAATGTAGAATCCATCCTCGAGCTTATCCTGTTCATAACAATACCATATTTTATCATTTTGACGAATAATATACATAAAGATTGCAAATTCGGAAACGCTAGCATTGTTTCATCTAATTGATATTGAAAAAAAATACTCTGAAAACAGGTGCCGGAACGCCGTTCCACCGCGCTAAATGGAAAAATCTCTGGTGATACAATGTGTTGATCTTTTGCAGTAAAAAATATGATTTTGATTGACTAGTTTCGTCACAATTTATTTCGGATTATTATTGACCGACAACCATTTATATTGTCGCTACCAATTGCCAGGATTAAAACTTCACTGTTCATACGTGATAAGAAGCGCTTTATCTTATCTCAAACGCGCTTCTTTCAACATTTTAATTATAGTTTAATTTCTTGTATTTTGCTTTAATTTATTTATTTGCTTAGTTGTAATACCAATTGTTTGTCATACCTTGTAATTCTTACTTTATCTTTGTATAAATATCACTGTTTCGTTGTATTTCTTATCAGTTGACAAAGCTCGCCATGAGCGAAACCGGTCATCATCCAATAAATTTTATGTGGAATAAGTACTAAAAATGTTTTATTATTTTTATTACAATGCCATTCCACCAAGTATTGACAGTGAACACCTTAAAAGTGATCATGTAATACTGTTGTCTCATTTTTTCAGCATCGTATATAGAACAGCAAACCGTAAAGGCAGCAATTGGATCGTCCGTATTGTTAGACTGCACAGATGGCTCTGTATTGAAGCCAATTTTCTGCAGCATTTTCAGCAATTCAGGCGAACTTCAAAGCACTGACTGCTCATTCAGACTTGATCCAGTCAAATTTCATCATATCGGCAGCTGGGCATGCATCATGTCGGTTGCGGGATCCATGAACCAAATCAATAATACCATCCTCTTGGTGGAATCAGGTATGTTTCAAACATAAATATTATATATTACAGTGTTCTTCCCATCCATTTGACAGATGTCAATCGTAGTTCTGTGAGGGACTGTTGCAAAGGACAAGAGTTTTTATCACAGTGATTTTTAATGATAAATTTGTTAGTTATTATGGTAACAATGCCATCAAACACACGTTCAAAAATATTAATTTAATTAGAAAAACAAAACATTTATTGTCTAAATCAGGGACGTTTCTTGTAATCGTGCAATGGTGTTCTGATCTCCCATTTTATATTCAGGCAATAAGCCAAATTAAAAGAAATAGATGAATTTACTCAACTAAAATTCCTTGCCTATTCCCATGCAAATATTGCGGGAAGCGTTGATTCACATATCGTCGCTTCCAGTGCAAAACCACTTATTAGGAAAAAATAAGATTTTGAGTTTTGAATACCACTCTTTGCAAAATTAATATTCTACACCAGCAAGCAAAACTTTGGAGACGTGGGATCACCAGGAACGCCTAAATTTGATTTTTTTATAACACTTTCTCATTTGCGAAGCAATGTGTGATGTTTTTACCTTCTCCTGAACAATGGTAAATATTCTGAAAAGTGATTTTGCATTTGAAGCGACGATATGTTCAGTGGATAATTCAGCTGATGATGCATTTTCTGTAAAGTTCATCGCACAGTTGAAACTTTAGACAAAAAAAAATATTAATGTTTCCAGCTAAAGAAGGAGTGTACAGCTCGGTGGAAACTGTCAAAGATGCTATAGTACTCAAATGTGGGCTGTCAATGTCAAATTTTCCAGTGAGCTGGTGCAGAGCTATCTCCCCAACTGGAAAAATATTACTACTCGGGGAAGGGTTTCTTTCTGGAAGATATTCTTCAATGGGCTCAAAGTGAGTAAAAATAAATTAACATCAACCCATTTTGAATGGGTCCTGTATCCTCCCTGCCTCTTCTATCAACCTGATGAATCCTGACGTCCTGGAAGGCCTTCAACCCGTTGACTGCTAGCGTCTCATATGCTGAGATGCCTGATTTTGGTGTGTTGCAAATTGGTATTCAAAAATAAAGTGTCAAAACTATCACAGACATGATTTTTTTTATTCAAATATGTATGCATTATTTCATCTGATAATCTTCTTGGGTGTATTTAACACAGATACTGATGAATTTATGTTTGAAATCTTAGTTGTTGGAATATTTGTAAATTGGTTCAGGAGGGAAGAGGTTAATGACCATCCATAGGATGTACTCAGGGAGCTACGGGATGACCTGAGAAGAAACGAGGAAGTTGGCGGGTGATGGAGAATCCTGGAGGCACCGTGTGGTGACCATATGCTCCGAATAGGGAGCGTATAAGTAACAAAAAAATTGTAGAAGTTTGCATATTGTATTTTATTTAACTTTTTGTTTGTCAATCCTCATCCGCTCCAAATGTGGAGCAAGTGGCCTCATAATGGAGGTGTCTCAACATATTTTTTTCTACGAAAACTGTTGGTTACTCTGTCACTCAGCCTTTCTTTAGTTTGATGAGAGTAGGGATAGAAAGGATAAGACTAGGACATGACTAGTTGTTATCTAGTCGCCCTCGCTATGCCCCGCTTATATGATGAGTAGGAAGGAATTTTTTATACTACATAAACACTTTGAACAGAATCGATAAACAACTGAAAAAATGCTGCTCGTACTAAGGACTCGAACCTGTGAAGTCTGCCACGGAAGCCAACGACGCTGACCACTGCACCACAGACCAGACAAGATTGCTGAATACTCTCTTACATTCTAAAAATGTCTCCAGCATATAGTCATTCAAAAATGATATAACAAATATATATTACCACTGATGTCATTTTAGCTTTACAGGTAAAATATGTGGATTAGAAATTCAACTTCCATTAAATGCAAACTCGGAACATGGTCAGTGGAGAATAGACATTGGGAAGTCAGTTGATGACTTTACTGGCTGCTTCATTCAACTGCCCAACAGCACATGCAAGTAGTCTTTCAAATTTTATGACAAATATAATATGGTGACTGGACAAAATAGTGCATCCGAAACACTGATTTGGTCTATATCGTAGAACGAGATGAATAGAGACACTTTTTACCCTTCATGTATCTTCATACCTGCGCCACATAATTCAAATATGAAGGGCTTGAAACGTGTTTCTATGGTCCTACTACACATTCATGACAATATTTTTCAAATATTCACTATCGTTATTAAGACACTTTCAATTATGTTCGATGTCAAATAGTAAAATTAGCATTTCCTTCATCTATTTAGTAGAAAAGGGTTTTAGCGCAGTAACGCATATTAAAAAAATCCCGAAATCGATTACAGCCAAAGAAGAGATTTGAGACCATATTTAACTAAACTTGAACCTAATATAACGAAAATAGCAGTCACATGAGGCTCGAGGATCTAAATTTTTTTAATGAGATCCTTGATGTTTATAAACATAATTAATGTTTATAAAAATAATCGTATTATTTATTTGTTTTTCAATTTTTTGAGGGGGGGGGGCGCTGGAAAATTTTTCTATGGTTAAGGGGGCGATTCCTTCAATATGGTTAAGAATCACTGGTCTATGGGCTTAAACACTTTATTTACATTCACAAATTCAAAACATAAAATTGTTTTAAGCAATACTTGAACAACACAATTTTTTTCAAAGACAGATATAAAACAACAACAAATATCAAACAACGGCTTGAAGATTGTCAATTCAGCAATAGTTAATTCAGGATCGTCCCTGCGGATCCGTTGTGAAGTTCCATGGCCTGCAGCTTATTGCTATATCCAAAGACCTGATGGAGAATTTCTCAAATCAGATGGATTCGTCATTGATCATTTGCTGAGAGTTGGGGTTTGCCTTCTCACTGCTAAAGTAAGTCAACTGAAAGAAAATCTCTTTAATTAACTTCAGACAGACACAACAATATTATCAATAAATCGGTTGAATACCGACTTCCAAGATGCTACTTAAGAATACATGCAAAAAAAATCCAATATTCCAGACATTCATCTGGAATATATTTACACATTTATCAGGCATGTGGAGTCGTTAAAAAAACATTTCTCCGATTCCGAATCTGGCTCCAGCATTTACCAAAAACACGACTCCGACTTAAAAAAGCTTAATTTCGGCCAATAGCCAAATTTTACATATTATATGCGTAAATAAAAAGTTTGAACTTTTCAAAATTTCCGACTCCGAGTATGACTCCGGCCAAAAAACCGCGACTCCACGACTCCAACTCCGACTACGACTCCACAGCCCTGAACTTAGACTTAAGAATATATTTTCACAAGTTCTTTGTTGTAACACGATTCCCAGAAACAAAAAATGTTGAAAGCCGAACACTCTCATGGCTCAGTTATCATTGACCTTGATTTCCCTCTGTAACGTGTGAGTGTCACGTGTCTTATGCGACAGGGACAAGAATCTATATCAAAATTGTATATTTCTGTCCCTCTAAATTTCCAATGTGTGAAAAAATAAAAAATAATCAGTTAATAGCTTGGAAGAAAGCACAGTCCCTGTAATCAAGTAGCTATGAATAGTATTTCTTCTCTTTCATTTGTTTTAATAATATTTTTGTTCCAGAACGTTACAATTGAAGATGCTGGACGATGGACCTGTGGAATATCTTCAAATGATGGCTCAGAGGATTCACTCTCTTACACTGATGCAAGTATTCACATTTGTGTCGTATTAATTTTATGTTTCATAAAATTAACAACTTTGGCCAGACAATTTGCACATATAAGTACAAATAACCCATTGAAAATTCAAAAGGGTTCTGAAATGTAAAAGTATTAAAATAGGATATTCAAATAAATCCATCAAGTCACAGATTTTATATTTATCAGATAGGGCTAAGATATACTATAACCAACCTTTGTCCCATTCAGGCCACTAGACCGAATAAATTTTGGCTGTCAATGATATCCCTTGAACTATCTTGAGAATTTATCATTTGGCCCTTCTCGCAAAAAGGTTGTGCATCACTGATTTATATGATATGTACTGTTAATATCTTACTTAAATTAATGTTTCAATGTTTTCTCCACAGGTGACAGTTGTGACTAAGCATTTGTACAGTGTAGAACGTGAACTAATTCCAAGCTGGGGAGAAGGTGCTTTCATGCTATGTAGATCGGTCCAAGAAAAACCTTTGCAATACTGCCGCTTCACTTCTCCTGGTGGAAAAGGTTATTCTTTCAAGCCAAACATATCCTCAGATGCCAGGTATGAAATTTCATTCATGTATCTAATGAAAGAAAATATTTATATAAATTAACCTTATAAGAAATATTTTTTGTAATTACCAATTTCGGCTGAAGGTGCTTGATTTAATTCCAATATCAAATTTGAATCTTTTTAATTTGGTGTTTTGTCGCTATTGACCTGGGTTTTGCCTTTTGGCATCTTCAGACGCACTAAAGTGCACGGATGTACTTGAACTGACGCGTTGTAAACAGTTTGTATCGTTTATATACAAAAATAAAAGTAGATCACTAAATTCAATTGCTATTAACGTAGGCAATATGAATTAGTAAAAATTTTATGTAAATGAGTTTCAAAGAATTAAGTTTATCAGGATTTTTGAATGTAGAATGTATACAAATACTAATTACCAGGAATATCTATAAATTGAATATCTAGGGTTATTTTGCTAACAGCCCGGTTATCTTCTTCGCGCATTTCAAGTTCACAAATAAACCTGAAGTGTATTGATTGAGTAGGCATTTACTTGGTAGAACTCCATTATAATACGGAAAGAAAAATAACAATGTTTTTTAGTTCTACATAAATTATTTTATATATTTGTTGATAGCTATTTCGGCTTACGCCTTCGTCAGAACTATGTTTAAAACGTGTATTAGAGATAGCTTATATACCTTTCTAGACAGGGTGCTACCTACATCATCTCCTTCTATTCAAACCATACCGACGTCACATGAAAGAATTTAAATAAGTTTGATTTATTGGTCTAAAGTAATGGTGGGAAATAATAATTTGGGTATTTTTGGTAAGCCGAAATAGCTATCAACAAATATATAAAATAATTTATGTAGAACTAAAATGCATTGTTATTTTTCTTTCCGTATTAAACCTGAAGTGACTACACATTGGTAGAGCATGTATATATACTTGTATCATTATTTTTCTAGCCAACTTATTTCATACAGTTTTTGTTCAATGTTACAGATTGTCTTATTGGGGCATGGGACTAGAAAATGGTGAATGCGGCATTAAAATCAAAGAGATCAAATCTGAAGATGTTGGAAACTGGACTTGCGCAGTCAAGTTCGATTCATGGTTGCAGGAAGACTTTGTTACGATAACACTGCAAAAACCTGGTTAGTATTCCCTACCAACTGTTTAGTCTAACAAGAGTGAAGATTGTTTCTTTCGTGGGCAAACGTTTCATGAAATGATTCCAATAAATTTGGCACGGCGGATTAGCGACTAAAGTATCCTTTTAAATCGATTTTTATCAATGATGATTCTGATTATATATTTTTGCCATTGCATAATTTGTTAACATATCTAATACATTTTTTGTTGTTGATATATGATAGAGGTTTGCACAGGCTCGGGTTTGACCCGCGGGCCGGGTCAGGCCGGGTAACGAAGGCTTGGATTCGGGCCCGGGCCGGGCTCGGACGCAAGCATACAACAAAATATAACAATAATCGGGCCATTTCCGAATGAGGTCACCATTATCGTAAATCTAAATTGAATACTATAATAAACTTCACGTACTCGTATAAGTCATCTTTTCGACGTCTTGTTCGTTATTTAAAAACATTCTCTCATGAACACCCATTCGAAAGAATAAGATGATTATCTATAAACTCACAGTGACATTTGACGCCATAGGCAAACAATACAATTTATCTTTCTGAAATGCAAAAGTGGTTGCCTGCCAGGAGGGCAGGCGCCTACGTAAAGAGGCGGAGCTAAGCAGGTGAGGATTGGGATTCTGTCCCGTGTACCTATAACCATATTTTACCAAATATTATATTGGTATGAAGATACATAGTCGTGAAGTGTCTCTATTCACCCCGTTTTACGGTACACATATAGACTTGATCTGTATTCCTTTATTTTCAGTCCCTCCAAAGGCTTTCACCGTCGGTATATCTTTCACAGCTGTCATACTTTGCTTAATCCTCATCGCTCTCGGCTACGTGATATACAGAAGAAAGATTACAAGGACTTTACTACTCTCTGACAACACTAGACAGTCTGATGAAAATGTTTCAACAACAACTTTGATTGGCTCTCGGCAATCGGACTACTATCCACTCTTCAGCCGTGACTCTTCATCAGCAACAACTCTGAGATCAGTCAGTGGAAGGCACAATGATCAATGATTTTAAATATGTTTTCATTGAGTACTTTAATGTGTTCTGTAAATATATTATATATTATTTAATGTTGGCTTATTCTTTCGTTTGTAAAAATTCGAACATCGATTAAAATTAATTTATTGACAAATTTTCAACTGAAATCTGAATCAGTTGAAAATATTTGCCATGAGTGAAACCGGTACTGATTCTAATTAATTGATTCTATATAATAATAAAACATTTTTAGTACTTATTCCACATAAAATTGATTGGATCAGGACCGGTTTCGTTCGCTTCGTTTCAAAATGTTTTATTATTTTTACTAACTAGTATGATTATAACTTTGATTGAAGTCATATATTGAACAAAACGATCATTTTATTTATACCCCACAATAAAGCACGCCTGTTTATTCCACGTATTGTGCATTGTGTTACTAATTGTGACACGTGTTTCGCCTTTCAGAGGCATCTTCGGACTTATATAAAGTTATAAAGCAAGTTGATTCTAATATATTAAAAAGATAAAATTACAAAATAGTGTTTGGGATTTTTCCTTTTTACGGGAAGCAAGGAGAGGGTTATAGTAATCAAAGCAAAGCAAAGAAATAAGTATACGCCTGTTTATTATTATAAAACATATTTTTATTTATGTAGAATAGTACAAAAATGACATGCGACAATTTAAGTTTTTAATGACATTACTACCAACAGAATAAATAATAATAAAGTGACATCTGTCATTAGAATATTCAGTGTATTTTCTTTCCCAGTTCTTGTAGCTTCCAGAGCCAATATTTAAAGTACGAGTAACTACCTCAACTGTATTTCTACATTTTGACAGTAGATCTACTCAGGTCTAACTCAGTTACCCATAACTGCCATAAAGGGTTATTCATTAAACAGCACCGGTGACGAACAAAGCGGTAACTCATCTAGGAAACCTTTTATAAATTTCTAAGAATTTTAAGCTATTCATTTATAAGCTTGTATTCCGCTCTCTTACAAAATGACCAAAACCAATTTGATTAATGGCGGTGCTAAAATAACCTCTCAAGATTTCTGATTTCATTTCAGTAGTCCCCTGTGTAAATTATGTCTCCACTTAGAAAACATACTTTTACTTTGAAACATTTTACTTTCAGGAAAGGTAATATTACATATTTCAATGGCTTTTTCAAGGTTAAATCATGATAAATGTTTTTATCATTATATTCATGTGCAATTATTCAATTTAAGTGAATTTTAATTTCTTCACTAAATATAATTAATATGAATTTGGTTTTGTGACATCTTATATTCTTTATCAACTGTCAGAAATCAGACTATATTTGACCCCCCTTAAGTATTTGATGTTATATAATCTTGACAGTTGCCAATAATGTTTTAATTCCCATCAATGCTTAAAAAAATTGTGCTAAAAAAACTATTTGATATTGACAGAAAATACGATATATATATATTTTTTTAAATGTACATTCCCATCTAATCTACACACTTATAATTGTATTTGGTTTGATAATATGGTATCAATAATAATTTAATAAGTAAGTATAGTATAAAATATATATTATACTGTATTCTATCATAGGCACAATGTTTATAAACCTCCATCAAAAACTCTTGTAACATTTACATGTTTATAAAAATAATTAGTGTTGCCATAAAAAGTTGATAATGACAGCTTCTATAAATGCTACTACCTGTCATTGACTCCAAACTAACAAAGCAACAAATAAATTTATCATACAGTACAGTGGCATACCGACATTATGTGACAAAGCAACTTGCGGTCATCAATTTAAACAGCATACTCTCTCACCTGCTTTGAATCCAAACGATTCAATATGAATATTTCAATATATAAAGAAAGAGCTACCAAAGGTAAATTATAAAACATGTACATGAACAGTCAAGTATTTAATTTCACGAGAATTGTAGAATATAATTGTTTGGCATCATATCATCATAAAATTATTTCCGGCGATATTGTGGTGCTGAAATAGCTATGATTCTTGCTGAATCTAATACTTTGCTATTTATACCTCATTATAATATATTTCTACCACGAAAATGTCTATTCATTCAATCAATACTTTATAAATGTCCAATGGCATCCTAGATTAATATTAATTATTTCTATTGCTTTAATTATATACAAACATATTAATTTTAATTTACTCATTATAAAAGTTACACACTTAAATGTAATATGATAATTATTTAGTAGTATCGCTTCAATGTTTCTGGAACTATTGTAACTTTGAAACAATAGAAACCACATTAAAAATATTCGACAATCAAATGAAATTTAATTTGATGAAACCCTATTAAAAATTAATTCATCCAAAAGATTTTCAAATTTAAGTTATATGTAAGAAACAGTAAACTTAATACGTGTGGTATTGTGTCTCTTTATAAATGATTGGTCCTATATGGAACATGGAACTACATGGAAGTTTGTAAGCTAAAAACTTTACATAGAAATATTTACATAGAAAAAAATATGTATGTATTAGTCTTTGAAAAAATGATCATTATCATGCAGAAATATTAATTAATCATGGATGATTAAAGATATCGACTTTTAATAGCAACTGATTTGAAGAATTTTGCCAGTGTGTATACAACATCAGTTTTGATAGTTGTACTAATAACATGAAAGGTTTTAACCCTTCCTTCCCGACAGGTTAGACAGAAAATCTATTTAAATATCAGTGATACAATGTGTAAACTTTTGATATTCTTAAATCATAGTTTTTTACACCTTTTGCATAAAAAAATATGATTTTAACCGACTCTTACGTCGAGGTTAAATAAAAAAGAAAATCAGTTGGATTATTATTGGCTGAAAACCCTTTATAACGTCGCTACAAATTGCCAATTGATTCAAACTTTGTGGGCAGTGAATAGATAAGAGATAAGATAATGTTATCTTATCTATAACACGCTCGCACTTATTAGTTTGATTACGTCAGTCTAGCGTGAATATCAGACCGGAGATGTCGTCTTTTTCATGCGCGACTTAAAATATGGATAATTATGAGAAAACTATAAATTAAATTCAAATAAATTTTGAAAGATGTATATAGATACGTAAAGGCATAATAAATCATTTTTTTATTATAATCTATGACAATAAAGTAGCCAAATCCACTGCAGTATTTTTTAGATCCCACTTTGACGCATTCTTTTTTAGCCGCCAGTTTTTGAAGGTTAAAGAACTGTGCAATATTTTTTTAGTACCCAAGATGCAAATTTAACATATTTTACCAAGAACAGGGGAATGGTTTAACACACAGTGTAAAGGATTAGAACTACTCGGGCAGGTTAAGCATAAACTAACAAGAAAGAAAAAAAATACGACAAGTCACATTTAGAATTATCCAAAAACTAATTTTAAATTCTGTTAGATTAAAAAAAGCTGTCAAATCATTGCAATGATTGTCATTTTTAGTAAATTCGTTACATTAAAAGTATTCACAATAAATAAAGTCTGTTTCTTAATATTATAAAATCACTTTCTAAAATGTCCAAGCACTCACAGCAATGTATTGAAAAATGTACACTATAACACAAAGACAAACTTAACAAAAAACCATTCACTCTTAATTAATAATTATTATCAATATTTTTATATTAATCATTTTTATTGTTCAATTATTTTGCGTAACTGAAAAAACAGCCATCTCTTGATTCTCCTTATTCTTAATGTGATTGGCCGAATGTCAGAGGTCTGGAAACAAAAAAAAAACAAACAACTTAGAAGTGACAAAAGACCAGGGATTTTTGTAATATCGGTACTGAGATGTACAATAAGTTTCATTATGACCTTGGTAAGCAGTAAGGAGGAAAAACTTCTGAGGTATAACAAAATAAGCTTAAATTTATTTTTTCGTTTAGTTGTTCACAACTGATTCATTATTTTTCATCTAGTATATCTCGTATGACTTTCACAATGAAAAATATTTGGCGCATTGGCATTAGCTGTAATGCCAAATATTTTTTTAAACTTTTAAAATAAAATATAAACACAAATAAAGATTGCGGTACCATGGTATTTGGCAAATAAAGCAGCTGTTATTCCAATTTTTTTTTATTAACACATTGGATGCTGAGAGCACACCTAGTGGAACACAGACTGCGTACTAAAACACAGGTCTAGCGTTCAATGTTTTAATGGAACACATTTTCACATTACTTGTATACACACATTATTTTTAGAGAATTGGAGATTTATTTTCCTAAGTCAACCCTCCTACAAATGCACTATGTCCAATGCATGGCACATTGGAGTCAGCTGTAATTTCATGTAGTCAACCCTCCTACAGCACCGTGATAGGGATTTTTTTACGACTTACTTCATCTTCACTTTCAAAAGTTAAGGTATGTACAGCTACTGATAAATATTCTTCAAATGCACATTATTAGGTATAATATTACATATTTACGAAACATATAATTTGCCTGAAGATTGCAGCAGACGCTATAGAAAACCACTTTACAGCAGAGGTTGCTGTAGGAGGGTTGACGGTATTTCCATAATATAGTCAACCCTGCTATAACGGAGACTTCTATAGAGCTTTTTGCTATAGTGTATGCGGCGGTTTTTCGTACAAGTCACGTGTCGCTTGCTTACAAACTAATTTTTTTTGATTTGCTTTAAGTCACAAAATACAATTGAAAAAACCAAACCCCAAATTTTGTATGGGTGCCTAAGTTTATATAGCTTTTATTTGTTATAGCGTACTCCCTATCCTCCCGCTATAACAGGGCTGGCTGTATATGTATTTATTAGGGTCCCGGTGTTTAAAAGGTGAAATGTGGTATTTGTAAAGTTAAAAAATATATACCAAACATTAACATCCATCATTTCCATAATAACACTGTTGAAGGTGAGTTATATAAAAAATGCTTGAAAATGTAAATAGTTTTGTATCTGACATTTGAAATAGAGATCTATACATACTTAGAAACAATTATTCTCAATATTGCTCAGTTAAAATAAACCACAATACAAAATATGAAATATCTAGAGTTACTCACCCATGGTTTCCTGCTGAAGATCTATCTTGTAAGATGGACTGTCATATGGCGGAAGGGTCGCGCCATTGTTTCTGTGGCCGGTGTTGTTGTGAGGAGTTGTGGCGCTCGCGCAGATGGGTGCAGATGCAGTCCGATGCCTTCGAACGAGCACCAGGAGAAGAACCAGCGACGTCATTGCTCCTAGAGCTGCCAAAACGCCTACCGCTACAAGTGAACTGTAGTAGTCTCCTTTGTGTAAAAGAGAAGCTTCCAGTTGCTTCCCTGAAAACACCGCGGTCATAATTTATTAGACGAGAAAGGTTTCTGAAATGATGTTTAGTGTAAATTCGACATATTCAATCAGTTTGATGACTAAACTGCATGGACTATATTCATTTTGACTTTAGTGCAGGTTAGACTGAATACTATGTACCAAAAATCTTTTAACTGTACCACGCGCGACATTAGCCAACGTAAGTGTGCAAATACTAATAAATTTAACATAACATAAACACAATCAATAATGAATAAATTATTAAAACCATATCAAAGTGGATAAACGCTCATTTATAATATGTTTGAAATAAACTCCACTCTTAAAAAACAAAATTTCAAACGATAAAATTTTCTTAGATAGGTTAGGTTAGATTAATAATTTCTTCAAGTGAGCACTCAACAATACAAAATAGTCTTATATTGCGAGTCCAACCTATAGCCCTCCAAGCCATAGATTAGTTAACAGGTCTGAAGGGCGGAATATTGTTAGAATTTGGTTATTTTTGACAGAAGTCAACTATTCCAAGGAACAAAAATCGTTCCTATTATTAATTTATTATGAAAAGAAATGAAAGGATACCTTCTTGTGTTGACGCCTCTTGCGGAGCAGGCTTTCCTGGCATGGTCATAATGTCTTTAACATTACTTGTCTTTATTTTACCATTCGTCAAGTAAAGTTCTAGCCAGATTCGATACCTGAAATAAAAAATTTATTATTTACAACGGATTTAAATAATATTTCTACTTTTACATTTTTAGTGTTCATCAGGATTAATATTTTTCTTTGACTACAGGTTGCCTGTTTTAAATGTACAATAAATGTCATAAATCTTATCACAAACACAGATTTACTGTTTCTACTCACCAATCAATCATTTGGTTGGTTTGGTTTTGTCATTCGAGAGATAGTATTATAGTCATTGTAAAGAATTATATATAAATAGTAAAAAATACATTGGATGCTCAGGAAAGTTGTTCTAAAGTTCAATCCTTGTTTTTGTCTCTATCCACCCCATTTTATGGTACACACTAAATTAAGAGCGTTCACTATTTCATGTGTGATATATTTCTGGTGCAGCGAAAGGGTTTAGTTTTTACAAATCGTATAATGTCTGACTTACACGTGAGGCTGTAAAGCATATAAAGGTAAGACCTTCAGCTTCTGAGATTGCTAGGAGCTAATGGCTGCCACAATAAATTTGTTTTATTATTAAATAATTGTTTTAAATATTATCGATGTATCACCTAGTTCCTGGAGTCAATCCTGTTATATTGGCCATGGGAGGAGCATCCCTGGTCGGCAGTGAAAATGAGCTCTTATCAGCTCGGGCTGCCTCGGCTCTCCAGACTACACGGCAAGCGTGGACGTAGCGTTCTGATGGTCGTGGAACACCGCTCCATTGAAGGGCCAGTCCCCACGCTGTCACATCAGACACGTCAAGCATGACATTCCAATCGTACATATCTGTAAGAAGAATTTAATAAGAATCACGTTGAAAATTAATTGTCTTAACACTCTAGCAACCGCATATATCGGGCCAAAGTTACACGTAATACCGCACATTTTTCAAGATTTTGGTTTTTCGCGCGACATTTAGAATTATGCTTATATCTTTTTAATCAGTTGAGTAAATTGGATAAAATAAAGTGTATTGTGTATTGTATAGTATAATATATCTATTTAAAAACAATTAGTTCAAAAAAAAAATTATTAAAGCTGTAAACACATGATTTATTTATATTTTTGAAAGAAAAGCGAAACAAATATTTCTTTTCCATTCATAAACACATAAAGCGAAGTCAAATTCTTTTTAAATGTGGTCTGCGATCATTTTACACAATATTGTATAAAAATATTTGAAAAAAATAGAGTATTTATTGAGAGCCGCTAGACTTACCATTCATCCATCAGTCGTATAAATTAGGAAAATTTACTTGTCATCACAATGCCACAATAACATTATAACTATTACTTTTACCAGCCAAAAAGGGTTCATTTATTGTTATTAGTTTTTATAAACACTTAAATATTATTTTTAATGAAAACAGAAGAAAAAATTACACACATATTACTTATCACTACTAACTATACTATACCATACGTCTACAATAATCACTAAAATTTTATCAATATTTTTTGTGTGGTAATCTTCAAAACATTTTCCCATGTGTAATGGAACATTACAAAATAAACACGTCGTCTTCCGATATATTGAGTAATATGATAAGTTTTGATCGACACGATCAACGCCTTTCATATTTTTGTTATAATCTAAAATACAATTGGGTTTTATTTTTGGTTCTACGATTTAGTTTATAATATATTTATTTCACAAAACACGTAAATTTAAACTCTTTTTCCACAAATTATAAGATTATATACCATTACTATAGCACGTATGTAAAACGATTTTACATAGAAATACGCAATAATTATAAATACAATCGCGGAGTAATTACATAGGATGTATTCTATTCGACCGATATTTTCAAACTAATTCTAAACTACAATTCTTATATATAAGTATGTATATAAAATGGGGATGGTCAACATCAAAATGTGTAAAGACTTCGCTAATTGTTTAAAAATACAATGGTAATTGCTAGAAAGCAAAATGCCATACATACCTCACACATGCCCGGTAATTTGATTTTTATGATACACGTATTTTTAAAAATATGGTTCAGCAATAAATCTGTCAAAAAACATTATGCAATGTGCACCATTCATCTCAAACATGCGATTGAGAAATCCATTCATCTTTTTACAGAAATTTCGACTTCGCTAAATGTTTAAATATACAATTGAAATTTCTAGAAAGCAAGCTGTCATCAATACCTCAAACATTCCCGGTAATTTGAGTTTTATGATTCGTGTATATTTGAAATAGGGTTCAGTAATAAATCTTTTTAAAAACTTAACGCAGTATGCCCCATTCACCTCAAACATGCGATTGAGAAACCATTCATCTTTTTACCGTAATTAGTTTTATTGTCTTATTTCAAATATTTAGACTCGGAGTAGACAATGAAACATATTTTGACGAGCTAATAAACAAAAATACTTAGTTCGTTTCAGTCAGAATATAGTCCATGTTTATTTATAGGAAACTTTTTTACCCAACACCAGCACATTTTTCGCGATTTTATTATTTCGCGCGACATTTTGAATTATGCTTATAACTTTTTAATCAGTTGAGTAAATCGGATAAAATAAAGTGTATTGAGCATAGTATAATATATGTATTTAAAAACAATAAGTCCGAAAAAATAAAATATTAAAGCTGCAAACACATGATTTATTCATATTTTTGAAAGGAAAGCAAAAGAAATATTTCTTTTACTCATTTTATTACATAAACACATAAAGCAAAGTCTCATTCCTTTGAATTTTTTTGCGATCTTTTTACACAATATTGTTGGTTTATAATAATCAACCAAAAATATAATATTTATTGAGAGACTTCCGAGAATTAGGGTACATACCATCAGTCGTAAAATTAGGAACATTTACGTGTCATCACAATGGCACAAAAACATTATAACTATTACTTTTACGAGCCAAAAGAGTTCATTTATTGTTATTAGTTTTCATAAAAACTTAAATATTATTATTATTTTATTAGGTAATGTAAATAAGTGAGTTAGTAAAAAATAAACTGATATTTAAATTTATTGCCTCTGAAATGTGAAAAAAGATAAAAACATTGCAAGAAAAAATTACACACATATTATTTATCACTACTAACTATACTCCATTATATAACTATTGTAAAAGTTGTCCATGTATGTATATTTGATGCCATAAACCTCGACAATGATTCAGAAGCGATGATATCGTTTGAAAAAAAATGTAGCACATTTTTTTAGCATATATTCTCTCCTGGTAATAATGGTATTATTGTCAGAGCAAAAATTTTTTATTTCCTTCACTGTCGATCCATTTTCGGGTCTTTTCAACTTCTTTGTATTTAGTTTTATTTTGATTGTAATATCTATTACTTCACAAAACACGTAAATTTAAACTCTTTTTCCACAAATTTTACCATTACTATAATAGCACGTATGTAAAATGATTTTACGTAGAAATACGAAATAATTACAAATGCATTCGCGGAGATATCACATAGGTTGTACTCATTTCGACCGATATTTTTTAAACTATAATACAATTCTTATGTATATAACATGGGAATGGTCACATTATATGGACTGTGTAAAGACTTCGCTAAATGTTTAAAAATACAATGGAAATCAATACCTCAAACATTCCCGGTAATTTGATTTTTATGATTCGTGTATTTTTGAAAATAGGGTTCAGTATAAATCTTTCAAAAAACATTATGCAATGTGCCCCATTCATCCCCAACATGACATTGAGAAATCCATTTATATTTTTACCGAAATTACTTTTATTGTCCTAATTCAAATATTTAGACGCAGAGTAGACAGTAAAAATATTTTGCCGAGATAATAAACAAAAATACTTAGTTCGTTTCAGTCGTTATATTTCAATATAAGAAACCTTTTGACTCAACAAATATATTTTATTTCAAGGACGTTTTTGAGCCATAAGCTGGTGAGAAATTGAATAAAAAAACACGGGGAGCTATTAACCAGACAGTAATGGGTCGTAAAATAAAAAAAAAAAATCCAAAAGTGTCATGTAATGTGCCAACAAATGCAAAGACAATGCGCGGGGCGTAAATCCGCGCGAACGCGGGACCGGTGACTTGAGTGTTAATATAAAATTTAAAATAAGTTTGATTATTCCACTGTGACACGTGTTTCGATTCTTTCAGAGGCATCTTTGGACTTACAATCGCTAAGTTTGCTTGAGTAATAAAGAAAGATTGATTCTAATATTTTAAAATGATAAAATTACAAAATGGAGTTTGTCAAGATGGAGTTTGGAAAGAGTTTGGGAGTTTTCCTTTTTACGGGAAGCAAGGAAGGGGTTATAGAATCAAAACAAATCAAACAAATAATTATACTACTAATGACGTTATCATTACAAAATATAATCAGATAGGTTTGGGTTAAACCTTTTAATTGGAAATATTATTTAATAATACTTCTTTTTTGTTAAGAGCTTTTATTTCTAAAAATTCTAAACTATTCATTTTTAAACTCTTTTTATTTACTCGGTGGAGTATTTCTAAATTAGTACGCTGATTAAAATTATGATCGTTTTCTATTATAAATTGGCAAACTCTTTAAAAAAATTACCAATTATGTTTCAGTAGGGGTTGTCTGTCTTACCTGTCTAGAAGCATGGCTTAAGAAAGTAGTAGGATATATTTAGACGTCAGACACATTCTAACTAGACATTATAACATTGAAATGTAGAAATTTCTACCTGCAATTGGTGGTGTTACAAGCCTTGCCATATTGGCACTTTGAAGTTCCGTATGCTGCCCAAGGAAGGGTATGAAGTAGATTCCCACCTCGTAAGATGTGTTTGGCTTGAGCCCATCCAATTGGAATGTGGTGACAGCTCTGTGGATTAACGGTGTTCCCGAAAACACTTTTCCATCGATTTCACGATATCTAAAAATAATTAAAACAGAATAGATCAAAAAAAGTCAAATATAAATCTAAGTGATTATTATAAATGTCTTCCACTTCAATTTATAATGGTATACCATAAAACGGGGTGAAAAGACACTTTTTACTCTTCATGACTATGTATCTTCATACCTGCGCCACATAATTCAAATATGAATGGCTTGAAACGTGTTTCTATGGTCCTACTACACATTCATGACAATATTTTTCAAATATTCACTATCGTTATTAAGACACAGTCAATTTTGTTCCATGTCTCTATTCACATTGAATCGGGGTGAGTAGAGCCGAGAGAGGGTAAATCGAGACTTGTCAGGTGAATAGAGACAAAAATACAGATTGTAATGATTGGAATATATGAACCTCTATTCTATATGTTTTACGGTACTTATTAACAAAAAAAAACATGTTGGATTTTAAATGGTGTTTGGTAAGTTAAAGGGTGTCAAAAAGTATGGATGCACAGGCATCGAACATAAACACGTTTATTTCAATGTTGGCCAATCATTTAGTTGGTTTGATTTTGTCATTCGAGAGATAGTATTAAATTCATTGCGAAGAAACTAGCTTAACCATAATGCTTACATTGGATACTTAGTAAAGTTGTGCTAAAGTTCAATCCTTGTTTTTGTCTCTTCTCTATTCACCTGCCAGTCTCTATTCACCCCGTTTTACGGTAAACACTTCACACTCTGACTCATTATGTCAATTGAACGAGTTTTGCAATAATACAGTGCCAGTCCTAGTGAAATTGTTTCACTCGATTTCCAATAAAATGAGGAAGCAACAAAAGATGTCTCTGCATTAAGTTGCATTAAAAAATGTTATATTCATTCATAAGTAAACTTGTAGTGACGCCTGAAAGGTGAACTGTTTGAATGTTTACAAAAGTTTGCTTATTTTAGAATATTGCCACTTGGCTGCAGGAATTTAAGTGGGAATTAAAATTAAGTTTAAGTTAAAATAAAAAGTGAGAGAATTCTAGCTCACCTAAGTTGAATTCCATCGATGTAAAGCAATTCGTCTTGGGTGAATGACCGCCAATTGATTTGAGCCATGCTCGGATTTACTTGTCCAATGGCCAAATTTGGCTCTATCGGTATCACTGGAGGCAGAGTTGTCTCTTCCTGTAACACAGCATTAAAAAAAACATATATAAATAACAATCAGTCTATAATTATAAAAGATTTTTAACAATGGTTAAACAAGAACAATTATCCATATTCTGGTTGGTTGTCACCTGACTCTTAAATAATCATAAAGTTTGGTTAACAACACGAAACTTCAACACTAATTTACTGTAGAGCTCAGTCAATCTTTCTAATAATATGTACTAATAGTGTTGATATAATTTTGGCTCTACTAAAAAATGAGTAAGATTTCTATGTCTCTAGGGAGCCAAGTTGAAACATAAATACTTAGATTGCAAGCCTCTATTTTACCTGCAGGGGCAGTGTTCTAACGGTGTAGACGTGACTCTTTGGCACGTAAGGAAGTTGCCGCAGTACAACAGCTGCTTGAATCTTGTACAGAGTATCCGGTTGAAGAGATCCCAGTTGGAACTCCAATTGTGGAGTAGCAAGCAAGTCATCCGGGGGAGCAAACTCTTGCAGACGCCATGATGACGGATCAGGATTGCTGTAATATTCAGAAGATATAGTATAATCAAACAGGTCTATTTTTTTAATATATTCGGCAATAAGTTTGTAATATTTATTTATTTTTTTAACCATGTCCGCTCCTTACTTGGAGCATATGGACTCCTCACGGAGTTTATCTCAACATATATTTTTCTACGAGAACTTCTTGTTTCTCAGTTGCTCAACTTCTCTTTTCGAAGACAGTAGGGACGGAAAGGATACGAGGACTAGTGATTAGCTAATCGCTGTCACTATGCGTCGTTCTTTAGGATCGGAAAGGAGGGGAGACATTTTCAACAACACAAACACCCATGCCTTTGAACAGATTTATCGACGAATACAAATCAGAAATTTTAATTTTATGTGTAATTTTTTTTTCACAAATTTGTTTTATAATGACATAGACATTTCATATTTTTTCATTTTGGTTTTCACAAGAACCACCTGAGAACTGGGATTGATTACTCGAATCAAAAAATAGTCACTCGGTTATTTTGTACAATCATTTTGTACCCATGATTTGTCACTGCACGGTTGTATAAGGGTTAAATAGGTCGGTCCCTATCATCTAGTGGCAAGAGCTTTGCCCTAGCGATCAGATGGGCACAATACAATTCCCAGCAAGATCAGATTTTTTCAATTAAAAAAGAGATCTTGGACTGGATGTTTGTAATTTTTTGTTGAGTTGTTCACAATAGATTCATTATTTATCGTCGAGTTTATCTCGTATAACTTTCACAATTAAAAATATTTGGCGCATTGGTATTAGCTGTCATAGATGCTAAATAATATTTAAAATAAAAAATGGTTTTATAATGACAATTCAAAGTTGTCGATTAAGGTTGTATTGCTTATTTTTCAGTAACAAGCAGTTCTTGTAGAAAACAATATCATCCGATACGTCCATTAGGAGGCCATGTTGAATGTTTTTACATAATTATTTCTACCAAAAATTTTATATGAACAGCAAAACTTATCAAAATTTCTTACTTTGAATCGGTGTATCGCAGTTGGACACGTCCTTGAAGTCCAACCATGACTGACGGAAGGCTAAATACGAGTCTCAAAGTAGTCGGAGATGAAGCTTCTAATGCAACCACTTGGAGGGCGCCTTCACCGGAAGTACCGGCTGCGCCTAGTGGACCCGGTCCTGTTGGGATATTGGGAAGGCCACCTATACCTAAATTAATAAATAAATAATGAATAAGTTATTATGGATATACATCTAAATCATTCTAAAATGATTATAGGTCACAAAATGTGAAGATGGACTTTGCTATGTGGAGACATGTCAATGTGAGATTGATAGAAGTCTGGTTTTAACACTCAAACATGAGTTTGCTGATATTCTTCAGTAAGTGTAAAAAAATCTGCTTCAAGATGTGTTCACATATTCCATAGCTTTTGAATTAAAAAATAATTGAGAATTTCAACTGAAGGATGGGATTACGATATCAAATTTGAATTAATTAATTGAATTTTGTACTTTTTCATGAGTTTTGCCGCTCAGGGCTCAGCCTAATAGTTTGCCAATTTTAAACCAACAACTTAATCTTCCAAACTCACCATAGTTATTCCCCTTTAAATAATTATCATTAATTATAAATTCAAACACTTTAAACCAATCAATTCAATAATAATACGTCGGATAAAACCCTAGATTTATTTATCGATATTCCTATGTTATTATCTGGTAATTAGTATTTCTGATACTACATTAAAAAATCCCGAAAATTATCAACAAACCCACTTAATTCATTGAAATTGAACTCAGTGATCTACTTTTATTTTTGTAAATAAATGATACAAACTGTTTACTATGCGTCAGTTAATCTACATCCGTGCACTAGAAATGCCAAAAGGCGAAATCCGGGTCGCTAGCAACAAAACTCAAAAGAAGAAAATTCAAACGAATCAAAAAATATAATATTTTTGATACAACATCTATTAACCTGATGATTATATTTATACTGTTTACAAATGTTAAGCATTAATTATGTTTAAATATCAACAATTTAATAAATTTCAAATTTTCCATTCTAAAAAGCAACTATAAAGGGGTTAACTAAATGCTGCTTCATAAATATACACTAATTAATATTGTTTAGTATCAAATAGCATAATATATATCCAATTAAACTTTGTACATATTATCTTATGGTTCCAAGCGATATTTGACATAAGCAATACAATAAATTATAATGGGGTATTTTTGCTAAACTAGATAACTTAATAATTTACCATTAGAAACAATTGTCTAAGTAATAATATTGATACTAATCACCGAGCTTCACTTCCAGCTTCAACCAACATCGCACAGGTTAGCACTTAACAGTATAAATTATTACAGGGTCTAGGATCATAATGGCGAAACTACAAAAATGGCTATTTTGAGTGAAAAAATTGCATATTGCTCAAATTCAGTTCTATGTGATATAAAAGATGTAGCTTGTACGTATAGTGGTTTACCAGATATTTCTCGGCAAATCCGTAAGAAATTTAAATGAAAACGAGGCAAATATCCTCTTACGCCTGTTTGGCTCTAACAATAATGCCAGTTTGACAAGAATATTTCTGCATATGCAGTGTTTCGCCTTTATGTCACAAACATTACGTTTTGTTTAAAGCAATTTTACCATTTAAGTTTGACTTAAGCTCTCACTAATTTTCAATATCATGAAGTATTTGTTTTCCAACACATGTTTGTTCAATCACACATTAAAAGACATATATACATTGTGGAAATTCATTCATTGGTAGCTTTGTTATTCCACTGTTTTTTTGAATAGCTATTATACAAACGAGTAGAATAACAAAGCTAGAAATTTTCGTTGACAAAATTTCACATGAACTTATTGGTTTTATTGTTTTTCAATGCTTCAAACTTATGTCATTCTAACAATAATATCTAAAGCCAAAACTTTTCGATTTCTATCAAACTTTTTTCTTGTCGCGATCAATTATTTACAACCAATTATCCCTACACATATGTATACAAATACACTATACCCACATTTAGAAAGAAGAAAAAAGAATCCACATCACTCGACAAACAGCAGTATGGTGTACCACACTAATTACACTTAGTGTCTTACGGCATATTACCATTTGTCAAACAATACACAAAGAGCAATTCCAATTGGTTTACTTGTACAATAAATGGAAATGATTTCTTGAGTCTTTGGATTGAAAACATAGTTGTAAAATACATAATAATACATTTAGAATTAAATAAATTATACATAATTAATTGTATCTTTATATAATACAATGCTTCCAGATAAATAAGTTATATTTTCTGTATTGTTAAGTCAGTCGGTATGATGATGGATTAGTCCAGTCAGTGTATGAAATTTTCCAGTAAATGTATAAGTATTATTTATATACACAGTTTTACCAAATGACAAGAAATATAAAACATAGTTATCGAATATAAAAACGTGTTTTTATATTCTCACTTTAACAGAAATATATAAAAACGTATATTTATAATAAGGACTTATGTAGATATAGCGAAGAATTTAGTTCTGGAAGAATTACAAAATATTGTTAATAGCTATTTGACATCAATTCATTATCAGAGCTAAATATCGTTGCTTCCAATGTAAAACCACAAATAATATACATTTCTTCCCTGATAAAATAAAGAATGTTTTAAATACATTTCAATCAATTCAAGGGTAGAATAGTTACTAAGTTACATTTGGATGTTAGAGCCAAAACCTTCCAAGGATTACACATTGAATAAACTGTATAAAATAGGCTTTTAATATCATCATCATTACAGGATTTATTGTCAGCCGGTAACTGTAAACCTAACCTAACCTAACCTGACCTTACTTAACCTAACCTATGCATGGGAAAATTGTTGCCAGTCTTCATTGCATACTCTTTGTGACATCAAAAGTAAGTATTTGTCATAAAATTTTACCAAATATTTAGCATTACAGCTAAACGCCAAAGCGCCAAATATTTTTAAAAATAAAGTCATACGAGATAAACTCAAAGAGAAAATTTATGAATCAGTTGACAACATCTTAACCAAAAATGACATACTCCCATTTCTAAGATCCCTTTGACCCAGACCCACAGTGTTTGCCACTAGACCATAGAGACCGACAATTGAATTACTTGAGGAAGAAGTCTGATTGATTGTAAACCTGTAAATAAAATATACCTAGATACTAATTTCATTTTTCTTTTATCATTTACTGCTGTTTGATTTTATTGTCATTTAAACTGTGTTCAACATCATTTTAAATATAAAGTTAAAATTGATAACTTTTCAATATAAAGTTGAAAATTGATAACTTTGTTTTTGACTGATGTGGAATAACAAAGTTACCAATTTTAATTTATATTTTTATATGATAATTTAAATATTGAAATAATAAAATACAGAAATATATCAGCGGATGAAATTATATGCTCTAAAATCAATAAATGTGATTGATTGATTGAATTGGCATTTATTAGCTAGAACTTCATTATAACACGGTGAAATAATAGCAATGTATTTTAGTTGTAGAACTAAAATACATTGATATTTTTTATTTGTAATAACAATATTGTCATTTTTATCCACTACATATTTTGTTACGATCAGAACCAGTTTAACACCATCGTAAGCATTATCAATCTGTCATCATGCTTGCTAACTCTCGATAATAATCAAAACCGGTCCTGATCATTACAAAGTATCTGGAAGTAGTAACAAATTGTGTTTATTAATTTATTTAAATATAATGACTTTCACTTTTAAAGTGGTTATTGTCAATACTTGGTGGAATGGCATTATAATAAAAGTAATAACACATTTTTAATACTTATTCCACATTAAATTTATTGGATCAGGACCGGTTTCGCTCATGGCGAGTATTATCAACTATTTTGTTTGTATTTTGCTTTGATTTATTTGCTTATTTGTATGTAATACCAATTATTTGTCATACCTTGTAAATCTTGCTTAACTTTTGCATAAATGTCGCTGTTTCGTTGTATTTCTTATCAGTTGAGCTCGCCATGAGCGAAACCGGTCCTGATCCAAAAAATATGTGGAATAAGTACTAAAAATGTGTTATTATTTTTTTTATAATGCTTTTCAGAAAAGAATTGACAGTTAACACCTTAAATGCGAGATAAAGATGTATACAACATTGTACTACAATATTTATAAGTTAAGACTATCCAGATAGATTATCAATAAGTTTATCCCACAATCATTAATAAATATATCCCATAAATTTGGTGGAAGCTATTTGCGAGGAGCGGAGTTAAATATACAGAAAAGTATTCGAATACACAATAGTCCAATAAAAATATACCAACTGTAGAATAGAGTTATAAAATGATACCCAAAAGATGATGTTCATTCCACCACTGGAGAGCTACTACAAAGCATCAGGAGTAAAACAATCTACGGCGGACTTTCCACTGACACCAACATTGTCGAATTGCAAACAGTCGAACTGACCTGGAGGAGCAGGATTGCCGGAGCTGTTTCCGTCATTGTTAAAAGGTGGCCTGGGTCGTTGAGGTTGTGCTCCGTAAGGTGAATAGGCTCCCGGATTCCCATCCGTCTGCTGAATATGCTGTAATATATGCTCAATCTGCAACGGAGACCCGTCTGTATACACGTGAATCGTTTCACCTCGGTTTCCTCCGATCGGTATACCGTTGTTTTGATAGATGCCTGCGCCGGGCTGATTCAGGTAACCACCGTTGATGACGTTAGGATTACCGTTACCGTTGTTGGCTTGTTGTAGAATGTTCAAAAGGTCTTGTTGGTTCTTTGTAGCGGACGGGTTGAAGAATCCTGGACCTGCACCGTTCTGATTTTGACCAAACGGAATATGTGACGGGTTCCCAGATAGATACGGATCATTTACATGATATTCATCACTGTTGGAAGGTTTCTGTTGGTTCGGTGCCTCGTTAGGATGCGGAAGCTTCTTATCAGAATCTTTAGCAGTCGGACCGTTGTTATAATGCGTAAAGTCTCTTGGATCTTCCGCTTCGTAGGGGTTATAGGTCTTTTCCTTGTGTTTCTTAATGAAGGGGAACGACCCCAGGCCGTTACCTGGAGGTTGAGCTTTGTGGTTGGGATCGGCAAACGGTCCCGGGTACTCATAACGCTTGCCGTCCCCTTTATCGGGTTTCAGGGGCACGTTATGATACTGGGGTGAATTAGGGGTGAAATACGGGCCGGTATTATGAATATCTTTATTTGAATCCGTATTCTCGTATTTCGGTTTGAGATTCTTTTTATTTTCATGGGCAAACGTATCACCGAACGTCTCCTCGATGACTTTGTGAAGGTCAGGGGGGAGAGTGACAAATAGGGGTGTTGGTAATAGGTCATTTTGTTCAGTTACATTCTGTTTGTCTTTGGTCATTTTGTCTGAGTCAGTATTATTAAATGCCTTCTTATCATCTGAAAATATCAACAGTTATGGTTATTCAAAACATCACCATGTTAAAAGTTCAAATATTTGGATGGTACGTATATAAACCAACTCTACTTATTATATACCTCATATTATAAAATATATTTAGATTTAATCAACGACAAAGTTTCATAACCAATGAAACAGAAAAGAGGATTTCAAATATCTAGATGTAAAAAATCTTTGGCATGTTATTGATTGAATTGATTTTTTCTTGGTAGTCCACCATTATAACAAGGTGAAATCAGAGCAATGCATTATAGTTCTACAGAAATTACATGATATATGGTTGATCTATAATATATACTTGTGTAGACAGGGTACACGATACATCTTCTCTTCTGTCCTAACTTCCTAATTTTAATTATTAAATGTAACAAATTGATTTTATGTATTTCTCGAAGTGAAAGCTAACTGGGTCTTTATTGGGTGGGAATAAACGTAAATTAGTATTGTATTAACCCTCCAAGGACGAGCGTGCCCATACGGTCACAGTGAACTCTATTGTCTATTTGTCCCTATTTCCGTCTTTTTTCTGTCTGAACATCGTATCTATCACTCAGTTCCGGTTAAAAAGAGTCTTTTTAACCCTTTTTAACCGAAGCTGAGTGATAGATATGATGTTCAGGTAGAAAAAAGATAGAAATAGGGACGAATAGACAATAGAGATCACTGTGATCGTATGGTCACGCTTGTTCTTGGAGGGTTAAGTTGATTTATTTAAAATTGCAGTAACTTTCTGTAATGACCTGAGTAGCGGTGATTGATTAATATTAGTTTGTTCATTAAGAATGTCCATTGGATTGATATCTATTTATTTCCAATGCATTTAGCTTAAGGTCTTTACTACAAAGACACAAATATAATTATTTTGATGAATTCGGTGATAAATTTGTGGAATATCATTTTTATATAAAACTTAATTGATAACATATGATTAAGTAACCTTAAATAAGTCTGAAGATGCTTCTCAAAGTCTTCAATTTAATTTTATGTTTGTAAAATTCGTTTAAGAATAAAGAAGAATGCGAAAAATGAGTTCAAACCACGCGCACAGCAACCAAAACCTTCCGTTGAACTCACCGTTCATGACACATGCCCATTCCTTGCAGCACTTGTCGCCGTCGGGGTGTCGAGGAGCTGGTCTCTCCGGAGGAATACAACGCAAGGACTGCGGGGGCAATGCTGTAAGAGGCGCACACACCGCTTGACACTCTACGGAGCCGCTTTCGCAGAAGCAACGCTGTTCACAGCCGGACAGCTCAAGGGGAACTTCGGACCAATTGGGAATACTGAAATTAAATTAAAATATCAGCAAATAATCACTTTTTTAACAAGCACTTACTCACCAGTCACCAACAGTATACGCGCTGCCATTTTGAGCGATTCTCAGAATTAAATATTTCATTTTTAACTTTGAATTGTTTATATTTTGTACTTTTCCATGAGTTTTGTCGCTAACGTTCCGGGTTTCGCCTTTCGGCATCTTCAGGCATTTCAAGTGCACGGATGTACTTGAACTGACGCGCAGTAAGCAGTTTGTATCGTTTATATATAAAAATAAAAGTAGAACCCTGAATTAAATTGCTATTAAAATTTAAATAGGCGAAAATTTTATGTAAACATTTGTGCACTTGAAATGCCTGAAGTTGCCGAAAGGCGAAACCCATGTCGTTAAGCCAGCGTGAAAAAAAGATAGGCGTCGAACGAGTCCACATACTTCACATATGTAGTGGACATGACATGGAAAAGACAGGTGAAACAATAAAACTTTGCTTTCTTTTCTTCTCATATCAACCTTTTGAATTTATCCTAAAATAAATATGCCTTATAATAAAAATAATAACACATTTTTTTAGTACTTTTTCCACATCTGATTTATTTCATCAGGACCGGTTTCGCTCATGGCGAGCATTATCAACTGATGATGAAATAAATCAGATGTGGAAAAAGTACTAAAAAAATGTGTTATTATTTTTATTATAATGCCTTTCCACCAAGTATTGACAGTGAACACCTTAAATGTGAAATATGCCTTACTCGTGTCCTTTGTAACTGCAAGAACCATTACTGATGCAGGTCATAGCGGGTGGACAGCAAGCAGGAGGGGAAGGCTTGAAATCTGGAGGATCTGGTGCCCACTGCACGCATGTTGAATCCAAGGCATCGAGGCCAACGCTGCTCGGACATACAAGTGGAGCGCATTCAACTTTGCCATCGGATAAACAGATGCACAGCTCATCGCAGCCAATGTGGAACTCTTCATCTGAAAGTATTATTATCGAATCAATTCACAACTTTAAACTTTTACAATAACAGACTCATTATCCTGTAAGAATAGTCAACCACAAATAACACAGTTTTTTTTTGAACTGCACACTGTTAATTAAGAAAAAGAAATTCAATGTATATGATACAGTGAAAAAAATAACAATGTACTCTAATTCTACAGAAACTATTTTATATATTTGTTGGCAGCCATTTCGGCTTACGCCATCGACAGAACTATGCTTAAACCTGCATTTACTTATCCTATATATGTATACCGTTGTAGACAGGGTACACAATACATCTTCTTCTCTGTTCCACCATCCTAGTTTAATATGGTGATAATAACTTATTAAGAGAATGAAAAGACAATTTGTACATGTTAATAAATACTTGTTTTGTTACTTTTTGGCTATCCTAAAAAGTAGATAAAAATGAGGTTTATCTGTCTTTAAGGGACCAAAATATCTCATTAGTTAATTATAATAAAATTATTCTCTGAATCAAATATTATATGTTTGGCCTGAAACTTGTTACTTTTCAATAAATGGGACGCAAGACAATCAAAACTTTGAACATTCAAGACCATAAAAGCGATTAAAACCCCTTACCAACGGCACGGTGAACTCCTTTATGCACACATCCAGAAGGACCATCATTCTTGGAAATGTTATTTTCTTCCCTATTCTTGGGAACATTGACAGCAAACCTCATCCCGGTTTCCTTAGACCTGACTATGTAGTCACGACCATCTTCAAGGCCGAGCACTAACTGTCCGTTTAGCTGTATCTCCTTCCACATTAGTCCGCCATCTTTACTCAGCTCCAAGTGAACCATATTGTCCGAGCTATTCTTATTTCTTAGAATCACCATCACAGTTCCGTTCGGTAGAGCACTGACAGATAGAATGGGTTCTAATTTTTCTAGCATTGATTCTGAGACTGGAATGTACGGTCTGACAGATGATATCTCGGTTATCTTCGGGGATTGTTCTTTCGTTATTTGGTTATCGCTCGTAAAATTTGATTGCTGTGGTTCGGTTTTCGTCAGCTAGAACATAAAATTATTCTCAATGTTAAGTACTTTGCAGAAATTTAGTTTGGATTTTATTAAATATGCATCCCTAACAGGGCCGTAGTGAGGTCCTCTACCGCCTAGGGCAAGGAGAAGATTATGCGTCCCTTCCCCCAACCCGCAAAACTAATAAACCGAGCATTTGTATTTATATGCATGATGACAGCTTGCACACCATTATATGTCTTTAAAATACTAAATACCAAAAACGTAAAAACTATTGATGTAGAAATTGTAGAAGAATGACTAAAACGAATTTATACAACGCAGTGAAGACTTCGATCGCGAATTCAATAACAGATGGAACCCTTTTAAGGACACACCCGTGAAATTTAAAAAAAATGCGTTTTTGTGTAATGATTAATGAGCTTTGTTTCAATACGTGTGTTTTCAAGAACAATATTAGCATGTATTGATACCTGTGATTCTTTAACTGATTGATTTAAATCGAACATCAACCATGTTTACATTTCGATTTCGCTAAAGTTTTAACCGCCCTATTCGCTAGCCCCTAGATATGGCCCTGTGGACAGTGAACTTCTAATAATACTCAAAACTCACGGGCCGTTAAAGGTTAAAATCAAAACATTTAAATAAAGATAAAAGAACTCACCTTATCGATGACAGTTTGGTTGACAATAATGTTCGATTTATCAACAGCTGCTGCCTTTGGGTATCTTCCGCCCATGTCATCGTCAACATCTTGAGAAACATCACATAGCTGAACCATGCAGCATGAGTCTTTTGGGTCGGGTACATCAACACAATCGTCCCTCTGCTCTAGAACAGGGCATCTGAAAATAACACACGGATTAAATAAACATAATATATTATTACTTTCGATGGATTCGGCGGTAAATTTGTGGTTACTTAATATAAAATTTAAAATAACTTTGATTATTCCACGTATTGTGCTACTAACTGTGACACGGGTTCACCTCTTTCAGAGGCATTTTCTGACTTACTATCACAAAGTTTGCTTAAGTAATGAAGCAAGATTGATTCTACCATTTTAAATTATGAAATTACAAAATGGAGTTTGGGTTTTTTCCCTTTTAAGTGAAGCAAGGAGGGGGTTATAGAATCGAAACAAAGCAAACAAATAATCATACTAATGAGCTGCAATCAATCAGATTGGGAATACTAATGACGTCAAACATTACAAACCATTAAACTAATGATTAAAGCATATATACCTTGGTATGCAGTTCACTTTTCCACCGTCTTCACACGTGCAGGTTCGGTTGCAGCCTTCGTTGAAGTTTTCTCCGACTGAATATGTCTGGTTTCCGGAAACACACATGCCGCTTTCTGAAAACAAATAATTATACAATGAAGTTCATGACTTTCTTATTCCATTGGTTGTGTAACTTGATTCTAAGTGTATTTCACCTCCCTGCAGAATAACACTGATTTTTATTGTAACATGGACTTTCTTATTCTTTACTCTTGTGATAAATTAGAATTTAAGATTTTTTGTTCCTTCACTTGGCTCAGAGAGGGGTTAATCTTGTACTAATCACATTATATTCTTTTTTGTGGGAAACCGCTCATCTTTCATTAAATGTAATTTTTTTTATGAAATATGAATCCAAACAGCCTTAATTTCATCAGTTGATTAAACTAGCGATTAACGAAACCGGTCTTGATCTTATTAAATACATTTTTAATTATTTAACACATATTTTTTATTAATCTATATCCATTCCCAATGTGGAACATATTTTTTACCAGAACTGGTTGTTACTCAGCCTCTTTAGTTTGACTAGGGCAAGACTAGAGGTCAGATATAGATGTACCATTATAACTTGACCACTTGTGAGGGCGCCACCATAGTGTAAAAGGCGTGCAATACTCAATTAAATTTGTTTATTAACTAACACATTTTTATTTGCAAGCTATATATGAAACAAAATCTTCATGTAAATATTTTTTTATTACAACAATATAACTTCAAAGGCTCTTAAATGTATTTACTATATGAGGACGATTTTAGTTCCGAATTTTAACGGTTGTCAAGTTATGATGATACATCTATATTCGCTCTTGTTGCGCCTATAGGATGGCTTGAGAGGAAGGGAATTTTTAGAGAACAGAAACTCCTGTACCTTCAAACAAAATCAACTGAAAAAATCGAGCTCGTGCACTCCGTCACTGAAGCAGATGCCATTGACCACTGCACCACGAACCTCACATACACTGTTCACATATATCAGGGGTGGCCAAAGCGTCGATCGCCTATCTGATCTGTAAAAATCTCTGGTGCCCGTCCCAAGAAGCGTGCGGGACAAGTCGTGCAACAGGGACAGCACGCTAAAATCTCGAAGTCAGCCGATTATCGACGAAAATCTTCTTCTCAAACCCGGGTCAAACAAGGGTTGGCAATTAGATTAATATAGGCTTGAAATTACTTCTTTTAATGTTGGTCGATCGCCGGCAATAATTTCAAACGAAAGTCGATTGCGGGCAAAAAAGTCTGACCACCCCTGAAATATATAATTTAATAAAAAGTTATTCTTCTTACCTTCATCAGCAGAGCAAACTAGTATGGAACAGCAAGGGTCGTCGGCTAGTTTTTCGTTACACAATGGGTCTCGACCCCTCAGACTGGATCCCCGTTTCAAGAAAGGACCAGAACAGCGAGGATTGCAGGACAGTATTCCACCAGGTTCACAGGTACACATTTCATCGCACCCTCTCTCAATCTTCTCGCCCACCTGGAAATAATATTACTTTGATATTAATCTTCGAAAGACTGTCCTTGAAAAATAACTCGTAGGCCAAAGGGGGTCTAAAAAAGACCCCAGTGGTATGACCTTATTGGCATAGACTGCAATAAAAAAATGATTGATTATGCTTTCAGGTATCTTTATACATCGTTATATAAAAAAAAATATATGAAAATCGATAATTTTCCTATAATTATTCATATTTTAAGTCCCGCATGCATGAGACGACCTGATCGTGTTCTTGTTTATTCTGGACTGGTGATATCAAAACTGTGAATGTGACTTCTTATCTACCACCTTTCAGTGTAAAAAGCATCCATTTGATTCGGAATGTTCACTGAATTATTCATATTTTAAGTCGCGCATGAATGAGACAACCTGATCGTGTTCTAGTTTATTCTAGACTGGCGATATCAAAACTGTGAATGTAACTTCTCATCTACACCTGTTAATGTAAAAAGCATTCATTTGATTCGGAATGTTCATTGAAAGAGACGCTTTTGAGATAAGATAACGTTATCTTATCGCGTATGGTCAGTGAGGTTTTAATCCTAGCAATTGGTAGCGACAATATAAATGGTTTTCGGCCAATAATAATCCGAGTTATTTTCTTTTTTATTTAATTGTAACAAAACTAGTCGATCAAAATCATATTTTTTTCTTGCAAAAGACGTAAAAAACAATGATTTAAGAATACCAAAAGTTTACACATTTTATCACTAATATTCAGATAGATATTTAAGATAAAGTAGCATTGGTGGTCGACTGTTTCACCCTCAGCCTGGATTCTTTTGTAAACAAACTCGGTTGACTTCTTTGCCAATTTCAAATGTAAATTTATCTTTTCGTCTATCTTCTGGTAACTACAATATCTTCATCTTGCAAAAGCAATACACTATATTGACACCGCCTTGTGTGGTAGGTCATCAGAACTCTCTCGAACGATCTATTGTTCACCTCAGTCAATGAGTCAGTCGATATCAGGAAATAAATTCGTTCTTATAATAATCTATATTGCAATCTATAGCGATGCAATGTAGAGTTATTTCAATTTCTCTTATCTCTTGACGCCCGACAATGCATGTGCTTCATAAAAAGTTCGTAAGGCGATAAATAACCCCTTATCGGCGGGCGCATGTGTTAACGATTTTTGAAACGGCCATTGTTTTTTCTTTCTAAAGTAACCGTTTGTTTTCATACAGCAGTGAGAGATTGGACTGCATTGAGAATGCACGCGCCTAATCCTCTCCCTAAGAATTAAATTCGCGTCAAATTCCTGATATCTTCTTCGCTATCGTAATATTTGTGTGTTGTATAACGTCTGTGTAAACTATAAACAATTAAATAATGGATGCTAACCGCAACCACATAACGCTTTGAGATCGTCTTTTCTTTATAAGAGTGCCATGTTTCTCCTACTCCGTCCCCAAAATCCCTCTTCCTGAGTGTTGGATAGAAGGCTCCTTCTCGATTTACGAGGGAGCCGGAATAAAGGTCTTCTCAATATATAGTTTGTGATTTTTTTATGTATATCTATATAAATAAATAATTGTATATTTTTTTATATATGTATATTTGAATCAGCTGTAATGCTATGTATTGTAATTTCTTCAATAAAATTGCAATAAAAATCCACTGAAGGAATCCACGAAATATAACACTTAAATCATAGGTTCCCAATCTTTTTGGGTGACGACCCCTTTATAAAAGCAATTTGTAAAAGCAAATTGTAAATGGCATACTTCAATAGGTAATTGAAAAAAACAATGAAGATGCTTGAAAGTGAATATTTTTTTTAGTCGACTGTATAAGTTGGCGACCCTTTTTGGGGTCGTGACCCATGGGCTTGGGACCCCGTGACTGAAAAAAACTGAAAAATCCTTACCTTATACATTCTCCCGGAATCAAAACAGGTTGTCTCAATAACATCTTTAGCACTAGCCATGGCTGGAACCAGCAGTGGACCAAACGGTTGATCATCGGCCATTATACTTGGCTTATTCAACACCCTGGTCTCTCCGATACCCGCCAAATTCGCTTTGATGTCATTTTCGATTTTTTTAGGGCTCTCTTTGCCACTTTTTGAGACAAAATCTAGATCCATATCATCGTTATCCATGCTCACGTCACTTAAGTCTGGAATTGATTTCTTGGCATCCATTTTGTTTGTGTCGTCGCCATTTTGTGTGCTGTTCGAATGGATCGAATTTATTGATGAGTTTATTTCTGATACTGTAACATTCATTGATCTTCCTTTTTTTGATGAAGGATCTTTATCAGAAGTGCTGTTATCTTTTTGCATAACATCATGAATCGGTATTGAAGATGGCTGCAAGGTCGTTGATTCTGTTGTTTTATTTTGATTTTCAATGGCCGTTGTTAGATTAGACGACGAAGGAAGTGGAGTTGGTAATAGTGGACCTGTAACAAAGAAAAATAAAATATTAACATATTTCAACAAATAATTATGTATATTTATTTTCGATTAAAGAGATTGTCAATAGAAAATGACAAGAATTGGAGGTGTTCTTTAAAAATGTATGGTTTTATTCTTCCATTCCATCTACCATAACTCTTTGAGTTAGTGATGAACAGAATGTAGCATGAGGGCTGCATAAGGCCCAAAGTGTAATTTTGTGTGGGTCACATACAAAATACTAGGGTTATAAGGTCGGTCCCTGTGGTGTAGTGGCAAGAGCTTTGCCCAAGCGACGAGGTGGGCCCGGGTTCAATTCCCGGCAAGGTCAGATTTTTTTCAATGAAAAAAGAGATCTTGGGCTTGGATTTACATATGTATGTAATTTTTCGTTGAGTTGTTCACGACTGATTCACTACTTATCACAATTTAAAATATTTGGCGCATTGGCATTAGCTGTAATGCCAAATATTTTTACATTATTATAAAAAAAAGAGTTATCTTCACCATTGGCCATTAAAAAGTTTCTTAAATTTGAATGGCTTGCATTTTGTAATTTTCCATGAGTTTTGTCGCTTACGACCCGGCTTTGACCTTTCGGCATCTTCAGGCATTTCAAGTCAACGAATTGGCTTGAACTGACAGTTCAAATTTGAACTTGAAATTCCAACAAGCACATTCAGTCGAAATCCTTAATTAGATAATATACAATTTCGCTATGCACTCATGTACGATAATAAATTCGACTGTGATATTGATACAATAAACAATCTTAAGTCACTCAATTACAAATCTAAAATTTACTCAATAACTCTCATAATTACAGACTAACTTAAATCCGTAGCTTTGTTTTGATGATGTTATAAATTCCAAATAGCAGGCGAAAAGTCGTCAATTATTGTGGTTGCGAGAATTTCCCACGGACTAGTTCTTGCAATCAAATTCAATTACCATTCAAAATCACACGACCAAATTACAAAGACAAACAATAAATTTGTAAAAAGTTAGACATTAGGTTTGTATAAGCGTATCTATGCGCGGGAAAATGTACCGCATTTTGACATTAAGATAATCCGGTGGCAAATTTGGGAACTAAACACTCAGTGACAATGGCTAGATTAATGTGACATTAGCGCCTCGAAATGGCGTCGCCGATTGCAAAATGCGGCGATTTAGTCAATTTAATGGTGTTGAGAATGCATAGTAAAAATGTTAATTTAGTAGTCTTTTTTTGCGAACAATTACTTCATACCTAATTATAAAATACCTCGAGTGTTTCAACAGATTAGACGTAATCTACAATAACAGTAGACACAAAAATGTCTACTAATAAGTAGACGTAATGAAATGCATAATATCACTATTTTGGGCTTTATCTTACGTACTAACAGGTTGATACTAATGTATAATTCTTAGTTCGAAGCCGACTTGAGAGTGGATCGATTGTTTGGGCACCGAAAGGTGCGAAATATGGTCTTATGGTAAAGATGGTTCAGGAGTAAATTTTGAGAATTCTCTATTTGAGGACATGCGGATACTACCCATGGCTTTATCCATCCGATTTTCTCTTAGCCAGGGGTCACCAGACTTTTTGAGAAACGGGCCGGCTAAAAGTCTTAAGAATGTCAGGGTTATCAACAGGGAGAAGAGAAAAATGTTTCAATATTGAAATCGATCTTCGAGCTTCACGAAAGCATTCCTAAAAGAATCTTGGTTGGATAATACTCCATTAAATAATTTTCATGTCGTTTCCTTACTTTGAAAAGGTTCTAATTGGCACTTTTGCCTAAAATGACCTTGTGGTCGGAAAAGCTTGTATTTACCGCATTCTATCATATGTATATATAAATTTTTGAATTATCTATGGTTGAATAACGGAGTTAGCAGATTTTTTTTTCTAAATTTATTTGATAAAGTTCCAAGATTTTCTTCATTGTTTCCATCATTAGATCTTTAAGATCATTATTTCCTAGCAAGATTTGTGAAAAAATATGCTTAAAATAAGTAATTTGAAACATTTTTACTTGCTCATTGTTACAAGTGAATTTTAATCAATCGAAACTTCAAACGCTCATATCTCAAAACAGTGTCAAGAGCAGTTCAAAACTTTTCAAAGTAAGGTATCGATATGGAAAATAGTTGAATTTATTTATTATAAAGTTCTTTTATGCTTATGTGTGATTGTAATTTATTTTTAATTACTAAAATTGCTTACTTCTACTCCACGATCGTGTAGAGGGAAAATAATTATAAAACAATTTTCACTACGGGATTCAATCTCGCACCACGACATGTCTTTGTACTAAGTCACCCATAATGGTTTTTAACGATTCACAGTCGAGTAATCATTTTAATTGCCGATCTAAAAAGCATAAAATCACAATGGACATGAATGGATAATATGATTTTTTCCCAGGCCAAATTTTGACGGCCGACGCAGTTCATATTATTTGGATATCATAATTATATCAAGTCGTGATGATTCGCATGTTGATTGGTTTCAATAAGGGGTCCCCAACCCTGTGCCCGCTAACGTTAGCTCGTAAAATGGGATTGAATGGATGGGAATGGAATATTAACAACACAAACATCCATTGCTTACGAACAGATTTATCGACTAAAAAAATCTACTCGAACCCGTCCGAAGTCCGTCTCGAAAGCCAACGACGTTGACCATTGCACCACGGACAGCACTGACATATTTATGCAACTATAATTGACCTAAAGACTGTAGCACACGCTATAAAACATGTATTTTTTACTATGTATATATAATTCATTACAATGACTATAATACTATCTCTCGAATGACAAAACCAAACCAACTAAATGACTGGCCAAAATTTAAACAAACGTGTTTAAGTTCAATGCCTGTGCATCCTTATTTTTTGACTCCTTATAAACATCTCTTTTATTGCACGAAAATTAAAATCATTCATGTTCTTCTTGGTTAATATTGAGAAGACCTTTATTCCGGCTCCCTCGTAAATCGAGAAGGAGCCTCCTATCCGACACTCAGGAAGAGGGATTTTGGGGACGGAGTAGGAGAAACATGGCACTCTTATAAAGAAAAGACGATCTCAAAGCGTTATGTGGTTGCGGTTAGCATCCATTATTTAATTGTGTATAGTTTACACAGACGTTATACAACACACAAATATTACGATAGCGAAGAAGATATCAGGAATTTGACGCGAATTTAATTCTTAGGGAGAGGATTAGGCGCGTGCATACTCAATGCCGTCCAATCTCTCACTGCCGTATGAAAACAAACGGTTACTTTAGAAAGAAAAAACAATGGCCGTTTCAAAAATCGTTAACACGTGCGCCCGCCGATAAGGGATTATTTATCGCCTTACGAACTTTTTATGAAGCACATGCATTGTCGGGCGTTAAGAGATAAGATAAATTGAAATAACTCTACATTGCATCGCTATAGATTACAATATAGATTATTATAAGAATGAATTTATTTCCTGATATCGACTTAAACTCATAGACTGAGGTGAAAAATAGATCGTTCGAGAGAGTTCTGATGACCCACCACATAAGGCGGTGTCAATATGTACCGTAAAACGAAATGAATAGACACTCTTATAGAATAGAAGTTAATATATTCCAATCATTACAATCTATATTTTTTAGCTATTCACCTCGATTTACCCTTTCTCGTCTCTATTAACTCGGATTCAATGTGAATAGAGACATCGAACAAAATTGACTGTGTCTTAATAACGATAGTGAATATTTGAAAAATATTGTCATGAATGTGTAGTAGGACCATAGAAACAAGTTTCTAGCCATTCCTATTTGAATTATTTGGCACAGGTATGAAGATACATACATAATTGTGAAGGGTAAAAAGTGTCTCTCTGCACCCAGTTTTACGATACTATATATTATTCTATCTTTAACTTAAATTGTTTTGCCGTCATATGTAGCAGTAATGATAATGTTCCCACAAAGTATTTAATTATACTTCATTTCTCACGATAGGCAATTTGTCATTTTTTGTCACAACTTCTCTTGCATTTCCGTTGCAGTTAATTCTTGTTCTTATTTCAACTTACTTTCACCATCGTGTTTTTTAAAATGTTTATATCTCTCTTGTCCTTAATTGAAGTAAGTAGAAAAATAAATATAACAAATCTACAGCCAACCCTCCTACAGCATCGAGACAAATACATAGTGGAGTGACTGAAGAATGTATGTTTGTATAAGGTAAATGTACCAGTAGCTGACCGTTTAAGAGAAAATTTCAACAACAATAACGATTAAGGCTTAGCATTGTACCGAATATTAACTCATATTGAATCATATGTCTTAATTAATATTATGTAACAAAAATTACGAAACGGCCTCTTTAAAAAAAGTTCTGTTTCAGTAGTTGACCATCTCACATATTGAAAAATCCAGTAGTTGACCGTGTCTAATCAGGGGGCTTTATAGTGAACTTTCTGTCAGAGTTGCCTCAGGGCATTCTGTCACACCACTCTTGGTTGAATCAAGTAGCAATGGGTGGATCAGGAACAAGGTACATACCGTTTCTAGATTGATCACATAAGAAATTTGAAATAATACACTTTCCTCTCTAGGTGCTGTTTTCAAATGGCCACCCTGGCACTCCATTATATGGTGATGTGTTAGTGGCTCATTCCGACCACAGATACCATAACTTGTCTGAACTTTACAATTTAGAGCAATCCCGTATCTGCATTTCATATTTTGGGGCCATTTTATTCTCAAAAGGTCAACTACTAGTACATTTACCTTAAATTAAAATTATTACAATGTAATAAACTCGATTTACTGAAACTGACAACTAGAAAATGATTAATATCGCTCACCAGACTGATAGAATTAGTGTTAATTAGGTATTATTTATCGGCGCCAAGTCAAGGAAGTATTTTGATGTGCACAATTAACATCTAAATTAATACCACACTACATTAACATTAATTGTTAAATTATTCAACTTAATTTATACCGAATTAGAAGACATCCAGTATTTCGAGACTGAATTTGTGAATTTATCTGATTTTGAACTGATTTGTTGACTGATTACACTTATGTTATGATATTAAAAATGCTTTCATTATGATAAGTGAGGGGTTTTTATCTGTTCACAGATTCCTATAATCTAGTTTTGTAAGAATTACACATTTAATCGTTTAGTTTGTATACGCGTAGGCTCACAATATGTCCATTTAACCGTTCAAAATCGGAGTACAGTGGAACCCCGATCTTACGTCCTCGCATTATACGTTTTACCGCGTAGTGCGTTCATTTTCTATAGTCCCGGCAATTAATTCATGTATAAAACTTTCCCGCATTCATCGTTTCCCGCATTAATCGTTTGTTTTATACGGTCCCTTGGAAAACGTAGAATCGGGGTTTCACTGTATTCGATCTACGGTTATACGCCAGCGATTTTAGAGAAAATAGAAATTGCATAAAAAGTGATTCAACTTACATAATTTATAGTTTGAAGATGTTTTCGTGTGTCCTGGCACATGTGTACAACACATTATGTGCTGCGGGACGATTTATGGGCTTATTCGATTTCGTGTCCATGTATTAAAAACATATATTAAGTTTATCTATAAAAAAATCTTTATTTTTAACGAAAAAACATCGCGACTCACCGGTGAGATGTTGGCGTATGGAGTCAATACGCATGCGACTCACGGGTGAAACGTTGGCGTACAAAAGGTTAAAAGATCATTTTAGGAGATAACAGGGTAAAAAACGCGAGAATTCATCACCGTGCATAATATATGTAAATTATTTAAAACATTATGAAAACTAAATATTTTACAAATTTGAATCGCATGAATTTTGTACTTTTCCATGTGCTTTGTCGCTAATAACCAGTGCCGGGTTTCACCTTTCGGTATGTTCAGGCATTTCAAGTGTACAGATGTACTTGAACTGACGCGTAGTTAACAGTTTGTATTGTTTATATACAAAAATAAAAGTACTAGATCACTAAGTTAAATTCCTGTTAACCACTTCAGTACCGTAAGGCCACTGGTGGCCACTGTGTACGGAATCCGCGAATACCGTCACAAATATTGAAAAATATACAAAAAATATTCCTGTAAGAATTCTTATGATATTTTTCTTTTCATAGCCTGTGACATCTATGTACATATATACTGTCTCTAGAAAAAAAGGTTGTTCTGTCATCAGTTAATTTCATTCGCAATTAATAACATAAACATTTTTTTAACCATGTCCGCTCCCAACTTGGAGCATATGGACTCCTTACGGAGTTTATCTCAACATTTGTTTTTCTACGACAACTGCTTGTTACTCAGTTGCTCAACATCCCTTTTCCCAAGATAGTAGGGATGGAAAGTCCTCGAGGACTTGTACAGGACTAGTGATTAGCTAATCGCTGTCACTATGCGTCGCTCTTTAGGATCGGAAAGGTGGGATGGGATTTTCAACAACACAAACACCAATACAAATCCGCTCGTACCGGGAATCGAACGTGGGCGGTCCGGCACGCAGGCCAACAACGTTGACACTGCGCCACAGACCGGATAATTGTTACACTTCAATAAATGGGGAGCAAAACTTTGAACATTCAAGGCCATAAAAGCGATTAAAATCCCTTACCAACAGGACGGTGAGCTCCTTTATGCACACATCCAGAAGCAGTGGCGGCTGGTGACGGGGTGTTGGGGGGTGCAAAGGAAGATTCAACCATTTTTGCAAGAGTTCTATCCTATTCATTGGATTTTAAAACACTTCTATAGCATTGACTTTCAATTCAAATGTTCGCAATACCAACTGTTTCTCTTCCGTAGTACGGAAAAATAGTTGAATCTTCCTTTGCACCCCCCAACACCCCGTCACCAGTCGCCACTATCCAGAAGGGCCATCATTCTTGGAAATTTTACGTACATTTACAATGACATAAACATTTACAATGTAATTAATAACATCTCTAAAACTGAATAAATTGTTTTATTCGTAATAGAGACACAAATCAAAATCCTCATTCTTCACTAGTTTTATTCATAAATACATATTACAAAATAATACGTTGATTTATTACGAAGTATTTTATTTGAATAATTGTGTATTAATTTAAAACCAAAATGCCGTCAACCGGTAATCGTTACGGGTCGTCTTAGGTGGGCGAAGCGATCCGGCGCGCTTTAAAAGCGGCAGAGTTTTAAAATATCAAACGGTCCTCGCCCATGCAAGTGTCATATGTGGGCGACGCGATCCGGTCAGGACGGCATATGTCGTAAGTCGCCTCAAGTGCCTAACGGGTCGTCTTAGCTGGGCGAATCTAGGCGAGGCGATCCGGCGCAGCTTTGAAAGCGGCAGAGTTTTAAAATATCAAACGGTCCTCGCCCATGCAAGTGTCATATGTAAGCGAAGCGATCCGGTCAGGACGGCATATATCGCAAGTCGCCTCAAGTGCCTGACTCATGGCGCGCGCGAATCGCTTGAAAATATCAAACGGTCCAAGCTCACCAGAGCGTTAATTGCGTCTGGCCGAGCGATGGCACATACGACCTTTAGTCCGCTACGTTTAAAATTAATTGGTTTTTACACGTCGCCGCAGCGCACCGCAGCGCTTCGTCTCGCCTACATAAGACACGGGGTTACTGTTCGTTAGATTCACTTCACGAAACAGCATTTAAAGGCAGTTAAAAAGCAATTATTTTGGATACTCTACCAGAATTATTCAGTTTTAAGTGAACATGATAGTTATAATAATGCACCTACTCCCCTTGATACGTGCATACTAGTGCCTCCAATTACTCGACATCTCAACTACTCGAGTATCGAGTAGTAAAATTTTAAAATACTTGAGTATACTCGAATACTTTCAGATGTACCAAAATATATGTAATAAAAATAAAAACACATTTTTAGTACTTTTTCCACATGAGATTTATTTCATCAGGACCGGTTTCGCTCATGGCGAGCATTATCAACTGATAAGACTTACAATAAAACAGTGGTATTTATGCAAAAGTTAAGTATGAAAACAAGGTATGACAAACCATTGATTATGAAAAATAATCTTGTAATTTGCTTTAATTTATTTGCTTAGTTGTTTTACCAATGGTTTGTCATACCTTGTTTGTATACTTAACTTTTGCATAAATACCACTGTTTTATTGTATTCCTTATCAGTTGATAATGCTCGCCATGAGCGAAACCGGTCCTGATGAAATAAATCTCATGTGGAAAAAGTACTAAAAATGTGTTATTATTTTTATTATAATGCCTTTCCACCAAGTATTGACAGTGAACACCTTAAAAGTGATCAAAATATATATCATTATAATACGGTAAGAAAAATAGCAATGTATTTTAATTCTACATAAATTATTTTATATACTGACATCTGACGCCTTCGTCAGAACTATGTTTTAAACGTGTATTAGAGCTTATATACCTAGGCTAGACAGGGTACACCATACATCCCCTCTCTGCTCAACCATCCCAACCCCACATGGAAAAAATTAAATAAGTCATTGATCTGGTTTAATCCTGAAGTAAAAGTTAATCGAGGTATATTTGGGTTATTTTTTATTGTTTTTACGAGTGAACCAACGCAAAATCAGCAATGCCTCGAGTGAATCCATTTTAAATTGTTTTATTGTTCGCTGCTTGTTTAAGATTTAAGAAGCGGTGATGTGTTGATGAAATAGCTATCAACAAATATATAAAATAATTTATTTAGAATTAAAATACATTGCTATTTTTCTTACCGTATTATAATGGAGTTCTACCAAGTACATGCCTACTCAATCAATATGTATATCATTGGTTACGCAAATTTTTCAACACATTTTTTTTTTTTTAAATATTAAAAAAATATTTGGCATTACAGCTTACGCCAATGCGCCAAATATTCTTAATTGTGAAAGTCATACGAGATTAACTCGATGATAAGTAATAAATCAGTTGTGCACAAAAATCAACGATAAATAACATACACCCAGCCCAAGATCTCTTTTTTTCAATTGAAAAAATCTGACCTTGCCGGGACTTGAACCCGGGTCTCCAGATCGCTAGGACAAAGCTCTTGCCACTAGACCACAGGGACCGACAACATTTAACTGAAGGACTTCATCTGTTTGACTGGTGAATTTTCATCCTCCCTCTACTACCTCACGAAATAGTCTATGTGAGGGGTTTAAATGCATAGCCGCCTCTCTCCACAAATTCAAATTGTTCAGCAATCGAAAAAACGATTTTAATCTTCAAGTATAATATAAGAATAATTTGCAAAGGGAACACAAAACGTTTGTATGGTGACAGGGCGGTAGGTCAGTGTTCCCTGGCTCGTGATTGGTGCATTTAGATTGTGACGGTTTTGAACTTCACATATGGTGGAGAGAGGCGGTTATGCATTTGATCGTCATTTTCGATGTCGATTTTAAATGGCTTAGAGGTAATTTTTCATTGGTTTGAAGATTGCAGGGCATAGAACGCAAGAACCGGATCATTAATCAATCATTTTCTCAAAAATGATAATATATGGATAGAGGCGGTTTTGGAATATTTTTATATTTTTTCGAAGGCCAACAACGTTGCTGTTAATGTCATTCCATGGTGCATTATTGCGTTTTTCGCTATCTTCTTCTACAGAAGACACAAATTTAATTACCGGAAACATTATGACAATGAATCGAAAACAATAGCACACTTGCAGTTTCGGTTCTTTTCTGCAAACCGACGGGATGGAGTCGAATGAGTTTCTAAGAAAAAATCAACAAAACGGTAAATCGGGATAATATTTGTGGACCATAATATTTCGGCGTCAAATCGAGGAAATCGTTAAATCGGGGAACGGATAATACGGGATTTTTTAACATTGTCGCCGGGACTATATAAAGTGAACGGACCACGCGGGAAAACGTAAGATCGGGGTTCCAATGTATATACATACATAGATGATACATAAATAAATAAGCTTATTTGATTTATTACATATATTTATTTCAATTTATAAAACATTAGATAAGACAAGTCAGCAGGACCCAAAGCAAAAGGAACAAAATAAATTATCGCATATCATAGTCAACGGCAAAACCATTTTAAAAAATATTTCCTGACAGTAAAATCCGCGCGTTAGTCTTACGCAACGGTTAAACATAAGTAAATAAAATTTGGAAATAAATCTTCATTTATAAATTACAAGTATCGAGAACTTGAAAAATGGACGAGTATTCTCGAGTATCGAGTATTTGATACTTGAATCTCTAGTGCGTACACGCTCCAGGAAGATTATGCATTTAAATGCACTTGAAAATACTTAATTATAACATTGGTTTTTATGGACACGTAATTCAGAAATAATTAACCAATTAAGCTTAGGTTACTTTTAATAGTGTGAAGAGGTTATAATATTTTACTGTATAACTGTTTGGGATTCATGTAACTGAGATCGTTTGCTGCATTTTTGTTCCACTAACTATTGTTACTTTGTAATCATTTGAATTGTTTGAATTTTGTACTTTTAAATGAGTTTTGTCGCTAACGACCCGGGTTTCGCCTTTCAGCATCTTCAGGCATTTCAAGTGCACGGATTTACTTAAACTGACACGCAGTAAACAGTTTGTATCGTTTATATAGAAAAATAGAAAAGTTAAATTGCTATTAAAATTTAAATTCGCGAAAATTTTTTGTAAGCGAGTTTTAATGAATTAAGTGGGTTTGTTATAATTATCGGGATTTTTGAATGTAGTACCCTTAATACTTATGACCAGATAATAACATAGGACTATCTAAAATATAAGAAATATAAGACTAAAATAGACTTTATATTTTAATAGTACGCATTTCGTGCAACCTTTCAAAGTCAATACCACTTGTATTTGGTAAATACAATAATTGTTTATTTGTGTCAGTGGGTAATTTAAGGGCTGTTGCAGTAATCACGAATCGCCTTCGCGTATAAATTACAAAACCGGTATCGTAAAAAAGTACCGCAGCGTATTTGTCGCGACCTCAATACACTATTATTATTTTCGAGATTCGCTCGTGTGTGCGGTGACCATGGTGCATTAATTTATAACCATACATTTTTTTTTTCAATAATTTATTCCATACAACTCAAAACGCGACCATACGCGACAAAACGCACGGAAAAGTACAAAATTCAAACAATTTAAATTTGAATACGTTCCACAATTTTTTTAGATTATACCATGTCCGCTCCCAACTTGGAGCATATGGTTTCTTCGCAGAGTTTATCTCAACGTGTTTTTTTTTCAACGAAAACTGCTTGTTACTCAGTTGCTCAACCTCCCTTTAGGACGAAGACAGTGCTAGTGGTTAGCTAATCGCTAGCGTTACGCGCCACCTTTTTTTAATAGGAATGGTGGGAAGGGATTTTTAACAACGCAAACACCCATTGCCTTCAGGCAGAATCGATAAATCGACTGACAAAATCTGCTCGTATGGGGACTTGAACGCTATTTTTTACTTTTTAACAACTCTCATACTTATTGATGCGAATGAGAATGGTGACGTTTTTTAATAATTAAATAATCAAAACTTCATTGTTCACTTTCAAGGTGTTCACTGTCAATACTTGTGCAAAAGCATTAAAAAACAAAATCATTACTGGCGAGCAGTTAAAAATACTCGCGATAAGCGAAACCGGTCCTGACCTAAAAAAAAATTTATTGTGGAATAAGTGGAAAAAATGTTTCTGTTATTCTTAATAAAAAAATCATTTTAATAATTGTTTTGAAGTGCTCTTTTAGAATTCCGTAATTATATTTCTCAGTGGGCGGGCTACGGTTCCTTTTGTAAAAATCTTTAGTATTTCAGATTTTTTTATAAAAGTACGGTCGCGAAACCGGTCCTGATCCAAATAAATAATATTGTGGTACAAGTGCAAAAAATGTTTCGTTATTTATCAATAAAAATTTCATTATAATATAATTGTTTTGAAGTGCTCTTTTAGAATTCCGTAATTATATTTCTCAGTGGGCGGGCCACGGTTCCTTTTGTAAAAATCATTAGCATTTCAGATTTTTTTATAAAAGTATGGTCACCACATTCATAAGAAGTGAATGGCATTTTTCGAATGTGTGCCGTTTGGTCACATGTGTAAGATAGAATTATTATGAGTAAATAAACGTTATTCAAGATAATTTACACGATCGCTAAAAATACTCTATGATACGTTTAAATATATACACAAACTGCATTAAAAACTTTCTTATGGAGATTATTAATTTATTTACACGACACAGTTAATTGGCTATCGGATATCAGATAATATTAATTAGGTAGAACTATTCATTATTCAGTAAATTATGGGTATATGGTCACGGGACAGAATTTTTGTAAAGATTTATGAAAAATAAGCACATTAAATGAAATGAATGTAAGGTTTACGATTTTTTTTGAAATGTTTTGTCTTTAATTTTTAAATTTATTATAATAGAAGGTCCTAAAGATTACTTCGCAATAAGTATGAAATCGAGTTATTTTAATTTACAGGAGCAAAAATGCAACCACAAACTACACAAATAATAATATTATACAGATAAAGACAGTCACATAAGTTTATTATTTGTTTAAACTAAAAAGAATAATTTTATTATAGCCTATTATAAAAAAACAAATTCTTCTTTCAGAACTCACAATACAATAATCAGTAATATTCTTCAGTTTTAATCATTTTGATTCCACATTTTATAATAATCCACAAGAACTCATAGAATACGGTAAGAAAAATAGCAATGTATTTTAGTTCTACATAAATTTTATATATTTGTTATATTTGCTATTTCGGCTTACGCCTTCGTCAGAACTAGTTCTGACGAAGGCGTAAGCCGAAATAGCTATCAACAAATATATCAAATTTATGTAGAACTAAAATACATTGTTATTTTTCTTACCGTACTATAATGGAGTTCTACCAAGTAAATGCCTACTCAATCAATAGAACTCATAGAGTAAAGTCAAAACATAAAATTATAAGCCAGGATGTATAAATTTTTTGAGCTTAGCTCGAGAGGATTGGGATTCTGTCCCGTGACCACATATCCATAATTTACCAAATACTGTGTAACGAATTGTGATAATGTAACGACATTTCTGGACGGTCCCTAAGACGTTGACCACCCACCCAGAACGGCGTATTCGGCTGAATGTCGCTTTTGAATCTATTCTTCGGATATTCATTCTGACATAGCTGACGATATCTTGATAACATCTAATTTGTTTATTCCAAAATACATAATATGAATATATTATACAAATACCGCGGATAAATTAAAATTCTTTTAGAGTGATAAATATAGATTCTATAATGGAAAGTCATTATTTTTAAATAAATAAAACCCAGTTTTTTGTAATACTTCCGCGAATAGTATGTTAAGATCTGGGCCGATCATTTTTAACTGGTGACATATTAGACACAGTGTTATTTATAAAAAAAAATATTATTTTGCAAATGCTCGCGATTAGCGAAACCGGTACTGTTCTCTATCAGAATATAAGTTGTATTATAAATGTTTTTTTTTTGATCACTTTTAAGGTGTTCACTGTCAATACTTGGCGGAATGGCATTATAATAAAAATAATAAAACATTTTTAGTACTAATTCCACATAAAATTTATTGGATCAGGACAGGTTTCGCTCATGGTGAGCATTGTCAACTGATGACGTGTTTTTTTATTTAAAATAATGCCTTTCAAAGTCGTCTAGTTCTGACGGAGGCGTAAGCCGAAATAGCTATCAACAAATATATAAAATAATTTATGTAGAACTAAAATACATTGTTATTTTTCTTACCGTATTTAAAATATTGCTTTCCAAACGAATTAAATTGTATTTTGATAAAAAATAAATCAAATGCAATACTTAAATGATATTTTTTTTATTAAATGCACGACCCCAACATTTGGCCAAATTCAATCTTAGCATATTGTTACTCTTTGCCTCTCTTTATTTCAAAAAATTTCCTAAAGTTCACTTAAATAAACTTTGCGATAGTAAGTCTGAATATGCCTCTGAAAGCGAAAGGCGAAACACGTGTCACAGTTAGTAGCACAATACGTGGAATAATCAAAGTTATTTTAAATTTTATACTAAAATGAACTTCCACAAAGTTACCGCCGAAACCATCGAAAGTATCTCTTTAGTTCGATTAGAGTAGAGATATAAGGGATAATGACAGGACTAGTGGTCAGCTAAAGACTGACCGAGCTACTTATGCACTCGAAAGAGTGGCGCTGTAAGAATGTCCTGAATGACGCCTCAAAAAAAAAGATTGCCAGAGTTCTAAAATACACACACGTGGGATGTAGGTGGATTCTTATGTCAGAGGGAAGAACATGTATTTAGTATCAACGGCTGCCGCACACTCGAGTGAACTGTTAACCTTTTGCACTCTGACCCAATTTTCTCAAAACTTCTCTGATTTAAAAAAATGTACAATTAAAAGAAACAATGTGTTGCTTAAGTGAGTGATAGTCTTCAATAGGGTTGGAAGAAGCACGTGATCAATTTTAAGCTACTAAGTATATGTTAATTAATCTGTCATTATATCTGCGCTGGGCCAGGGAGTCTGGCCCACGGAGTTGCCTAACAGATTCTTTCCGGCCAGACTCTGTGGCCCGCAGAGTGGTAAGAGTTAAAGAAATCAGAGTTTAGTAGCCCTCGTTATGCCAGCTCATAGGATCGTTTAGGTGGGAAGGAATATTAGATGATATAAAAAAAATGTATGCTTTTTAAGAGTTTGGATGTAGTCGAAAAAAAAACCTATTTTTTAAAATAATTTTTAGTTTTGTTTTGGTATTTTGCAGTCAGTTTGTAGTTGTTATGATTTATACGAACCGAGTGTGCCACCAGCTGTCAACGGTACAGAACACTATGTGGGTCGGTATTCTTGTATGTAATAAAAGATAATAAATACAGCATCCACTTATAGGTAGACGCTATGAAATACATATTAATCAATTATTGTACAATATTTTTTTGTTATTCAACAAAAAATGTGTCCAGGGCTTAACAATTTTCTTTGAAAGGCCTTGCTTGAGACGATGGTGCGATACTGAAATGTCTATTGAGTCATGTAAAAATGTACACGACTCCTTAATTGAATTGGCATTTACTTCTACATTTGTAAAACTCCATTATAACACGATAAAAGGATGTATTCTGTACCTCTTCTACACCAGTACGTAGAGATGAGTTAATGTATATTTTCGATGGTTTCGGCGGTAACTTTGTGGAAGTTCATTTTAATATAAAATTTAAAATAACTTTGATTATTCCACGTATTGTGTAACTAACTGTGACACGTGTTTCGCCTATTTCAGAGGCATCTTCACAGTTAGTTACACAATACGTGGAATAATCAAAGTTATTTTAAATTTTGAGTTAATGTATGTTTACGATATTGTTCTGACGAGAGCGTATGCTGAAATAGCTAGCAGCATAACACCCAAACCTCTTTTTACGCAACGTTTTTGTGCGATTTCAGAGTTATGCGGTTTTTTTAAATGCAATTCTTTTTTTTTAACTATACTTTTGAGATTATTTCAACTTACATATATAATAACGTAATTAACATCGCGTTGTTCACATACTGTAAGTGGAAAATCCAGTGTCTCACCGGTTTATTATAATGTGACCTTGTACTTTTAATGTTCCCATATTAAGTCGTTGCTTATTTTGTACGATTTTCCGCGGAACGCATTAACCGCACAAAAAAGGTTTAGGTGTACATTTGATGTCGTCCCTGTGGTCTAGCGGCAAGAGCTTTGTCCTAGCGATCAGGAGACCCGAGTTCAATTCTCGGCAAGCAGTGACGGCTGGTGACGTGGTGTTGGGGGGTGCAATGGAAGATTCAACCATTTTTGCAAGAGTTCTTTCCTATACATTGGATTTTAAAACACTTCTATAGCATGGACTATCAATTCAGATGTTCGCAATACCAACTGTTTCTCTTCCGTAGTACGGAACAATAGTTGAATCTTCCTTTTGCACCCCCCAGCACCCCGTCACCAGCCGTCACTGTCGGCAAGGTTAGATTTTTTCAATTGAAAAAAGAAATCTTGGGCTGGGTGTATGTTATTTATCGTTGATTTTGTGCACAACTGATTCATTATTTATCATCGAGTTAATCTCGTATGACTTTCACAATTGAGAATATTTGGCGCATTGGCGTAAGCTGTAATGCCAAATATTTTTATTTTTTTTACAAAAATTCAAAAAAAAAATAACTAAAATGCATTGTTTTTGTTCCTTGTGCTACAATGTTACATGGATACTTTTTACCGCACTGTATTTCACATATTTCGACACCCCACTACCGCTGTAACGGATTTCTTACTGGATTATAATATATAGCTGACCCAGAAAATATTACGTGGGACATTGTTTGTATCTTCGCTCGCAAATTTAATCAACTTTATTTCAATGCCGTTTGTATTAAAAAATGTCATGTAAACATATGTATTCATGTCGCATATTTAGATACTGCTTATTTTAGTTAACATATTATTATTTTATCGATTCCCATTATACTGCAGCTAATTAAGTGTTTATTTAAAACTCATAAATAAACAATAACGACCGAGAAAATAATGGTTATAAGATTTACTAAGTCGTTAAACTATTTTGAAAAGGTTCTCATTGACATTTCGGCAAAGAAACTACCTTTTGGTCGGAAAAGCTTGTATTTACCGCTTTCTATCATATATACGAATTTAAGAATTATCTACGGTTGAATAACGGAGTTAGCAGAATTCCGGAGTTGCGCTGCATCTGCACACATTTTTTACGAAATTTATTTAAAAAAGACTTAATGTTTTCTTCTACTTTTCTTCTCTATCGATTCTTACTGTATAACTCTTAAATGCGAGCCCAGCACAAATTTTTATCGTGGGAGGCAACGGGATTTCTACCAAATTGCGAAGGCGGGCAATCATTTGCAATCAAAATATTACTTCAAACGGTTATCCTACAAATAGTTATGTAGTTTTTAATTTAAATACAATTTGTCTGCGAACTTATTTTACTAAACTAAAAGTATAAAATATTTTTAGTTTGATATTGTATATGTTACAGTAAAACTGTATTCTCAGTGAAAATATATTCTTCTCCAAGCTGTCATTGAAATTAAATTTTACCACCCTATCTTTGTGTGTGTTTTTCTTTGGTTCTCTTGTTACGAAGTCGTTAACCTATTTTGAAAAGGTTCTCATTGACATTTTGGCAAAAAACTACCTTTTGGTCGAAAAAGCTTGTATTTACCGCATTCTATCATATATACGAATTTAAGAATTATCTACGGTTGAATAACGGAGTTAGCAGAATTCCGGAGTTGCACTGCATGTGCACACTTTTATTACGAAATTTATTTTTAAGATTTTTAAGACCATTATTTCTCAGCAAGAGTTGTGAAAAAATATGCAAAAAATAGGTAATTTATTTGAAACATTTTTACATGCTCCTTGTTACAAGTGAATTTTGATCAATCGAAACTTCAAACACTCATGTCTCAAAACAGTGACAAGTGAATGCTTTTCACTCCATTTCTAAACCTCTTTTTATATCCTTACTCTATCGAAAATAGCGGGGCTAGAATGGATTTGACTAGGACAGGACTAGGAATCAACTAAAAGCTCTGATTACCTCCAGTTTCAAGGATCGGATTGGTGTGAGAGGGAGCTTTAGCTGAAACAAACATTCGTAACCTGGAACAGAATTCAACAATTGAAAAATGAAGCTGCCTGGGTTTGGGACTCGAACGCAAGCAAACGTTGTTGACATTTGACAACTGACCACGACATCGATCGGTTTATTACGCAATTTTTTTATAAAATTATTATCGTTTTAAGAATTGCGAATCTATCCGTTATAAAATGGTGCGTTTTTAAAAGACGGATTATTTTATACTAATTTCATATATATAATACATTTCTACAAAGATCTGACAACTTACGTCTTGAATTAATTTGAGCGTTTATCCGCGATAACTAAGAATGATGAAATAACCAAAAACTGTTAAAAGATAATATTGATTGAAGTAGTATTTTCCTCGCAAAGATTTCTATTAATAGGACTCTTAAGATAGTCAATACTTAGCTTGCTTACATGGGAAAATAAAAAAAGACTTAATTGACACATTCAATGTTAGACATGTGTTTATGTACACACGCTCTGGAAAACGCTAGGCGTGTTCTTAGCACCCAACGTGTTAACAAACTAAAACTACATTGACAAGACCTTTAGCCGGAAAACTAAGAGTTTAAATATATTATAGGTAAGCGGTGGGTAAAAAAATCAGAATTAAGTGTCCAAGCTAACAATAAAACTTATAAAATATTTTTCTTGTAAAACGGCAGCTGACTTTTATTGAATAATCATCATTTATATATTCGAGTCGATCTTGAACGAATACAAAAACATTTTATTTCATAACAGGCGAGTCTAAAACTGCAAAACAAAAACACTTCGAACGCTTTGTTAATAATTTCTTTTGAATTCTTTCAAGCCCCCTCGATCCTATAATATTTTTAAAATGGCGGAAATGCTAAACATGATTCGAGTGACCGGCTGTTAAGCCTTCTATTCAATTACATATTTATTTATCACATGATGTAAATATTTGATAAAAAGCTTATTTGAATAAATAATACTTCTTATTAAAGTACTTTTTCGTGTAAAGTCTATAGGTCAAATAGTATTGGCCACTTCAAATATGGTTGAATTTGATATTCGTTTGTTTTATTTGATATTACGTATTTTAAATTAAATAAAAGCCATCCTTGTACGGTCAGTTTCGTAAATTGATTTGCTTATCGAGTTATTGATTACCTTTCGAAAGCGTTGATGTTTATAATGTATTCGTTCAAACACCCATATTATCCTATACGAGATATAGATACAGTGGATCTTACGTTCTCGCATTATACGTTTTCCCACGTGGTGCGTTCATTTTCTATAGTCCCGGCATTAAGTTCATATTTAAATTTTCCCGCATTCATCGTTTCCCGCATTAACCGTTTGTTTTATACGGTCCCTTGAAAAACTTAGAATCGGGGTTTCACTGTATAGCAATAGTCACTTTTATAGAAAGCAAATTCAAAATACAGAGGTTGAATCAGTAAAATGCAATTCCTTTAGAAAACTTATGTTGAGTCGGTAAAGTTCGACTCCGACTCCGGCATTTACCAAAACCACGACTCCGCCTGTGACTCCGACTCCGACTCCAACATTGACCAAAAACACGACTCCGCCTCCGACTAAAAAAGTTTAATATCGTCACTTTTATGCCTTATTTTCCTATTTATGTGTATTCAATTAAATATCAACCCTACCAATCCGGCCAATAGCCAAATTTGACATATTATATGCAAAAATAAAAAGTTCAAAATTTCCAACTCCGAGTACGACTCCGGCCAAAAAGCCCCGACTCCATGAATCCAAATCGACAGCCTTGGTTGAGATACCCTCAACATTAGAAGAGGACACCGTTTAAAGAAATACATAACACAACAAATAATGATTTATTTGTCGGTGTTCACTGTTAATAATTGGTGGAATGGCATTATAATAAAAATAATAAAACATTTTTAGTACTTATTCCTTATTGAGTTTATTGAAATCATGAACGGTTTCGGTTATCGCGAGCATTACCAACTGATCTAATGATCTGATCAGTTGATCAAGCTCGCGATGGACAAAACCGGTCCTGATCTCAATATAGAATAAATACTAAAAATGTGTTATTATTTTTATCAAAATAATGATTTGACGAATGGTTTTAATATATATATGACCATTTTACTCAGCTCCATTTATTGAAGAATGATTCCCATTTTATTGTGAACCTGTCGAATTAAATTTATCGGTAATGGTCAACAATAATTGCCCATTACTCATTAAAATTTTCGACAAGTCTATCAAAATATTTGCCCATGTCATTGTTTTGCTATGATTTTTAACCTCTTCCCTGCTGAGCCGATTTTAGAATATTCCACCAACTAAGATTTCAAGCATTAATTGATGAATGTGATTAATACATCACAGTAAATTATCAGATCAAATAATGCATACATATTAATAAAAATCATGTCTGAGATGGTTTTAACACTTTTAACTTTATTTATTTTTAAATACCAATTTGCAGCATACCAAAATCAAGCGTATCAGCATATGAGACGTTAGCAGTAAACGGGTTAAGAATTTCAATTGACTGAATGTTTTCTTCTACTTTACTTCTCTATCGATTCTTACTGTATAACTCTTAAATGCGAGCCCAGCATAAATTGTTATCGTGGGAGACAACGGGATTTCTACCAAATTGCGAAGGCGGGCAATCATTTGCAATCAAAATATTACTTCAAACGGTTATCCTACAAATAGTTATGTAGTTTTTAATTTAAATACAATTTGTCTGCGAATTTATTTTACTCAACTAAAAGTATAAAATATTTTTAGTTTGATATTGTATATGTTACAGTAAAACTGTATTCTCGGTGAAAATATATTCTTCTCCAAGCTGTCATTGAAATTAAATTTAACTGCCCTATCTTCAGCCCTATCTTTGTTTTTGGTAGTGCATTTTAATATAAAATTTAGAATAACTTTGATTATTCCACGTATTGTGCTACTAACTGTGACACGTGTTTCGCCTCTTTCAGAGGCTTCTTCGAACTTACTATCGCAAGGTTTGCTTAAGTAATGAAAAAAACTTGATTCTAATATTTTAAAATGATAAAATTACAAAATGGAGTTAGGGATTATTCCATTTTACGGGAAGCAAGGAGGGGTTTATAGAATCAAAACAAAGCAAATAATTATACTATTTCTACTAGTCTAGAAATACTCCACCGAGTAAATAAAAAGGATTTAAAAATAAATAGTTTTCCGCAATTCATAATAATATCTCACATTGACGTTCGTTAGTTCGCAACACGTAAGCTGGCGCAACGCATATCAGTTACTTGATCAATTTTTGTATTTTGAATTAGATTTTTCATTTATTTACCTTGACTTCATAGCTCTGATTGAAACATTTATATAAATTTACAACGTAATCGAAAATATAATAGAATAATCTGCGATTGTAAATCTTTATTTCACAAGAACAAACATGGCTACAGAAAATAATCTAATAACATCTCTACCACTTCAACGATAAATAATCGAATCCATTATATCCATCTCTGCCGGCTGGCTATAAATGGCTTAATTGAGAAATACCATTTTAAGTATGGAAAAATATTTCTTCACTCGCCACTCGATTTAAAACTTTATTGTAAAAGATTTTTTTAAATTGAAACGTTGTACAAAGAAACAATAATCTATTAATCTTCTATTTACAGCGACAATATATATTTCAATTTTATAAAGTTCTTTGAACAGAGCCGACAAAATGTTTCAATTGAAACTGTTTTTCAATACAATTACTAATTACCGACAATGAGCGTTTTTGTTTGAAGCTGTGGTTTTTATGCGAAATTGTCATTGCCGCTAATTATTTAAATGTACCGTTAATGTACTTGTCCACATTTTTGCAAAGCTTTTATCTCTTAGTTTTTATTCAGTACTAGCTGTACCCTGCGCGCGTTGCTACGCCAGCAATTGTAGGGGGGATTGGGGGGGGGAAGGGGTGTACGCCAGAAAGTTTCGCGGAAGTGTACTCGAGAAATTTGTAAAAAATCGATATCAATTTTTGGGGGGGAGTCGTGTTGTTTGGCGGGGTGGGGTTTGGGGGGCGTATGGGGGGGTATTCCAGTAACCTTCGAAGGAGTGAACTCGAAAAATTCGTAAAGTTTAAAAAAAAAAATGGGGGGTGGAGGTTGGGAGGTGGTTGGGGGTAGGGGTTGGTAGGCCAGAAACCATTGCGGGAGTGTACTCAATAAATTTGTTAAGTTTCACATCGATCGGTCGAGCGGTTTAGTAGTATATAGCGGACATACACACAGACATTCATTTATATATATATAGATAGATAGATAGAAGGAGATTGAAACGAACGTCGGAAGTAAATGTATAAAATACTTTTACTATATATTTTGATATTCTTTTGCAGGAGTGGCCAAACTTTGCACCACAACGGGCGACCTGCTTTTGATATTATTGTAGGCGGTCTGCTTACATTAAAAGAAATAATTTGAAGCCAAATAAAATCGTAATTGAAAACAAGTCATTATTAATTTATTTGAATTTAATTTATTGCCGATTTTAAAAGCACTTCATTTTGTTTCCCTGTCTATTGAAACAATTTTTTAACCCTCTTTCGCATTGCAAAAACTTTAAAATTATAGGCATACAATTTTTGTTTTAATTTACAAAAAATCATGATTGGCAGTGCTCATTTTTTTATACAACACACTTCCCTTAGTACAAACAATGTGTTCCGTAGAATGTCAATCGAAGTGTTTAACAACTCGGCCTCTTAGAGCCTTTTTTCTTTACTTTTCAGGAGAGCCAAAATACAGGTATCACCATTAACCAATTTTACCTATTTTTGACAGTTAATTTTTTTTTTACCATGTCCACTCCCAATTTGGAGGATATGGAGCGGACAGAGCTTATCTCAGTATATGTTTTTCTACGAGAACTGATTGTTACTCAGTTGCTCAACGATACGAGGACTAGGACAGGACTAGTGGTAAGCTAATCCCTGTCACTATGCGTCGCTCATTGGGATCATAAGGTTTCCATTTTCAACACCTTATGAATCCCGGGATTAGAAAATATAATCCTGAAAATTTCAGGATTGATTTGCCATCAATAAAGGTGTTATTTATTTCCATTAATGTGTCCTCATTTTGACAATGTGAAATTTTTAAAAAATGTGCGAAACGGGACAATTTTTAATTTCAATTACTTATCAGATAACATTCGAACGACACCGAAACTCTCGTTCATTACATTCCAATCGAATATATTCGCCCTTCAGGTATGGATAAACAACCGAAATTTTAAAATTCATAAAAATATACTGACATCAACTATTCGTAACTTTTTTTAATGATACATTAACATGGCTTACATCTACTAAATATTAAAAATATCGACCATAAAAGAAATATTCCAAATCCTGGGACCAGTCCCGGGATCCCGGGATTAACTTATTGCATCCCTGAAATCCCGGGATCAAAATTTTGGCCCGGAATTGAAAACCCTAATATCGCCATATAATAGCTTGGCGTATATTAAATAATATACCTCGAGTGTGTTTACAAAAATATCAAAAGCTGCTTTCACATAGTGAAGAAGTGGTGGCAAACCTTTGACCTAATGGTGTGGTAATATTTTTTACGATTTAAAGGTCGCTCGTGTCTTCTTCTTAAAATTGTTTTTATTACTTGATAAACCACCTGCCCAATTGATTGTAAGGTCAATTTTTATATTGTATATGTTTATTGGTGTGTTTATTTATTTTCTTTTTTTATTGCAGTCTTATATTACGAATCTTCGTTTATTTAGAATTTAATTAATGACCACTTTGATGACGCCGCATTACAAATAAATCATTATTCTGTGGCCCAGCGGTAAAAACTCCCAAGGTCTGGCAAGATCGATATCGAAGATTTCGATTGTTTCAATTATACTTTTCAGGTATGTATAGATATTTTTGCGTGGTATTTTTTATTTTCGTATCGATTTAGGGCTGGGTTTTTTTGACCTTTTACCCGCTACAAAGTATCAAATAACGAAAAAACCCAAATATTATTTTTTAAAAATGAAAAATGATTCTGATCTTTAAAAATGTAGCTCGAGAGGATTGGGATTCTGTACCGTGACCATATATCCATAATTTACCGTTGTTTCTTGGTAGCTTACGCAGGCTTTGTTTTCACTGTAACTTCAAGCGTAACTCTTTAAAAGGTCAAGATCGTTTCGTTTATAAACAATCTATAATAGAGATGTTTATAGACTATAAATTATACTGAAATCATTTATGGACAAGAGATCGATGAGACATTCATCTTTATAAGGTATTATTTTTTTAAGGGGAAAGAAAAATTACAATTATTATCAATTGAATAAAGTTGTACTTATAATATTTATTTATTGGAAAAAATAAAAAAACAATACATGTCATTACAGCTGACGCCGATGCGCCATACATTTGACAAGTGGAATAAAAATATAACATGACGTATAAGACAAAAATTTAAAAAAAATATATATGAAACAGAACAGAAACATTTTTTTTTACCATGTCGGACCCCTACTTCAAGTATCGAGTATTACATAGGTACTCGAATTGGAGTCTCTACAAGTCACCGTGTTCGTCATCACTGCTTAATCGTCGTTCCAGCAACAGTGATAATCAATCTTATTATGAATATCAGTGCAATTATTGGTTAACAAACCTTGAAATTATCAGTTGGCTTTGAAAAGGTAACTGTTCTAAGGCTATTTCTAAATAATTGCACAGTTTACTATCATAAAAATTGCAAATATTCAGTCGATTGGTGATTGATGTCCATAATTTAATAGGAGTATATATAATTGCACTGAGAAATTGATAGAATGCACTATATGCAATTGAACATACATTTTAATACGTTGCACTTCATATTTGGTAGTCTATCGTTTTGTGTCTCTGCACATTAATGTGGTCAATGGCAATATAAAATTTAAATATAATAAACAAAACAAATTTAAACCTCCCATTTATAAAAGAGACATAATATAGAGTAGCATTTTAAATGTGCTCACGGTCAATAATTGGTGGAAAATCATTTTCTGACAAAACATTGAAACAGATGATGTGCATATTCCATAAGTGATTTAAAAAGGTCAGGACCGGTTTCGCTTATCGTCCTGATCTTAATAAATAGATTGTGGAATAGGTACAAATAAATTGGTTTTTATTTTTTAAGTAGTAGTTATTTATTGTTGACTTTCAGTCATATTATATACTTTCCCATTTTTTAACTCTTACAACCCATATTTCGACTCCTGCTCGACATTGTAAAATTATTTATAGTTAATATTTAATTATCAGCAATGTTTTATTATTTTTTAATATATCACATACAAATTTATTTGCAAAGATTGTTCAGCTGCATACATAGGGAAGCCTTCTAGCTTCTTTCTAAAATAAGTAGCCTGGCATTCCTAAGTATATAGAACTCCTTTATTAAAAAAATGTAAACAACTCGGCACTTTAAATTTATGTGGAATCCCACAACATAAACTTAAATTCAGTGCCAAGTTGTAAATCCAGTAACATTCTTAATGAACAAACTAATACTAATCAATCACCACTTCTTTAGCCGCTACAAATCGTTAATGAAATTTTAAATAAAGTAACTTGATACAATACTAATTTACTTTTATCCCCACTTAATAAATCCCACATTAGCTTTCACTTCGAAAAATATATAAAATCAATATGTCACATTTAATAACGGCTCGTATTTTAACGGTCATAATAGTAATACAGTTGTGGTCTGAATTTATAATAAGATGGTCAGAATCTTTATTACAGTGGTCTGAATTTATATTAAATGGTCATAATGTATTGGTTAGAATACAGAGGGCAGAATAAATTATGAATGGTCAATATTTAAACAAATTGATCAGAATTTAAATATCATTGGGCAGAAATTAATCGAAATTGGTAATATTTAATAGTATTTGGACATATTTATTTTGACATCTGTCAGAATTTTTTTTGGAGATCGAATAGCGTTTCTATTGGTGCAAAGTGATGTCATACGACAAATGGTCCAATGGGCGGTAGATACTACTAGCGCCGCGGCCATTGAATAAATCACTAGTATTTACGTTAATTTGACAGCTGTCAAAATCTATATTTTCTATAAATATTAAAAATTAAATATCAAAATGAGGAGAATTTTGATGATGAAAGTCACCGAGAATTCAGAATTTTAATTTCAACAAATCGGCTTCTCAAAAATGCAAAAATCAGAAATAATGTTCATATTGCGCAATATATAAATTAGTATGGGAAGGAATGCCCGTTATTGTTCTTGGAACCACGGATATGGATACAGCTGTGTGCTCTGGTGAGAACACACGCAATTATGAGATTATAAATATATGAACCCAAACCTTTACCGAATTTTATTCTGACGTTTTGTTTTTATTTACCATTTCAGACCAAAATTGTTACAAATTCTGATCATTTTATAATTTTATTCAGACCGCTAAATAATTTTATTCCGACCGTTTAATAATTTTATTCTGACAATCATTAATTTTATTCAGACCGTTACTATTTCTTTTATGACCTTATATTGAATTGTATTCTGACCAAGGAAACCATTTTTATTCTGACCGAAACATCATTTTAATTCTGACCATTTATTTTGTTGCCTTTAATAACTTATATAAAATTAGGACAGAAAAGAAGATGTATTGTGTACCCTGTCTAAAATAGTATATAAAGATAAGTAAATGAAATAGCTATCAACAAATATACATTGTTATTTTTTCACAGTACTTTGAGTAGTTCTCTAGTCTTTGGTGAAATTCTGTTGAAATTGATAACTAGATAGATAACTATTGCGTTTTATTATCATAATAAATTGCCTTGATTTAACGTCCCATCACTAGGCTGGATAATTGCAGTTAGTGATGGGCTAGAGATTACTCAGCGATGCGGCTCGGGTATCGGTTCATTGTACCCGAAACTAACGTTAACGTAAGATTACATAAGTCCCTGTAGCGTTACTCCATAACAACGTATTGTAAATTATAGCGTACCTATCGGCCAAGATATGACTGTAACAACAGTGGTGTGAAACTAAGTTAATAGCTCATTGAACACAACAGAAAGAAAATAAACCTATTTCCGAAGTGAGATGTTTCAAGAATTTGGTAAAAAATATATCAAATTGAATTATTTTTTTCAGGGATTCATTAAAAAAGACTCGAACTTCGACTAAGAAAAAGTTTAATTTCGCCACTTCTGTATTCGTGTATTCAATTAAATATCCACCGACCAATCCGGCAAAAAGCCAAAGCGGATATAGTTTGATTTAAGGGGGTATTCCGGTCTAGAGGCTCAGAGTTTAGGTGTTTTTGCAAGTGCAATAAAAAAAAGGAATAACAATTTTGTTACCAGATATATATTCATATTTTGATAATATACAAAATAGTATTCAAACCAAAAACCTAAAAACCTACAAAGTTACAGGCTGGTAATGTGGGGGGGGGGGGGTTTCTAAAAAATGGCGCGCCCTGGTTGCTATGATCCCAACTCCGAGTTTCAGAACTTTTTAAAAATAGTAAATATTAAAATATATATATAATCGTAATATATACCATAATGAAATGTATTAGGAAGGTTTACATCAAATTTTATCAAAATCGGTTATGGAGAACAAAAGATATCATGGTAACCATTTTTAAAAAAATCCGAGAAAAACGTGCTTAAAATTTCGGGAAAAGTTAAAAATCACCCAGATTGGTTAGATTCTATATCACTAAAGTAGTTATATCTCTAACAATAATTATAATTAAAACAAAAATCTTGTAAGAACATATTTTTATAGACTTGAACTTTGAAAATGTACAATTAAAAAAAATGGCTTCTTCAGAATCCTAGACCAGTATACTGTCTTAAGAAAATTGTTTTCCTTTCTCTTAAGGGGTTATATACAGTTAGAATTTTCAAAAAATCGATTTTTTTTTTATTTTATTTTCTTAATGTACATATATTTAAGAATACACACAGAAAATTTCATATCGTTCCGGTGAATATTGTCAAAGTTACAAGCAAATTTGAAAAGGCGTTTCAGAGTTTTTTTATCACATGTAAAATGCATTCCAAACTTTAAACGCGTTTTTCTCAAAATGGTGTTTTCAAAGTCGGTGACCAACATTACTCAAAAATGGCTAAACCGATTAGTCTCAAATTTTAACACGACCTTCTTAAATATATTTTTTAGTAATTGATCGAAGATTTTTTCTCTCCGATAAATATTTTTTTTTTATAAACAATTTAAGGCCGAAATTTCGGTGAAGACACGTTTTTTTTTTTAAAAAAACCGCCATTTTGCCAAAAAAAAATATTTTGCTTATTCCTTCGATTAATTACTAGATTTAACATTATTTTAACGAAATCTGTTTGGTTTTTTAATTTCGGATGATTCAGTTTTAAGATATAGTGGTCACCGCAAAACGTCTTTTTTGAGAGGAGCTCCTGGAGATCAGCTGTAGCTCTTTTTCAAATTAATATTTTTACTAGTACTAAGTCTTAAAATACAGTTAAAAGATACCATAATATGTGTATAAATTTTTGGATCAATAAATTTAAAAGTTTTCTCAGAAAAAATTCTAGAAAATTCACTTTTTTTCGGCCGTCTAACTGTATATAACCCCTTAACCCCTTCGATAGACAATAATAACATTTTTTACTGTATTCGCTGTTATAAAATGTTGACAATCACTGTCATTCTTCGAATAAATTATTTATTGTTAAAAAATTCATCGCGTTGATATGCGTGATTGATATTTTTCATTGTTTTCGGATGAAACAATGGAAAATTCATAGTACTTTTTTTTAGATATATGAAAGTCGCTCGTTGTATAAGTATACCAGTTTCAGACGCATAATGCAAGAATTGCAAACAATGCACTTTTAAAGTGCATCAAATGGCACGCGTGGCATTAAGTAATAAGACAGCTAGCTATCTATCAATATTTTTAGACGCTATATCAGTGATCGCCAAACGGTCGCTCGCGAGCTACCGGTAGCTCGCGTCGGCATTTTTGGTAGCTCGCGTAGGATATTTTGCCATTTTTATGTGTGCCTCTCAAATTTTATTATTGGACTCAGAAATTAAATAATATTGTATATTGTACAATAAAGGACGACGATAAAACAATATATAAAAGTAGCTCGCATCCTCATTGAGCTTGGAGACCACTGCGCTATATCCTATGTTATAAAGTTATAAAGAGTTTTAAAAATATAGCAGACAGCCAATTTACCATTTTTGAAAACTCTAATGAAATTTGATGGAGTCATTCATCAACTCGAGGAGAAAAGACATCAAAAATTACCACGTCGAATTTCTCAAATTTGAATTGGAAAAAAACTGAGCATATTACTGACTTAATAAAGTGATCGCCGTTGGCCGATGGGTCAAGAGCTTTCCAAACATTTTTATGCAGCGACTACCTTAATTTTTTTTTTACCATGTCCGCTCCCAACTTGGAGCATATGGACTCCTCGTGGAGTTTATTTCAACATATATTTTTCAATGAGATCTGCTTCTTATTCAGTTGCTCAACCTCTCTTTTTCCGAAGAGAGTAGGGTTGGTAAGAATACGACGACTAGGACAGGACTAGTAATTAGCTAATCGCTGTCACTATTCGTCGCTCTTTGGGATTGGAAAGGTGAAAAGGGACCCATGCCGTTGAACAGATTTATCGACTGACAAAATCCGATTGTACCGGGAATCGAACCCGGGCGATCCGGCAAGCCAGCAAACAACGTTGACACTGCGCCACGGACCGGTCATTCTCCCTTAATTAGAAAAATATAATCCGCGACCGCCCTGAACGCACTACATGTTTTGTGCGACTTCCGAAGAAAACCTGCGCCCCTCAATTTGAGAAGCACTGCACTAGACAGTGGCTGATATAGTTTCATAATATTCAATGGGATAAATGGAAAAACGATTAACATGACAAGACGAATGGTTCCCAGCACTCCGTCGGTGATATGTTTGTACACTGTTACACAATCATACTTAATTCGGTTAATAGCTGTTTCATTCATTACGCCATCTTCATAACAGCGTAACTATAATTTTTTTAACAATTTTTACTTTGTGGTAATGAATGTATGTATACCAATTTAGTACAATACAATCAATCAATGTATTAATTTATTTTTGTCGAGAGCGTTCAACAAAAGTTTTTTTTAAATATGTATAAAATATTTTAAAACTTGCTTTTATCAAAAAATATCATTGAAAAACTTTGTTACCACATGCGGTTTCAACACAAATTATATTTTCTTATGTCTTTGGTATTTTGAATTAAGAACAACAAACTTAATATCGATAACCCGATATATTATAATGCTGTAAATATATTCTTGTTATAGATTTTTCCAGGGCTGTGGAGTCGGAGTCGGAGTCGGAGTCGGCGCGGCGTTTTGGCCGGAGTCGTACCCGGAGTCGGAAATTTTGAAAAGCTTGAACTTTTTGTTTTTTTATTTAATATGTCAAATTTGGCTTTTGGCCGCATTGATAGGGTTGATATTTAATTGAATACACATAAATAGGAAAATTAGGGGAAAAAAGCAGTCGGAGTCGTGTTTTTGGTCAATATCGGAGTCGGAGTCGGACTTTTTTTTACCGACTCCACAGCCCTGGATTTTTCAAATAATTGTATTTGATATTTTTTAATTAAGAACAATAGAGTTAATATCGATAACCCGATTTATTATAATGCTTTAAATTTATTCTTTTTATAGATTTTTCAAATAATTGTCATTGGTATTTAGAATTAAGAACAATAAACTTAATATCGATAACCCGATTTATTATAATGCTGTAAATATATTCTTGCTATAGATTTTTCCAGGGCTGTGGAGTCGGAGTCGGAGTCGTGGACTCGGAGCTTTTTGGCCGGAGTTGGAGTCGGAGTCGGCGCGTCGTTTTGGCCGGAGTCGTACCCGGAGTCGGAAATTTTGAAAAGCTTGAACTTTTTTGTTTTTTATTTAATATGTCAAATTTGGCTTTTGGCCGCATTGATAGGGTTGATATTTAATTGAATACACATATATAGGAAAATTAGGGGGAAAAGCAGTCGGAGTCGTGTTTTTGGTCAATATCGGAGTCAGAGTCGGACTTTTTTTTACCGTCTCCAGAGCCCTGGATTTTTCAAATAATTGTATTTGATATTTTGAATTAAGAACAACAGAGTTAATATCGATATCCCGATTTATTATAATGCTTTAAATTTATTCTTGTTATAGATTTTTCAAATAATTGTCTTTGGTATTTTGAATTAAGAACAACAGAGTTATTATCGATTACCCGATTTATTATAATGTTTAAAAAATATTCTTGCGTTTAGTTGAACAATAAGTGTTTATTCTTTTAAAACGTACATTTTTAAGTGAAGCTAATCAACTTCAATAAGTGCACCAAACGGTATATTTTATTTGAAACGGGAGATTGAAAAAGTGTTAACAAAAAAAAAACACAATAGGCAAAAAATGCGCGACAAAATTATCATCAAAGAGCAAAAAATATATTTCACGGTCGCTTGGCTAAGTAATTCCTACAAAAATTTTTGTTGCTACGAGCTGTGACTGCTAATCTTACAATCGTTTTTACTTTAAATAAATTAAACATATTTACTAAATATTGAAATTTAATAAAAATATATATTCATATACTAAAACATAATCCATCGGTGAATTTTGAAGGCGATTAGTTAGAGAAATTTTTACCTGACTTTGAAAACGTTCTAATTGAAATTTTTGCCTAAAATGACCTTTTGGTCGGAAAAACTTGTATTTACCGCATTCTAACATATACAGTAGAACATCGATTATCCGGATTGGTCAAAATAAACGAAAATATTACAAATTTGCTGATATGCATTTGGCGAATTGCTTTCACTGTTTACGTACGTGATGGAATGCAGTCTTAATGTTTTGATCGTTGCATTTGTTCTTACAATAAGTCCTGTGTAAAATATGGGTCAGTCATCGTCCAAATTTGATACGCATTAAAAGTTTGTTTCTTGAAAAATTGATCACGATTTATATATTTATTATTAATATTACCGATATATCAACGAAAAGAAAACGTCCCGTAGTTTCATTAAAAGACACATTGGATATAATCGATGTTTTGAAACAGGGTGAATCGGGACGTTTTTTGTCTAATAAATATGATATCGGAACGCCAACGATCTCGGCACAATGTTTTGGGCTAACACGGTATTCGTCTTGAAGTAATACTCTTATTATATTAAATACTAGTATTCGAACCCGGCTTCGCTCGGACCAGTTTGGGGTTATGTTCAGCTCGGCGCGTAAATTCAGACGGGCCAAGTTGAAACAACTTTTTTTAAAATTCAAAAGTCTAGGTCAATTAAAATGGAATTAAAATGAACATTTCAGACTGGCATTGACATTTCACAGCCCCTTTCATATATTGATAGCCCCATTATCACCCATTAAAATGTCCAAATTCAAGGAAAAATTCTAATTTGCTGTCAAATAATACCTTCACGTAAATAAAAACATTATTATATTAATAAAAGCCGGGAAAAGTGCAGTAGAAGACTAATTTATTACATTTTGACTAAATGTCTTCGCCGATAAAAAAAACAACCATATTTTCTTTCATATTAGTTTTTATGGCAACTTAATGACCAACAATGCAAAAGGGAATTACAGACACACATACATACATACGAATTTTCGGTTTTATATATGTACTACTCGATATTCGAGTAATTGGAGCCTCTACACACACACACATTGATAACGAAACAAATTTACCGTCGAAACTTTCGCGAGCGAAATCAATTCGTTTGTTTGAACTTGCAACAACAATGCAAAAGGGAATTACAGACATACATCCCCCGTTTCGGTTTTTTATATAAGATATCGACGATTTCTTAAATGCAAAATGGCGACTATAATAAACATAACTTTAACGTTTTCTTTCACAGTCAAATATTAGTCAATGTTAGTTAGTACTTTTTGTTGTTATAAGCGTCAGAAAACATTACCACTGTGTAGTGGAAATTGACATTTGAAGGACAAAACAACTATAAAACCAATATCGTTACATAAAGATAACAACACTAAAGCAAACAAATATAATGTTGCCGAGTTCTCCGAATCGTGACATTAAATATATAATTTATTCACAATTTATATCACTTCATCATATAAACAAAACATATTAAAGATTATTCGTGATAATTTATAAACACATACACACGAATACTTCATTCATTAGAGCACTGTATGATGATATTTTTTTTAACCGGTTGACTACCACGCAAATAAATGATTGATGTGCTTTAATTACCGCAAGTTTTTGAGGATGTAAAAAAACAAGAGGTAAATTATCGTGCCAAATATTTTTTTCTTACATTATAATTTTTAATTAATTAAATCTTAAGCTACCAAGACAATCATTCTCGTAAGGGGTTTTTCTTAAGTGTTTTCCCCACACAAAGCCCTCAGCTGACTAGAATCTTTTAGAAAGTCAATACATAGCTAGCTTACATGCGGGAAAGGGAAACAAAGACTTAGTCTGTATCCACCTTAGCAATAAAAATAGCCAGGAAACTAGGAGCCCGCCTAGCGGACTCCACATATAGTTTCAGCAGGAAAAAAAGTTAGGTTCAAAATAATAATACGTTATGTTTCAAAGAGACATATGAAGTGAATTCGAAGATATTTCAATACGTAAATTAAAATCACTTTTTTATTCATAGCTCCACATAGCGTCAAAATAACAAATAAGAATACCTGTTTTTTGCTTTCCTAAAAGTAGATAAAAATGAGTTAGTAAAAGGTTTCCCTGTCTCTAAGTGGCCGATTCATATAGTGATATTTCCTATGTGCAAATTACTGATTCACAACATGCGGCCCTCGATGACATTTCATGCTGCCCGCAGTGACAAATATCATTCACCTTTTTTCTTCAGAACTTTTTCCGGACAACAGAAGACGAAAACACTAAAAATAGTGACATTTTTACCACTTTCACCAACGCGGCCCGAAAACTATCTGAAAATTGATTATCTAACTCTTCCCCCAAAAAGGTTGTATATTAATGATAATTTTTTCTAACGTAATATAAAATATAACGTTTAATTAATTTAATAAACGGGCTCATGCTTTTAGACGTCTCATTGGATAGTTTATCCATTAGCAGATTAGGAGAACCGCTTACAAAACAATTAATACAACTACAGTGGAACCTAGATCTTACGTTCTCGCATTATACGTTTTCCCGCGTGGTCCGTTTATTTTCTATAGTCCCGGCGAAACACCCATAAGATCAATGTTAAAAATTCCCGCATTAACTGTTTTGCGATTTCTCGATTGCCTCGATTTTACGCTTAAAAATTATGGTCACAAATATTATCTCGATTGACCGTTTTTGTTGAATATTTCTTAGAACATATTCGAAACCCTTCCAATCGATTCGTAGAAAAAACCGAGACTGCAAGTGTGCACTTTTTTTCGATTCATTGTCATAATGTTTCCGATAATTACTGAGCAACTGTGTCTTCTGTAGAAGAAGATAGCGAAAAACGCAATAATAAACCAATGACTTTTACCAATGCGGCCCTCGACCTATCTGAGAATTGATCATCTGACCCTTCTCCCAAAAATGTTTTACATTAATGATATTTTTTTTCTAACATAACATAAAATATAACGTTAAATTAATTTAATAAACGGGCTCATGCTTTTAGACGTCTCATTGGATAGTTTATCCATTATCAATCGTCGCTAACATGATCTTTATGTTTTTAATACATTTATGGAATAGTGTGGGAGCTTCTTTATACTATGTCAACTTCAATTTAATAAACAAATCAGGTAAGTATATATATTTTAAAATGCTCGTTAAGCTCGCCTACGTCAAATTTCGTGATGCCAAAGTAAATGTTGAATTTATATCATTTGTATTTTTAGATGCACTCATTTGTTTACGTTGACGGTAAAACTGCATCGAAAGATGCAAGTATGTTTATACATCTGATCAGAAATGCATTGATTAAACTATAAAAAGAACACATTCAAATAGATTTATTTTTTTAATTTTTCATGAGTTTTACCGCCAACGACCCGGGTTTCGTCTTTTAGCATCTTCTGACATTTCAAGTATAAAAAAAATGAACTTGAACTGACTGAAGATACCAAAAGGTGAAACCGGGATCTCCGGTAGTAAAACTCATGGAAATGTACAAAATTTTATATTGAAATTTCATCAATCACCTTCATTCAAAAATCCTTAATTTTCTTTTGTTATCAATTAAAAAATGGAAAAAAAAATATTTTGTATAAAAATGTGTTATTATTTTTATTAAAAACTAACAGGTACTTACAGTGGCAAAATACAGGTAGCGAAAAAAATCAAAACGTTAAAAATGCATTATTATCGCACAATTTATCTAAAACTAAATACATTGAAGACTTTAGCTTTTTTTTTACCATGTCCGCTCCCAACTTGGAGCATATGGACTCCTCGCGGAGTTTATCTCAACATATGTTTTTCTACGGGAGCTGCTTGTTACTCAGAGTATTGATGGAAAAGATACGATGACTACTGGTTAGCTAATGGCTGTCACCACACGCCACTCTTGGGATCGTGAGGGTGGGAAGGGATTTGTAACAAAACAAACACCAATGCCTTCGAACAGGATCGATAAATCGATTTTAAAATCTGCTCGTACAAGTAATCGAATCCGGGTGGTCACTGCACCACGTACTGGGAATAGATTGCCTTACTTACAGTCGCATAATGAAAGTAGCGAAAAAAACAAATTTTGTTGAATTATTATTTCAAAAGTTTTTAGCTTTACACGATGATATTTTAATTGCATTTTTCCAATCATTTATTTTAAATTCTACATGCGCTTTCATAAAACAGAACTTATAAAAAAATAAAAGAAACATTATATTATTTTATTGCCATTAAAGATAATGTGAAAAAAACACGAGCACAATTATTTTAATATCATAAAGCATGCCTCATCAGCGAGTGAAAGATTGCGAACAATTTGTTATAATAATCTTGAATACAGTAATGGTCAAACCGAGTTCACAATAAAGACCATTTTGTAAAACAAAACCGTTAGTCTCATTGTTTTGGTTTTTTTATTTGAAAATGGAACAGCCGTACCATTTCTCACGAATGAAAACTAAATTACTGAATTGAAACTAATAAAACATTTTCAATCAGTGATACAGAAGAAAGTTTAGTTTATAATGTTGTTCATCCGTTGTTGATAATATAAAATTTAAAATAACTTTGATTATTCCACGTAATGTGCTACTAACTGTGACAAGTGTTTCGCCTCTTTCAGAGGCATCTTCGTACTTACTATCGCAAAGTTTGCTTTGCAAAGTAATGAAGCAAGATTGATTCTAATTTTTTGAAATGATAAAATTACAAAATGGAGTTTGGGATTTTTCCTTTTTACGGGAAGCAAAGAGGGGGCGCTATAGAATCGAAACAAATCAAACAAATAATTATACTACTAATGACGTTAGCATCACAAAATATATTATTAACTAATGAGCTGCATCAATCAGATAGGTTTGAGTTTAACCAATAATTGGAAATAATGTAAGCAGTGGCGAGCAACCTGTCTTATTAAGAATGTTATTTAATTAAACTTTTTTTTGTTAAGAGTTTTATTTATTTCTAAAAATTCTAAACTATTCATCCTTAAATCCTTTTTATTTACTAAGTGGAGTATTTCTAAATTACTACTCTGATTAAAATTATGATCGTTTTCTATTAAATGATTGGCAAACTCAGAAAAATTGTTACTTTTTAGACATCTTATAATATGTTCATTAATCCTAATATTAAAGTTTAACTGTCTGCCCAACATAACAAGCTTGGCAGTCTCCACAAGAGAGTCGATAGATACCACTCTGTGACGATGAATATACGCTGTCTTTACTGTTCAATAAAATTTTACCTAAATTACTTACTGTATTAAACGCGGGTTCTATATTGTCTGGCAAAAAAATTTGCTATCTTCCACGAAATTGTTGATAGTTGCAAAAAATTATTCAATGCAGTGATTAAATTCTCTATCTGATTTGAGTATCAGACTCTTTGAATTGTAATAATTAATTTTCCAGCTGTTAATTATAAATCAAGCGACACTTATAGTGACTAGTGTTAATGCTCAGTCATATCTTTAATCGGGGTTCCCCTTGCTCAATTGTACGAACGAACGATGATTTAAACCCCAGAATACATTCTAAAATTGATTCGTATCTGTCATGTTTTAAATTCATTCTCCCTTCCCCTTTATTACATTTCAAAAAAGTTTATTGATTTTTCAATGTGTAAAAAGATGAAAACATTACAAGAAAAAATTACATAGTTTACAGATATAAAATTGAAAAAAAAATTAATGGAAATTGGCAAAAAAGTCAACCGAGTGAGTTCCGACAAAATCGACTATACAGTCAATTCTGGACTTTGACGGGGTTCCGTTCCACCACCTAGGACGTAAGTCAAATCTCATACAAAAAAAATAATGAAATTATAGACATAAAAAGTGCGAGGTACGTTAGTGGTATTTATCTCAGAACATGTAATAATAATATACATAATAATAACAACCACAATCAAGGTATAATCGATACTGGAAAAATCATTCGGTATTCTATAATAAGTGGATTAATCTCCTCCTCTGGTTCGTCAGATGTCAAAAGTCGTCTGGACCAAAATTTTGATACATTTTTGGGTCAATTTGGTCGTTTTGGTCTCCGTCGTAAGTCTGAATGGTCGAAGTGGTCGTAAGTTGAAAACTGACTGAAATACATTAAGATTATTACTCGTATAAACTCACTCACGTCTAAGTGAAGTAAGTCTTATGTTGTTTAAATAATTGTTAGTCTAATTTTGAATACAAGCACCGTCAAAGCTATTAGTTAAAATGTATTGTTTTTTTTTATTCCACTTTTTTATCTATTAATTTTAACGTCAATTCTTGGTGAAAATTTATAACCACGAATCAGTAAAAAATACTACTACACATAGTATATTTTATAAAGACCTTTCTAGTGTTATGTTTGCTAAATAGAATGGTAGAACCACTCTCTTTTGATATGCACGATTTTAATGTTATACCCTACAAATCGGAAGCGGTCGTAAAAAATAAAGAATGAATTTAAATACTGGATATTAAAGAATTTATCATCAGAAAGTGTATCAATATGCCTTGAAAGAGTTAAGCACACTAGTTTCAAAATTATCTTCTAAAAAACGTGACAACGTCATAAGAAAACATTGATGAAATGATTGCATACTTTTATGAATAAAATGGAATCATTTTTATTGAATTATCATTATTTTGTATGGATACGATATTTTGTATATTTGTTATACGTTAATCAGATTTTTAATATGCAAGAATTAATTACCTTTATTGCCGCAATTGTTGTTGTAATATAAACAATGAAAACCACATTAACATTTCACTTCACTTTATAAACAGTTGTAAACAGATCACGTGTAGGTACTGTAGGTGTATAAGTTGTGTGCTGCCGCTGTCTCTTTTCTACTCAGACGCATCGACCAATCGAGTGGAAGAGAGATAGATGCGGCACAATCCGAACAGTAGGCCGATCGTGCCTCTCTATCGCTTATCCGCGCTCTCGCTCGCACGCTTGCCTTCGGCGTAACGCGACAAACGGGACAATGAGTCATTTTTTTTCGTGCGTGCAGCGGGCGTTCATCGATTTATAAGACGTTGTCACGTCAAAAAACAAGTTTGAAGTTTGTACTTTTCCGTGATTATTATTGCTAACGGCATTCGGCATTTGTTTGTCGGTATCTTCAGGAATTGAAGTATAGGAGTGGATTTAAACTTACGCGTAGTAAATAGTTTGTATCGACTATATATGTACAAGAATAAAAGTAGATTATTATATATTGCAATCCAGATGAATTAAAGAATGCGTTATGAAGTATTAATAGGTGGATTAATTTGAACGTTTAAGTTTTGGGAATCTTGTTATTCTTTTAATCGCTTGAAAATCATTGATAATTAATTTTGATTTGTAATACTTGTTTAAGACAGTGATGTGGCCTGCGGCCTAATATGACAAATGTCAATCATCTTTTATCCTTCAGAACTTATTCGGACGAAGGAAGAACAATATAAAATAATAAAATCTGCAATTTTTTATACACTACAAATATCGATAACTTAATCACTTTTACCCATGCCACCTGAGAATAGATCATCTGGCTCTTCTCCCAAAAAGGTTGTGCATCCATGGCTTAAGACAATGACATTTAAATCATAGTATTAAGCACCTTTTCATTTCACCGTCGAGTGGCGTGTCAGCGATAATCCCAGGTTCGATTTTAGCTTGGATGGGTTTGTAGTCTGCCTATATGTTGATGTCTCCGTTGCACCGCTTCTATTGTGTTATATTATCATTTTGTTATATTAAAGCGTGATTGACAAAATAATAAAAACGAAAGGAATTTATCACGATGTATGAAGACGAGTCACGTTTTATATTTACTCTAAATCACGATTTGTGTAATAAAAAATAAAAAATAAAAAATCAAGAATGGAAATAATTTCAATTCGTTGAAAGTATTCAAGACTTTCAACAAATGATTTTTCAAATAAATAAATATATAAAAAAAAAAAATGTATATTTCAACAAAGGCAGCCAGGGTTGAGGTTTTCCGATTGTATACAGAGCACAAGTTCTAGCCAATTCCAAGCTTCAATTCCTGCCCATGGCCAATGACGGCTGGTGACGGGGTGCAATGGAAGATTCAACCATTTTTGCAAGAGTTCTTTTCTATTCATTGGATTTTAAAACACTTCTATAGCATGGACTTTCAATTCAGATGTTCGCAATACCAACTGTTTCTCTTCCGTAGTACGGAAAAATAGTTGAATCTTCCTTTTGCACCCCCAGCACCCCGTCACCAGCCGTCACTGCCCATGGCTATAGAGTATAGACGCAAGTTGGTTTTCCCACCACCACCCGATGTGTATATGCAGCCAATTTTTCGTGGCCGCTTTTAATAACACTCTCGGCAGAAAATAAAATCTTCACGGGAATGATTTGAACAATGCACTAGTCACTAGTGCACGGACTCCCAACCCATGGGTCGCGATGGGTTTTCTTTGGGGTCGCCAATTTATACAGTCAACTAAAAGAAGTATTCACTATAATGCATTCTTTTTGTTTTTTTTAATTACCTTAATAAAAATGTATTTTTCAACTGCATCGAGGCCGCCGCGGGTTACATGACTTTTTATAAAAGGGGTCGCCATCCGAAAAAGGTTGGGAACCTATGCACTAGTGTACTTGAAAATAGAAATTAAAATAATAATTTAAGGCAGTCACTAGCTCAGCCACTGAAATCATTTTGATACAAAGTATCATGCGGAAAATCCGTATACTGAGAGCCTGTCGTGTTAGAAGAGTATATTAACTTGAGTGAAATCAAGCAAAATTTTCAAATGCAGTGAAGTAAGCCTTGGTTGCAATCAAGTCAGCGTTGGCTATTGGGCCCGTGTGAGAACGGACCACAGCAAACAATTCTGCTTCATCAGATTTCATCTCAGGGCAGTCACGTTGAACCACGTTTACGTCCTGATGGGCGTGCATAGTACAATCCCGTCTAAAAACCAACCTGCCCATTTTTCGTTGAACTTAACGCATTGTGATGTCTGAATTTGTCTAATAACATAATCAAAACACTTACATTAAAAAATGATAAATTTGTTATTCCGTTGGCTGTGTAGAATAACAAAGTTATCAATTTAAGCACAATTAAAATTTAAAAATCGAACGTTTGAAATAATTTTACACTACACAGTCAAAGTAATAACAAAGTTATCAATTCAAGCACATTTAAAATTTTGAAAAAAGAACGTTTGAAATAATTTTACATATTGTTTCAACCGGCAGATACGCGCGCCATCTCTTGAAATTCAGAGTGCACGTAATAGCAATTTTTTCTATGGCGGAATAAACAAAATTATATTTTTTATCACAGGTTTTGTAAATAAATTATTTATAATACAATCACCATCTTCACATCGAATTAGCTTCACTTCAAGCCTAATGAAGTAATCAATTTTCAAATGTAAGCAACGCAATTCGATTCGCAATAATTTTGCTATGCACTCGGTAAAATTGTGGGACAGTGACTAGATGAAATTTCAATTCAATTGTCTGATTGTTTCGGGCGAAAAAAATCATAACAAAAATTGACCCGGTTAGAGATAGACTAGAGAGACAATGGCTTGTTCAGCATATCATTTTTTACACGTATGTATCCATGTCACAATGCAGCAGGTACGGATCAAGATAATGGGCAACGTTATTTTATTAAAAACTAACCACTGTCTAAATTATTGAATTGGAATCGTTTAAATTTTGTACTTTTCCATGAGCTTTATCGCTAACGACCCAGGTTTCGCCTTTCGGCATCTTCATGCATTTCAAGTTCACGGATGTACCTGACAGTCAAGGCTGTCAGTTCAAGTATATCCGTGCACTTGAAATACCTGAAGATGTGGAAAGCCGAAACCTGGGCCGTTAGCGATAAAACTCATGGAAAAGTACAAAATTCAAACGATTCAAATTTGATATTGAAAATCAATTAAGCACCCTGAGTCGAAATTTTTAAGTCTGAATTATTATTAAAATATATATTAACGATTACTTAACTGTATTTTTATCACACACAACAAATAAATATGCATACGCAGACAGAGTGTCTGTGTATGATAGAGAGAGTTGACTTTTGAATGAATTTTGACAGGTGGCACTTGAGTTATCATGTCAATATATGATGAAACAGTACAAAGAAAAACTATTTTATTTATAGTATAACTAAGCGTGTTTTCTTCAAGAATAACAGTTCATTCCTTAAAAGTGATTATTTTAAATATTATATAATGTTATAATGGAGTATCTATGACACAATGCAATAAATTTCTAATGTTGCTCACATAAAAAATGACTCAGTATAATAATAATACCCACTTTGTCTATGATCGAGAAATTTTCGCCATGTGCCCGCCCTAAAAAGTCCCACACGACACAGATAATGCGAAGGCCAAATTACCAGGTTAAATTATGATCAAGTTCGACGGTCCTTTTCGTCACACCGGCTTAACATGCCGTGGAATGTCATTGTAATAAGGTGTATGTAATTATTCCATAAACACGCATACTCTATGTTCTCTGGCACGTGGACATTGTAATGTTTACATCACGATACCGAAACTACATTGACCCTGGAATATTCAATCAATGCATTTGACCGTTTGGCAAACGGCCAAAAAATATTTCAAGCAATCCATGATGATAACTTTGTTGTTCCAATTTTGAAAATTTACGTAGCGTTGTTTGAATGTTGTGGAAACTAAATTTTAAAATTTACAGTATCAACTTTGTTATTTCACTTGAGACCAGGGCTGTGGACTCGGAGTCGGAGTCATGGAGTCGGGGCTTTCGGCCGGAGTTGGAGTCGGAGTCGTCGCGGCGATTTGGCCGGAGTCGCACTCGGAGTCGGAAGTTTTGAAAAGTTTTAACATTTTATTTTTGCATATAATATGTCAAATTTGGCTATTGGCCAGATTGGTAGGATTGATATTTAATTGAATACACACATAAATAGGAAAATTAGACAAAAAAAGTGACGATATTAAACTTTTTTAGTCGGAGTCGACCTTTTTTTTACCGACTCCACAGCCCTGCTTGGGACACACAAACATTCAAAAAATATTTCAAGAAATCTATGATGATAACATTGTTGTTCCTATTTTGAAAATTTACGTAGCGTTGAATGTGTGGAAACTTAATTCTCAAAATTACAGTGATAACTTTGTTATTTCACTTGTGATACACCTCACAAAATAATGTAATAACAAAGTTATCAATTTAATTTTTTAAATGTATCTTCTGTTTCAACCTAACAAACGAAGAAGTTACGTTTTAACGTTATGCACGAGTGCCAAATAAATTATACTGCATTATAAGTAAGTAAAATTTATAATATTGTATCAATTACCAATCTTGTTAGTTTTAGTCGTTGATTTTCTTTAAAAAAGAGAGGCTGCTACTGAGTACCAAGCTTCAAATTAGAATCGTTTGAATTATGTATTTTTCTATGAGTTTTGTGCCGAACCCTTCTTTGCCTTTCGGCGTCTTCGTACATTCCAAGTGCACGAATCTTGGAAAAGTAAAAAATTCAAACGTTTTCAATTTTAATACTTTCGATGGATTCGGCGGTTGCTTTGTAGAAGTTGTGCAACTATTTCGAAGATACATCTAAAAGAGGCGAAAAATGAGTAACGAGTAGTATCACAACGTGTGGAATAATTTCAGTTATTTTATATTGTATTATATATTATAAAATAGGACGATTAAAATCGTAATGAATTGCAACGGTTGAATTATTAAGTAAGGTAAATGTACTAGTAGTTGACCATGTACCAGTAGTTGACCCTTTGCGAATAAAATAACCCAAAATAAGAAATTCAGATGCGGGATTGCTCTAAATTGTAATGTTCAGACAAGTAAAGGCATCTGTGGTCGGAATAAGCCACTAACACATCACCGTATAGCCAATGGAGTGCCAGGGTGGCCATTTGAAAACAACACCTAGTGAGAAAAGTGTATTATTTCAAATTTCTTATGTGATCAATCTAGAAACGGTGTGTTCCTTGTTTCTGAACTACCCATTGCTACTTGATTCAACCAAGAGTGCACTGCTGAAACAGCAACATGGCTTTAAATAATTTAACACAACTTTTTTTAAGCAGGCCCTTTCGTAATTTTTGTAACATAATATTAATTAAGACATATGATCCAATAGGAGTATACTTGCTTTGCCATCATTCAGTACAATGCTAAACCTTAATCGTTATTTTTGTTTAAATTTTCTCTTAAGCCGTCAGCGACTGGTACATTTACCTTAATTAAATACAAAAAAAAGACTAAATGACAATGATTTCACGGCAATATACGAGGCGTGTTTGTATTTGGACTGATTGTTATTTAATGCGAAACGTCTGCGACGTTAGTGTTGTGACAGCAAGGCGAAATGTATATACTCCAGATTGGCCGCAGACCTGATAGCGATCAGTATTACTAGCGCTTCTTCCGACAACAAACAAACAACGTAACCGGTTTTCGTAATCGTACAACCGTTCCTATAGCCACTAAAAACCGGTCCTTGTGTTGAAGTAAACATTCAAGCCGCTTTATTTCTGTTACGATGTAGATATCTCCTTCCAAAAGTTTAATATGAATTTAAATAGTCCTGTCCTATGACTACATTTCTGTCATTATTCTCTTAAAAAAGAGAAGTTGGGTTACAAGCAGCTTACATAGAAAAACTTCCGTTGAAATAAGTTGCATTGGGAGTTGACATCGTGCATATTGAAGAAGTCATAAATAAAAAAGGTGATTACTTTTTGGAAATTCACTGTCAACATGCTGTTAAAATGTGGAACATCATATGAAATTAAGCATTTCAACCAAAGTTGTTTGTATGAGAATTGTTTGTTGTTCAGTCACTTTACCCTATAGTTGCACACAAATTATACAAAATTTCTCGTGTTACATGACAGTTTTGTTTTTAATATGTATTTTCTATTTATTTTTTAATATGAATAACAACGTGCACGGATTCAGGCATTTCAAGTTCATCCGAAGACTTAAAATGCCTGATCATACCGAAAGACGAAATCCGGATTATAAGTGAGAAAGCTGATGATAATGTGCAATAATCAAACGATTCAAATAAAGTTATATTTCACTTTTTTACAAGTCAAGTTAGATGAGTTAAAACTTTGGACGGATATTTCTATTATATCATAATACTAGTATTGCTACCCGGCTTCGCTCGGACTAAGCGACCAATAATTATTTAATGTTATATCATTTCCAAAAAAATACAGACCCACAGACATACATACATACATACGCCGTTTCGGTATTTCTAGTATTGCTACCCGGCTTCGCTCGGACTAAGCGACCAATAATTATTTAATGTTATATCATCCCCTAAGAATTACAGACCCACAGACATACATACATACGCCGTTTCGGTATTTCTAGTATGGCTACCCGGCTTCACTCGGACTAAGCGACCAATAATTATTTAATGTTATATCATTCCCAAAGAATTACAGACCCACAGACGCCGTTTCGGTTTTATATATAAGATTAAGGCTTATTATAACTGCATGGAACTGGGCAATTGGCATATTTTTAACACGTTCACTGCGAAATTCCTTTGGTATAAATTGAAGTTGAAGTGCACATACATACCGACCGAAATGGTGAATCTTTTTTTTTGAGATGGCTGAAGACACGAGGTGTTCAACTTTTTAATGAAACATAAACTGCGTTGGATGAGATAACAAGCAGTGTGTATTTTAGTCGGGTACGCACCAGGCGCGTTCATCGCCATAAACGAGCTCAATAAATAAATTTATGTGAATGGAGCATTTTTCTACGAGTGACTGAAATTTTATCACTGTTATACATAAACGTATAAAAATCAAAACGATTCAAATTTGTTATTTAAATTCAGTCAAAATCCTTAATCTTGTTTCTTGTTCATACATCTAGTGCCAATTTGAAGGAGCTTTCACTTATTATTTTTCAAATTAAGCCAAAACACTGCATCTGTTTTGGAGCAAGCACAAATTAAATTACACCAACTGAACAAATTGAATTTCAGTCAGTAATATCTGAATAAGAAAATTATGCATTGCAGAAATAATCAAATAAAATTAGCACAAAAACTTTCACTACTCCGATTATTATAATGTGATAAAATCCAATTAAAATTGATTTATTTAAGGCAATTTATTTTACACCGCTCTATATCAGAATTCAATTCATTGTTTAATTTTATTTTAAGATTCTTATTTAGATATAAAATCGATCATTTAGTTAGTTTCGATATTTATTTTTATTTGTTTAGAATTTGCCATTCGTTATTTGAAATGAGCTACAGACTGACCACGGTGCGTATGCACTCGAAAGAGTAGCGCTGTGAGAATGTCTTGAATGACACCCGCAAAAAAAGATTGCCAGAGTTTGCGACAATTTGAAAATTCCCTATTTTGACATAGACTGAACGCGTGGGCAAAGAGTTCGGTAGGTGGATTCTTATGTCAGAGGGGAGAACATTTATTTAGTATCAACGGCTGCCGCACAATCGAGTGAACTGTTGAAGAAGTCAGAGTGTGTTCAATAGTTATTCTTTCGAAAGAAGCTGGTGTTTAAGCAAATGTTCACTTGAAAATTGCCTACATTGACATTTGCACAAAAAATTGACATATTTTTCTTAATACACACATATTATTCAGCAATGTTATTTTTCACGTGTTTACCCAAGTTCACGCAAGGGACCTCGTGCATTAAAAAAGTTAAAAATGCTAGCGATTAGCGAAACCGGTCCTGATCTTATTAAATTATTCGTGGAATAATTACAAACAATGTTTTATATTTGGCTTTTCTATGTATGTGCAGTAAACACATTATAAGTTAATATAAAATTTAAAATAACTTTGATTATTCCACGTATTGATCTAATCACTGTGACACGTGTTTCGCCCCTTTCAGAGGCATCTTCAGACTTACTATCGCAAAGTTTGCTTAAGTAATGATATAAAAGCGCCTTTTTTGCCGTACTGGCTATTTTAATACTTTCGATGGTTCGGCGGTAACTTTGTGGAAGTTCATTTTAATATAAAATTTAAAATTATTTTAAGTAATATATTACTTAAGCAAATTTTGCGATAGTAAGTCTGAAGATGCCTCTGAAAGAGGCGAAACACGTGTCACAGTGAGTAGCACAATACGTGGAATAATCAAAGTTATTTAAAATTTTATATTAAAATGAACTTCCACAAAGCTACCGCTGAAACCATCGAAAGTACATTATAAGTTGTCTATGGTAAGTAAGAAATATATGCTATATAAAGAAACTTTATTTTCTCATGATAATAATTATGATAGAATGATTTAATAGTAATTTGATTTGTTTCCATTTATCTAAACACCCTATAGTGGTGAGTGCCATTGCGTTAACACTACAACTTGTAGTTCTGCCATAACATCATCATATTATCCAAGGTAACTCCGAAACAGCAGACTCAGAGCCTGATTACTGACAACCAGGCCATGCTATATAATAAATCTAATGTTTTTATCAATAAGTCGATATGTTTTACATCAGGAGTGGATGTGCTTAAAGTGTTATAAAATAATTTGCAAGACACACTTGTTGGCCAAAAAATTAGCTTAGCGATTAAATGACCATTATTCCTCGTGTCTTTTCAATCCCTACTCTCTTCGTTCAAAAAAGAGCGGTTGAGCGAATGAGCTACAAGCAGTTCTCGTAGAAATACATTTTTATTTTTAATTTAAAAAAATATTTGCCAATGCGCCATTAATTTTGACGAATGAAAGTCATACGAGATAAACTCGATGAGAAATTTTATAAATCAGTCAATAACAACTCAACGACACCCAAGACAAACATCTAGCAATGAACTGTTTTGCTACTTTCGATGGTTTCGGCGGTAACTTTGTGGAAGTTCATTTTAATATAAAATTTTGTGAACTATTTTGCAATTGAAAAAATTATACCTTGCCAGGACTTGAACTCAGACTAATCTAATTGCTATGGCAAAGCTATTACCATAATACCACAGAGACTTCCAAACTCCTATAAGTTCATATGATCTTCATCGGGAGCGGAAATTGTCAAGTAAAAATCATTAAAAACTAATTAATAACTAATAAATACCGATTCAAGCACCAATTTATCTCTAAAATTTGAATGTCTTCGAAATTTAAAAATGTAACTCTAAAATGGCTGTAAATATTCAAAACAGAAAAGCGCCTGCCGGCTTTATTAATAATTGCATATATTTTATGAACACAGCCCGGTGATTACGTTTTGTTTTCATGTGAGAATACCGTATTGCGTAATAATATACTTTAAATACAATATACTGGCGTACTTGTTCATTTTTTTTGGTATCCACTATAAAGAAACAGGTTTAAGTATCGCATAATTCATACTGAGAATTGCTCAAATTCGCTTGGCACTAAAGATGAGATCGCATCTAGAAACAAAGAGCGTGAATGGTCATTTTACGAACAGAGTTGTAAAAATTTGAAGGTAAACAGTGCAAAAAAACGCGGCGAATTTCTCAAGAAAGAGGCGATGATGTAATCGTTAATGATTTATGGTCAGGTATATAATAGACAAATATTGAGACCTTATACAGGTAGGAAACGGTCATTTTAATTTGTATATATCGTAAGAAATAAAGGTATTATATTAAGACATAATATAGGGCATGGGTTCTTAACCCCGTGCCCGCGGGCGCGATGGCGGCCTGGGAGCTATTGTCGTGCGCCGTCTACAAAGTTTAAAATAACGAAAAAACGAAAATTTTATCAAAATTGAAAAAATAATATATATTCATTTAGCTGTGTGGCTTTTTTTTAATTTTTAAGGGCACCCGTCACTTTTCTGCGCCCAGAGTCGCAATAAGGTTAAGAACCCCTGATATAGGGTATTTCAATATGGAAGCTCGAAATTTATTAGGTCTGAGCAGCCATATTGTTTATGTGACATCTGTCAAATTTGATGTCAATTGTTTAGTTGTGTACGGCGAATCATCATGGAAGGTTATAGAGTTGCACAACGTGTGCAAATCAACATATTTTAATTTTATTTTAACCTCTTTTGTGCTACATAAATTCAATACAAATATGCACATCAGACCGCACACAATATTCAAATATGACTCAAAATCGTTACAAAGTTATTCCTACATTTTTTTTTCTACATTTCATTAGTCGCAAAAAAATACATTAAACTCAGAATGGTTTATAATATAGATTTATGAGCGACTAAAATAGTTGTGAAGCGGCAGCGCTAAGTGCCTTGATTTGGTGAATTTTTTCAACAATATTGTTTGAATGTACACATTCTGTTTCACGATTAACAATTTAGTCCCCATGATGTATTGGGAACTCGTTACTTTGGAAGGGTTCTAATTGACATTTATGTATAAAATTACCTTTCTGCACACTTTTTTCCTAGTTCTAAGACTGTCATTATTTTCACCATAAGATCTTTAAGACCATTATTTCTCAGCACGAGTTGTGAAAAAATATTTTTAAAATAAGTAATTTGAATCATTTTTACTTGCTCAGTGTTACAAGTTAATTTTAATCAATCGAAACTTCAAACGCTCATATCTCTAAAACAGTGTCAAGAGCAGTTAGAACGTTTTCAAAGTAAGGTGTCGAACTGTTAATGATCTCTATATTTATATCATAAGATCCTAAACATAGAAAAATTCCCTGGAAATTCTAGATATATGCGACATTGAACTACTGACCTGTAATTCCCAAACCACAAACTTCATAATCAGTATCAATATTTATAAATCTTTCTACCACAAAAGAAAAATAAAATGATTTTAATAAAGTAATTTATAAATGATAAAACACAAAACATTTCCTCCGCAAACAAGGTAAAAACATAATTCAGTGGTTATAAAATCTATGTTATACGATGAACGTTAGTCATAGTTAAGAATAATATAGAATATTCATCAAAAGAGAGAAAGAGCGTTTTCGATTGGTAGTTATGTATTTTATTTTCGATTGGTAGCTTAATTACATTTTAAAATGGTAGCTTAGATTATTTTTTACTGATATGAAATATTCCTAAGCCGACTTGATTGCATCTAATAAATTTTATAAAAATGTGTGATTTTAGCTTATGTCAAATGCATTCTCCCTTATAACTCATTCACCTCTACGAAAAAGTCATTTCTAACAATAAATTATACAAAAAACTTAAAATAACTTTGATTATTCCACGTATTGTGCTACTTATTGTGACAAGTTTGGGACGCATATAAGACGCCTCTTAAAGTTTGCTTAGTTAAGTAATAAAGCAAGATTGATTCTAAGATTTTAAAATGATAAATTAAAAAATGCAGTTTGGGAGTTTTCCTTTTTATAGGAAGCAAAGAGGGGGGTTATAGAATCAACGCCAACAAATTATTATATACTTATTACGTTAGCATTACAAAATATTAACTAATGAGATGCAATCAATTGGGAAGCTTATGCCAATTACTTCAGTAAACTTTGAGATAGTAAGTCCGAAGATGCTTCTGAATGAGGCAAAACACGTGTCACAATACGCGGAATAATGAAAGCCTTTTTAAATATTATATTAAAATGAACTTCCACAAAGTTACGGCCGAATCAATCGAAAGTAAAAAATGTTGTGTTGTTAAGCCACACCACGCAGTGGTGTCTACAACAACAAGTAGATTAGGTAATTGCAGATTAGTCATTCAAATAAATAACAAATTTAATTTTAGATACTTCAACCACAATCCTTGAAAAAAGACATTGAATAATGTAAACTAAATGGTCATCTTTTTTATCATTTACTTACGGCGAACTACCATACTATTGTGGTTAGGAAATTCCGTATCTTGAATCGTCTGATAATCGCTCATAGAAGATAATAATATGTTTATCATGTTCACCAAATTGACAAAAAACATATATCGCATGACGTCAGAGTTAACACGTTGAATTCTGGACCCGTGTTTCACTTGACAGGTCAAATGTACGCCGAGTACCGGTGAAAATGTCCATCTTTTTTTTATTTGTAGAAAATGTAGGTTTTATGTAAAAAAGATATATTATTAAATAATATTCTTAACAGGACAGGATGCTCGCCTCTGTTAACATTATTCCCAATTCAAAAGAGTAATCACCCAACCTAACTGATTGATTGCAGCTCATTAGTTTATAGTTTATTAGTTTGTAATGTTTAACGTCATTAGAAATATATTTGTTTGCTTTGTTTCGATTCTATAACCCTCTCTTGCGTCCCTTAAAAAGGAAAAATCCCAATCTAATTGATTGATTGATTGCACTTTATTAGTATCATTATGTTATTGCATTGTTTTGATTCTATCACCCCCTTCCTTATTTCCTTTAGAAGGAAAAAAACCAGTAATCCATTTTGTAATTTCATAATTTAAAATGTTAAAATGTTAGAATTTATCTTGCTTCATTACTTAAGCAAACTTTGCGATAGTAAGTTCGAAGATGCCTCTGAAAGAGGCGAAACACGTGTCACAGTTAGTTACACAATACGTGGAATAATCAAAGTTATTTTAAATTTTATATTATTTATGTTTCACGATTAAATAATGGTTTCATCTTTTCCATTGTAACGTCCAATTACAAAAAAATATTCAAATTGTAGCCAGTCAAACGCCAATCGTTATAAATACTTCTACATATTAGTTGTTGAGTCTTATTCCCTGACATGCAGAAATGACATAACATTTTATGTATTTGCTTTTTTCAGATTTTGTATTTTATTAGCTACCACTGCCGATGGGGATGGAATCCCACTTGGAAGAGCTTCAACGATTTTAAGTTGTAGTGCTTCGGATGTCGACATATTTCACATGGACGTGAGTGAGTTCAGACGAGTACTAGTTTTTATGTAGTATAGTATATATAACTCACTCGGTTGACTTCTTTGCCAATTTATTTCCAATATTTGGATCTTTTTTTACATTGCAAAAGCAACAAACTTTTAAATTGTGATTTTTGTAATGTACATGGAAAGATAAATAAAATCAAATAACATAATTATGTTGTGAAATGGCTCAAATTAAATGCATTTACTATTTTTAGACTTTGAAAAATTATTGACATATCAATGTTTTTCTTTCAGACGACTCAATTACTGTTTCAAATGTTTAAAAAAACGGGGTGGCTTCGTATTTTCATTGATAAAACTATTTTTTAGCGGCTTGGGGAAAAATACTATTGCTTTAAAAATTAACCGGGTACAGAGCGAATTTCCCATAAATTCAGCCGGATCCTTGGTGTTAAATTTCAAGGTTAACCGTACAAATATCAGAAGTTCAGCATTTCGATGCCACCATTGAAAGGAATTTATACCTGGACCTTTAAGGTTCCGCCCAATTTTCTTTATTCGTAGTCTTATTGCGTGACTGATGCAATAGGTATAGCCCAGTGATGCACAACCTGCAGCCAGCAATGTTAAATATCAATCACCTTTTTTCTTCAGAACTTTTTACGGACGTTGGAAAAACAATATTAAAATTTTCAATTTTATGTACACAAAAAATTTCGATATCTTAATTAGTTTTCCCCATGCGGCCCTCGAACTATCTGAGGATTGATTATCTGGCCCTTCTCCCAAAATGGTTGTGCATCACTGGTATAGCCAGTACCTTGATACGGTCGACTGCGTTCTCATAGATTTTTTCAAATCTTAAGAATGCGTGCAATTTTGAAATTACCCAATGAACCTTACAAAAAAATTATTTTCATCAATTTAATCGATGGGTTAATGCTCATAGCATAAAAACGACATGCTCAAAAAAATATATTCGATTTCAATTAATCTATCTATCTATATATATAAAAATGAATGTCTGTGTGTATGTCCGCTATGGACTACTAAGCCGCTCGACCGATCGATGTGAAACTTTACAAATTTATTGAGTACACTCCCGTAATGGTTTCTGGCCTACCTACCCCTCCCCCCCACACCCCCCCAACCTCCACCTTCCAATTTTTTTTTTTAAACTTTATGAATTTTACGAGTTCACACCTTCGAAGGTTTTTGGCATACCTGCCCCATACGCCCCCCAAACCCCACCCGGCAAACAACCCCCATCCCCCCCAAAAATTGATATCGATTTTTTTCAAATTTCTCGAGTACACATCCGCGAAGCTTTCTGGCGTACACCCCCATTATACATAGCTTACACAGCATGTGTTTTACTTATTTAAAATCATGCATTTCAACCAAGAAGTGACAGTTAACAGATTAAATCACTTTTAACCTCTCCGCGAGTACCGCCCCATCCTTCGCGCGAGCAAAAATCGCCTCAAGAAGCGTACCGCCCCAAGGATGGGATTCTGTACATATTTCACTGAAATACCCAGAAAATGTAAAAATTTTGACTTCAATCGACATCTATGGAGATTTGAAAGGTAAAAAAAAATTTAAAAAAAAAACAAATTTCCGAAAGTGGAAAGATACAACATGAGTAGAAATCTACGTTTTTTTAGTCACTCTTATGTTGATGAGTCTCGTTAGAAAAATTTAATTGAAAAAGTATTGGTCGACTAATCCAATCATTTCAACGCCATTTTTTAGATGACCGAAACCGGTCCTGATCTTATAAATTGAATGTGAAATAAGTACTAAACATTTAAAAACTGGAGTTCATAATAAAATAAAATGCGTCGTTCAATGGTTGACAACTTCTGGAAAAAGGTAATATTTAATTCGATTTTTCTCATTAACCTGATGATATTTATTGAAAATTTTAACACACAATGTTGATAAATATGCTTTTGCGTTAGTTAATTATTAAAAAAAAATCAAAAAGAACTCACTCCACAGAGCACAACTTTTTCTTATTAACTTACTCCTCTAGAGCAGTGGTTCTCATGTGCGGCCACCAGAGGGTTTTGCTGCGGCCACGAATAGCTTCATAGTTAATATTGATATTTAATAAAAATAGGTTTTTACTAGTTAATTTGTCAACAAAGACACTGCAAATTAAATATTTTGTATGCATTGCATTGTGCATCAAGAATTGCTAGTTAGCAATAGCTCAAAACATACATGTTTAGGTCTTTTTGGCAAAAAAGACTCATCACAAAAATTTGGTGCGGCCACCAGACATTTCCGTAGTATCGCTGATGTTCCTAATGCGGCCACAGCCAAATTTTACGTGAGAACCACTGCTCTAGAGGTTAAGGTGTTCACTGTACATGCTTGGTGGAATGGCAATATAATAAAAATAATAACACATTTTAAGTACTTATTCCACTTAAAATTTATTGGTTTAGGACCAGTTTTGCTCATGGCGAGCATTGTCAACTGATGAGCATTGTCATCAGTTGACAATGCTCGCCATTAGCGAAACCGGTCCGGATCCATTAAAAGTGTTTTATTATTTTTATTATATATGTGTACATAGGTATTAGTCGATTTAAAAATAGAGAATGACATTAGAGCACCACCATGTAGTTGGATGAAGATGCAATTGTTGCTTATTCATTGAATGCCCAGGCCAACACTTTACGATGCAGATCTTTTATGATCCAATTAGTTCTCTAGATACGTCCCACATTCGCATTGCACATGCAAAATTAAAGTCCATCTATTGAATGCATAATGAGACAAACGGCAAAAAATCATTTGGACTATGACTCTTTATATAATTTACTATTTAAAATTTCAACAATATGTCTTGGCTTATTTTTATTGACTTTGTCAGTTGACACATTATGGAAAAAATAAGTGGGAATCAATAGTTTATTAGATTAGTCTTCCGAGTTCTTAGTTAATATTGACACCGCCTTATGTGGTAGGTCATCAGAACTCTCTCGAACGATCTATTTTTCACCTCAGTCTAAGAGTTTAAGTCGATATCAGGAAATAAATTCATTCTTATAATAATCTATATTTAAATCTATAGCGATTCAATATAGAGTTATTTCAATTTCTCTTATCTCTTGACGCCCGACAGTGCATGTGCTTCATAAAAAAATCATTAGGCGATAAATAATCCCTTATCGGCGGGCGCACGTGTTAACGATTTTTGAAACGGCCATTGTTTTCCGTTTGTTTTCATACAGCAGTTAGAGACTGGGTAGCAGGGAGAGAGCACGCGCTTGCCAGAGAAGTCTTACAGTTGTGGTAAGCGCTGGAAATGGCCTGCAAGCTCCTAATCCTCTCCCTAATTTTAGTAAATTCCTGATATCGCCTTCGCAATAATAATAATAATAGTCGTGTATTATGTGTTGTAGAACGTAACGTGTATTGTTAATCTATCTGTGCTAAATCCGTGTGTAAAGTCTGTGTAAACTATAAATAATTAAATAGTGGATGCTAACCGCACCCACATAACGCTTTGAGATCGTCTTTTCTTTATAAGAGTACCATGTTTCTTCTACTCCGTCCCCAAAATCCCTCTTCCTGAGTGTCGTATAGGAGGCTCCTTCTCGATTTACGAGGGAGCCGGAATAAAGGTCTTCTCAATATATTATATTGATTGAATTGGCATTTACTTGGTAGAACTCCGTTATAATACGGTGAAAAAAATAGCAATTTATTTTAATTCTACAAAAATTATTCAATACAATTTGTTTGGAATTTGGAATGGAAGAAGAATTTATTTTTCAATATTAGCCTATAATAAAATTATTCTTTTTATTTTAAACAAATAATATACTTATGTGACTGTCTCTATCCATATAATATTATTATTTGTATAGATTGTGGTTGCATTTTTGCTCCTAAAAATTAAAACAACTCGATTTCATATGTATTATGAAGTATTCTTTAGGATCATCTATTATAATAAATTTAAAAATTAAAGACGAAACATTTCCAAAAAAATTGTAAGCTTTACATTAATTAAAATAATGTTATCTGCTTTCAAATACCTTCCTACGTTCCTACGTGGAATTATTTATGTATCTATCTATAAACTCACAGTGACATTTGACGAAGCAACACCATAGACAATTTATCTTTCTGAAATGCAAATGTGGTTCCCTGTTGGAGGAGGAGGAGCCTAGAGAGTTTAGGGGCGGACCAATGCAGGAGAGGATTGGGATTCTGTCCCGTGTACCTATTACCATATTTTACCGAAATAGCTATCAACTCTATATTTCATGATTTTTTTTCTACATAATCATAGATAAATATGTACATGTAAAAATGAAATGGAAATAAGCCCGTGATGTGATGTGTATGGTGATTATCAAACTGGGTTTTATTGATCTGCACAGTCAAAATAAAGAAATATTTGGAATTACAGCTTACGCCAATGCGCCAAATATTCTTAATTGTGAAAGTCATACGAGATTAACCCGATGAATCAGTTGTGCACAAAATCAACGATAAATAGCATACACCCAGCCCAAGATCTCTTTTTTCAAATGAAAAAATCTGGACCTTGCCGGGAATTGAACAGGGCCCCTTGATCGCTAGAAAAAGCTCTTGCCACTAGACCACAGAGACCGACCTATCGAGAACCGTATTGGGAAGCTAGTTGATTACAGATTATAGCATAGTAGGGTAATAGATAACTAGTAACGGAAGTAACTTACGCATCGCTCAATAAATGTATAAGAACTGTGAAAAATTAAAGTATTATTTCGGTAACGTAATCGCCGGATTTCGAAACAGATTAACCTATTTTTGTTGACGTCATTACTCGCTGTCTAGATTTTAGATCATAACACTACAATGCTATTTAAGGTTATGATTGTTATGTGTCTATCTTTATTATAAGATCTGACAACATCCTTTCGTACGATTTTAATATTTCAACATAGTCTTAAAGTGTTCTTGTTCTGATAAATAGCCTATAAGTCCAAAAAGACATTTTTTGAATTGTTATATACCCGAAAACGTTATTTTATTCAATTATTTACATAGTGATAATCAACCAGTGGTCTGCGCACCGGCAACGGTCCGTAAGAGTTTATTGCCGGTTAGCAAAAAAAGTGCATCAACAGAATTCGCACCAGCCAAAAGTTGTTAATTTATGAGCTTTAGTAAAATAAATCTATTTCATATTGATTTGACATTTCTATTTACTATCCTAAGCGAACATATACAGTCAGTTCTTGACTTGCAACGTGTTCTGTTCCGCCACCTTCGACGAAAATCAAGTATATTATATTCGTCCTATTTTAATATTATACGAGTCACACTAGCGGCCAAATATTTTACAAAAAAAGTTGACAGTAACCAAAGTTTTTTTTTTATATTTTTACTTCGTCCAAATTGACATAAATCGAGAAATGGTTGTAAATATGTGTATATGGTTGACGTCGGTCTGCGAAATATTGCTTCAATTCTCACCAGTCGGAGGATGCAAAAAGGTTAAAGAGCACTGACTTGACAACAGTCGCAACGAGCGAAACCGGTCCAGAATATTGTATTTAATTGTGAATTAAATTATAGTGATTCACATTCAAAGTATGTTCATTAAAAAAACAGATTCTCTCACTAAAAATCCGCCAAACCAATACAGATACATACATAATGAATGCGTCATTTAGTTACGTCGCTGCAGCTGATTTCTGGGAAAGTATTGAATATGGTTTTTTAGCATCTCTTTCTGACGAATAGTCTTTTTATAGCGTTTCAAAATTTGCTTTCAAAATCCGTGTAATTTTTAAGATTAACACATACTGCAATTTTGAAATTTTGCGCACTTTTATTGAGTAAAATAATTAATATTTTGATCATTCTTACCTATTTCGACAGCTAAAACTGTAGCTACAACAGCCATAAACACGAAAGCACGAGTGCCTTCCATGTTGGCAACACCGGAGCACTTCACTTCAGCAGTTCTTACAACATTACACAAACTTCACACTGCTGTAATCCCAGTTGACTTTAAATTTCGCTCCAAATTCAAACTTCGCCGGTTGCAAAGCTCACGTCATAAACTGTCACTCACTTTCCAAATGATCGGTTCCAACACAATACTAATCGATACAGTATTGAAATCTTTTAAGCGGCGTTCCAAAACATGCGAATGATAGAAAGTTGAATGGTGAAAAAATACAGTTCGATATTCAAAATGTAAAATTGTGTTTATGATATAATAAAACTGGTTTTAGCGCTTAATTATGAATCAAATATCGATGTGGAAGATTCACAAGGTGACCTGAAAAAGAAGAGAAAATAACTTATTAGTAACACAATAATAAAATATATTCTTAAAACATCTAAAACTTTCAAAAATTACTTTTCCAAAAAATAAACTAGAAATATTAGCTCCTATATCGAATATAGCTCCTGCACGATATAGTAAAACTTGATTGAACAATATTTATTTATTAATTTGTAATTATACTTTTTCAAAAACCGTATTTATTGTATTGTGTGCCTTAGTTAATGTATGTGATATGATATATTTTTCGCTGCTTCGTTTTAACATGCTAATAAATACACAAACTCTGTGATATCAATCAATTTCTCAAATTTATTGAGGAGTTGCTGGAAGGAAAAATATATATATATATTAAGGAGTGAAAAAGGTTCATATACTTTTTGAAGTCTTTGTTTTACTGAAAAATAAATTGGCATTTACTTGGTAGCACTCCATTATAATACGGGGAAAAAAATAACAGTGTATTTTTATTCTACAGAAATTATTTTATATATCTGTTGATAGCTATTTCAGCTTACGCCATCGGCAGAACTATACTGTATCATTATACAATACTAGTTCTGACGATGGCGTTAGCCGAAATAGCTGTCAACAAATATATAAAATAATTTCCGTAGAATCAAAATGCATTGTTATTTATTTCACCGTACGAAAAAAAAATCCTTTTCCTTTTTGGATAATGCATACAAACGTTTTTCTCTTTTACAAAAAAAACTTCAACTATTTGCGGCACATTTAATTATATCATATTAAACTTCGATATACTATACTAGTTCTGACGATGGCGTAAGCCAAAATAGCTATCAACAAATTTATAAAATAATTTTTGTATAATCAAAATACATTGTTATTTTTTTCACCGTATGAAAATAAAATCCTTTTTTCTTTTAAGATAATGCATACAAACGTTTTACTCTGCTACAAAAAAAAACTGCAACTATTTGCGGCACTTTAAATTATATCATACAAAACATCACACGTAACTGACAATAGTTCACAAATTAATTCACCAGTTCCAAACCGTGTTGAATAATTGTTTGGTACATTCGAAAATTAACGTACCGGATCGTAGGTAAACTGGTCACGTCCTGACTCGAGTACGTCTATCGAAGACTGAATCACACGCTTACCAATGTTGTCCGATGTATTACGAAATGACTGAAGACCAAACGGGGAAAGACTTGAGAAAAACCCCCAATAAAGTAATTACAAAATACTGACAGCATTACACAAACGTCCTTCTTTGCTAATTAATGCATGGGTTTAATAGTGTGCGAAAACTTAAAAGACAATGCAGACAAGTAAGTTTGTTTATTCAATTGTATAAGTGTCAGACGACAGTCTTTAGTGCCATGGGTGTATAGAATTACCATAAGGTAAATGTACCAGTCGTTAACCATGTACCAGTAGTTGACCTTTTGAGAATAAAATGGCCCAAAATAAGAAATACAGATGCGGGATTGCTCTAAATTGTAAAATTAAGACAATTTAAGGCATCTGTGATCGAAATGAGACACTAACACATCACCATACAGCCAATGGAGTGCCAGGGTGGCCATTTGAAAACAACACCTAGTGAGGAAAGTGTATTATTTCAAATTTCTTAAGTGATCAATCTAGAAACGGTGTGTACTTTGTTCCTGAACCACCCATTGCTACTTGATTCAACCAAGAGTGGTGTGACAGAAAGCCCTGGGGCAACTCTGACAGAATGTTCAATATAAAGCCCCCTGATTAGACATGGTCAACTGCTGGATTTTTCAAAATTTGAAATGTGATAAATCTAGAAACGGTGTGTACTTTGTTCCTGAACCACCCATTGCCACTTGATTCAACCAAGAGTGATTTTTCAATTTGTGAGATGGTCAACTACTGAAACGAAAACATCCTCCAAACAATTTAACACAACTTTTTTTCAACAGGCCCTTTCGTAATTTTTGTTATATAATATTAATTAAGACATATGATCCAATATGAGTGTACTTGCTTTGCCTTCATTCGGTACAATGCTAAACCTTAAACGGTCAACTACTGGTACATTTACCTTATGTCGTGGCTTCTCAAGATGACGTGATTTATTATCAGATTTGAAATATTTTCAAAATGTACCACAAGTCATGGTAAACGTATATAAGATCTACAATCCTGCTGTTTTATTTGAGGATTTCGACTGAAGGTGCTTGATGGAATTTCAAAATCAATAAAAATAATAACATAATTTTTGTAAATACTTATTGCACATTTTTTTTTCGATCCGGACCTGTTTCACCACCGGATCAGGTTTCAGGACCAGGACAATAGCTTTTATTGCTAAGAGGTCTTCAACACATTAATTATAGTCTATTTTGTTTTATGTTGCTTCAATTTATTTGCTTATAATTCCATTATTATAATTCCTTACTTATATTATACTTATTATAATTCCAATTGTTTGTCATACCTCGTAATTCTTGCTTAGCTTTTGTATAAATATCACTGTTTAGTTTTAATTTCTAAACCGGTCCTGATCCAATACATTTTACGTGGAATAAGTACTAAAAATGAGATATCTTTACTATAATGCCATTCCACCAAGTATTGACAATGAACATCTATTTATGATGTACTAGTAATGCTACCCGGCGTCGCTCGGACTAAGCGACCAATAAATATTTAATGTTATATCATTCGACATAATTATATCACAAAATCCAACATCAAAAATAGAGTTAAAATAAAATTACAAACTTTATTTAATTTGATGACAGCCCCATTCTCGCCCATTAAAATGTCCAAATTCAAGGAAAAAATCTAATTTGCTGTCAAATAATACCTTCACGTAAATAATAAACATTATTATATTAATAAAAGCCGGGAAAAGTTCAGTAGAAGACTAATTTATTACATTTTGACTAAATATCTTCGCCGATAAAAATTCAAACATATTTTCTTTCATATTCGTTTTTATGGCAACTTAATGACCAACAATGCAAAAGGGAATTACAGACCCACAGACATACATACGCCGTTTCGGTTTTATATATAAGATTAGTTTGCATTGCTAAGAGGTCTTCAACCTTTTATTTATAGTCTATTTTTATTGTTATTTGCTTCATTTATTTGCTTAGTTGTTCTACCAATTGTATGTCATACCTTACTTAAATTTTGTATAAATATCACTGTTGCATTATATTTCTTATCAGTTGACAATGGTCGCCATGAGCGAAACCGGTCCTGATCAAATAAAATTTATGTGGAAAAAGTACTAATAATGTATTATTATTTTTATCTTAAAAGTGTTCAACATCAATTTTAAATCGTTTTTATTTTGTACTTCTCCACGAGTTATGTCGCTAGCAGCTCGAGTTTCGCCTTTCAAGAATTAAATGGAGAAATGAATTTGAACTGAATGGTGTGTTGTTAAAATACATTTAACTTTTTTTTGTGCACAATAATATGTTATTATTCTCATATTCTCTTGTGTTGCAAAACCCATAACATAACTGCTCAAAAAGGTTAAGAAGCGCTGTTTTAAGAATTTTAATATTCATATAAAATGACCAGCTGCCAGGTTTTGATTCGTATAGAAGAGTATATACCTTGAAATGGGGTAATACTATAGTATTTAATATGTGTATTAATCGACTCTAAATTGATGGCGCTTCGATCGAAAAACGTCATATTTAAATTACGTCACAGGTCTTCATTTGTTTTGTGAATTAAGCATTTTTTCCCTTCACCCACAGCTTCGAATAACTTCGTCATAAATTCGAAGAAAAATTTTGATTTCAAAAATAGAACCAATTTAAACTTGTTCGAATGTTCGAAAAAAATGTGACACATAAAATATTATTTCTTGCTTTCAACACTGCTTGGCTTTATTTTATAATAAATTTATTCTTTACTTTGACATCGTTGCAAAAAATGATGTTCTTATTAAAACAATTGCTTTTTTAGTATTTTCTTATTTTATATTCTTGAGAATAAACTGTTCCACTGTGTATAACGGTGATACTAATAAATTGCTTGTCTGAGAAGAAATAATCGTGAAAAACAGCTTTCTGCAAATAATAGCCTTGACCTAGACAAGGCAGTGTATATAAAACAAACAGGTTTTAGACAGAATAGTCAGACAAACTATATTATGTGGACTATTTTGTCCAACTGGTGAAAAAAACATCAAGCCAACACGCTTTTCGAAAATTGCTATGATATTCTTTTATAAAATACAGTTCTCATTTTGTTCATTGTTATCTTTGATTAAAGAAGATCTTTCGTTTGTTCTCAATATGTGTGAAATTTAATATCAATGGCTTAAAGAGTAATGCTGTTAACTCAAATTTTGGCTGAAAATGACTTAATAATGCCATCTTGTATCATGGAATGTGCATATCCCGTATTTTTTATATAACCAAAACTTATTTAAGTGCATCGGAAAAACGTTTTAAGAAAATTTGATATCTCCATTGTCGTTCTAAAACCTACACTGCTAATTATCAAAATTCCGCCATTTTTTGTATTGTCACCTGTCATTTATTCTTTGTTTTTCAGCGGTTGTACAAATAAATCGTTTGAAAGGGGATTTTTTTAATAATAACACAAATTTTACATTCTCAAAATAATCAGTTTTTACCCTCTCCTGCACAATAGACAAAAACGGAGATAGCAAATTGTCTCTTTTAGCCACCGATATGTTACTTGATAACATAAATTAGGGTTGTGTTTTGTAATAACTCGTAGCTGAGTAGTAGAGACTCCAATTCGTGTATCGAATGCTCGATATTCGAGGATGCTCGTCCATTTTTTGAGTACTCGATACTCGAGTATTTTCAAAAAATTCTCGCGACATCCATCTGTAATACATCTGAAACTACTCGAGAACACTTTCCGATGTACCAAAATATATACTATTATATTTCAAATTTGCGTGTATAAATAGATGATAAATAAATAAATAAACTCATTTATTTCGTTCATACAAACATTTCAATTTATAAAGCATATATAGCATTTTAAAAAAAATGGTTTAATCCTCCGTCTCAAATTTTAAATTGGATCGAAGTTTTGCTTTGTTTTTTTTAAATTTTCGTCACCATAAACTTGTCATTATAAAAATAGCCAAAGTAAAAATAACAAAGAAAATTTATCTCATAGCATAGTCAAAACTATTTAAAAACAAACATTACCTGATCGTAAAATTCACGCGTTAGAAGTTTAGGTATATAATATATTTTTTTTAAATAAGTAATAAAATTTCGAAAAAATCTTCATTTAGAAATTACGAGTACTATTCGAGTATTTTTTTAAATAATCGAGTACTCGAGTATTCGATACTCGAATTGGAGTCCGATTCTACACTTTTCGAATGGAAAAAAATCCCGAGATAATCATCACGAAGATAAAGTTTGACATTCTCAGAATGACGGGATTCTTATTTTAATTTCAGATAAGCCCTAAGCAATACAAGGTGGAGTAATTAACCTTGTATTTTTTTTGTCATGATATTTTAACCGAACGCTTTGCTAAGTTAATTATTAATTATTAACTACAGATAATCTTTTAACATGAAGCGAACGAAACAGTGCAATATGGAAATATTGATAGTGTTTTAAATGCGATTCAGATAAACTGCAAAGAAAAAAGTGTTGCCCACTAATTTAACTGTCAATTTTTCAACGCTCAATTTTTGAAAAAAGAACCTGCTTAAAGAAAAATAGTATTGCCTATTCGTTCAAAATATCGCAAATTAGACTGTATTTTATAAACAAACTAATATTGCTACCCGGCGTCGCTCGGACTAAGCGATCAATAATTATTTAATGTTATATTATTCGACATACTTATATCACAAAATCTAACATCCAAAATAGAGTTAAAATAAAATCACAAACTTTATTTAATTTGATGACAGCCATTCTCGCCCATTAAAATGTCCAAATTCAAGGAAAAAATCTAATTTGCCGTCAAAGAAATGTCAAATAATACCTTCACGTAAATAATAAACATTATTATATTAATAAAAGCCGGGAAAAGATCAGTAGAAGACTAACTTATTACATTTTGACTCAATGTCTTGGCCGATAAAAAAATCAAACATATTTTCTTTCATATTCGTTTTTATGGCAACTTAATGACCTACAATGCAAAAGGGAATTACAGAGCCACAGACATACATACGCCGTTTCGGTTTTATATATGTACTACTCGATACTCGAGTAATTGGAGTCTCTACACACACATTGATAACGAAACAAATTTACCGTCGAAACTTTCGCGAGCGAAATCAATTCGTTTGTTTGGACTTGCAACAACAATGCAAAAGGGAATTACAGACATACATCCCCCGTTTCGGCTTTATATATAAGATTATATACATTACATCAGGTTTTAAATTTAACCATTGCAAGAAAGTGACGATTTTTAACATGACTATCAGTGAGTTGTGGCATTAGCGATAAACCTTTGAGCAGAGATGGAAAACCAGGTACCTCAGTAACCCTGTTATGTATTTAGTGTGAAAAGCAGGATATGCATGCTTTTATTTCCATTCATCTTTCTTGAATAAATTATTTTATTTATCTTGTCATACTAATTTTTATATAAATAACTCTGAAGTTAATATAAAATATCTCAGTTTAATCCACGTATCGTGTGACAAATAGTGACCCGTGGTTTGCCTCTTCCAGACACATCATCAGACTTACTATTACTTTAGTAATTACTATTCTAAAGCAACCGTGCGATAGTAGGTCTGATGGTGTTACTGAAAGAGGTGAAACACATGTCACTATTTGTCACACAGTACGCGAAATAAGCCAAGTTATTTTTAATTTTATATGAAAATTAACTTCCATAGTGCTACCGCCGAATCCATGGAATCCATGGAATCCATTTCTTTGCTAGATAATGAAAGCCGGTTCAGATCTTTAAAATCCAGTATTAAGACATACATAAATGCACTGCCTATTGAAATGGACATCTTCGGCAGTGATCTTGGTGCTTTGTTTTTATATATATAATATTTGTCTTTTTTTATGTAATTAATATATTTCTAATTTGAATTGTTTGAATTTTCTACTTTCTATGAGTTTTTTCGCTAACGACCCGGGTTTTTCCTTTCGGCATCTTCAGGCACTTCAAGTGCACGGGTGTACTTGAACTTACAATTCAAATTTGATATTGAAATTCCAGCTAGCACCCTCAGTCGAAATCCTTAATAATATGTTTCTGTTCCGTATAATATATTTTTTTTATGTTGTGTTATAAGTTATGTTATATTTTTTATTCAACTTGTCAAATACATGGCGCATTGGCGTCAGCTGATATGCCATGTATTAATTTTTTTTCAAGTAAATATCTGCTGTCATCTGATAATACTAATAATAATAAAAATCCGCATCTCTGAATAAGAATTTCACCGAGAAATGCCAATTACGGCACACCCGTTGCGCATCACTGGCTTAGAACACATAATTATCAGTACCCTTGTGACAATTGTTAAGCGAAATTGCCTTCCGTTTCCTGTTGTTATATGCTATCTTTTAAGCAACTGCCATTTAAATTAAGTCATTACATTATTATATCACCTCCGATAAACACACTATGGCGAAGGTTAGTACGAAAGACCTTTACGCAACTCTTTTTATGGCTAAAGTAAAACTCACGTCATTGTATAGTAGGATCTAGATCACTTTGAATATGTTGAATATGGGAACATAGCTTGTACAAGGAAGCACGTGTCAAGGTCACATTGTAATAAACAGGTGAAACACTGAATTTTGCACGTACAGTACGTGAAAAACGCGCTGTTAATTACATTATTACCCATGTACGTTTATATAGTCGCAAAAATATATTTAAAAAAACGCATAATTTTGAAATCGCACAAAAGAGGTTTGAGTGTATGCTCCATATTAGAAGTACGCATGCTTTTCAAATAAAAGGTTAACAAAACATTATTATTATACTTCATTTCAAAATGCTTATTTTCATAGATCGTTTCGCAGCGACGCACATGTAAACATGCAGCCAAATGTTTACAAGTCAATGTTTTTTTTTTTCCATATCCGCTCCCTATTCGGAGCATATGGCCGCCACACGGTGCCTCCAAGATTCTCTGTCTCCCGCCAACCTCCTCGCATCTTCCCAGATCATCCCGGCGTCCCTTAGCTCCCCTGAGTACATCCTATGGATGGTCATCAGAGGCCTTCCGCGGCGTCGGGATCCATCAGGTTGATAGAAGAGGCGGGCAGGATTCAGGCTCCCCTGGGGCATCCGCAGCACATGTCCAAGCCAGGTCCATCGTCGCCTTTTAATTTTAGACGTAATAAGGGGCTGGTTTGTCCGCTCTCTTACCTCCGTATTCATGACAAAGTCAAACCACTGTACTCCTAGTATTCGCCGCAGGCATCTGTTTTCGAAGCACAGTATACGGTTACCCAGTGCTTTTGTGATGTGCCATGGCTCGCAACCGTAAAGCAGCACAGTCAGTATGCATGCGTTGAATAAGTGGCACTTGGTTCTGACCGAGTACAGCCGTGAGTCCCAGACTTTCCGCATTGAATTAAATGTTGCTCCAGCTATCCCTAATCGGATCGCGAGCTCATTACGCGGGTTGCCATCTCCTGTGATGTGTACTCCCAAGTACCTAAAACCATCGACTCTCTCGATTTCATCAGAGAGTAAGTCAATGTTACCGCATCGAAAAGGTTAAATAATAAAGTGCAACACATTTTTTGTTACAGTCAAAGAGACAATGAACAACTTAAAACAACTAGATTTATTAAAAACTCAACACGGACCTTGTAACATCTCATTGTTTTAGCAACATCTTCAGAAGATTATTATTATGAAAGAATTTAGCAGACCACGATAACAATATTGAAGAAACAATGGTTCCGTTTTACGAGGAGCATTGTAAAACCATTTTGTTGTGATATTCATTTCATAAGTAATATGTTTTTAAATGGTGTAAAATGCCGTAAGGCTTTCTTCATAGCAAAATGAACACTTAACTTAACTTTAACACGATGTAATTATTGTTTTTATTCGGTGGTTTCGGTTATGGTTGCGCAAAACAAGGGTGCGATCAATATTATATTACCGGGAAATACCGGACAAATTTATCAATAAAAATCTCGCAGTACCAATCCAAACAGAAAGTAGTTCAATAAAGTATTATATAAACGCCATTAAACCGATTAAATAATAAAAAATTGCTATTTCGATAAAAAAAAACACTTTTACAAGGACCAACGCGTGACTGTATTTTTCAAAGAATTAACAACCAGCCACATCTTTCAAAAATTTGTATTTTTATTATTCAATTGTGTTGCGCTGCCGTTTACGACTGCAAAAATAACAAAAATTGAATGAGTCACAGAGGTGATAAAATATGTTTTTCTTCTTCGCCTTTGATAAATCTGTTTCATAAACCATGTCTAGTCATATACATATATATTTTTTTTATATTTTTTTCTTTCTTAAGCCGAAATAGCTATCAACAAATATATGAAATAATTTCTGTAGAATTAAAATACATTGTTATTTTTTTCGCATGATTTTAATGGGTCAGTAAATAATTCAAGTTTTGGTCGGTTAAATAAATAAATGGTCAGTAAAAAATCAAAATGTACAGTTAATATTATAAACGGTCAGTTGTCATTGTATCAGTGTGAATGTGGTCAGTTATTAAATAAAACGGTCAGTTATATATTTGTGAATTTGTATATATAATATAACTTGTGAATTTTGTCAAATATGGTCATAATAGGCAAATTTATGACATGTTCTTTTTATTTTAACTGACCATGTATTATTTTAACTGACCATTTAATAATTTTAACCGACCGCTTAAAGTATTTATTACTGACCGTTTTAAGTATTTATAACTGACCATTTATCGAATTAGAAACTGACCAAATAATTTGTAGTCTTATTTTATCGCCTTATTATAATGGAGTTGTACCAATTAAATGCCAACTCAGTCAATGCCATGCAGTGCTTAACAATCGATATTTTGTGTCGCAGCATATTATGCAGCGGTTTTATTTTAGAGGTCAAAACGAACAGCATTCCTCGAAAAACGGAGCGAGAATACTCGTTTGACAAAATTTCGGAAACACATTTTATGACTAGTTTTGAGGTCACCTTGGCATATTGCGAAGTAAGAGATCGCATCAAAGATAAACGGATTTTTGAGATGAGGATGTAGCAGCGTGCAAAGGTTCTGTTCACGTCACGAGTGAAGCTTTAATGCGAGCTTGTCAGTCAAAACACCTTATAGCGAACAAATGCTGAAAACTTCACAGCACAAATACGATCTCACCGTCGAAGAAAAAATGTAAGAAAATAGTTTACGAGATGAAAAAAATAACAATGTATTTGAATTCTACATAAATTATTTTATATATTTGTTGATATAGCCGAAACAGCGGCTCACACGATCGTCAGAACTAGTTCTGAAGTACAATGACGATGGTGTAAGCCGAAATATCTATCAACAAATAAATAAAATAATTTCTGTCGAATTATAATGCATTGTTATTTTTTTCTCCGTATTATAATGGAGTTCTACCAAGTAAATGCCAATTTTATCAATAGATAGTATTCCTCTCCAGACTGTACACCACACCTTTAACCGCTACGGTGTCTTGTTTGTAAATATTTTTCTATAGCCATAAACTGCCAGTTTTAAGTACACATTTACTGTTTCTGCTAAACCATATCTCACCTCGAGCTCATTAGACGATTTGTGCCAGTTGAAAAAACGACCTTTTTACATATTTCAACCACAAGGGTTGTCAATTATTGTTGTTGAATATTGAGTTTTCATTATAAATTATCAATTTTTTCACTGACATATGTTTTTATAAAATGATATCCCGATATGCATATAAATTTTGAATTGATCACAATATTATTCTATGATATTTTAATTTATTCAGATGAAACAAAGATGGGACTAAAAGCTCGTGAAGCAATTTTAACTAAAAAGTATAACGTGTCGCGTGATTTGAGACCTCAAAGTTGCTCGTGCAGACGTGCGTATGAGGCGGCAGACGGGTTAAGTCACCGCATATTCAAGACGTGTATTAACTTCAATGATTGATCTAAGACAGAAAGATTAACTGCCTTTTGAAATAGAAAAAGAAGTTAAACCAATTAATTTCTTTTAACAGGCTAGAGCAGGAACTTTTTAAGGAAATGGCCAGATTATCAATTCTCAGATAGTTAGAGGGCTGCATGAGTAAAACTGATTAAATTATTGATATTTTTAGTGTATATAACAGGGCTGTGGAGTCGGTCTAAAAAATTCCGACTCCGACTCCAGCATTTTAAAACCACGACTACGACATTGACCAAAAATACGACTCTGACTCCGACTAAAAAAAGGTTAATATCGTCACGTTTTTTCCCTTATTTTTCTATATATGTGTATTCAATTAAATATCTACCCTATCAATGCGGCCAAAAGTCAAATTTGACATATTAAGTGCAAAAATAAAAAGTTCAAACTTTTAAAAATTTCCTACTCCGAGTACGACTCCGGCCAAAACGCAGTGACGACTCCGACTCCGACACCACAGCCCTGGTATGTAAAATTTGAAGTTTTAATGTTTTCTATTGCTCTTCCATTGTCCGCAAAAAAATACGGGCTGCATGAAATGTCATTGAGGGCCGCAAGTTGTGCATCACTGGGCTAGAGTTTTGATACTGCGTACCTCTTAGCAAAATATGCATGAAATGCAATTGTTGTCACTCTGGCAATTAATATGCATCAAATCATAATCTATGATTCCTTTGTTGTGTCTATATAAAATATTCAATACCAAACGAATACATACGTAATATTGTCAACGAAGCTTGCGGGATTACCCGTCGACTAATAGCTATTCCAAAGTGTGTAGGCTTTCAAGGTGTCGCTTCGCATATAGAATTTTCGCTTTCGTTCTCGGTAAAGAGCCTTGTTGAACTTTTCTTATATGACCTCAATGGATTTACCGGTTGTATTTTAGTATTGACCAAACAAAATGCAAATTAATGACATTAATTTCAGATTCATAGCTGGATATTAAAATGAGATCATATCAACAATGCTTTAGTAATGCCTCGCTCGTAATTTTAATGTGTTATGGACATTAAGCATGGCATCGACATATTGTTTCTGTGAATATTTAATATATACCCCGTTTAATTCATATTATTTAAACTTTTCGAAAGATACTTTCGATGGTTTTGGCGGTAACTTTGTGGAAGTTCATATTAATATAAAATTTTAAAATAACTTTGATTATTCCACGTCTCAAACTCCAATTGGTAATTTTATCATTTTAAAATGTTAGAATCAATCTTGCTTCATTACTTAAGCAACTTTGCGATAGTAAGTCCGAAGATGCCTCTGAAAGTGGCGAAACACGGGTCACAGTTAGAAGCACAATATGGAATGTGGAATAATCAAAGTTGTTTTAAATTGTATATTCTTCGAAAGATTTTAATTCTTGACAATCGTCACAACATGGTTTAGCCTTAAATGTTGTATAATTTCTTTAAAGCAGGGCTGTGGGGTCGGAGTAGGAGTCGCGGAGTTGCAGCTTTTTGGCCGGAGTCGTACTCGGAGTGTAACAACGGAGTTCTACCGAGTAAATGCCAATTCAATTTTCGCAGAATAGTGTCTTGTTGCATTGTCGCATTGTTGTTGTATGTATGTTAATGTTTTTCAGAATGACACTGCTAAGTTAAGTATTTCGACTGAGGGTGCTCGATGGAATTTCAATATCAAATTTGAATCATTTGAATTTAATACTTTTCCTTGAGTTGAAGTCAGTTCAAGTACATCCATGCACTTGAAATGCCTGAAGATGCCGAAAGGAGAAATCCGGGTCGTTAGCGACAAAGCTCATGTAAAAGTACAAAATTAAAACGAGTAATGTCCACCAGGGTCAGATTTTTAACCCACATTAGATTCATCATTCTGTTTTTCTTAAAATGGCATTCATAGAATAAATTATATTCAATAATACTAGGAGTCGGAAATTTTGAATAGTTTGAACTTTTTATAATTGCATATTATAATATGTCAAATTTGGCAATAGGCCGGATTGTTTGGTTGATATATAATTGAATACACATAAATAGGAATAGGGTGGGGAAAAAAACGTGACGAAGTTAAACTTTTTTTAGTCGGAATCGGAGTCGTGTTTTTAGTCAATGTTGGAGTGGGAGTCAGAGTTGGGGTCGTGATTTTGGTAAATTCTAGAGTCGGAGTCGGAGTAATATTATTTTTTTACGACTCTACAACCCTGATATAGAAGATCAATCCACCAAGTCACACGGACGCCGTCGAAGCCAGCCGAAACTGAACGTTTACTTAAACATGACTGATTTGGAATCAGGATGAAACATCAGACTGAAGCAAGTCGACACAAGCAACCGCAAAGGCTGACAAGATACCTACAGATGAATGAAAAAGTCATCCAAGAACTTCCACGTGGCTGATCGCATCCGCGTCACGGACGAAGCAGAAATCAAACATTCGAATCCAAAAAAAAATATTTTAAAAAATTAATGGAAAACTCGTAAACGATTGAAGGGATTAGGCCTACAGCCCAAGTCCACGCTAAAATAAACCATTATACCGGACGACTTCATCAGGAATTTCTCAATTTACTTTCATATAACGTCATATGTGACAAACAAATTCAATAGGCATTCAATAATTAAATTACAATTACTTAAATATTTCGCAAGAAGAGGCAAAAGAGAAAATATGATTAAGAATCCTCGAATGTGTCAAGCTTATACGGTAATGAGTCAGAACGGGCTCATGAAATGAGGTCGCCGAATATTCGCAGCGCCTTCTGCCGTGGGCCGTATTCTTAAGGCCTCCGATGACGACTTGTCCGCAGACAATCAACATTAACTTTCTTTCGTTCGATTTGCCCAAGTCTGGACTTAGTTATTTTATTGCCCTATTGAAAAAATATGTTTATTTATTGGCAACAAATAATGTAAAATACATGGCATTAGAGCAAGCGCTAATGCGCCATGCATTTAACAAATTAAATAAAAATTACATAACATATTACACAAAAAAAACAGAACAGAGACATATTATTTACATAAGAAGAAAAAAAAATCAGCAAAGCATCAAGTTAACTGCCGAAGATATCCACATCAACAGGCAGCGCATTCATCAGCTGAATAGACCTTGCAACTGGAGATTCAAAAGACCTACGTGACAAACAAGTTTTGACAAAGAAAATTGATTTGTCTTGGTTACGACCACGTAGGTAGAAACTGGGAGCATGCATTTTTTTTGCATTTATAGAATTCGAATCGTGAGTTTTGTCGCTAACGATCCGAGTTTCGCCTTTCAACATCTTCAGGCATTTAAAATGCACGAATGTACTTGAATTGACGGGCCACAAAACTCATGGTAAAGTACAAAATTACTCCATCAAAATGTGATATTGAAATTCCATCATTTATTTATGGATTAATCATCACTACGAAAAATACGGTACATTTTCGTAACCTTGTACACAAGAACGATTTTTTAACATAAATTCAAACAATAAACTTAAATGATTTAAAAAAACTCTTAAAAATCTCCCGGTTTTATGATAAATGATGCAATGATTTATATTTCTAAATTATGTAAGAATATAAAAATACACAAAACCATTCATACTATTTGTGTATGTATGAAATATAATTTTGTAAGTATGTTATCATTGTCTTGGCGATGTCGTGATGCTGAGTACTACATTGTTTACGATTTTAAACATTAAAAAATTACTGTCAATACTTGTAGAATAGCATTATAGTAAAAATAATAACACATTTTTTGTAATTATTCCACATAAAATTTATTGGATCAGGATCGTCAGTTGATAATGCTCGCCATGAAAGAAACCGTTCCTGATCCAATAAATGTTACGTAGAATAATTACTAAACATCTTATGATTTTTATTATAAAAAAATTAAGCTATATTTTAATAGAAGCTGTACCTCCTCAAATTTAAATTTAATATACGTCAATTGTATGCAGACTTCAAATGCAATAAAAAAACTTTATAAATAATAATTATTTGATCTAAAACAACAGCTTTGCCAAATTATGTGTCATAAAAAACATAATATGTCTGTCATGACAACGACACTTTTTCAAAAGGAATATTTTTATACTTTGTGATATTAAAGTCCATGTATTGTCACTGTTTTGACATGCAAATTTTATTCTTATGATAACAAACACAAAAAATCTTCATTTATTTTACAAAATAAAATTCCCAGACGTTTTTTGAAAAATAGAATCGGAATGAGATATAATAATGAACGTTTCGATTCAACGCCCCTTTTGACTAACGCTTCGATATCGTTTAAATTGGCCCATTTGCGTGCCGACTCTGTAGCCCAATGAATGTGGAGTGCGTAACACCTCCGGCTCTTCGATTCAACCGAAAGAAAGTAGAATGCAATCAACTATGTTAACCAGCATTTCCAAGCGTAATCAGCACCGATGTCTTTAGAACTAGATTAGGCTTACGTGCTAATTATATGATCGACCATATTACAAAGGCAACTAATTTCTTGGTCACTCTCTAATTCGAATAACAGTCAGTAAATATGAAATAAATGGTCAGTAATAATAGTATAAAACGGTCAGTAAAAAATGATAAGTGGCTAATAGTTTATTGGAAAATGGTCAGTATTTTTTGTAAACGGGTCATCAGATAGCTTTTATCTATTAACGGTCAGTAAATTTGAAAAAAATTGTCAACAACAAATAAATGTAACGGCCAGTAAAAAATAATAAGTGGTCGATTGGAAAATGGTCAGTATTTTTTTGTACAAGGATCAGCAGATATCTATAAACGGCTCGTAATTAGCAGTGACAAGACTTGTTAGGTAAGGTTTAAGACACCTAAATCTTAGACTGATTAAAAGAGTATTATCTACTTTCAAATACCTTAACATCATAAATCATCTCATTTCATGGGTTTATTTTTCATATATGTACCTGGTCATGAATGTGTCTCTTACATTTGATAAAATTCACAAGCTGTCAAACTAATTTTATCCATTCATTTAAAAAGATTTACAATTAACTTTTATACTGATCGTTTCATTTAATAACTGACCAAATTCAAACTGATACATAATATTTACTGACCAAAACGTGAATTAGATACTGACCCATTACACATATGAGCAACACCCAAATATGATTCATAAAAAGCAGAAGATTCTACTTTTGAATTGAGGACGAGGAATAAATTCATCACGAACTAGCATTAACTTACGTCAGTAGAAAAATATAAACTCGTTAGAATTGGAGAAGTTTATTTATCAACGATGGTTTCAACATTATCAATCAAATATTTAGCAATAATCAAAGATGGCGTATTTGCAATTGCTTGGCTCTCGGTCTTCATCAGACTAACGTCAGTGTATCGTCGACACGACGACTGCAGCTCATGCCACGTACCCACTTTGTTGGCGCTAAGATCCAAGCACTCCAATTCCTAGTTTTGGCAACTTACTTAAATTATAATAAAAATAATAATTCATTGTTAGTACTTTTTGCACATAAAATTTATTAGATCAGGTCCGGTTTCGCTCATGGCGAGCATTGTCAAATGATGATTACTTAAATTACTTCAGCAATCAATGACGAAATCGATGCTTATCATAACAATACCAAACAATACAATCCCAAATGTTTATGATTTCAATAAATGAACATAATTCATAGATTCACTAATAGAACAAGGATTCTTAACCTTATGCGCGCGGGCACAATTGCGTCCGCGGAGCTATTATAGTGCGCCCTCCACAAAGTATCAATTGACGAAAAGATCGAGATTGTATTTTATTTTTTGAAATTATTTTTCGAAGAAGTTTTTCTTCAAATTTAACTGTATGATTTTTTTAACCATGTCCGCTCCCAACTTGGAGCATATGGACTCCTCGCGGAGTTTATCTCAACATATGTTTTTCTATGAGAACTGCTTGTTACTCAGTTGCTCAACGTCTCTTTTTCCGATAAGAGTAGGGATGGAAAGCATATGAGTACTAGGACAGGACTAGTGATTAGCTAATCGCTGTCGCTATGCGTCGCTTTTTGGGATCGGAAAGGTGGGAAGGGATTTCCAACTACACAAACACCCATGCCTTTGAACTGATTTATCAACTGAAAAAATCCGCTCGTACCGGGAATCGAACCCGGGCAGTCCGGCACGCAAGCCAACAACGTTGACACTGCGCCACGGATCGGATTTTTTTTGTATTAAATTAAAAAATAGCCAATTTAACACATATTTAAAGCTATCCAATAAACAATGATACAAATTAATAAATATGTACAAAGTACTTAAGATTTGTTGTTTTTAAAACAGACTGCGCCCATCACTATTCTCTTCAATCAAAAATGTGCCCGGAGTTGCAATAAGGTTAAAAACCCCTGCAGTAAATTATTATAATTATAATTTTTGAAATTGAAAGTTAATTCACAAGAGAATAATACTCACTAAATATTTTTCCATACAGCATTCTACAATTAAGTTTTTTTGTTTGATTTATATGTATGCTCACAACAGGATCACAATTCTATTTGTTCCTGACACTACGGACTAGGGATTCCAATCCCGGGATCCCGGATCCCGAAATCCCGGGATCCCGCCGTTTTTAAGTACCTGATGAGTCCCGGGATTAGAAAACACAATCCCGAAATTTCGGGATTAACTGATTTATCAAGCACGATCGAATTATTTAAGCATATTTTGTGGAACGTGTCACACAAACGCGTATGTTGCATCAGATTACTCCCACCAGTCCCACCTCTAGGACCAGATGTCTGTAATCGCGTTTCGCAAAGATTTATTAATTTCTCTACAAAAACATGTTGAAAAACGAAGCCGAACAGATTTAACTGATACACTAAAATATTTATTTAATCCTTCATCATTCAATGACAACAAAACAACTCGTAAAACTATAAAAGAAACTATTCAAAAACTTATTGAAAGATTAAATGAAGAAGAAGATCAAGATATGATCGAAATATCAGAGCCACTAGAAAAGTCATCAATCGAAATTACTTCAATGCAGTCATCCCACCCAATTGAACAAGAAACAATGAAACAACAGTTACAGGATGAAATCGCAATAAGCTTGATGACATGCGAACCAAAAATTCAAAATTGCACAAGGCTTATGTCTGTTATAAACCAAGAGATGATGTTATTTGATAATGGAGGCTCACGTGGTCATCACCTCGAACTGGCATATCAATATTTGATGACTATACCCCCAACAAGTGTAGAGGCTGAACGTGCTTTTTCAGCAGTAGGCTGTTTGGGAAAAAAAAATTAGATCTCGGCTAAATGATGAAACGCTTGATGCTTTGTTATTACTACGTGCGTTTTTTCAATTAATTTTGTCACTTTTTTATTTATATTATTTTCCATTTTAACCCTAAAGTTTAACCCCTATTTAAGTCTAAAATTATACGTACATTATACATTGAACAATAAACAAATGTCAAAATAAATTGTATTATTCATTTTAAGCTATTTTTATCGATAAAATAACATAGCTAATATTAAATAAATAAGAAAAATATCCCAGATCCTGGGACTGATCCCGGGATCCCGGGACCAACTTATTGCAATCCCGAAATCCCGGGATCAAAATTTTGGCCCGGGATTGGAATCCCTACTACGGACTACAACTACTCGAGTATCGAGTAGTAAATTTTTTAAATACTCGAGTATACTCGATTAGCTTCAGATGTACCATAATATATATTATTAATTCAAATTTGTGAAAATAAACAGATGATAAATAAATAAGCTTATTATATTTCATTAATACATTTTATTCAATTTATAAAACATATATTTCAAAAATAATAGAGAATTAAAGATCACAAATTATAAAATGTTTCGATGTTGTGTTTTTTAATTCTCGCAGAAGTAAAAACTTTTACCTGATCAGTTAAACGCGACGGTTAAACATTATATATATATATTTTTTTAAATAAGATAATAAAATTCGGAAATAAATCTACATTTATAAATTACGAGTATTATTCGAGTTTTTTCTAAAATACTCGAGTAGTTGAAAAATTTACGAGTATTCGACACATGAATTGGAGTCTTTATCTGTCGTCCATTATTGTATTTTAATTAAATAAAAACATATCTGGCATATTAAGTTGATCTTTAAAATCGCCCTACATCGTGCAGTTGATGTTCAAATGGAAAAAATAAACGTGCAGTAAATTGAAGCATTTTATTGTTGATGTTTTTTACAGGAAATACCTGCCCGGGTATATAATAAATAACCTTGCCCTCTCGGAGGCGTGAGAAATAACAGAGCTTTAACACACTTAACTTTCACGTTGGATTAATTGCATAAAATAAAATCTGTTTTACATCTCGAGTAGAGACTCAATACTCGAGTATACTCGTCCATTTTTCAAGTACTCGATACTCGAGTAATTTGAAAAATACTCGAGTAATACTCGTTATTTACAAATGAAGATTATTTTCCAATTTTTTTCTTAAGCAGCGGACAGACAAACTTTATAGCACTAATGAAATCATTGTTAAATTTTAAGCCGACGTCCACAGCAACAGATAGAGTTTCTCTACCGCAGGAATAAAAAAACAAAGCGTCGAACCAAGTTAAAAATTTGAGACGTTTATTCATCTATTATTTTCGAAATATATGTTTCATAAATTGAAATAAATGTATTAATGCAATAAAACAAGCTTATTTTTTTTTAAATTAAATTTATAAATATAAACAAAATATTTGGCATTACAGCTTACGCCAATGCGCCAAATATTCTTAATTGTGAAAGTCATACGAGATTATCTTGATGATAAATAATGTATCAGTTGTGCACAAAATCAACGATAAATAACATACACCCAGCCAAAGATCTCTTTTTTTTTCAATTGAAAAAAATTTACCTTGCCGGGAATTGAACCTGGGTCCCCCGATCGCTAGAACAAAACTCTTGCCACTAGACCACAGGGACCGACCAATTTATTTATTTATCAACTTTTTATATACACAAATTTGAATTAATAATATACATCTGAAACTACTCGAGTATACTCTAGTACTCTTGTATTTTTAAATTTTACTACTCGATACTGTAGTTGCAACTACAAGTAGTTGAGATGTCGAGTAATTGAGTTCCTAATCTCGAGTCTCGGCTTACTTGACACACAGTTTTTCTATAAAACAACTAGAAAGATTATTAATTCAAACACTTTAAATCAATCAATACAATCATAATAAGTAGGATAAAATATTCCTACGTTATTATTAAGCCTGATAATTACTGAAAATAACACATTCGATAAAGACTCAGGCATTGATTTATAACATATTTACAAGGGCGAATATAAATTGTTATATAAAGAAATATTAGAGATTAACAGGGACAGATTAACACTCAGCCCAATAGTTTACCAATTTTAAGCGAGCATCTTATTCTTCCAAACTCACCATTGTTATACCCCATTTAAATTATCATTTATTAATAATTCGAAAACTTTTTATCATTAATTCTAGCACTTGAAATCAATCAACTCAATAATAATAGGTGCGATAAACCCCTACATTTATTTATAGATATTCCTAAATTATTATCTGGTAATTAGTATTTGCGATATTACATTAAAAAATCCCGATAATTATAAACAAACCCACTTAATTCATTGAAACTCATTTACATATTATAATAGCAATTTAACTTAATGTGGTCTTCATTTATTTTTGAATCTAAGCGATATAAACTCTTTACTACGCGTCAGTTCAAATATGTACATCCGTGAACTTGAAACGCCTGAAGATGCCGAAAGACGACAAAACTTATGGAAAAGTTCAAAATTCAAATGATTCAAATTTGATATTGAAATTCCATCAAGCACCTTCAGTCGAAATTCTTTATTAAAAAAATATTAAATAAATAACCATTTTTATTTCAGTATTAGCGATTTTTTTCTTTTTTTTTACCGGTCCGCAGGTATAAAAAGGTTGGGGAACACTGACCTATACGATGTCGAGCTAGACCTGATATAAGAGTTGTAGGAGTTGAGTTAGCTATTTAGGGTTACTTGAGGATTCGAGCCCGTATACACTGCAACCCAAGTGATCGATCGCCCAAAATCATTATAAATCGTTATAATACTTTTCCAATCGACCTTCATTGGCAAATAATGATATCTTGTTAGTCATGGCATTTATACTAAATGTGTCATATTTTTTACTAAATTTATTCTGTTTGAAAAAAAAAGATTCATTCACTTAAGAATAACATTTAAATACCGGATTGTGAAACATAAAAAATTAGTGCAATAAGAGATAGAGATGTTTTAGGAATCAACAACAGTTTATCAATAAGTTGGGCATTGATATTTGTACAAAAATGTTGTGGCAAAGTTTTCATTTGTTCATAATAATATATTTAGTACATAACTATACTAGTTCTGACGAAGGCGTAAGCCGAAATAGCTATCAACAAATATATAAAATAATTTATGTAAAATTAAAATACATTGTTATTTTTCTTTCCGTATTATAATGGAGTTCTACCAAGTAAATGCCTACTCAATCAATAATATATTTAGATTTGAATAATGTGTTTTTTATCCAATCTATCAATCTCTATGGAAACTGCTGTATGTGCAAATCGGCTAACTCCACATGACATAGATATTTCCATCAAACGGAATTCTACGGTGCCAAAAATATACTAAGTAAAAATTTTTACAACAAACAAAAGCCAAGAGAATTTTTAAAGTTAATCGATTTGCGAAATTAATCCTTTACTAATAATCCCTTAAAATAATGTGTCGATGACTTGAATTGTCATTATGAAAACCTCCTCAGTTGCTCAACCTCTCTTTTTACGAAGAGAGAAGGTATAGAAAGAATACGATGAATAGGACCGGACTAGCGATAAACTAATCGCCCTCGCTACGCGTCGTTTTGTGGGAAGGGATTTTAACAGCACAAACACCCGTTGCTTTCGAACAGAATCTGCAGAAGAAAAATCTATTCGAATTGGGACTCGAACCTGGCCGGTCCGTTTCGGGAGCCAACGACTTTGATCACTACACCACAGGCATTGCAATGGCGCAAATAACTATGGCCACTGCATGGATTAGGAATTCCGATTCGGATATTTGAATATTCGATATCCGGATATGTTCGGTCCTTTTTAAACTATTCGGATATTTGGGAAATTATCCGGATTGTATTCGTATTCTAAGAAAGATCACATCACAATATCTCCACGTTTAAAGAATAATTATGAAAATCCCAGGTAGTGGTTTTTTTGCCTTCGCCCAACTCGGGTGCTATCAATATCGTCATAATTTATTTTAACGAACTCGCTAGGAGTTGGGTCGAAAAAAACCTTTATTGCCGTAATTTCATTTATTATGCAGCTGCAAATTTTAAATATTGTACAATGGAACGGTATTGAAATGTGTATTTATATGTTTTGTCTCTATCTAAGATTTTATAAAAGTGGGAAAAGATTTAGTCTTAAATTATTATAAAATATATAAATGAGCAAAGAAACATTGATCGTACAACATCTTCTATGAGCGTGCAAGTTTTACGATTATTTATTAAAAAAAGAGACCACGGTCGGCTTGCAATAGCATCTGGCAATTTTTTGTTTATTTAAATATGTTTTTTAAATCATAATTTTACTACTATAGTACACTATTTTAGGGTGCAGCGACCGAAGCGCGTTGACTGATGCGCGCCGACATAAGCGCGCAATTTATTATTTTTATAAATACATATATTGATTTATTACATTCATAAATTATATTTCATTATTATAAAAACTGTTAAAATGATTGAATAAAAACACAAAATATACAGAAGTACAAATAACAAAAAATTATAATTTATTATCATTCACACATACAATATATACAATAATACAAATAACATACATAATTATAAAAAAAACATACATATTTACATTTACATATTTATATTGTTAGGTTAGGTTAGGTTAGGTTGAAATGAAGGAAAAAAATATATATTTGGCGCGCTAATGTCGGCGCGCTTTAGTCGGCGTGCCCTATTTTAGCCATGTAAAAAAATCCGGATATCCGAATATATCCGGATAGCTTTAGTTTTACTATTTGATATCCGAATAGTTGGAATCCCTCAATTGGATAAGCAAGTGTTAAGCAATCTGTGTATACCAATTTCAGTTGCAGACCCCTGGCATATACCTTTATATAGATTGAAACATAAAAGAAAAAGTAAATTCCGGATGTGTTGCGCAACGCAATAAGGCAACAGCTCAAATTTATTCCAAAAGATCAATTGTTGGCATTTGAGGATGTACATGCATATAACAGTGCAGCGCAGGCCTCGCATACTGATGGCGTATTACGCCTTTGGCTCAGGCGTTTTAAACCAACGAAGAATAAAGACACTACGATCGTGAGTCAATAGACAACTGAGTAAAGACTCGGAATATTATTTTGAATTGGCATTTACTTGGTAGAACTCCATTATAACACGATGAAAAAAAAGCAAAGTACAGTCAGCCCTGCTATAGCGGGAGGATAGGGAAGTACGCTATATAATTTATTGATTGAGTAGGCATTTACTTGGTAGAACTCCATTATAATACGGAAAGAAAAATAACAATGTATTTTAGTTCTACATAAATTATTTTATATATTTGTTGATAGCTATTTCGGCTTACGCTATTTAGAACGATAGTTCTGACGAAGGCGTAAGCCGAAATAGCTATCAACAAATATATAAAATAATTTATGTAGAACTAAAATACATTGTTATTTTTCTTTCCGTATTACGCTATATAAACTTAGGCACCCATACAAAATTTGGGGTTTGGGTTTTTCAGTTGTATTTTGTGATTTGAAGCAAATCAAACATTTTTCCAATTTTTATGTTTTTATTAAAATTATAAGTTTGTAAGCAAGCGACACGTGCCTTGTACGAAAAACCGCCGCATACGATATAGCAAAAAGCTCTATAGAAGTGTCCGCTATAGCAGGGTTGACTGTATTTCAGCTCTACAAAAAATATATATATAAGCTGTATTTTTCATTCAGTTGATAATGCTCGAGATGAACAAAACCGGTTCTTATCTCAATACACCCCATATGAAATAAGTACTCGAAAGGTGTTATTATTTTTATTATAATACCATTCCTCCATGTATTGACAGAGAACACCTTAAAAGTAACATACATATAGTTGATAGCTATATTGGCTTACGCCCTTGTCAGTAATATGTTAAAACTTTTAACATAAATGTCAAATGAGGGCATTATTTGCAAGCGTTGCTCGTTCCCAAAACCATTTATTATATTTATTTAATTTAACCATGTCTGCTTCCAATTTGGAGCATATGGACGGACCCCTCACGGAGATTATCTCAAAATATGTTTTTCTACGAGAACTGCTTGTTACTCAGTTGCTCATCTCCTCTTTATCGAAGAGGGTAGGGATGGAAATGATACGAAAACGAGTGGTTAGCTAATAGTTGTCACTATGCATCGCTCTTTATGTATATGTGTAGTTTACCGAATGTAATAAATACACGAGAATTTATTACACAAAAAAAGAATGTGAGAAATTTTACGAGTATAATGATAAAAGACATGAATCATTTAATGATATGAAATTAAGTGAATTTTGATGCAAAATCGCGTGTCAGAAATTCTTCCACTTGGCATATTAACATACTTTGATTGAAAATTTATTACTTTGTAACTTAAAAAAGTCTCGAAGCACCTGATATTCAGGAAACAGTTATCTGTCAATCTGATAAAGGGTGTGCGACAACAGTACAACCGAACCGGGATTCCGGGAATTTTTTTCTTAAAAACACGGTTGAGAACGGGTTATTTTTTCTTATTTCAATTACTATTAATCGAAAGGTCATTTTAGAAACAATGTTAAGATTAATATATAATGTAATATAACTTATTTCACTTATTGTGTTACTAATTGTGACACGTGTTTCGCTAGACATCTTCGGACTTACTAACGCAAAGTTTGCTTAAGTAATAAAGCAAGATGATTCAAATATTTTAAAATGATAAATTACAAAATGGAGTTTGGTGTTTTTCCTTTTTACGGGAAGCAAGGAGGGGGTAATACGATCAAAGCAAAGCAAACAAATAATTATACTACTAACGTCGTTACAGCATTACAAAATATTAACTAATGAGCTGCAATCAATCAGATAGGTTTGAGCTTAACCTATTAATTGGAAATAATGTAAGCAGTGGCGAGCAACCTATCCTATTTAGGATATTATGTAATAATACTTCTTTACTATTAATAATTTTATTTAAATTTATAAAAACCATGTGTATCACCGGTGATACCCGGGGCCCGATGAGGGTACATTTATTTTTTTACATAATTTAAACGATGTTAATTTTATACCTAAGCTAGTAAATAGTTATTTTAATAAATATATCTTTTGGGAAACAAAACTATCTCTCACTATATAAACAGTTGTTAATAATAACTCAATAATGCATTTTTAACGATCTCCGTACTAGAGACTTCAATTACTCGACATCTCAACTACTCGAGTATCGAGTAGTAATATTTTAAAATACTCGAGTAGTTTCAGATGTACCAATGTATATATTATTAATTCAAATTTTTGTATTTAAATATGATGATAAATAAATGTATGAAACATATATTTCAAAAATAATAGATAATCAAACGTCTCAAATTTTAATTTGATTGGAAGATTTGTTTTTTTACTTCCGCAGTAGACAAAACTCTCTATGTTGCTGTGGACGTTGGCTCAAAAGTTAGCAATGAATTAAATACTGCTATATAGTTTTCCTGTCCGCTGTTAAAAAAATAAAATTCTTTAATAAATCTTCTTTTATAAATTACGAGTATTACTCGAGTATTTTCGAAATTACTCGAGTATCGAGTACTCGATAGTCGAATTGGAGTCTCAACTCCGTACAGATGATGATAGTAAGAAAAATTCCGTAACTCGAGAGACGTTCACAATTTAAGTCCACTGAGAAAAAAATTGCTATAAAAACAACTACAAATTCTTAAACACGCTCATAACTAAATAAATCAAAAATGTCGGTCAAAAGTAATAATGTTATTTATCCATACAAGCGTAAAAGAAGTTGTATCTCGTCGTCAGATGCTATTAGTAAAAAATAACTGCGTTATGGCCACGTTTTGGATTTATTGCATAAATAAGGCTTGGAACATTGAGCATTGGAGCAAGAAAAACTATTACGGCAGTTATAAGAATTGGGCCCTTATGTGGTAAGAGAATGGTAATATTATCCGTTTATTTCGCTAGTTATAACCGCAAATTTTCAATTCTTCTTTCATCACTAGTTTCGATAAACTACTGTGGGTGAATTTGGCGGTAACTACGTGAAAATTCATTTTTAAAATCATACCAACTTAAGTTTATTTAGTAAGATTTGCTGATGATTGATTTTGAAAAAGGAACATCTTTGACATTTGACAGTTGTATGTCGTTTGTTTATTTGTTTTCACTTTGAAATAGTTTTTTTTCCATTTTTTTAAACCCTGGCTTTGCAAAATAGTCTTCTTCATCTTTTTAGCTGTGGCACATAGTACATCAAAGCAATAATGGCTAACAATGCCAAGGAAAACACAAAAAATAGACAAAAAAAAAATAGTATTTCACGAGAACAGACAAAGTTTCAACACAAATAAACATCGGTTATGTTCTGTCAGTGGTTCAACCCGGCTTTGTTCGGTATTTGCAAATATATTAATTTAAAAACAGTTCTAGGAAAACAAATTCAAAAATAATATATTTATCCATAAAAACAAAAGGCAACTAATTACATACTTGGTCATTTTCTAATGCGATGAACGGTTATTAAATATGAATTAAATGGTCAGTAACAAATACATAAAACTGTCAGTAAATAATTAATTTTGGTCAGTATACTGTATAGCAGTGGTCAGAAGATTTGGTGAGGTATGGTTTGGGTTAGGTAGTAATGAAATATTTCAAAAAAAATCGTCATAAATTTGCGACCTGCGACCATATTTGATCAATTACACAACTGAAACTCTAAAACTAGCCATTTATTTCAAATGAATGACCACTTAATTCAATAAGTAACCGTTTTACATTATTAACTGACAGTTTCATTTGATTACTGACCACTTACATTATTAACTTACCATTTATTTTAATTACTAACCAAAACTTGAACTAGATACTGACCCATTAAATACACGCCAAAACAAAAAAAAATGCAAAACGTCATATTTTTTTATTGAATTCTTACTTATTCTTGTTATGTTAGAAAAATGCACAGTTACGCAGATCAAATAGTATGTACAATGATCAGTGATTATTCAATCATGGCAAAAGTCGAATATTTACATATTTCTTTCGCATGCACGCAATAATATTATTTAATATTTTCAATTAAGTAAAACAATGAACTGATGTTTTTTACCACTTCCTGGATATGTGTAAAATGCTTTACGCACGAAAGAACGCATGTTGCTATTATTATAAAAGCGTAATAACTATTTTTCGATACTTTCAGGTCATCTAGAAATATGAAGTAAATATTTTTTTATGATTTTTTAAATTAGAACGCTTATGTCATAATTATAGCTTACAGTAAAACTGTATTCTCAGTGAAAATATATTCTTCTTCAAGCTGTCATTGAAATTAAATTAGACCGCCCTATCTTCTGCCCAATGTTTGTCTGTGAGTTTCTTTGGTTCTTTTTTGACGTGACAACGTCTTATAAATCGATGAACGCCCGCTGCACGCACGAAAAAACATGACTCACTGTCCCGTTTGTCGCGTTACGCCGAAGGCAAGCGTGCGAGCGAGAGCGCGGATAAGCGATAGAGAGGCACGATCGGCCTACCGTTCGGATTGTGCCGCATCTATCTCTCTTCCACTCGATTCGTCGATGCGTCTGAGTAGAAAAGAGACAGCGGCAGCACACAACTTATACACCTAAAGTACCTACACGTGATCTGTTTACAACTGTTTATAAAGTGAAGTGAAATGTTAATGTGGTTTTCATTGTTTATATTACAACAACAATTGCGGCAATAAAGGTAATTAATTCTTGCATATTAAAAATCTGTATGCAATCATTTCATCAATGTTTTCTTATGACGTTGTCACGTTAAACTATCGTCCGTAAACCGACTTTACAGACAACCATTTTTATGAAAGGGAACTACTTGCTGATTTTGTTTCATTGAAGCAAACCAAAATTTTAGGCCGGAAAATCATCGACTTCGGCCAATAATTTCAATGATCGTGACCAGTGAAATGATGATGCCATACAAATCTATTACTTAATACATTTCACTGAGAATACAGTTTCACTGTAACATATATATGTATCTGTCTTGAATAAAAGCTAAGTAATAATTATTTTACTTATTGAAAATTTGAGTAATGTTTTGATTGCGTATTCTGTGTTTGACGGTAAAATAGTAAAAATTTCGCAGTGGGTGGGTTAAAATAAAGTTTAAGAACCCTCTTTCTCGCTCTCCCAGTTTCATGGTTAGTTTAATTTTTTGGTGATTATGGACTATTTTTTGTGTCACTTTATACACGTGTTACTTAAAACGATGTCATGCTTTGAAAGAAGAAAATATTTTAGAAAAACCCCTATCGAATATGTACTGCTTTTCAGAGTACAGTTAACATAAATGGTGATTATAGCCTATTTCAATGGATTGCTTTACACATGAGTTCATGCTTTACACATGAGTTGACGATGTCAGCTGAAAGCTTTGAATGGAGAAAATATTTTAGAAAAACACCGAACGAATACTGCTTTTCAGTGTACAGCTAACATAATGTTGGTCCCTGTGGTCTAGTGGCAAGAGCTTTGTCCTAGCGATCAAGGGATCCGGGTTCAATTCCCGGCAAGGTCAGATTTTTTCAATTGAAAAAAAAGATCTTGGGCTAGGTGTATGTTATGTATTGTTGATTTTGTACACAACTGATTCATTATTTATCACTGAGTTAATCTCGTATTACTTTCACAATTAAGAATATTTGGCTCATTGGCGTAAGCTGTAATGCCAAATATTTTTTTTTATAAACATCTAAATTATAAAAAAAAATATAATTGTGTGAAGAGTTAAATAAATTTATAAAGGGAATTAAATAAAAGTTTTCACAATTGATTTCATTCGATAAGAATAAAGATTAACTTTTTAACAAAACTGTGTAGAATGATCACCGTTAGTTGACTCCCAGATAAATAGAGCAAGACTCCATGATCCATGGCGACTTATTACCGCTTATTAATTTATATTTAAAACACTTTAAAGTAATGACAGTAACTGAAGCCATATTTCCTAACAATACTTGTATTCAAACCATTCAAATAAAGAACCAGCTATAATAACGATTAATCTGCCGTAGTGAGTACTGAAACTACTGAGTACCATCCGATTGGCTAGATACTGCAGTTATAAATAAAGATAAATATTTAACTAACGGCTTCCTCGATCGTGTGAAAGTGTTATTATTAGCCATCAAACGCAGTTTCTTGGCGAAAAACTCTTTCTAAAGTCGTCGTAAATGCAAATTCTGCCATTCGAAGAGCCGGGCATAATTGCTAGGTGGCTGGTGAAATTATTGACAATCCAACTAGCTGTCAGTGAGAGTGCCTTTTCGAACATCATTCGAATATTCAAATCACGACGCTCGGATTTTGTTTTTCAAAATGTCCGCCGATTAAAACAAGATTTAGTTATTTTCTTCACGTTCTTTATGTGGATTCCAGTTGAGATAAGTATTCTGTAACCTTATCAATTGGACATGTGTACTAAAGAATTGATAATTCCAAGCATACGTTCAATTAAGGGTGTTGAAATTTATTAAATAATACTTATTTATTACGGCATATTTATTTTGTTTTGAAGACATTTTTTACCGAAAGCTTATGCTTGTTATAAAGATCCTTAACCCATATTTTCTATCTTTACGATTTGATAAAATATTAGGACCAGTTTCGCTTCTACAACTGATATTTAAGACGTTTAATTAATTTTTTTAGTTAATATTTTCAAATTTCGAATAATAACGATACAATATAATTGTATTGTTATAATTGCTTGATGGAATTTCAATATCAAATTTGAAGCGATTAAATTTTGTAATACGGTAAGAAAAATAACAATGTATTTTAGTTCTACATAAATTATTTTATATATTTGTTGATAGCTATTTCGGCTTACGCCTTCGTCAGAACTATATTTTAAACGTGTATTAGAGATAGCTTATATACCTAGGCTAGACAGGGTAGCCCATACATCCCCTCTCTACTCAACCATACCAACGTCACATGGAAAAATTTAAATAAGTTTAAGTTATTGGTCTAGCGTAATCCTGAGAACTTAGTCTGGGTATTTTTGGGTTATTTTTATCGTGTGAAACCACTTAAAATCTCCAATGTCTTAAGTGAATCTTTTTTTAAATTGTTTTTAGTGTGCTGCTTGTTAAAGGATTTAGAAGAGGTGAAGCGTTAATAGTAATCTGTTCATTAAGAATGTCATTGGATTGATTATACCTATTAATTTCTAGCTGTTCCAATGCATTTAGCTTAAGGCCTTTATTACAGGAATTTAAACATATCGGGACCGAATTTGGGTCATGTGCTTTTTCTATGAGATGGTTTGCATATTGTGATCAGTTTTTTTATTGTTAAAGGATCTAACATGTTCATTTGCCCGGATCGAGATATTTCTTTTCAATGAGTCTATTTGATAATGAACGTAATCTATATGAATTAGTAAATTTTTGATGCTAATGAGTTTTGATGAATTAAGTGTGTAAACTATAATAATCAGGTATTTTCAATGTATGTAGGATACTACAAATTACCAGATAAAACCATGGAAATACCGAAAAATACAAAAGGTGGGTTAGGTTAGGTTAGGGCTTTATCCGACATATTATAAAAGAATGGATTTAAATTATAGGAAAGATTTATTAATGGTATTTATTTAAAGGGGTTTTACAATCAATCAATGCAATCGTGATTTATTTTAATTTAAAAAAAAATATCGAACATAAATGCTTTTTTTTGCCTTTAAAAATTGCACACTTTGAATAGACAACTCGAAATCCAATTTTACGCAATGAGTGAATGGTAACTTTTTTTTATAATTTTAATAAAATATACTTGCCTAAGTTATAAAAAAAACTTTTACCGGCTGATCCGATTGCATTAAAACATGTTCGGAATTACTTTCTCCGTCATAAAATTATTGGAAACCACATTCATATATATGTATATGAGTGCGGTAACAATAAACCGCAAGTATTTCGATTAAATAACAATAAAAATATGTTTCATATCTATAAAAATCGAACCACACATCGATATACTATTATGTCAGAATAAAAAAGTGAAAACCGCCAAGAAAAGTATTGCCAGGAAACACAGAAATAAATCCAATTCGCTTAAAAAAATCTATGGTTGCAGTGACTATATTATTCACCTCTATCGGTTTTCAGAATATTGTCTATCGTCAAGTTTTTTCTATTGTGTACTTTGGATTCATTTTTGTAGTGTTTTGTAACTTTTGTCTTTTGCTTAGGTCAGCGTTGTCCAACAGAAATCGTTTGGTGGGCCAAATAAAATATTAGCGGTAAATGTTGAGCCGCATAAAAAAAACAAAACAAACTGCTGATATAAATTCACGCCCCTGCTTTATTTTGTTTGATTTATGAATAATAAAATGTAAAATATATTTGTATTAGGCTGCAAACTCCAATAGAGCGGCCGACAATATTAAATTGTGCCGCTGAAAATCTTAAATTGGGCCACATGCGGCCCGTGGGACGCGTGTTGGACATTGCTGGTTTAGGTCAACCAAATTGGAATGTTGATTTGAAAGTGACAGATAGCTTCATGATTTTGTATCTTTTATTGGTAATCATCAAACTCAAATTAAATTTAAATCAGGGATTTTATCAGACGATATCCATGCAAGCTAAAAAACATTTTTCGCACCTATTCCAGAATCAAATTATCAAGGTAAGGACCGGTTTCGCTCAGCGCGAGAATTCTCAAGCCTTCAATTGAAAATTCTCGCGATGAACGAAACCGGTCCTGATCTTAATAAATGTACTGTGGAAACAGAAAAAAAAATGAAGGTGCTTTATGGAATATCAATATGAAATTTGAATCGTTTTTATTTTGTACTTTTACGTTAGTTTTATCGCTAACGACTCGGGTTTCGCTTTCGGCATCTTTAGACATTCCAATTTGATTTTTATTTGGTAATTTAAATATGTATTTATTTATTGATGCAGTGGTCAACATCGTTGGCTTCAATGACGGACCTCACGGGTTCGAGTTCCAGTACGAGCAGTATTTTTTCAGTTCAAGTTCATCCGTGCACTAGAAATGCCTGAAGATGCTGAAAAGTGAAACTCCACGGGTAGCCACAAAACCAAAAAATAATATGTTTTATAATTTTTAAAATTACTACATCTATAAAAATGTCGAAAGATTCAAAAAAATCATTGTATCCGGTGTGAGAGATAATTGCAAGTATTTTTATGAAATTATTAATCATTCTAATTTATCGCATTTCCAAGTAATAGTAGAAATCGACAAAAATTCTTTCGTCGGTATTCGAATTTATTATATATTAATCTTTTTACGCATTTCTACATCGGCACGACTCCATGGGTGCCATTTTACAAATAATACTGCATTCGTGTGAGTCTGGTATTTATTTTCAACTGCATAAGAAGTTGATGCACTTTCTATTGCACCTGCGTTAAGATATTGTGATAGCCCTCGGTCAAAAAGATATATATATAAGCCGTCGGACAATCGAATAATGTTGAATTCGCGAGGTTTGAGCTTTGTATTTTGTTTGAAATTATGGATATATGGTCACGGGACAGAATCCCAATCCTCTCGAGCTAAGCCCAAAAAATTATAAATACTGGCTTATAATTTTATGTTTTGACTTTACTCTTTGAGTTCTTGTGGATTATTATAAAATGTGGAATGAAAATGATTAAATCCGAAGAATATTACTTATTATTGTAAGAGTTCTGAAAGAAGAATTTGTTTTTTAATATTAGCCTATGATACAAATTTTCTTTTTATTTTAAACAAATAATAAACTTATGTGACTGTCTCTATCTGTATAATATTATTATTTGTGTAGTTTGTGGTTGCATTTTTTCTCCTGTAAATTAAGACAACTCGATTTCATACTTATTGCGAAGTATTCTTTAAGATCTTCTATTATAATAAATGTAAAAATTAAAGAAGAAACATGAAAAAAAATGTAAGCCTTACATTCATTTCATTTAATGTGCTTATTTTTCATAAATCTTTACAAAAATTTTGTCCCGTGACCATATATCCATAATTTACCAAAATTTCTTTACCGCCCACCAATATCGCTATATTTCAATCCAGCAATTAGGTGAAAAAAATTCTCGAAAGAATTTAGGAGATTTGAAAAAAAAACATTTTTTAAATGCAAAATTTCATTGCACCAAAGGAAGATCACGTACACATACTAAAATAAAGAAAAAAAAATCAAATTTAATAATTCATGAAAACTTTGAGCCTGATTCTGACAAACTAAATGTTTTATGTCTGGTTCAATTTTCGTTAAAAACAAACGAAGGTCTCCTCTTTCAGTGATTTTCATACAACTTCTTTGTTTTGCCATGAATGTGAAAGATTTTGAGGTAATGGCAAAAAACGCCCACCGCCTTACACGGAATCCTTTATCGCCCACTACGAGCAGATTTTTCAGTCGATAAATCGATTCGTCTCTAATGCAATGGGTGTTTGTGTTGTTAAAAATGCCATTCCAATTCCAAAAAAGCGATTGTCTAAACACTAGTGCTGTCCTCGTTTTCGTATGATTTCAATCCCTACTCTAATCGGAAAATAGTGGTTGAGCAACTGAGTAACAAGCAGTTCTCGTAGAAAAAAAAATGGTGAGAAAGCTCCATAAGAAGTCCATATTAAAAAAAAATGTCACTCCACATTTATTTTGCGAATAGAATAGGGACAGGGCTAGGCTTAAAAAATATTTAAGCACGTTGCTCAAGTCTCGTGGATTAAGCCACGGTATTAAGTGGTACCTACTTACTAGGTAACTCAACACGTCTCCACTTTCGAATGCCAGCAAACCAACGTGTGGGTACGTACTTTTTACTCGTGCAAGTCACTTGACCCGATCAATGAACCAAAATAACCTCTTCCCTTTGTAAAAAAACAACTTTTTAGTTAAAAGATGTTGTTGCACATGTTCCGGTAATAGAGATGTCAGTTCACACCAAAGAAACTATGTTCATATTACTCCGGTAGAAGATATCGTAATAAATTTAGTATTTTATAACAGTAACGTATTAAGAGATTGGGCAAAATAAACACTGTAATACATTGCACCTCATTACATGTAGCGTTATCAAAGAATATCAACAGTGTTGCACGATTGTTTCATGTGGAAGACAAAAACCCCGAAATGCAATTTTAGAGTATTAACCTACGTGGTCGTCACCAAAGAGAAACATTTTTTATACGGTGAAAAAAAATAAAAATGTATTTTAATTCTACAGAAATTGTTTTATCGGTTTTTTGATAGCTGTTTCGGCTTACGCCAATGTCAGAACTATGATAGATGTCGTAAGCCGAAATAGCTATCAACAAATGTATACGATAATTTCTGTAGAATTAAAATACATTGTTGTTTTTTTCACCGTATTATAATGGAGTTCTACCAAGTAAATGCCAATTCAATCAACAAACATTTTTTTTAATCAGAACTTGTTTGTCGCGTTTGAGTCGCCAGTCACAAAGGCTGTTTAGCTGATCAATGCACTTCCTGTTGATTTGGACATTTTTACCAGGGAGCTCGGTGCTTTATAATTGAACTTCTTTCTATTCTTATGTGATTAGTATGTTGTGTTGTTTTGTTCCATTCTAAGTTTAATATTTTGTTATATATTTATCATTTTTTCAAATGAATGCCACATTTTCATCAGCTGCTATACCAAGTATGGTGTTTTTTTCCAAAAAACAATAATCAACGACAAATGAAAAGTTTCGTTTCATCTAGAATTTAAGGATATAATTATGTAGTTGACTTTTTACATGGGGTTCATTGTCTATGGTGGAAAGGCATTGTATTAAACATGTGATTATTGTTTGTTTTTATAAATGTACATATTAATATTATTAGCTTATATAATGCAGGTATTAAAAAAGCTATGTATTTATGAAAAACATTTATTCACAAAACATTAAATGACTATTTAATCAATCTATTAGTGAGGAACGCCGCAGAAAAAACCCAATTTCAGCCAACCTTATTTTGTGTATGGTAATTACAATGCTTTACCCCGTTGCCTTGTACAATCGTACCTAGTTCCTAAAGAACGCGTAAATGTCTTAATTCGGCCCTGTTTAAAACAACTGTAAATAAAAGTGCCGACATAAGTAAAAAGACAGCTCAAAACGAAATAGATATTATATTCTCAGCCATAAAACATCAAAATATGATTTCAACGTCAGTAAGATTTGAATTTAAAAAAATATTAGTTATGAACGTATTTCGGTTTGCGACATCATCATGAAACTATGTAGGTATTCATAGAAATACTTAATAATTTTACTGCCCAGAATAAGCATTTGTCTGTAAGTTTTACAAACAAATATGTTAACAGTATAGAACAGTGGTTCTCACGGCAAATTGCAATGTAGTCGCATCGTAAACATAAGTAGTCGTATGGAAATGTCTGGTGGCCGCACAAAATTTTTGTTTTGAGGCTGTTGTGTTTGAGGCATGTCAAATAAACCCAAATATGTTTGTCAATTTAGTATTGGTATTAATTACACAAGAAATATTTAATTTTCAGAGTCGTTGTTGACACATTATCTCGTAAAACCACATTTTTTTTAAATATCAATCTATTTTATGAAGCTCTTGGTGGCACATGAGAACCACTGTTATAGAAGGAATCTTTATGTATTATAAATATCAATAGGTGTTGATTTATTTCGAGTGCATTCTGTATTATGTAAAATAGATAATTTCAACAAGTAACCGGATATGAGTTCAGCGAGGATTCAAAAGATATTGAGCATCCGGTATGCAAAGAGTTATAAGTATACATACAAGTAAGTACCTATTTTAAGATTGATTAGTAGTTATTGCAAGTGACGTTTGAATTATTCACTTTTAATATATTAACTGTCACTTTTTGGTTGAAAGGCATTATTAAAAATTTATAAAACACATGTTATAGTACTACTGCTACACTGCTATATATATTTTGATTCAGATTAGGAGCGGTTTCATTAATCGCGATTATTATCAACTAATTCAAATACTGTTGAGAAAATTTAACGTCATAAAGTAAACAAATAATATGAATAACTAATATAAAGACTTAACCGTTCAGACGCCACGGCGTGCAGGCACGTGCAACCTAAAAAATAAGTTAAGTGGTCCGATAAAATTTCCGGTTTTGCGAAGTGTTCCATTGTATAAACAGTTTGGGAAACACTGATGTAGATTATTGCTTCCCGAGAAATCGAGAAATGAGAGCATCAAAAGTATTTGATTTTTTGTATGGTGTCAATCACTATTTATTTCAATTCATCAATTGGTACCTATAAGATACGACATCGCCTTTTCTATTGGATTCCAACACGAATTTATCCGTCATCCGGCCCGCCAATTTAAAAAAAATCAATCCGGCCCGTTTCTCAAAAGTCTAGTGCAGTGATCGCCAAACGGTCGCTCGCGAACTACCGGTAGCTCGCGGTGGCATTTTCGGTAGCTCGCGAAGGATAAATTTGGAAAATCCATGCTTCTTACATGGACAGCTGCATGTGTCCTACTCACACGTTGGAAAACCTTCCGATTTATTGGTGTGCGCGCACCAGACATAAAAAAATATTTTGTATCCAATAGCACTTCATAAACAGAATTAAAACACAAACACTTTCTTTCTTTGGGTGGTATTGCATCGCATGCCGGGTACCCGCTTGTTTTTTTTATAAATACGTAATTAAAGTACGCATTTTATGTTTTATTGGAAGTCCGATTTTATTTAAATAATGTAATAATCATATGTATGGTACAATACAACACGGCGATAAAGCAATATACAAAAGTAGCTCACCAGACAATTTCAATTTCTGAAAGTAGCTCGCATCCTGATTGAGTTTGGAGACCACTGGTCTAGTGACCCCTGGTGTAAATGATATTATTAAATGATCATGTTCAAAACTACGTTTTTTTCAGTTTAAGAGGGGAGGGTCTTAAATTATGACGTAATATAGACGTGAGGTAAAAGGTTATATGGCATTGTAGGGGGGTTAAAAAATAGCCAAAATCGTGTCACGGCATATATAGACGGCCCCTTATATGCTATTATTTGCATAATCACTGACGCGTTTGAGGTCATTATATGCAAACTATTCGGTGACTCTATGTACTGAAGTTATTTGAATATCCAATAGTGGATTGAAATTCGTAGTTACAAAATAAATGCTAATTTATAGTCAAAGTCTAATAATTACAAATGTACACAAAAAAGAACGTGACAAAACAGAACATAACAAAACAGAATATGAACCTAACCTATCCTTATTGATTGAGTAGGCATTTACTTGGTAGAACTCCATTATAATACGGAAAGAAAAATAGCAATGTATTTTAATTCTACATAAATTATTTTATATATTTGTTGATAGCTATTTCGGCTTACGCCTTCGTCAGAACTATGTTCATATTTCTGACGAAGTAAAGAACATAGTTCTGACGAAGGCGTAAGCCGAAATAGCTATCAACAAATATATAAAATAATTTATGTAGAATTAAAATACATTGCTATTTTTCTTTCCGTATTAACCTATCCTTACCTAAATATTCTGAAAAGTCATTTTCTGTTTTGTCATGTTCTGTTTTGTTATGTTCTGTTTTGTCCGGCTACCAGTCACAATAGCAAGTAAAAAAAAATCATCAGTTGACAATGCTCGCCATGCGCGAAACCGGTCCTGATCCAATAAACTTTATGTGGAAAAAGTACTAAAAATGTATTATTTTTATTTTTAGTATATTTATGTATTGAACTATCACATCATATTTTTACTAGCTTTATTGACGTCGCATTTTTACCAAAATTTACGTCATTAAAAAAATTCGATTAATTAATATAGAATGATCATGACCTGTTTCGCGCATCGAAAGTATTTCGAAATCGGTGCTGATCCAATAATTTTTTTGTGGAAAAAGTACTAAAAATGTTTTACTATTTTTATTATAATGCCATTCCACCAAGTATTGACAGTGAACACCTTAAAAGTGAACAATAGCAAGTGGTAAATGCGTAATGTAGTGCGATCAGTATGTCGCAGGTTCAACGCCTGGCTATGGCAAATAATCAAATAATGTTTTAAGCTGAAAGCTGTAAGTGTATTGCTCACCCTCTATTTAAGAGTAAAAAAGGTAACCCCAAAAATTTCCTTTATCAGAGAAAAAATACACACAGGTGAAATTCAAATAAGAATTTATAAATCTATTTAGTGATTCAAAACCTAGATTGCATCGGAAGCTATAAAGCGACACCACTCGGCTACGGCGTTTTTCTGTTAGTTAGTATTCATAGTAAAAATATTTGGAAAGGCTCAGAAGTCACTTGAAAACAATATTGCCGCAGAAGTTTTCGCGCGTGCTGGCTAATCATTCGATGTGTATTCCTTAAAATTTTTGTAAATTTCACCAGTCTTCTTCATAAATATGTGCCGTTTATTTTTTCTCGACTATGTATTCATAAAACCCAATTTATCTCGTATAATAATAGACATTTGGCTTTATCTAACATGCATTTGCTAATAAAAGTTAGTAATATCGAGGTTTTGCTTGTAGGTGATAAAATATTTTATGTTTTATTTTCCATTTATAACTTGTTTGCGATTGATTTTTTATAATGTTAAAATATTGAGATGAGATCTTTAATTTGATTAATTATTAACCCATTAGTAATACGCAAACATAATTTGATTAAATTAACATTAATGTAATAGATAACTATCGTATCAATCATTTTTTAGTTTAAACGTCTGAATCAACTAGCAAAACAATCAAAAACAATCATCATTCATATCAAGAACAAACTATTTATCCAATTTTAAATTATGTAGGTAACTAGATTCACATGCATCAATCAATCTGTTATTATTATATTGTATAAATATATTTAACACACAAATATTCTGCGTCGATTTAATCACAACTGTAATATAAACAGGGCTGTGGAGTCGGGGTGTTTTGGTCGGAGTCGTACTCCAAGTGGAAAATTTTTAAAAGTTTGAACTTATTATGTTTGCATATAATATGTAAAATTTGGCAATAGGCAGGATTTTTTGACTGATATATAATTGAATACACATATTTATGTAGATAGGAAAGCTCGGAGTCGGAGTGGTGTTTTTGGTAAATGCTGGAGTCGGAGTCGAACTTTTTTTACCGACTCCTCAGCAGGGGGTTTAAACTTCTGATACAACTGGCAAAACAATCAAAAACATGCAAAAACAATCATCATTCATTTAAATTATGTAGGTACAGTGAAACCCCGATTCTACGTTTTTCAAGGAACCGTATAAAACAAACGTTAAATGCGTTAAATGCGGGGATGCAATTCAATTTAAGATTGTTGCAAATGTAAATATAGCTTCGCAAAAAAGATAACATATTGTTAATAAAGCAGTCACATAATTATTTGTTCAATAATGGACTTGGCCGATTTTGATTTATGCTGTATCAAGAAAAAGCACATTTCTATAAAAAATGTTTTTTAGGAAAAAATCTAATTTTCTGTCAAAGAAATGTCAATAATACCTTCACGTAAATAATAAACATTATTATTAATAATAAAAGCCGGGAAAAGTTCTGTAGAAGACTAATTTATTACATTTTGACTAAATGTCTTCGCCGATAAAAAAATCAAACATATTTTCTTTCATATTCGTTTTTATGGCAATTTAATGACCAACAATGCAAAAGGGAATTACAGACCCACAGACATACATACGCCGTTTCGGTTTTATATATGTACTACTCGATACTCGAGGAATTGGAGTCTCTACACACACATTGATAACGAAACAAATTTACCGTCGAAACTTTCGCGAGTGAAATCAATTCGTTTGTTTGAACTTGCAACAACAATGCAAAAGGGAATTACAGACATACATCCCCCGTTTCGGTTTTATATATAAGATTTGATACACAAATACTTTAGATCGATTTAATCACAACTTAAGATAGTCATATTTTTTAATTAATATTATTCTCTTTAGAACAGTTTACTAAAATAAATAAAGAATTTAAAATAAATATACCTTTTGAACCTCTTCCGAGTCCTCAATAACAATTCTCAACCCTGCAACGTAAGCTTCCTTTACTATTTCAAAAGATAGATCGAAGATTCACAAAAGTTTAAAACACAGATTCATTCACTGAAATAACTATTGAAACCCAACGAATCAGTCTACCACGTAGTGTTTTTACGTCGTGTTGCTTGTATTTTGCTCGCAAAAGTGGAGCAAATCACTGTCACATACGAAGAAATGTTTCGCGAAGAAACACGAACGCACGACCGGCGAGCAGCTCGAGAGAAGAAACTGAATTATTCAATTCTAGCTTCGGGCACTTTGGTAAACTCGAGGCTCGACTCACCTAGTCTGCAGATGGCTCGCCGCGGTGGGTGTGCCGCAAGTATGCTTCTAATAAACTCAACTATTTTATTTTATTTTACTATGTCCGCTTCCATCTTGGAGCATATGGACTCGCCACGGAGTTTACCTCTATGTATGTTTTTCTACGATAACTGCTTGTTACTCAGTTTCTCAACCTCCGTTTTATTGAAGAGAGTAGGGATGGAAAGGATACGAGGACTAGGGACAAGACTAGTGGTTAGCTAATCGCTGTCATCTTTGGGATTGGAAAGGCGGGAAAGGGATTTTTAACAACACAAACACCCATTATAATATAAAATTTAAAATAACTTTATATTAAAATGAACTTCCACAAAGTTTCCGCTGAAACCATCGAAAGTATTCAAACACCCATTGCCTCCGAGGGGAATTGATTTATCGACTGAAAGAATCTGCTCGTACCAGGGATCGAACCCAGGAGGTGTGACACGGTAGCCAACGACATTAGTCACTGCAACACGGACCGGGCAACTATGACTCTTTATTATTTATGTTTGTACAATAATATTGTTTAGATAACCATCACCGCTCTCGATGTCCCGATCCAGCCACTCATCAGAAAGAACAGAAGGATTAGGGTAGAGCTGAAATTCAAATCAATAATTATTCTCTTTCGTCTAGTCCTTTTTTTTAGACCGTGTGGGTGGATAGAAATTTTAGATACGTCAGACATTCATATATCTATTGAAAAATCAATTAATTAAAGTGCTAACACTTGAATTTGAATCTAAGGACACTTCAACCGAAAGGCACAGCCTTAACCAATCGTCTTAAAACCAGTTTATATTTAATAGTGATTTTTCTGACATTAATATTTTAAAACTGAGTGCTCTTACACGTTATTTCATAAGTGACATATTTTTTTATGATACCTTTTAGGTGTTCAATCTGGCTTCATTATTAAAACGACAGTCAACTGTAAAGCAGTTAATTCTTAGCTTTTTTAAATTTCTAGATTCATTTAAATTATCAATTACAATATGTAGTTCATTTAAAAAAATGTTAAAAATTGCAGCTCATTTTACACTATCGGGAATGTTTGTATTTTTATGATGGCAGTATAATTATCAGGGCTGAGTCGGAGTCGGAGTCGCGGTGATTTGGCCGGAGTCGTACTCGGAGTCGGAAATTTTGAAATGTTTGAACTTTTTGTTTTTAAATTTAATATGTAAAATTTGGCTTTTGGCCGCATTGATAGGGTTGATATTTAATTTTAAATAGGAAAAATAGGGAAAAAAGTGACGATATTAACGATTTTTTAGTGGGAGTCGGAGTCGTGTTTTTGGTCAATGTTGGAGTCGGAGTCGTGGCTTTGGTAAATGCTGGAGTCGGAGTCCGACTTCACAGCCCTGTTAATTATATTAATTAGCATTATTAAGTTACAAATTAAAATTGACAAAAAATATTCGCCTGCAGTGAATATTAACATGACGCTAAATTTTACTTCATGTTTTTTTGATTCATTTAGACTGCAATCGTACTTCTTTGCTGGAATATTCTTAGCTTCAAAAAACCATTGTCTTCCATTTCAATATTTATGTACGTATCTAAACTATTTGCACGGTGTTGTTTCACTTAACTTTGTGAAAATATAACATGTATTTGTTTTTGTTCTTGGCCTGTTACTCGCTTTGATTGCGTAGAACAACGTTTTTTTTAAATACCTTGATAGATATTTGTATTATACCTTTATAGAGGATGTTAGATGCCGATTATCTAGGTAAAATAATTATTCGCTGATTATCCAAAGATGACGTCGACCATTTTTTAAATGGAAAAGGGTTCAATTTCACTCTGAACAAGTAAAAAAATTGCCGTAATATTTAAACATTACGTATTGAACAGTATGCTTTACTGCACATTGAATGTTTTAAAGCATACCGTCAACAGGTGAATCAAGCTCTGCAGGTATACACGATCTATGAAGTGTTACATGATGCTGAAACGAGACGGAGTACCGGCTTACGGTGTATCGTATTAGAAGAAGGGAGAAAGCTGTACAATGTATACTATCTCCGTTTACATCTTCACAATTTCCCAAAGAATCTTCAATCATATTTTGTGGGAAGGAGGCCTCAAGGTCACGTGAATCAAAAGTAAACCAATGGAATATTGTTTTACCATTATAATCTTAGCAAATTGGTATTTTACAATACAGCCAGTAAATTTTCTGATGAGTTTCTTAATGGATATAAGCGAATGGGATTTATTTCGTGTTTGCAATTATTGGATGTAATGTTTATTAGATTCAACAACACTACATCAATTTGAATAGTGCAATGGTTAATAACTGGACAAGTAAAAGTTAAAATAAATTTATTGGTAAGATCTGTGCGATGACATGATGCCGAAATAGCTTTTATAACTGTTGTGAATCTTTTAAGTATTACCATGTAAACCAGGGGTAACTAGACTTTTTTAAAAACGGGCCAGATTGAAATTTTTGAAAACTTAGCGCGCTGGGTGACAAATAAATTCGTATAGGTATCCAATAAGGATATTAATTTATATGTGGTATTCATATTTTATGGGCTCATACCGTGGGTGTAGGCCGTGTAGGGACATACATACATACGGGCGAAACTACAAAAACAACGAACTGAGATAAATGGCAGTTTTCAATGTTGAACGTTGTTCTTACGGATTCGCAGGAAAGCCGAGCAATATCTGGTAAACCGCTCTTCGTACAAGTTTCATATTTTGATATCTTATAGAACTGTATTTGAGCATTACAATGCCATATTTAACCCAAAACAGCCATTTTTGTAGTTTCGCCCGTATGTCCTTACACCCACGATACGTTGTCGTATCTTATCGGTCTTAGGAACCAATTGATGAATTGATAAAAAAGTGGCGAATTTACAACCAAATCATGAAATTCAAAAAAATCTTAAAAACTTTTCAAAAATCAAGAATTTTTGGAGGGGTGGATGAAAATCTTTGGCCGGCCGTAGTTTGGTAACCATTGATGTAAACCAATTCAATTTAAGATTGTTGCAAATGTAAATATAGCTTCGCTAAAAAAGATAACATATTGTTAATAAAGCAGTCACATAATTATTTGTTCAATAATGGACTTGGCCGATTTTGATTTATGCTGTATCAAGAAGAAGCACATTTCTATAAAAAATGTTTTTTATTTCATTTTATCGAGTACTATCATTACCCACAGCAGGGGTCACCAGACTTCTTGAGAAACGTGCCGGATTGAAATTTTTAAAAACTTGGCGTGCCGGATGACAATTTAATTTCAATTCAACCCGTTTCTCAAAAAGTCTGGTGACCCATGGGTTTACACATAGGTACCCGTTTAAATTAATAAAATTCCCGACAGAAGACTCAATATAAAACATACTTTTTCTTGGAAGGTTCTCTTTTTGAAAAATTCTCGTTTACATGTTTTTAATGTATTATTTATATATACATATACAGTGAAACCCCGATTCTACGTTTTTCAAAGGACCGTATCCCAATTGCTATTGCAATGTGAAAAAAAAATGAAAATATTGGAAGAAAAAATTACATAATTTACTGATATAAGAGTGAAAAAAAAATACCTTGGGAATTGGCAAAAAAAGTCAACCGAGTGAGTTCCAACAAAATCGACTGTAATACATAAAAAAAATCGTACTCGTCTGAACTCACTCACGTCCACGTGAAATATTTCGACATCCGAAGCAATTCCGTTGAAAATCACATAAACTCTTCCCAGTGGCATCCCCATTGGCAGGCTGGTTTTACTCTTTGGAAGAACAAACAACTCATGTTCACGATTTCTCAAAAATCTATCAGGGTCCCAGGGACATTCAATTTACCATTCTCAAGATTGGTGGAATTCTCATTTTGACATCGGATAAGCCGAAAGAAATATGTGGCCAGCTACATTTCTCTACATTTTTTATACGCGTGTTGTTTATTAAAAGCATAATTTTCCATACATTCTTTTATGTTGACTTCATTAAATTACGATGGTGCCGCTTGGAAAAAGTTTACCTTTGTTATTGTTAGCTGTATCCAAAATAGTTCTGGAACGAATCATAAAAAACAGATTTTGAGCACATACTTATAAATTTCACAGTAAGAACAAAATTAGATACAACTTATTTTTTTGTTTACTCTGTGTCTAATTTTGTGCGTTCTTGCGTGTCAAAGAATTCCGATCTTACGTTTTCCCGCGTGGTTCGTTCATCCCGGCGAAGCACTCATAAGAATAATGTTAAAAAATCCCGCACTATCCGTTCCCCGATTTAACGATTTCCTCGATTTGACGTCGAAATATTATGGTCCCGTCACAGATATTATCCCGATTGACGGTTTTTGTTGAATATTTCTTAGAAGCACATTCGACCCCATCAAATCAATTCGTAGAAAAAAAAACTGAGACTGCAAGTGCGCAATTATTTACGATTCATTATCATAATGTTTCTGGTAATTATTGAGCATCTGTGTACTCTGTAGAAGATGGCGAAAAACGAAATAATGAACCATGGAATGCAACGTAGTGTTAAGGACATACTTTCGATGGTTTTGGCGGTAACTTTGAGGAAGTTCATTTTAATATAAAATTTAAAATAACATTGATTATTCTACGTATTGTGCTACTAACTGTGACACGTGCTTCGTCTCTTTCAGAGGCATCTTCAGAATTACTATCGCAAAGTTTGCTTAAGTAATGAAACATGATTGATTCTAACATTTTAAATTATGAAATTACAAAATGGAGTTTGGATTTTTTCCCTTTTAAGGGAAGCAAGGAGGGGTTATAGAATCGAAACAAAGCAAACATATAATCATACTAATGAGCTGCAATCAATCAGATAGGTTAGTGATTACTATATTAATTGGAAATAATGTAAGTAATGGCGAGCAAGCTGTCCTATTAAGAATATTATGTAATAAGAAATATTATTAAATAATAGTAGAATCCGGGTTTCACTGTAATCGCAAGCAAGAAGAGTGAACAATCTCCACAGCCTTCAGGAATTTCATTTCAAAACACATTCAAAAGATATTCCAGAAAAAAAAATGTTCAGGAGAACAAAGGTATGCTAGTATAAATTGAGAGGCTAAGGGAGAAACAAAACGATTAAACTTTACACGAAATTCCCAGCGACCGTGCGTGATGATCATAATTCCAGACGCCATGGCAATACCACGGGCTCCCAACCCGTGGGTCGCGACCCCAAAGGGGGTGACCACTTATACAGTCAACTAAAAAATATTCACTTTAATGCATTTTCGTTGTTTTTTTCATTACTTTATTTAAAATACCTTTTTGAATTGAATAGGGGTCGCGGGTCACGTGGCTTTTATAAAAAGGGGTCGCCACCCGAAAAAGGGTTGGGAATATATGGGCTTTACCATCCGTGGTCATTTATACGTTACTTAATATTATTTCCAAACAAATTCTTTTTCAAATAACATAGCAACGTCTCAATATAATATAGTTTTTTATTATATATGTATATTAAATATACTAATGTTAGTGGCGGTTTATACGTAATAATAATGAGGGCATTGCGCTATTTTATTGGTTAGTGAAATTTAACTATTTACAGGACTAGCGCGCATGAAATCATCGGTCAGCGCACGTTATAACGGCCTCAGCTGTGTGATAACGTGTTAATCATTTCGAATAATATCCTCAGTGCGTTGTATCGAGATTTTATTATGTTTTCAAAAATGCTTATTGTCCAGTGGTGTAAAAATTAAAGTAAAATTAGTATGAATGGGCCAACAATTTTAACAACAAGTAACGCCTCTACCTCCACGTGAATACGATAGGAACGGTTGAGTTAAAATAAGATTCGACTTGATTTTTGCATTGAGTTCAAATGGTTTTTCGAGTATTGCTCTTTTTTGATGTGTAATAAATAAAAAAAATACAGATGTTTTATGCTACAATTACGTTTGTGTGCACATATTTATACATTAGTTTTGTATGTTTGTCTTTCAAATAAAAATAAGAAAAACATTTTTAATTTTGAAATTTGCTTCGCCTTCTAGAATTAATAAAATATATTTCATATAGATGCCGCATGCCAATATTCATGCAGTGACATCTCTCCGAAGTTTACGATATAAACTATGTACAGAAAAATACATATTATTATAATAATTACAGTATTTTTGTACAATGTAGCCCTGATTCATAATTTTTTAGGACTCATACAACATGATAAATGCGAGGAAACGGATAAATACGGATTTTCCTTGACTATTAGAATGCATGGAAGCGAGAATAGTAAGTCGTGATTTCATTGCAAAAATAAATCTATATATGATTTGGTATTTCTGATACAAAAATATATAAGATATGCAAATGAAATCATTTACATAAATTGTAATGAAATCAATCTTTTTAATTATATAATTTTAACCCTTTTATATTATTGATATCGCTGGATTCAGTGGCTACTGTATAGAAATATATTTTTTATTAATAAAATTAGACTGCACAGTATTTGAATATTTTTTTTTTGAGAAGTATTATAAAGAAAATAATTACAAAAATTCCTTCATTAACGAATCTAATGATAAATAATTAAGTGTTGTAGAATGGGGATTTTTATATCTTTTATAATATGTTCAAGTATACCTATTGATAGATTTTTTCGCATGGTCGTAAATATGTGCTCTATATACTGGCAGTACCATTAGTATTACCTCATAGAGATGAAGGTTTAAATAACTGTCAAGACATTCTCAAGTATAATGATTTATATTATGTTGAAGTAAACTCAAATAAAAGCTTATAATGCAAAATGAGACAGTTTGGTCGCTTTGGACCCTTGGTAGGGTCTATCGACGAGGGCACCTCCAGCGCTCGCTTTATGGTAAGCGAAATTATACATTTTTTTAAATTGGGTTATTTATGTACGTGCAGTCATATGCGAAAACACCGATAAATTAATTCAATAATAGTTGTTTCATATCCGACAATATACAACCGTGAACTATTATGGGTCACTTATATATATGCGTCAGTGATGTAATTTATTGTTTAGTTGATATATTAAGAAAAAAATACATGGTAGTAGGATTGATAGTACTTCAATTTAAATCGAACACAATTTATATTATGCAAGACGACTTTATTTGCTTGGAATCTTTGACCCAACTAAAATACGATTTAACTATGCTTAAAAATCGTTTTTCTATATGTTCGCTTGTCATTCGGAGAAAAGACTATGTTCAATCTCCGTTTCCGAAAGGACTGCAGCAGAAGAGAATATAGAAGTGTTCTTAAATGTATACCCATCGTTAGTGACCATGTAACTGTAAAGGACATAGTCGATAATGCTTACCACATGGCCAGTGGTACAAAAACGTTTTAAATATATTTCTAATGAGCTATCCTATAATTTTTATTCAGTGTTGCTAGTTGATTTAAACCCTCATGAACGAAGTTATATATTTGCTAGCTTTTTTAAAAATAGAACATATTATAAAATTACTCAATTCATTGCATCCTTTCCAATATATTTTGAAATTTCGAAGTACTTCGAATTGGATCTAAATGGAGGCTCTCGCTCACGGCTTGGCTCATACTGGCCAACCATTGATATCTGGTACTCTAAAGTCAGATACAAAACTCAAACCTATTAGGATATCAAATTGAGTTTACTCATTAAAAATGTTGCATAAATCTGGAGAGATTTATTTAATTATGTAGAGATTGTACAATTTTGTTTTTAAAGCACTTATTTTTGTTAAACAAAATTGAAAAAATAATGACACATAATAATTTGAAGCAGCTATGACCAGGGCTGTGTAGTCGGTGAAAAAAAGTTCGACTCCGGCATTTAACAAAACCACGACTCCTACTCCAAATCTAAAATTTACCAAAAACACGACTCCGACTATAAAAGTTTATTATCTTTACTTTTTTTGCCTTATTTTCATAATCATGTGTATTCAATTAAATATCAACACTACCAACCCGGCCAATAGTCAAATTTGACCTATAATATGCAAAAATAAAAAGTTCAAACCTTTCAAAATTTCCGACTCCGAGTACAACTCCAAATCCACAGCACTGGCTATGACACAAAAATCCCAACTAACATTTAAAAAATGAATATTTAGAAGTCTGTCAAATATTGTAAAACAAATGATAATTGTTTCAAAATGTGTTCCATTTGTTTGAAATATGTAGATGAAGAATTGCCAACTGAGATTTTTTCATTTGTTTCTTAATACCAAAAAATAGTGTCCTATTCTAAGTGATATCTGCTACCATTGCGGAATAATCACCCAATCAGTCCTGTATATTAAAATTTTAAAGGGGATTTCGAGTTAAAACTTTTCAATTTCATTTTAATTACAGAGGCTCCCAATCGCATTCTGCTGTTGTAAAACTGCAGCGCATTTCGTTGGTTCTTTTCTGTCTCCATTTATCTAGCCATGTCCCAGCCAATATCATTTAACATCGGCATAAAGCCAGTACAGTATGAAAACTTGAAAATAGTTCATGGCCAAGCAAAACTTGTCAATGAAAAAATATCCATTCTTATTTTTAGCTTATTATACTAAAAGATAAGTCATTTATTACAAAGTAGTGTCATATCTATGTATTGATATTTTTGACAGCAAATGATCTTTGGACTTTGTATCTATAGATTGTTGTTAGTTTGGCACTTTGCTCTTACTATTTACTCGTAAATTAATTTCAAATCAATATTCCTATTTTTAAATAAATAAAGTTTTACTATGTTGATAATACTTTTGTATTTTTATCCACCTCAGCTTATTTGATATAAAGAAACATACAACATATTTATTATAATAGAATTAAAACACATTTTTTTGTTATTCTTCCACATATAATTTTATAAAGATCAGGACCCGTTGCGCTCATAGTGATCATTTCGACTGATGAATGCTTTTTGATCTGGAAGTATGTAGTACAAAAAATGTGCTTTTTTTTATTATATCATACAAAACAGTTGTGTTGATTGCATATTTAAGTTAAGGATTTCGACTGAGGGTACTTGATGAAATTTCAATATCAAATTTGAATTGTTTGAATTTTGTACTTCATGAGTTTTGTCGCTAACGACCCCGGTTTCGCCTTCCGGCATCTTCAGGCATTTCAAGTGCACGGATGTATCTGAACTCACAATAAAAATATTGATGTCAGTTCGAGTACATCCGTGCACTTGAAATGCCTGAAGATGCCAAAAGGCGAAACCCAGGTCGTTAGCGAAAAAACTCATGGAATAGTACAAACTTCAAACAATTCAAATTTAAGTGAAGTAAATGGACTTTGGAGAAGCACTAGTCGATTTCTCACCACAACCCGTTGTGTAAGTTTATTCAGTAGGTGTTCCAAGGCCATGCAGATATGCGCTAGACTTGACTTTAAACCATGCAATAGTTTGCTGAAAATTTCTACAAACATTTCAGGTTTTTGCGGCAAACACGTCAGAAATGCTAACTTACCATCAGATTCCCATAAAAACATACAACCCTGAAGAAGGATGGGTGGAACAAGATCCAATGGAAATATTGCATACAGTACTGGAGTGTATAGAGGTGTATATTCTTACTTCCTATTCCTTTTTATTTCACTAAGGATGCATAATATCCATTAGTTATTTTTTTTCGAAAAAAAGAAAATTATGTTCATAATATTTCAAAACACAGCATTTTCTTATCAATGTTTGTTTTTTTGCCAGAATGCTGGTGATATCTTATGAATAATCTATACCAGTGATACACAACCTTTTTGGCAAAAAGGAAAGCTTATCAATTTTCAGATTGTTCGCTGGCCGCATTGGTAAAAGTGATTAAACTATTGCTGTTTGTAGTGCAGAGAGGGCCACCATAGGATTTGACTGCGGCCACCAACAGCTTCATATAAAATATTGATATTAAAAAAATGTGGTTTTACAAGTTAATTTACTCAAGAAAGACTATGCAAATGAAATGTTTCGTATAAAATTAGAACCAATAGTAAATTAGCAACCATGTGTAGTTCTATTTGACAATTTGACCAGAAATTTTTATAGGGCACCTTATGTTTACGATGCGGCCACGGTGCAATTTTCCCTGAGAACCACTGTTGGAGTGAATATGAAATTTAAAAAAATATTATTTTATATTGTTTTTTTATCGTCCGTGAAAAGTTCTGAAGAAAAGAGGTGATTGATATTTGTCATATTCGGCCAGATGAAATGTCATTTCGGGCCGCATGGTTGTGCATCACTGATCTATATTGTGCATTTTTACACCAAAGATACGCACTCCATTTTGACTCTACTTTTATCTTTATAACTATTATCACTAATCAGATCAACATGCAAATGTGATTGATTTTGATATAATCTTTTTTTAGACAATTACCCTTTTTTTTCAACATTTAACCTTTAATGCAGTGATGCACAACCTTTTTGGGAGAAGGGCCAGATAATCAATATTCAGATAGTTCAAGGGCAAACATGGTTAAACTAATTAAATTATCGCCAGTGTACTAATAAATAAATTACCTTAACTCTTGAATTATTATTGTTAATTTATTAATAAATTATAAATCATACCCAAACGATGTAATTCATCATGAATGTCATTGACTGATATGTTTTCATATAATCAATAACATTTGACACATTTGGTTTAGTTGCAAAAAATACCACCGGGGAGCGCCACTATTTATTTTGCCCAATGTATGATCCAGGCAGAAAAAATACTGTCGAATACACGCACTCTGCAGATAATTTTCCTAATTCATGAATTAGGTAATGGGCTTGCAATTTTTACGAATTATGCAAAATTTTACCCATTTCATGTAATAGTCTATTTAGTATATTCGGTGTAACATATATCGTTCTTCCATCGTCCTAAAAAAGTTCTGAAAAAAAAGGTAATTGATATTTGTTATTGCGGGCCACATGAAATGTCCTTGAGAGCCTCAGGTTGTGTATCACTGCTTTAATGTAACAGCAATTCCCCACCATATTTTTCAATGTTTTTTTATACAATAGACTCTCACTACCACAGAAGTTCCGTTTTTACTACGTCTCTACAGCATTGTAATTCCTAATTTCTATTTGATGTCCTCAGGTCACCATAGACAACTTGAGGAAATTGGATATCAATCCTGAAGACATTGTAGCAGTTGGTATAGCAAACCAAAGAGAAACAACCATAGCCTGGGACTATAAAACTGGCCTCCCGCTTTGCAATGCTATCGGTAAGCCATTCCACGGTATCGATTTTTTAAATTCAGTCTGGTCAAAATTGTCCGGTTCGTGGTGCAGTGACCAACGTCACTGGCTAGTCCTCGTATCCTTTCCATCACTACTCTTGGTAAAGGAGAGGTTGAGCAACTGAGGGGTCCATATGCTCGAAGCTGGGAGCGGACATGGTTAAAAAAAAAATCAGTGATGTTCGAAATTGGCCCAATGACTAAATATATTAATTAATTGATTACAGTATGGATGGATGCTCGAGCGTCGTCTGTGGTGGACGAGCTGTGGAAGTGCGGTGCACCAGTTCGACGTACACTGAGGAGAGTCTGCGGCTTGCCCCTGGCTGCGTGTTTTACGGCTCCGAAACTGAAATGGCTGCTGAGTCATTGCGACTCTGTCAAGGAAGCTGTCACCAAAGATTCGTGCAAAGTCGGGACAGTCGACTCATGGTTAATATGGGTGTGTATTTGCTCTAATCTTGCCTACAGCTTGCACATTTATTTGCACATTTTTTATAAGAAAATTTCACTGTCAACGTATAAATCTTACTTGGAAAGGCATTACAGGCGGACCTCTACTTTCGAACATAATTGGTTCCTGAAAATGTGTGCGAAAGTTGAAAGTTCGAAAGAATAGGGATGTAAAAAGAAAGAAGATAGAACTCACTGTCGTTGAAGGATGTCGGTTCTTTTTAGCATCCAAAATACTTGCAATACATGTACAAAAATATTTTTCTCTACATCATACATTATTATTTAATTTAAAGGTCAATAAGATTTACTTTAAAACATATTGTTTATAAAACTGTTTGGTACATGCAATTCTACCGCCGGGCTGATCTATAATAAAAACCATGAGTATCATGGGTGACACCAGGGGCCCGAAGAGGATATAATTGACTTTTTATGGTACTTAAAAGTTTGCCCCAATATATTGGTGCTCTGTGGGCTAAAAGTATTTATATGATTTCAAGCAATAATAAATAAAATGCTTCAATTTCTTCAGAATCTAACGGGTGGCAGCAAAGGTGGACTGCACTTGACTGACGTGACAAATGCGTCCCGGACAATGCTGATGGACATCGTCACACTTCAATGGGACCGAAAGCTTTGCGAATTCTTCGGAGTTCCGTCTAAGATCTTGCCGTCTATTAAAAGCAGCTCGGAAATCTACGGATACATTGTAACAGGACCGCTCATGGGGGTTCCAATTTCGGGGGTAGGTGGGTTTGCCCTTTTCCCTACTTGCTTAAGAATCTGTGAAACTTTGATCTATTGTGAGTCAGTGTAATCATTGGCTCTGGTCCAAAATCTTTAATATTTATTTCAATATAGACATAGGTGTCATCAACTTAATCTTCCCTGAATATTACTCCTTTATTCACCTGCCTCTTCAATTGTTTGCCGATCTATTGCTTTCTGGCTGTTATCATCCGAAATTCTCCAAACCAATATAGACTACCCTTTTATTGCTCTACCTAAGTATCTTGTCCTACTGTATGTGCCAAATTAAAAACAAATTTATAGCGAGTATTCTAAGTGTGTGTGTGTGTTTTTTTTACCTTTGTATTCATCTATAGTGCCTGGGCGATCAGCAAGCTGCACTTGTCGGTCAAATGTGCTTAGAGTACGGACAAGCGAAATGTACATATGGGACTGGGGGATTTCTACTATACAATACAGGTGACTAATTCATTTTAATTTAAGTGTTTATATATTCAAAGTATTTGGGTCAAAAATTTGCGTCAGTTTATCCGAGTCCTTTTGCATTTGAAATCAGTAAATCGTCCCTGAATCTAGAATAATTTTACTGTGGTAAGGTTGGTGATAGCTTTGTCAATTGTCAAGGATGACTGTTCAACAACAATTTCATTTAGTAGGAGTTTTCATCGATTTAATAGAAAGATGTTCAAAATCTGAAAATGCCATATTGAAGCAGACATATTAGTGCAGTGACGCACAATCTTTTTGGAAGAAGGGCCACATAATCAATTCTCAGATAGTTTGAGGGCCGCATGGGTAAAACTGATTAAATTATCAATATTTTTAATGCATATAAAATTGAAAATTGTATTGTTTTTTATTGTTCTTCCATCGTCCGGAAAAAGTTCTGGAAAAAAAAAGTGATTGATATTTGTCATTGCGGGCTGCAGATTTTGCATCACTGTATTAAAGAAATGCATGACCTGTAAAAAAAACTGGTGCCATAAACTGGCAGCAGATGTCAGGTCAAGACATTTCATACCCAGTAATCATTTATTCTAAATGAAACTAAAAATGAGATGATATCTAAATGTTCGAGTCATCCACTCGCTCTTTTATTACTATGTTACTAACGTAACTAATAATAACGTAGGAAATAAAAATGAATACTGATTGTATTTTGATCTTAGTCTGGGCCGCCCAAGAAAGGCTAAATATATAAAGAAACCCGTTATTAATTATAAATAGAGAAAATTTTACAAAAAACTTTTTCATACTGTACAGAAGGCATAATGTATTTAAACTTTTTTTTTTATTATATTCAAAGGGACATCGATTATTAGATCGCAGAATGGTTTGATTACAACGGTAGCCTATAAAATGGGACCAGATTCACCAGCCATATATGCCCTGGAAGGTTCTATGGCTGTCACAGGTATGCTCAATTCAAATTTACATTTTGCGGTCTGACAATACAATTTACTAAGGCTTTGACTGTTCATATTAATGCAAAATGCACACGCAGATATCTGTTGCTATCCCTGGCTATAGATGTAACATCATTATTTAACTACTTTGCTTGATTCCAGTACGTGGAATAATCAAAGTTATTTAAAATTTTATATTAAAATGAACTTCCACAAAGTTACTGCCGAAATCATCGAAAGCCATTTAAATTGTTTTATTTCAGTAAAAATGTACATAAAGATTTTTTATCATTCATATATACTACAAATAAAAATGTCTAAAAAAGTAAATAAACAATTTTTGTTGAGTATTACATGTCAGTCACATGATGGTGGTGCCCTCACTAATGGTCAAGCTATAATATTTATTTTTTTATTTATAAATGTACATTGCAAAAAAGATGAAAACATTGAAAAAAAAAATACTTAGTTTAAAGATATAAGAGTGAATGAAAAAAAAATACATTGGAAATTGGCAAAGAAGTCAACCGAGTGAGTTCCGACAAAATCAACGATAATACATAAATAGTATTCGTCTGAACTCACTCACGTCTATGTGAAATATGTTGACATCTGAAGCGATTTCGTTAAAAATCACTAAAGCTCTTCCCAGTACTAAGAGCTCACAGCTGGATATCAAATTAAAATTTACACTCTTCCTAGTTCAAACACAAACACTCACATGGTTTGTATAGAACTACAACACTTTGACCTTACACAGCCCATCTGGTAGATAAATCTTTGTCACATCTGAAGTTTCACAACTTGAATATCCTTAACAATAAAAATCACAATTGTTTCATGTTATATGTATATAAATATACACCGTTGATTCTAATATTTAACCTCTCAGGTGCCGCTGTGCAGTGGATGCAAGACGGCCTCGAGATATCTGGTGACCCGGATGACTATTTCGTTTCTGACAATGATAGCGGTTCAGGGAAGAATATTGACCGACCGAGAAAGGAACTGATGAGGAAATTGGGTTCAGGGTTAGAAGATGAAGATTCTGATGGGGAAGGCGGAGAAGTTTATTTCGTCCCTGCGTTCACCGGGCTGTATGCACCATATTGGTCTAAAGATGCTAGAAGGTATTTTAACATTTATATGTTCTCACCCACAAGTCTTTGTAAAACTATATTTCCATCTTTCACTTTTTGTGATGACAAAAATCTTTCCAGCAATGTGTTAAGTCGCTCATCTTTTTTTAGTGTAATCTGTGGAGTTTCCCTGAACACCGGTCGATCGCAAATGCTCCGAAGCGCTTTGAGAGCCTCTGGATTGCAAACCAGGGCAATATTGCAAAGTTTGACGAAGGATTGCGCCCGGCCAATCGACAGACTTCTAGCTGATGGATCAGCGGCTGCCAACAACCATCTGATGCAGGCGCAGGCGGATGTATGTGGCATTCCTCTGGGTATGAACAAATTTAAAATTGATTATTTCCCACCTAAACATGACCCAAATTCAAAACATTGGCTTGACTTTATGATCTAATTTTACTGGCTTATTATTTGAGTATTAACCCGGCGCACGCGTTGTTATATTCACTCAATTTAAAACCGTGCGCGTCACCTTTCTTTGAATTATGAAAGGATGTTATTTTTCGTTATATCGTAATAAATAGAGGGATTAAAAATAATTGGATTGATATTGATTGCGGACAAACACATTAAGAATATGTGGGAACACTAAAAACCCGAAAGAAATACCACATGAAGCCACAATTCATTAAACAAACAAATCTCTAACAAAAAAGCAATGCTTGTCGACATGACGTATTTGTTATCTTTAATTACGAACGTGTCAAATTAAGAGCCCTGCGACGAACTCATTCGATGGTCGTTGTCACTCCGAAACATACATATATTACTCGCTTAATTACGGGGAAACACATAAATAATTTAATATCGAGACATTTATCACCAAATGTTCAACACACATACACCTAGGGAGAGATAATAATTTATGATTTTTTTAAATCTTTTTTAAGAGTTATAAATTTTGTAGAAAAGATAACGACAAATACATCACAATCTTTGCACATGAAACTTGTTAAAGTTTTTTTATTTTTCTTTGAATTACATTTGAGCATTGTGCAAATCACAAATCAGAACTAAATGTTTTAAATATTGAATACACCCAATAATTTTTTAGTAAACACAATAGTCGACACAATTAGAATAAATACACGATAGTTTTTTATTTAAATGTGTCCCTCAATACAATACGAAGTATAAAAACATTAAATAAAGATCGCACGAAAAATAAATATAATACCGCGCAGTGCTTGTCACGTAAAATAGTTCCGTCATATGCGCAGCCGCGAATGAAATTATATGAGAACTGCGCAGGCGCGAGAGTTCGCGCGAACTTTCAAACGAATAAGCGCACTGACGGGTAAAATCGAAAAATTGTAGCTGTTCGAGAAATCGATGTTTTTATATTTAAATCTCTTATTTCTGACAATCTCAAGGAGTTTGTGGTAGCAAGATAGATAAGGCAATATTTTAAAACAATAATCACCCCTGTGTGCAAGAGATTTATCGTTTAATCATCAGTTGAAAGTTCCCGTCACACAAGTCGTGACATACGCGTACGGGCCTTGTCTTTTCCCGACACAACATCTGTGACGTTCGTCCGCCACGGGTTAAACCATAAAAAAACACATCTAACTATGAGCTGTGGAGGCGATAAAAAAATTACGACTCCAACTCCAGCATTTACCAAAAACACGACTCTGACTCGGGCTAAAAAAGGTTTAATTTCGCCACGTTTTTTCCTACGTTTCCTATTTATGTGTATTCAATTATATACCAACCAATCTGGCCAGTAGCCATTTTTGACATATATGCAAAAATAAAAAGAGAGAAAAATAATTCAAACTTTTCAAAATTTCTGACTCCGGGTACGACTCTGGCCAAAACGCCGCGACGACTCCAACTCCGGCCAAAAAACTCCGACTCCATGACTCTGACTCTACAGCTCTGCTAACTACACCAGCAGAAAACTCTTTGGCCAGCTTAGAAGAGCCAAATTTATTTTGCAAAATGATGTAAAATTATACTTCTACAGTATTTATAATTTTAAATAGACTAAAATTATTGATAAAAATATGTTGTCAAACATCTAAATGGATTGTGGCCATGGTCACAATCCATCGACACCATGGTCAATGTAAAAATATATTTCATGAATGAAGTTATATTCAAAATATTATACAGCCTATGATAGGCATAATTTTGTAACCATCAAAGTATTATCATGTCAGTTTCATGGAGTTAATATTTATAGTACTATTTCCATGTGATTTCTAATAAAGATCAGGACCGGTTTGGCTCATTGGTAGCATTGTCAACTGATGAGTGAAACCAGTCCTAATCTTTATCAGAATACATGAATATGTGAAAATAGCACTACATAGTGTATTTTATTTATGTTAAATATGCCTTTTCTGACCGTTAAAACCTGAAAAGTAAATAACTGCTTTGTAAATAAAATTTCGATTTATCCCAAAATTTTACAGATATAAACATGAGTATCTCACTATTGGTAATATTTGTTTGCAGTGCGTCCAATAATGGCAGAGAGCTCTGCGTTAGGCGCAGCAATGGCTGCAGGATCAGCCGAGGGGATAAACGTTTGGCCAAAGATTTCTCCCCCACTACCTTCCGATACATTCTTTCCGACCACTTGTGAAGATGGTAAGTTTTTAATTTTATTTTTATTTTTATGATATTGGAAACGTGTTGCTGAATATGTTCACCTATTATATGCCCCAAACAATGTAGGCACACAAATTTATGTTGTATGTTTTTATTTTTTCAGAGCGTGAAATGATGTACGTCCGGTGGAAAATGGCAATCGAAAGAAGCCATGGCTGGGCAGTTGAAGATTTACCGTCATATGAAGACAAAGATGACCCCGGTATGATATTCATTGCTTATTATTAAAAGTTATATTTTTTTTAAAAGTTGAATGGTAACCTAAGCAAAGTATGTTGCTGTCGTGAATTCTATAAACAGCTCTGCCTAAGACTGATTGATTTTGCAAAAAACTTTTTCCTAGCGATCTGGGGGCCCGGGTTCGATTCCCGGCAAGGTCAGATTTTTTCAATTGAAAAAAAAGAGATCTTGGGCTGGGTGTATCTTATTTATCGATGATTTTGTGCACAGCTGATTCATTACTCATCATCGAGTTAATCTCGTATAACTTTTACAATAAAGAATATTTGGCGCATTGGCGTAAGCTGTAATGCTTAATATTTTAAAATTAAAATAATATAAATGTATAAACGATTGATCACTTTTAAGGTGTTAACTCTCACTTCTTGTAGGAAAAGCATTATTTAAAATAAAACATATTATGCAGTACATACTACTTCCAAATATTATTGTTTAAAGATCAGGACCTGTTTTGCATATTTTCTCAAAAATTTCCTTGATAAAGTCCCTGGGAGTCATGGGTTACATTACAATAAATTCCCATGATACATATTAATATGGATCATTCTTTCTATTTCAGATATTGCAGAAAAAACCGTACTCGCTTCCGTGGCACCTGGTTTATTCTTCATTTCTAGTTGCCTTGTATTCTTACTAGCAAATAGATTGAGTACTTAGATCAAATACTTAATAAATTGGTACAACTTGACAAGCCTGGTAACTTGACAAGCTTCTCATTGAATTCGAGGTTCGCCATGGGCTCTCAATTAGTACCGAATGAGAACTAACACGATTGTGATGATTGTATTTGCAATCCACTGGGTATATGTTATATGGACAGCCGTGACACAAAGCTGAATGGATTCAGAGTTCATTGATTTTATGTCAACAGTTGAAATCTAATTGTTATGTATTATTGAAATTATAACTGAATGTTCCATGGTAACATTAAGCAAAGGTGCCGTAAAACGGGGTGAATAGAGACAAAAACAAGGATTTAACTTTAGCACAACTTTACTAAGTATCCAATTTATTTGTATTGTTTATATATAATTCTTTGCCATGAATATAATACTATCTCTTGAATAACAAAACCAAACCAACTAAATGGTTGGCCAAAATTGAAACAAACGTGTTTAAGTTCGATGCCTGTGCATCCTTACTTTTTGACCCCTTATAAACTTGTCTTTTATTGCACGAAAATTGAAATCAATCACGCTTTTTTTTTAGTTAAAAGTTACCGTAAAACGGAGTGAATCATATAGAATAGGAGTTCATATATTCCAATCATTACAATCTGTTGTTTTGTCTCTATTTACCCTCTCTCGTCTCTATTCACCCCAGTTCAATGTAAATAGAGACATTGAACTGAATATAGTGAATATTTGAAAAATATTGTCACGATTGTGTAGCAGGACCATCGAATCAAGTTTCAAGCCATTCATATTTGAATTATGTGGTGCAGGTATGAAGATACATAGTCATGAAGGGTAAAAAGTGTCTATTCACCCTGTTTTACGGTATATATTACGCAAAAAGTAACATATAAATGACAAAGATATATGAAGTTCAATGTGAAAATTTAAGGCTTTATCCTCCAAAAGGTTCAAAATGTATGTTGTTTATAATAAACATTTTCACACACTCAATCTTAAAAACGGAACCTAGCGACAATGTTTAACTAACATCAGTCATTCATATAGGGAGCAGATATGGTAAAAACCTGTTAATCTAGATTAAGGCCATTGTTGCAATGAGGTTTCTACGAAGGTCAATATATGAACTATCTTACCATGGATCAAGTTAATTTATGCAGGCCTGTAAACTCAAGCCATAGTCCAACTATTTTCTATGTCATATTAAAATTAATTTGTTAATTTTTTTAAACCAGTGTATTGATGATTGTTAAAATATCCTTTTTTTAAACTTCCTTGTACAGCTTAATAAATCTTGTAAACAAAGTATTGAAGGACATGTCCCTGTGGTATAGTTTCTCTGTAAATAGCCATACAAACCTTTCCTCTAATTACTAATTTGAGTATTATTTTTATTAAGACAGTCTACAATTTAAGCTAGCTTGGTGATATAATGCATTTAAATAAATTACCGCAGATAATCACCAGATGTCTCCATAAATAATCATACAAAACTTTTTTTTATACTGTTTCATGCGTTTGGCTGTAGATTCTCAATCAATAGTCCAATAATGATTTTTTTGGTATTATAAAACTGTCCATTTGCAAGAATGTTAAATAATGTTCTTATGGAAACAAAAGTCCACAGGAATATAATAAATCCGTGAAAATCAAGGGTTGCTCAGTTACCAACAGATTTCAATACATTGCATTCATAGAATTTCAAACATTCGGTAAAGAGAAAATCTTGCTTCCATTGAATTCCATTCTATTTATAATAATAATTGACATGGAAGGTCTAGGCTGTCACCATTCCGGTCTGTCTCGAATTCTTCAGACATAAGGATGAATACTGCTTCTGAATACTTTCTTGTATTTTGAATATTTGTAGACTCCGCTAAAGCCCAAGTGGTTGAATACATCATTGTATTTTGCGATGATGTTATCCCTGTCAATTCATATGAAACAGACACACTAATCTTTTATGTCAGTGTATCCACGATACTCTGCATTGAACTCATTTTAAATTGCTCGCAACAAAACCGATTATTTTTTGAAATTGTGCTTCATTTTTACAAATGTAATTCCACCAAGAAATGACAGTTAACATCAAGAGTTTCAGTATAAAAAAAGTCTGACCACCACAGTTTGGCCGTCCTGACCCTTTTGCTGTTCCTCCTTATAATCATTTTAAATATATGTATTGTTGTAATCAGATGGCTTCCAAATTTCCTTTCATTAAAAATTATTATGTAAATATAAGTAATTATAAAATACAATTGAATTTTAGAATCTATTTTCTGAACAGCAATATCAATCATTTTAAGATTGCATGTATTGCTAATTACAATATTGAGATTTGTTTTAATTTGTCTGTCTGTAATGCTGTTCCAGACGGACTCTTTCTATCGCTGGCACATTGATTGAATGATGACAGATGTCACTGCCATCTGTTCATTTTTAGTGACAATTAGTAAATTAGTTGAAATGTTACCATGTGAAGAGATCGCATTTAATTTACAGTTGTTTGTATCATATCAACCAATGACTAGTTTTATTTATTCTCAGTGTTCTGTTATTAATTTTAAGTGTATGTATAGTATTGATTGTTTAATAATGTTGAATTTAATTTAAGCAAAATGTTGTGAGTTTACCAAAGTTTCAAGCATGAGTGGGGATGAAAATTTTCACATTAACAATATAGTGACGCTACATGACAATTTAATTGACTGAAAGATAGTTTATGTTTTTAACTCGAATTGCATGTGACAAAATAAAATTTCTGAAGTTATATGTTTAAATAATTAATTTACAGGTGTCGCCGCAAGTGTGAATTTTCTTGTAATTCCCAGGAGCAATGATCATTTTGCTTTAGACTGGTGATGTACCTTTATTAAATAAACAAAAATACTAATTAATGGCAGCTAGTTATGCGCAATATTATATTGTTTTCATTTTAAAAACCTCCACGTTATTCTGAATGCTTGGTAAACCAAACAGGGGGAATAACAGATTAAAATTTCTATAATTACATGTTACTTGTCTTTAGTACCGCTCTATTATGGGCAGCCCAAGACTTTGTTTTGTTTGACTATTGTAAATCAATAATATTTATTTTTGAAAATGTATATTTATAGGCAAATAGCGTAAGTAGATGTCGAAACTGAAAATATGTAGTGAGAGATTAATATTTTTTCATAGATCGATATAATAAAATGTCAAAATTAGTACAATATGTATTTTCAATTGAATTCAGGGATATTTTGTGGTATATAACAAATGTCGTTAACACAAACCGAGATAGTAAACTATATCGAATATGAATATAGGTTCAACGAGTCAGTGTTGAGTAAAGAATTTATTGACAACATTGAATTCTCAGTGTTGCATGAATAAATATATCAATTTTGCATATAATCACTATTTTAAAGAATGTTCACTTAGAAGGGAACATGTGTGTAAGTTGCCTCCACTAATGTATTTTATGAAATAAAAATTCCTCATGACCGAAGTTATTGTTTTTTATTTATTTAAGTGTTTTTAATTTATAATGAGACTGGCTCTAAAGATGGAAGACCAAATAGCAGTGTCGGATTCAGCACATGGGGCGAGGCCCAAGACGCAATATGATTTCAGAGGCCATCTGTTTCTAATGACAAGAAAGCGCAATTTATTTGAGATTAGATAAATCACAAATATTTTGTAATCAATGCTGGTTTCATTGAATTATAATTTCCTAATGTCATGTATTTGATCGAGTTTAGCTTAAAAATTTACTGTATTCCCCCCAGCTCACTACAAAAAATTCAAAATGAGAACCAACACTAGCACACTGTACTTTATGATTTATGACCCGTCGGTCATTCAATATTGCTTCCATTGAACATGCATATTTTAATGTGACGGCTTAGGTGAGGTTGAATGTGGATCTATTATGTGTAGCCCATTTGAAAGATTCTACGAGCCGCAATTGGAGATAACACAAAAGAAATAAACCTAAAAAGTGACTGAAATGCGTCGTCTTTTTAGTGCCGTATAAAACACTGGGCTTCAACTCGAGCTTCCAGTATCCAATCAGAAGAAGGTGGAAGTGTTCAATTTCATCAAAATATCATAAGAGTTCGCTGATATTGATTATCAGGGCTGTGGAGTCGGAGTCGGGGCTTTTTGGCCGGAGTCGGAGTCGTCGCGGCGATTTGGCCGGAGTCATAAATTTTGAACTTTTTATTTTTGCATATAATATGTCAAATTTGGCTATTGGCCGAGTTGGTAGGGTTGATATTCAATTGAATACACATAAATATTAAAATATGGCAAAAAAAGTGACTATATTAAACTTTTTTAGTCGGAGTCGTGTTTTTGGTCAATGTTGGAGTCGTAGCTTTGGTAAATGCTGGAGTCGGAGTCGAACTTTTTTTACTGACTCCACAGCCCTGTTCATTATTAATGAAAGCAACCGATGGAGGGTATATTCATCTATGGGAGGGCCATTATTTGATGTCAGTCCGCCTACATGCCATCCATAGACAACATAATGCAACCTGCTTAATGTTGTCTATGGTCTGCTTGCGCGCGGCATAAGTATATCCATGTTATCTATGGTCATGCGCGCGCCGACAGCGAAAGTATAATATATAATTATGTCTATGGTGCCCGGCAACAGGGCTTGGTCTATGTTGTCTATGGTTTATATCTAATTATAATAAAAGCATTGATAAATATAAGTCTATGGTTTAGTTATTAAAAATCGAGAGTCGCTAGCAACGGCTTGCGAAACGTGAGATACTAAAAGTGTTAAATATAAATGCAAGTCTATTATTTTCCGCGAAAAAATGATTTTTATCGTTATCTGCGATCATAAAAGCGTATGTAATATCCGTTCACCTGACGATTGCTTATTGCAATATGTTTGTTTTTTGGGGAAACTAAAGCAAATCGTTATCCAAAATATTAAGTAAGGGCAAATGGTCATCACCTAAATTATATACAAATAACTTACTATTGTTGTTTCTTTCACCTTATTATTATGGAGCTCTTCCAAGTTAATCTAACAATCAATGTTTATACATATACAAACAAAGCTGATGTATAAACACCAAAGGTACAATCATCATAATGACCCTGATCAAAATTAATTACATTATTTAGGATTTCGACAGATGCTCAAGTTCATCCATGTACTTGAAATGCTTGAGGGCTGTAGATGTGAATTAAAACACGAATATAATGTTTCTCCAACTTTTTCGAATTAATATTCAATTTAAGAAATAAATTTTGTTTTGTGATGTTACTTTTTTATAACCTATATTTCCATGAATGAATATGTATTTTTATTTAATGAAACTCTTTTGCCTTCCCCCTCTCGTAATATATGGACAGACCCAAAGGTTACTTTATTACTAACGCATCGACCTACATGATATTGAAATGAAAAATAAACCTTGTTCTTGCTTGTCAAAATAATTGCATTTTTTCTATATGATTTCCATATTATATAATAATTATTGTAAAGATCTTAACCGGTATCTCTGATCACAAACATTATCTAAATAATCAGTAAAAAAAATCTTTCTGTCATAGCTACGTTGGTAGCACTTACATATTATTAGGTAATAAACTGACAACACCATCAACCAGTTCATTTGTGACACTTCCACGCTTGTGGTATGTCTTGTGCATATTGCGCATTGACGTTGCCCTCAAATTGTCCATGCTTGTATTTGTGATTTGGTGGCTCGTTCGACTTTAAATTTGCTACTAGTGTTTTGCTGTGTTAGATTATCTTGCCGTTTACAGTTTTCGTCATACACCAGTTGGAATTTACTGTTTCTTATATATATTAACATTTTATTGTGAAACAAAATGGCGACCAAACGTTCCATAAGCGTTCGCTCAAGATGTTATAGTTTCTCCGAGGAGGGTGAAGATGAAATCGAGCACACACCTGCGAAGCGCCCAAGAAGACTTACCAAACGCGAATCCAATGTAGCGGATAGAGAAGTATCTAGAAATTTACCGAGGAAAGGGAAAGCTTCGACATCTTGTGACGAAGATCGTTATCAAAACGTTACAGATCGCGATGATACAATGTCGTCGCAATATTGTTCGGATCAAAAACAACCGCGTTACTCTAGAAACGCTATACTGGCTCGCGAAAATAGAATTAAGAAAAAGATCTACGTAAACGACCTCGAGGGTCGGGTGCAGTCGCTCAAAACGGAAAACAAAAAGATTCGAACCACGCTGGGAACACAGTCCGGCTACATTACGGACCTTGAAAAAGAAATCAACTATTTGAAAAACGTATTGGCGAACTCGAAAGAAATCGGATTGCTTTTGCGATCCGTACATGCGGGCACCGGTCTCCCTGTGACCACGTCTATGAAGAACCGCTGGGGTAGAGACGATCGTTCAAAAGAAAACGCGTCTAGATCACCGGCCTTGCGAAGTGAAAATCTCCGCTCCTCTTGCGGAGAGGGAAGCGATGCTGGAACAATGAATGCCATACCGACTCCGCCTATGTCATTCTCGTCTATGTCGCCGTACCAACAATTTTCACCAAAGTACGAACCGGCATCTCCCCTAAATCTGGATGTCACATCTTATTTGTCTGACGATGATTTCTCATTCGATGACGTATCGCTGCCACAATTTTCAAACATCGACGACGACATCTTCGAATCTGTTCCTTTGGAAATACCTTCAGCTCCTTCGCACCAAAATTTCAATGAAAACACCTTAAATGATCACACATATTCGTCGTCCATGAATATTCTGTCGGACAACAGCCCCGTGAGTCTGGGCGTGTGCTTGCACATCTCCAACCGGAAAGTTTCTTTGGAATTCTGCTCAAAATGCAATGAGAAAGCTTCTTCAAATTGGCAGACAGTGAAACCTTGAACTAACCGAATTAAAAAAGTCGAATGAGACTTCTAAAAAATGCAATGCAGAGTTTACCAGGAATCAAGTGAATTGAACACGTAAATTGTCTGTATCGATTTTTATATTATCAAACCAAATCAACTAAAATAATTAATGTAAATTGCAGGGCTTCAAATATTCCATTCATACCAACAGTGATATTTTTGGAAAAATCAACATTGACCTTCAACAGCTAACATTCAATTGTTTTACGATAATTTTTTTAAATCAAAGAACACAAATGGTTCTATCATATGAATATCAGTTGACCCAAACAGTTTTCTTTGTGTCCATTGTCCACATAAACTTATTTGTTTCTAATTGTGTGCCTGTAGTGCTGTATCTTTTTACCTTAGAGTGCTGATCTATCAGTACGCCTCTTCTTATGCTCAAAGCCTTGCTTTACTCTGAATGGATCAGCAAAGTGTTTTTTTTTTTTATCAACTTGTATGGTTATATAATGCATGTTTATTTCATCTCAATTAATTATAGTCATACTATTTTATATTTATTTATAATACTTTCAAAATATCACTGTTGGTAATGAATTACGATCTTTTCATTGAAATAACTTATTTGCAGTGACATCTATTCATTGCTCAACAAAGATCGTTAGTTGATTTATCATCAAAATATCCTTTTTGATTTCACCAAAATGTGAGACCTAGTCCAAGTTGTAATTTGTTAAACTGCATTAGTTTGAGGCCCTGTTAATATTCGATGAAATGATTTGTACAAAGATTCTAGTATTACGTTGAAACTTTTCAGGATGGCGTGTGAGTCTGAGGAAGTTGCGGTCAGTCCTGATGCCTGATCCTTCGCTCGCGCCAGAAAGGTGGAGTAAACAGCTATATTGTTAAAAGCATTGCATTTTTATTATCTGTTTATTATTCTTCTCGAAATTTTTTAATTATTATATTGTATTTATGGAATACCAAACATGCATTTGTCACTTTTTCTGTCGCAAATCGTTACACTGAATAGAAATGCAATTCTTATTTTTTGCTGTATATTGTTGAATGAACACTTGTTTTCTGATGCGGGTTGATTTGTTTTTCAGTGGAGTGATGTGGTTTTCCCGTCAAGGTTTCAAAGACATCTCTCCAATTAATACAGGATAAGTATCTTGTATCGATTTTATTAATTTTACATAGACGTAAATTAGTATTTAATATATCGTTTTAACTAATTGTAGGACATCATTTGGTCTTGAATCTATTGGGTGTCACGGACCTTCATCTCGATGCCTGATGATGTGCAAATATATTTATCTATACTAGATGTAGGTTCACAGCTCGTTGACAATTTTCAGTAATTATTTATATTCCGTTTTAGTAATATCAACGTACAATGAAGAATTTTACCAGTGGCTACATCTGTGAGATAAGTTTTCATTTAGCGGAAGGAGTTTTCTATTTTAGAGGAACGATTAATAAAAATTATTAATCCTGTTACCATTGAAGCGTTCAGTATAGTTTTTAGTATTTTAAGAAAAAAAATGTACTAACTTTGAAAGACCTAGTTGGATATAATAAAGATTTACTGTTTGAAATTGTGTTATTCTTTATAATCCCTGACTTTTAAACACTATTACTATAAAGCTCTTTTGTTTCAGTGTCGAACTTCAACAACTACATAAAACCCAGGCTGACATCGCAACCACCTTTTTGTGTGAGCAGGTTCGGCTGAGTGTTTTGAAATGTTGAAAAATTTAGAAAGAAAGAATGTGCGACGTGGAATCTGCCATACGGTGAATTCGGGATATCTGATCTTTCAAGGGCCTGTGTAGAAATAAGCTATAATTAGGATGATGATACAATTACCTATGCCTTGAGAGCCAGCACTTTTATTTTAGGTTTTCTTCTGATGACTCGATGGTGTCTTAAACAAAGCAAACTGATGCACCGTGCCAGGCATCTTTTTTCTCGCAAGGCTCTCTTCGTTGTCAGTCTGTTCCCTATATCACACTATTTCCTACTAGTAGCGGCCGGTTTCCATGACGTATCTTATCAGCCGTAAGAAGAGGGTTGGAGCTCAAATTATTCCTGTGTCTGCAGGTGCTATTTGAAAAAACAAACAGCCTATCAATATTAATTAAGTCATTTTAATACTTAAATAGGTGTTCATTTTGAATGTTTTATGATCAGACATTCAGTTTATGTTCTAGAAGAAATCTACAAGTAACATTCAGTTTGTATCACGAACATTAGGTTTGTGTTTAATTTTCCCTGAGATTCACTTAGAAGAGCATTCTAATATAAGCTTAGCCATTATTTTCCATTATGGACATATCTCTAATGTTTGAGTATCATTCCAACTAAAAATTCTGTAATCTTCATAATTTTTCAGTTTTTTTAGCAGCAGCCTTGCCGATAATATAAATGATGATGACATACGTGAGAAAACTTTCAAGAATTGGTTTATTTGTTGACATTTTACATCCATCATAATTCAGGATTAGTAGGCACTGTGTTTTGTAGTAAAAAATTCTCAGGTTTCATCATGCATCAATGTTGGAAACTAGGTAATTGATAATTTTGGAAACACTGCACACATTCTGGCTGCAAATGACCAAATGATGTATTTTTTTATAATTCAATTGGTCTACATTTAGGAAGTCATACCCTCCCCTCAGATGCAAAAATGTTCCGAGTGCGCTGAAAATCATAAGCAAGGCTTCTATGAGATAGGTCTACTTGTTCTCTGTTAAAGGCCCAGTATGGTTCAGTGCTAGAATCCTTTTCTCTTAACCCGTCACACGCTTTAACATATTAACTCAAATAACAGGCGTGCGCGTCACCTTTCTTCGAGTTATGTTATTTTTCATGTTATCGTAATAAATAGAGGGATTAAAAATAATTGGATTGATATTGATTGCAGGCAGACACATTAAGAATATGTCATAACACTAAAAACCCGAAAGAAATACCACATGAAGCCACAATTCATTAAACAAACAAATCTCTAACAAAAAAAGCAATGCTTGTCTCCATGACGTATTTGTTATCTTTAATTACGAACGTGTCAAATTAAGAGCCCTGCGACGAACTCATTCGATGGTCGTTGTCACTTCGAAACATACATATATTACTCGCTTAATTACGGGGAAACACATAAATAATTTAATATCGAGACATTTATCACCAAATGTTCAACACACATACACCTAAGGAGAGATAATAATTTATGATTTTTTTTTAAATCTTTTTAAGAGTTATAAATTTTGTAGAAAAGATAACGACAAAGACATCATAATCTTTGCACATGAAACTTGTTAAAGTTTTTTTTTTATTTTTCTTTGAATTACATTTGAGCATTGTGCAAATCACAAATCAGAACTAAATGTTTTTAAATATTGAATACACCCAATAATTTTTTTAGTAGACACAATTAGAATAAATACACGATAGTTTTTTTATTTAAATGTGTCCCTCAATACAATACGAAGTATAAAAACATAAAGATCGCACGAAAAATAAATATAATACCGCGCAGTGCCTGTCACGTAAAATAGTTCCGTCATATGCGCAGCCGCGAATGAAATTATATGAAAACTGCGCAGGCGCGAGAGTTCGCGCGAACTTTCAAACGAATAAGCGCACTGACTGGTAAAATCGAAAAATTGTAGCTGTTCGAGAAATCGATGTTTTTATATTTAAATCTATTATTTCTGACAATCTCAAGGAGTTTGTGGTAGCAAGATAGATAAGGCAATATTTTAAAACAATTATCACCCCTGTGTGCAAGAGATTTATCGTTTAATCATCAGTTGAAAGTTCCCGTCACACAAGTCGTGACAGTCGCGTACGGGCCTTGTCTTTTCCCGACACAACATATGTGACGTTCGTCCGCCACGGGTTAAAATTGCTATGAATTATGTTGGTTTATTAGTTAACTAATTTTTCCTGTACTGTTCAGTATGTATGTATTGAATTTACTCATAACAGCTGCTATAAAAGCAAAATTGTACTATGTTTTTTGCCTTTTTTTAGATAATAATTTTGAATGACTAAAAAATTAAGTTATACAACACTGTGTAAGCCATTTAATGGTTTTAAAAGATGAATATGTAAAAGATTTCTAGTATGTATAGATAACTGTTATTTCTTCAGTGCTTGGGATGCTACGTCTCATTAGCATTGTTTTATAAAAAAAGTTTTAGAAGAGTGACACTATTGAGATAATAGCATTGTATTTTATCTTTTCTTTTGTAATATACAGTGGTACCTCGAGATATGAGTACCCTAACATACAAGATATTTATGGTATGATGAACGGCCGGGTATCTGTGTGCGCTTTGCGTATGTGTGGAAGGGGTGCATGAATGTATTTGTTGGAAATCCGTATATGTATATCTGTGCTGGTATTGGATTCTACTTCACATTTCTATTCTAGTTCTTCTAGATTCTAGTCACAAAAAGTCTGCAGAATTTTCAAACCGGCCCTTCAATATCTATTTATATCAAAATTAAGGTACACGAAGTCACCTATAAAAAATATACGTCCAATAATAATGCATTCTATTGACATGGAAGGTTTTCCCAATTTTAAGCAATGCATTATCTCTAGTTTTATTCTTATTGACTATTATAAAATATTGCCACTGAAAATGTGAATGCTGCTGCTTGGAACTGGACCTTATAAGTATTGTAAGTACATATTATTAATTAAGAATTTCGACTGAGGGTGCTTGATGGCATTTCAATATCAAGTTTGAATTTTGTACTTACAAGTTTAGTCGCTAACGACCCTGCTTTTGATGTTCGGCATCTTTAGGAAAGTGCATGCATGTACACTTAACTTGTCAGTATTATCCTAGATATATTGAGACTGGCTACCATGAGAGGATGAAGTCTAATTAAATTATATTGTGTTAGGGTCAGGGCTGTGGAGTCTAAGCTTTTTGGCCGGAGTCTTACTCTGAGTCTGAAATTTTGAAAAGTGTTAACTTTTTATTTTTGCATTTAATATGTCAAATTTGGCTATTGGCCGCATTGATAGTGTTGATATTCAATTAAATACACGTTAATAGGAAAATTAGGGGAAAAAGTCACCATATTAATTAACCTTTTTTTTTTTTGTCGGAGTCGTGGTTTTGGTAAATGCTAGTCTTGGACTTTTTTTTACCGACTCCACAGCCCTGGTCAGGGTAAATGATACATGGATTATTGCCCTCTGTCAATTTAGTGCAGAAAACCTCCAATCTGGCCTTACAATTTATATGTTGGTAAATTTATTTTACAATAATGCGTACATCCGGAATAACCGAATGTTACTATTTTATGTGAGCCAGGGCCCGAATGCAAAGCTTTGTGACAAGGTCCACAAGCATTACCTGTGTAGACCTCTAGCATTATGAGATCGCTGTCTTGTGAAACAAAATATTGTATGTCATGTTATGCTCAGTACGTCCTCATGGATTTTTTAATTTAAGTAGAGCATTGAAGATTGTTTTGTAGTATACAAAATTTAAGAGCCACAATTTTATAATTGTATTTGGTGACTCCTGGAGTTATACAGCATTATATTCCAGATACAAAACCTTAAAATATCAAGTGCTCTACACCTCATGTGTACTACTTTTAAAATTCATAGAGTAAATTTATCAGGCTTGTGTTTCCCAACCTTTGCTAAGGTTGCTTCAGATCTAGATTGAGCATCAATTCCTTGCGTTGTTATCTTTGCCCAGAATTATTCACAATTCGAAAGGCACCTTTGTGCAATTTGGTGCAACATCAATCTACACCTAAATATTCCACAACGAATGTGGAAAACAAACTTCTCATTGAGCATGCATATAATATATAAATAGAAGTTGGAGGGGGTATGTATTTAGTAAAGAATGATATTTACTTACATAAATTGGCTACAGACTGACCATGCTACATGCACTTGAAGGACTGGCGCTGTGAATGCCCTGAATGATACCCAAAAAAAAGAGATTGCCAGAGTTTTTAAATTTTGAATTCCCTAATTTGGTATAGACAACGCGTGGGCCAAGTGCGGTAGGTGGATTCTTGTGTCAGTGGGTAGAACATTTATTTAGAATAAACACCTGCCGCACACTCGAGTGAACTGCTAAAGAAGTCAGAGTGTACATATTTACATGTGATGAAATGTAAGATTCCAGCAAGAGTATTTTTGGTCCGACCATTACTGGTTTTTTAAAAAATCATTCAAACTTTTCATCAAAAAGCTTCCTCCAAAAAGACCTCTCGCCTAGAGTCAAAGTAAGCTATGTACGTACATAAGGGATCCTACGATAAATTATATATTGCTTTATCGAATTCGACAGCGAGAGGCATTGTTAATGCACTTACAATAATTGTAACCATGACAATTATTGCAGAAAATGATCGCCATGGTGAAAAACTGTTTTTATTAAAGACTTTAGTAGTCTTGAGGAGAATAAGCTAGGTGTCTTTTACCATATAAATAGTAAGAAAGAGCTTGAAATCTGGATATCTCAAAACTGATATTTGTTGGCCTCTTCAAGATGTACTATATCTACACGAAACTAATGATAGTCAAATTTAAGAAAAGAGTAAGTAAAGCTAATTGGACATCTTGCCTTATTCAAGCATAAATATAAACTTAAAACTTGACGTATTGGTGATAAATAACTCTATGGTAGTTAATTTGAGTATTGAATAAAAAAAATATTTATCCTTTATATGTGCTGTAAAAAGAAATCCCAATCTTCATCTCGGAATTTATATTATAAGAATATTGGAATCGATCTTAACCTTAATTATAAAGTAACATTGGCGATGTAACTCTGAGGTTTTGCAGAAGATGGAACAGAAGTTATTTTATATAAATAATGTGTGAAATTCTTTACTTTGAGCTCGGAGAACAAACCTGTAGAAATAATACTAAAAAAGTTTGCAATTGTTATATATGTTAATCCTCTGAAGGCCTGTGTTTTGGGATAACTATGTCAGGAATTTCTGCCTAACTAGTCTTGGTTCTTAGAAAAATTCTTACATATAAAAAATAAGCTTCATATGTTTCTAATTATGGCACTGGGGTATACATTTTTTTATAGAAAACTCGTGAGAAAAATATTTTTTATTTATTTATACTGCCTGTAGGTTGGTTGGTGCTGGTCCGCGGATGTAGAAAGGTTGAAGAATCATATCAGCTGAAAATGTATACGAGACCTTTTCAAATGATCCATTGATTCTCGCTTGAATAATCAAGCTGGTATTCGAATTTTTGTCAATGAAAAGACAAGTAACGTTATTCTAATTCTTTATTAAGAAAGTCAATACATTACTAAAAACATTTCACATATACAATATTATTTACATAGATATAACGGTTAAGGCTACTGTTTTAGTATACATATCAATTTACTTAATATAGATCCAATGCAAACATGTAAATTTGTAAAAAATCGGCAAGTTTATTACATACATGCTAAATATTAATGACTGGTTAAGAATTATAAAGTAAACACTTAGAATAAAGACAAAAAAAAAACTTCTTTTGTAAACTTTTAGAAAAATTAAGGCATGTTCTTTGCAGGCACTGTTTGGAATTATGAAGTTGAAGACAACTTTTGAATTGTTATTCTACGCCACAATTTTGCAGCTGGCAACATTGATTAATAAAATATCCTTTAATTGATAAATAAAATATCTTTCTCAATCGAATACATGAGAATCAAATTGCTTTGCGAAATGTTAAAAGATAAATAAATTGTGCACCATTCATCACTTAATTCATTGCCTGTAAAAATAATTACAAAATGGTTAACAATATAATATACATTAAATTACCTAATAAGATAAAATCATGATTCGTTATTTTATAATATTTATTGTGAGTAAAGCATTTCAAATATTCAAATTTGAAATTGCCCAAATATGGACTGCTAGAATTAATAGCGGAAAATATAACTAGTGTTATATTGTATATTTTACAAGTTAATTCATAAATAATATTTTATAATCAATTCATTGAAAAATATAATTACAAAGATGAAGAAAAAATATTAAATATTACGCAATTAAAATTAAATACGAAATGTCTCACATTGATGAAATATGAAACATTTATCCTAAAAATAATTAAATAAATTGGTAAACATTCAAACCTCTCATCAAAGACAATTTTTGAATTCAACAAATGATAATTATTACATAAATATGATATTGAACGGAAGGCATAATAAATTCACATGTGTTAGATCAATTATGTAAATACTAGATATTAAAATCCGTAGCAAGTTTTTAATTTAAACACTGTTTAAAATCGTCATCAAAGAGGCTGATTTTTTTAAAATTTCAAGTAACCCAAAAGAGGTCTGTAAATATTAAAAATACGGCACTCTTAAGGCCTCCAATATTGTTACAGAAACTTCGAAATGCATACATTGTTTTTTTTATTTTGGATACATCCAAAGAAAATGATGAACAATACATTAAAATATACCCACGGAGATTTGATTCACTCCTATCCATATCGGCAATACAATAATTATAATATTTATAACTGAGGAATTTATTTCTAATATCTGTCACTTTGAATATTTTATGACGGCTTTGTTCCTACAAATACAAGATGTCATTTATATTTACTTTGGTACTTTGTCATAATCATAAAAAGAATTGACAGAGTTTAGAAATTTACACCTCAATTATCGAATGATTGGATCATACAGTTTTATACTCTCAGCAGTTTTGCCATAAGAGAGATAATAGCTTAACCTAATTATTAATATACAGTGTAACCAGAAGACATTAATTGAATAATGAATATACCTGAACCCATGGTAATTAAATAAGTTAGACAGATAATGGTAAGTCTAATTCAAGAAATAAAGTAAAAGGGAAAAGTTTGTTACTTAAAATTTGTTATACTGAAAATAAATTAATTATTAGGGTTCAAAGTATGTCTTTTTACTTTGATCATTCAGTTAACCAATAACATGATATTTTTACTATTTTCAATGATCAGTAAATGATATCTTTTCAATTGGAAATAGAAAAAAAAATGCATAGATTAACGATCATTTGATTTTACATGTAAAAACAAAATTTGAAGACGATCAAAGAAATACGAGACGTTGAAAAACGTTATGATGCTTCACCGCAGACTAGACTAAGATCAACCGATCTAAAAGATGTTTAGATCCATCCTCCGGTCAGTTTGTGGAAGAGTTCTTCGTCGAGGGTCTGGTTGGCGTCTTTGGATCGCATCGAGAGGAAGATGTAGCCTCCGATAAACTCGTGAACGACTTTGCAATCGGCTGACTGGCAAGAGAATATGACGTTGCCCTCTTCGAATTGCACCATCATGTGTTTCAAGTCCCAGTTGACGTTCCAAGCCTGAAAGAAACAATTGAAAAAAATAGTAAATCCCATATACTACTTCATATAAATATCACATTGAAATATTAATCGAGTCCAAAAACCAATCTCAAGTATAAAGGATATCACTTTTAAGGTGTTCACTGTCAATATTTGGTGGAATGGTATTATAATAAAACTAACAAAACATACGATGTATAGTTTAGAATGAATATAAATGAATAGTTTAGAATTTTTAAAAATAAATAAAAGGATTAACAGTAAAGAAGTATTATTAAATAATATCCTAAATAGGACAGGTTCCTCGCCCATTATCATTAACCATCTTACATTATTTCCAATGATAGGTTTTGCTATATGGTAAGAAAAATAACAATGTATTTTAGTTCTACATAAATTATTTTATATATTTGTTGATAGCTATTTCGGCTTACGCCTTCGTCAGAACTAAGTATTATAATGGAGTTCTACCAAGTAACTGCCTAATCAATCAATAGATAGGTTTTGCCCTTCCTAATTGATTGCATCTCATTAGCTAATATTTTGTAATTGCTAACTTCATTAGAAGTATAATAATTTGTTTGCTTTGCTTTGATCCTATAACCCCCTATAACCTCATTGCTTCCCGTAAAAAGGAAAAATGCCAAACTCCATTTTATAATTTTATCATTTTATAATAAGCTTGCTTTAATTTAAGCAAACTAAGCGACAGTAAGTCCGAAGATGCCTCTGAAAGAGGTGAAACATGTGTCACAATAAGTGTAATAATCAAAGTTATTTGAAATTTTATAATAAAGGATATCACTTTTAAGGTGTTCATTGACAATACTTTGTGGAATTGCATTAAAATAAAACATTCTTCATACTTATTCCATAATCTAATAAATTTAATGTGGAATAAGTACTAAAAATGTTTTATTATATTTATTATAAAGAATGCATCAGGACCGGTTTCGCTCATGGCGAGCATTATCAACGCTCGCCATTAGCGAAACCGGTCCTGATGAAATAAATCTCATGTGGAAAAAGTACTAAAAATTTTTTATTATTTTTATTATAATGCCTTTCCACCAAGTATTGACAGTGAACACCTTAAAAGTGATATAAAGAATGCATTCAAAATTTAGCCAACTTATATCAAGAGCAGATTGTGAGGTCTGAGGAAGTATTTTATCCATTGATAGGAAGCCCCACAGGCAGTGGCGGCTGGCGACAGAGTACTATGAGTACAAAAAAAGATTCAACTATTTTTCCGTACTACGGACAGCCAAAAATTGATAAGACTGGCACTCCGTTGGTATTGGGAACATCTGAATTGAAAGTCCATGTTATAGAAGTGTTTTAAAATCCAATGAATAGGAAAGAACTCTTTCAAAAATAGTTGAATCCCCTTTTGCACCCCCCAACACTCCGTCACCAGCCGCCACTGCCCACAGAAATATAGGAAGGCCGGAAGAAAGATAAGGTGTTTGTTACAATGCCAACAAAAGGCTTGAGGTCAGTCACTCGACGCAGGAGAGCATTTCAAATCCACCAACCTTCATTGTGCTAAACCTCCAGGTCTTGAGATGGTCTCCAGTGTTGATATCGAGTTTCATGATTCGGTTGTGTGCGACTCCGATAAGCTCCTCCTTGCGGTGTCCCATGAATTTCACCACGAAGAGAGCGATACCATGATCGGAAAGATTTTGCCACGCTTTAATATATTGCAGCTTAGCGTCCGACGAAGACAGATCTTTCACGTTGGCGTGATTTTCCAAGATGCGCTGTGTGACCTGCAATAAAAGACAATAATTATTTTTCAGTAACAGTCGGTAATCGACCACAGCTTTTCCAGTCACATTTTATTTATGTAGTTACATACCTACCTAGTTATATTACAATATTTCAAGGGTTGGAAACATATTAGAAATCACTTACTCATCTATTATAGAAGATAAGAATCAAATACAAACTTTGATAGATCTCCAAAATAATTTTTAACAATATGGATCAGTGGTTCTCACGTAAAATGTGGCCGTGGCCTCATTAGAAACATTAGCGGTCCTACGGAAATGTCTGATGGCCGCACCAAATTTTTGCCAAAAAAACCTAAGCATGTATGTGTTTGAGTTTTGGCTAACTAACAATTCTTAATTGACAATACAATGCGTACGAAATATTTAATTTTCAGTGAATTTGCTAACAAAACTAACTTGAATATCAAATATACTATGAAGCTGTTGGTGGCCGCAGCAAAATCCTCTGGTGGCTGCACATGAGAACCACTGGTATAGATAGTACAAAACTCGAATCCTCACCTTTCCTTTCAATTTCTTATTGAATCTGGGAGCGACATAATCAGCAGGCCTGAGGTCTAGCTGATTAGGGCTGATGACGTCCGCACTCGGAGCGGGCTTTTGCAGAGCAAGATAATCCTGGATGGCTGCTGTTTCTGCCACCCATCCTGCATCAGCTAGGGTCCTGCCTCTTGAACCGAGACGCAGAGCAGCTAACCAGCGAGCGTATTGCTCTTCCTGTGAACATAATAAATAACAGATTAAATTTCAAATATACAGTAGAACCTCGATTATCCGGACTAATTGGGGATGAAGATATAGTCCGGATAAGGAAAAATCCGGATAATCGAAAAAATGATAATTGACAGGAAAAGACAAGTATATTGTATAAATCATTTTCATTTCTTTAGATTAATACATAGCTTTAATAATAAATTATTTATGAGGTCTATGAGGTCTTCAACATTTTAATTAAAGTCTATTTTTCTTGTATTTTGCTTCAATTTATTTGCTGAGTTGTCATACCAATTGTTTGTCATACCTTGTATTTCTTATCAGTTGAAAATGCTCGCCATGAGCGAAATCGGTCCAGATCCAATAAATTTTATGTGTAATAAATACTAAATATGTTTTATTATTTAACAAATTTATTTATTCATTTTTTTGCTAATTTTTAAGGTTACGTACATTTTCGCATTTCAGCCACATTTCGCTCATTCCATCAGCACTCGGAGTCTCCAGTTTGATTGCGAATCTTCTCTGTGCGACATGTACTTCAGGAGTGACTTCCGCACCACGCAGAGCCACTGACAGAACCGGCTGAACTTGTCGCTGGAGCTGATTCAGCTGCTGATTGGCAGCGCATGTTAACGCATCCTCTCGGCTGCGGTAAGCCCTCAGCTGCAGGTCTCGGCAGGTGAACCAGTGACGCTTGTAAGCTTTCAATGTAAAGCGGCGGGGCCTGGTTGAAAAATTGGTATAAGATTAAAAGAAATTATGAAAAGTTTAATGATATGGGATAGTATATACAGTATTATTAAAATAATTATGAACAAAATAAATGGGGACGAAAAGAAATTGGATAATTGTGGGATTTTTTCATTGCATTTCTAATTTCGAGAATTTTTAGGGAAGATTATAAATATAACATCAACCGATAGATACCTGACATTACATAAGAGAAGTGTTCATATTTAAAAATGAAATAGTTGGTTATATATGTAACAGTGAAAATATATTATCACAAGCTAGAATATATTTTAGATTTTGTATGACAATATGATTTCCCTGGTCACGACCAGGGAAATTATACCATCCCAAGTTGATGATTTGTCGGATTACTATTTTGGTTTGCTTCAATGAAACAATACAGTTAATAGTATCTATCATAAAAAGAACTAGAACCACGATTTTAGCAAATAAAATAAAGCTTTTTCATAAAACATCATTAGAAAATTTTAGAAAAGTGTTTTTTGACTTTGATTAAGCCATTGCTCCTTTTAGCCACGTGATTTTTTTAACACTAAACGTTATAACGCCCACATCCAAGTATGTGCTTAGTTCTTATTTTATTTGTGAAAAAACTCTAATTATACTATTTTTTAATTAAGAATTTTGACTTAAGGTGCTAGATAGAATTTGATCTGACCAGTACATTCAGTTCAGGTACATCTGTGCACTGGAAATGCCTGAAGATTCCGAGAGGCGAAACCCGGGTCGTTAGCGACAAAACTCATGGAAAAGTACAAAAAACGATTCAAATTTGATACTATTTGTTATTGAAATAAGGGACAATTGACTTCAGAATAAATATAATGCAGAAGAACTCGGATGCATTAAGACAGAGAAATAAACACAGATACAAAGGGTAGGAACAATGTTGGATCTAATGTCGGTCCCTGTGGTCTAGTGGTAAGAGCTTTGTCCTAGCGATCTGGAGACACGGGTTCAATTCCCGGCAAAGTCAAATTTTTCAATTGAAAAAAAAAGACCTTACGCTGGGTGTATGTTATTTATCGTTGATTTTGTGCACAACTGATTCATTATTTATCATCGAGTTAATCTCGTATGACTTTCACAATTAAGAATATTTGGCGCATTGGCGTAAGCTGTAATGCCAAATATTTTTTTCTCTTAAAAAAAAAAAAGATACCTCATCAAGAAACACTGTTACAAACAATGGTGCATTGGGGTCAGCTGTAATGCCATGTATCATTATATTAAAAAAATTACAATAAATAAATATTGCCAGCCTCTATATTCCAGTTGTATTATTTAACAATTTAGAAAAATTGGATTGGTACGGAAAAAATTATAGAGGGGCCAACAGTGAAACATTGCATGCCTTGTTTTGGGGGGGTCATTAACATTTTGGGTGTGTCAAAACAAATGCAGGCTATAAATGGCAAGAGTCCTTACACCAAGCAGAAGATTCCTAATCGAGAACCGCTTTACATCATCAGGCCAATAAAAGAATAAACATTGCAATAAGTATTCATGTATACATGTATCCATATTGGATAGATTGCATAACACATTCATTACGGGGAATTTTTTGCAAAATTGTACAAAAAATTAGGTACTTTCGAAAAAAAATATAACGTTACAACTGTGAGACATTTAAAAAAAAAAATTTGGACACCAGCTGTATAACACCTTGTGGCATAATACTATATCTATTTTAACTTGTTTTTATTAGTGATATTCAACCTTTTGTATTTTTTTAAGATAGAAAATCGGGTATTTGACATAGAATTATACATTTCATCGAAAACGTAATAAATAACAACCCAAGTAGTAAGTAGTCCTTATATATTATTCAATAAAAAACATTCAAACATAAAAAACTTCTTTAAAAAAATTAAGTTATATATTTTTTAAATTTCTACGGTATTTTATCAACTTTTGTCAACGTTGGCAATAATTCAACTATTTTAGAAATCTTCAAATCCATCAAGTCAATGAGTACATACTTAAGGTATCCCAGGTTATCACAAAGTTCTGGTACACGAGTGATGTCCTGCGGCAGCGTTGACACTCCACCTTCCAGGGTTGCCTGAAGTTGAGCCAGCGCTCTATCCACTTCATCCTCAGCACCGAAGCTTCCATCGGCTCCAGAAGTATTGAGGGAGTCTATTCCTGACATGAGTCCATCCATTGAATCTTCGCTGTGGCCATTGCTTGATTGAAGGTTTATCTGGACCTGTAAATACGAGGAAATGTTAGGAAAACCTGACATTGATGCTGCTTAATATTTTTGACACCAAAGTGAATGGGTCGGCTGAATATTTATGGCAGGATATTTTTCCAGGACTGTTTGCTCCAACTGAAAAAAACCTAAGTTTGTCACATTATTTTTCCTACTTTTCCAATTTATGTACATAATTCAATTATATATCAACCAACCAATTCGGCCAATAGCCAAATTTTACATATAATATAGAAAAATAAAAAATTCAAACTATTCAAAACTTTCGACCCTGAGTACGACTTCAGCCAAAACACTGCAAAGACTTCAGACCCCAGCGAAAAAGCCGCGACTCCACGCCTCTGACTCCCGAATCAACAACCCTGTATTTTTCCATGGTAATATGGCAAAATTTTGATGATTTTTCAGGTCACTTTACTTTCTGTTTTGGGTTGCCTGCGCCTGGTTAAAAATAAATGTATAAGAAGACTTATGTATACCTGCAGTCCTGCAAAGACGAGCATCTCCTCTTCGGTGCATTCGATTTCCTCGTTCAGTATTTGCCAGCGGGCTTGTTGGTAGAGCTGGTTGATGCGCACGGAATCCGTCCGAGCGTTCAGATCGTAGAATGCGGAGAATTTAAATCGCAGACGGAGGCAGTCACGCTCGCCGACACCTTGCTCCATGATTGAGAGCGATGAATCTAGCCAACTGCAATTAAACAAATAGAAAAAATGTCAACAACACATGTTAATATAAAATTTTAAATAACTTTGATAATTCCACGTATTGTGTTAATAATTGTGTCACGTGTCTCGCCATCTTCGGACTTACTATCGCAAAATTTGGTTAGCACATTCGTTACGGTGCCTTTTTCCGAAATTGTGGAAAAAATTAGGTACTTTCGAGAAAAAAATTTTACTTTAAACCTTTTGTATTTTTTAAGATATAAAATCGGGTATTTGACATATTTCATCGAAAACGTAATAAATAACAGCCCGAGTAGTCCTTATATATTATTACATATTATACTATATATCCTAAATATATTATTCAATAAATTTCTAGGAAAATCACGGAATATTTTTTTTTTGTTAACATTTCTTTATATTCTATTTTTTTAATGATGCATCAAACATTTTTTATGCCATTTCTGTAGAGAATCTAAAACATTTGTTGCAATGGATGTTTATATTTCGACACCTCAGTTAGACAGGCTAAAAGACTCGTATACGTCATCCGTAACCAATGTATTAAACGTATTGTATTTATGGAATACCAAACATATGCATTTGCCACTTTTTCTGTCCCAAGTTGTTACACCGAATAGAAATGCAATTCTTATTTTTTTGCTGTATACTGTTGAATGAATACTTGTTTTCTGATGCGGGTTGATTTGTTATTCAGTGGAGTGATCCGTCAAGCTTTCAAAGACATCTCTCCAATTAATACAGGATAAGTATCTTGCATCGATTTTATTAATTTTACATAGAGTCATCCGTAAGCAATGAGTTAAGACAGGGTCCTCGTCCAGTTCTAGCCTCACTCTTCTGTCGATACTCTTGGTTAAAAGAAAAGTATCAATTAAACTCACGCTACATTCATCCTGGCTTTCTCGACAAGTGATTTTGGCCTGACGATAGAATCTCTCGCCTCGCGGCCGGGGTCACAAGGACTGCTGGCCAAGGAAGTATCGGTTGAGCCGTTCAACATTTCCAATGACACGGAAGTGTTGTGAGGAGTGAGGTAGCCGTCGGAGATGTCTCCGTTTGACTGGCTTGAACCGTTCATGCCTCGTTTCCATGTGCCGTTCTGGTGCTATAAATACAAATAGTGCATCATAATTAACAAAATAAAATCTAGTATATTATAAAAGTCTCATTCCATCCCAATCTAGCAACTGACTTATAGTATGTTTTGATTAACCTTATAACAGACAAACTTGAAACAACAGGTATTCATCCAACCCAGGGCCCAAGATTTCAATTAAGTTAAAAAAATAGAATTCATATACTAACCAAGCACTAAGATATAATAGACACTGATCAAAGTCGGTCAAAGTACTTTTTAATTTCGCGAAGATGTGCAAAAATCTATGCAAAATTTAGGAGTATAAAACACCATACATTGTCAAAAGAACATAACCACAATATATATTCACTCTTTATAGATTAAAATTCAATAACAATAAATGAAAAATAATGCATCTCATTTATAATGCAAATAAATGATCAAGTAACTGATATGTGTTACGGTTCCATGACAAAACAGAACGTGACTTCAGAATATGATAAAACAGAACATGACAAAAAACCTAACCTAACCTATTTTATCAAATTCTGAAAATCATGTTCTGTTTTGTCCGGTTACCATGTGTTACACTAGCTTACGCGTTGTGAACTAGCGAACGTGGATCTGAGATAATATAATGAAATGCGGGATCCTTGATTTTACTTTGAGGGAAATATCTACATTCCAATAGGAGCTTATCTAGAGATAGCATTGTAAGTATTTAAATTGAAAAAAATAATATTTCATCCAGAGAAAGCGAATTATGAAATAAGGTTGAAGTCTAAAATACATAAAATACTCACAGGTGAACTGATGGGAGTGGCTGACTGTGATCTTGGTGGATAAGGAGTCGGTGCGCAAAGTAAAGGAGCTCGTCCAGCATCCAGACTGCCAGCACTTCCATTGCCTCCACTGGCTGCGATAAATGTGTTGGTGTCAGCCGGTAGTTGTCGTCTTCTGTGTGCAGCAACTCCTCCTCCACCCTCGCAGTAGTTGTGCTTCAGGTGGGATGATTCTACTGGTCTGCAAAGGGACAGTTCCTCTGGATGTCTGATGCCTGTTGGCGTAAAGTTCAACTTAAGTTAGAAATTGAGTAGAAACAGAGTATTAATGTGTATAAAATAAAATTTGAATTTTGTTATTTTTCATGAGTTTTGTCGCTCATTTAGGATACTCGTTCACTAATCTTGGTTAGTCAATCGTTCAACGTGGATGAAGGGGTTAAAATGCTACATCACAACACGGGTGATCATAAATTATTAATTAAATAACATTAATTATCATCAATTTATTAATAAAAACAATTTAAATAAACCAATTCTTTAATTGTAGATTATCCCTAGTTACTAAATAATTGGGAATTTCCATGCTATTAGCAAGAAATTAATTTTTACGATATCACATTTAAAATACCTGATAATTGTAATTTACCCAATTCATTAAAACCAATTGACATAAAAATATTCGCTAGTAAGAAACTATAAGTTATAATAAATATTTTCGATTATAATTTCCAATAGAAATTACATTATATAATTATATTAGAACGTATAAATTGATATTCTGATTGGATTCCAACACGGATTTGTTTGTCATCCGGCCCGCCAAGTTTTAAAATTTTTCAATCCGGCCCGTTTCTCAAAAATCCGGGTGACCGCTACGCTAATCCATTCGGATTGCGATAAAAAAATACACTTTAGGATTCAAGATTCTTTGTTTTGCAGTCAGTTAACAATAGAAAAAGGCGAACTGCAGAGCCCTGAGGCATTCCATCCTCAGGTAATATGCGTTTTTTACCATATCCGCTCCCTATTCGGAGCATATGGCCGCACATGGTGCCTCCAGGATTCTCTATCAACCGCTGACTTCCTCGCTTCTTCCCAAGTCATCTCGGAGTCCCGTAGCTCCCCTGAGTACATTTTATGGATGGTCATCAAAAGCCTTCCGGGGCGTCGGGATCCATCAGGTTGATAAAAGAGGCAGGCAGGATTCAGGCTCCCCTGGGGCATCCGCAGCACATGTCCAAGCCAGGTCCATCGTCGCCTTTTTATTTTGGACGTAATAAGGGGCTGGTTAGTCCGCTCTCTTACTTCCGTGTTCCTGACAAAGTCTCCCTGCAGTGCCTCTTTGAAGATATTCTGGTAAAATTTCCAAAGCACCAAATAATCAAATCACACAATTTCCTTACCCAATTCCTTGCATAATGCGATGACAGCATTGAATGTCTTGACAGAGAAGTCTACGTTGCAGTTGAGGAAACGAAGATCTGGAAGCTGTACCCTCAGCTGTTTGTGCATTGGAGTGAAGTGAAGGAGGGAATCGGCGGCCACACCGCACTGGTCCAACGTGGACCTCGTGCGGGATAGCCAGCAGTTTCTGTCTGGCCACCAAAGGGCATGGTCGGACCAATCTTTTGTCAAGGCTGGAAAGAAAATAAAAACAAAAAAACATTAGCATACTTTCGATGGATTCGGCGGTAATTGTGCATTATTTTGTTGACCCACCAATGGCTTCAGTTGGGCATCCCTGGCTTAGAACTTAGACTGATCTTTTAGACATGTTGGAAAATAGATTTTAATGAATCTTACATGTGAAACATAACGTTTTTATTCCATTTTCGATTTAAAACTAACTACATATAATAATATCATATATACATATAGTGTAATACGGAAGGATACGAGGACTAGGACAAGACTAGTGATTAGCTAATCGCTGTCACTATGCGTCGCTCTTTGGTATCGGAAAGGTGGGAAGGGATTTTCAACAACACAAACACCCATGCCTTTGAACATATTTATCGACTGAAAAAATCCGCTCGTACCGGGAATCGAACCCGGGCGGTCACGGTTGCCACTGCGCCACGGACCGGACGGATTGTGTGCATCAGTTAAAATTTGTAACATGTCATAATGTGGTATATTTTTCGGTATTTCATATTACAATACTAAAAAATACGCAAACCCTGTTATATCAAACAATTTTTCAAATCTATTGAGAAGTTGCTGGAAGGAAAAACAATAATATATCGAGGAGTGCAAAGGGTTAAGCTTTCAAATAATATTGGGTCATAAAGATTCAAACAAAATAATGCACCTATAAAAGTCATACGGTGTTGCCTCATTGAGACGTTTTGAATGTAAACGTTCGATTCCCCCTGTCAGTATCCCGAAATACTTTTTTTTTTTTCTTACATGGCTAATGAATTACGTTATACACGGAGCGTAATGTTTTATTAAAAGATCATAACAACACGGCTTCGGAATTTTGAATTTGGAATTTTGTTTCGAATTCAAAAATAGAAAACGCGGCGCACGCTTCGAGGACGGTGCGATGTGGCAACATCCGATTCATAGTATCGAAACGGCGGCCGATTTTTACTACTATTTGAACCAGAATAGAATTATTAATACGCACGGAAAACGCCCGCAATGGGGAAGAGGCGATGAGAGAAACACGGCGGCCGATTGACCTGTCGCTTTTTGGTCGGAGCAAAATATTAATTCAGAAAAATAATTCTTTATGTAAGAAGCTCGGGCACGTTATTAGAATGCCGCAAAAGAATGGCACACTTTTTATGTGAAGAAAATTTTATTAAAAATCGAAAATATAACAGATGTCTCGAGCACGCTCTCAGGATTCCGCATAAAAAAGCATTCAAGAAGTTTGCAGACTAGATAATCGTGCTTTTGGTCGGAGCAAAATATTAATTCAGAGAAATGTTTCGCGATTTGAGAAGCTCGGGCACATTATAATAATGCCGCACTAGAGTGGCACACTTTTTATGTGAAGTAGATTTTATAAAAATAAATGTCTCGATAAACACGGCTGTGTCTTGGAGCATTCTCTCAGGACGCCGCAAAAAAGTTTATTCAGGAAGGTGGCAGACTATGTAGATAACCGTGCTATCGGCAACGCAGGACAACTTCGACAATATTTCAATCATTTATTCAAGAAGATTAGTAAGAGTGAATTGTATTGACCCAAACCGGTGCTGTCCAAGTATAATGTATACATCGAGAGTTTAAATAATTTATAAAAATATCAGATGATAACATATGGAAAATTTTATAATATAACCAAGAAACACTTAAAAACACAATATTAATACAACTAAAATGATTCTACATGGCACAAAAGTAAGTGATTGAAGATTTCCCCTCAGTTTTTATTTCAACAGCTGAAAATGCTCGCGGTGAGCGAAACCAGCCCTGATCTTTATCTTTAAAATATGTTTGGAAGTAGTAAAAAAATTCGCTCAAATATGATTCTCTTTATACCAAGAATTAACGGTTAACAACTTATTCCTTCTCTATGAAACGCTGGCATTTCCCTGTCAACGCTTTTTGAATCATGTCCACAGTGACAGGCGTTAATTTTGGCGTAGCGTGGCAAGAGTTGCTGCATAATCAAAGGTTGCTGCAATAGCTTTAACGATGGCGCCGTCTGAGAAGTCGACACGCAGCGTCATAGCGTAAAAAATGTACGCAAGCGCTGTTAAATTTCAAAGCGATTTGACTTCGGCGTTTAGGTCACTGTGGCAATACCCTGACGGGTCGTCTTAGCTGGGCGAATCTGGGCGAGGCGATCCGGCGCGGCTTTGAAAGCGGCAGAGTTTTAAAATATCAAACGGTCCTCGCCCATGCAAGTGTCATATGTAGGCGAAGCGAACCGGTCAGGACGGCATATGTCGCAAGTCGCCTCAAGTGCGCACTCATGGCGCACGCGAATCGCTTGAAAATATGAAACGGTCCAAGCTCACCAGAGCGTTAATTGCGTCCGGCCGAGCGATGGCACATAAGACCTTTGATCAACTACGTTTTAAATTGACTGGATTCGCCTAAATTCGGTTGCCGGTTCGCGTCGCTTACCTAAGACACGGGGTGAGAGTGGACCCCGACGCATCGTTTTTTAGAGGCGTCTCAAATAAAGCTATGTATGCGGGAAAACGACGAATGATAGATCTAGATTAAATTCTATAGATGTACCATTATAACTTGACCGAGGTTCAAATTCGGAACTAAAATTGTCCCCATATAGTAGATACATTTAAAAGCCTTTGAAGTTATAATATTTTAATAATATTAAATTTACATGAACATTTTGTTTCATTTATAGCTTGCATATATTTTTTTTTTAGTAAATAAACTAATTTGATTGAGTATTGCACACCTTTTACACGATGGTGGCGCCCTCACAAGCGGTTGAATGTACAGATCGAAATCTTTTAACATTGCTCAAACTAAATAATCAAACCACGTTGGTAGGCAAAGATCGGATATATAATATATTGAGGTCGTCGTAGATAAGAAATTTAAAATTCCCACACTTTTTATCAATAGTAATTTTAAAATGTTTAGGTACATAGTTCATAATAAAAATGACAGATGGCCCCTTAGCCCGCATCGAAGAACCATACACGATTAAGGGTTATTGATTGAAGAGATACGAGTAAGCAATAATATGAGGGGAGAAAGATCTGATATGTAAAATTAAGTTATAGAAATAAAAATATTAATAATCTAGAGGCGTAAATGAAAATTATTTTAATGTCCAACGTCCCGTTAAAATATTACATATAAAACCGAAACGGCGTATGTATGTCTGTGGGTCTGTAATTCCCTTTTGCATTGTTGGTCATTAAGTTGCCATAAAAACGAATATGAAAGAAAATATGTTTGAATTTTTATCGGCGAAGACATTTAGTCAAAATGTAATAAATTAGTCTTCTACTGAACTTTTCCCGGCTTTTATTAATATAATAATGTTTATTATTTACGTGAAGGTATTATTTGACATTTCTTTGACAGCAAATTAGATTTTTTCCTTGAATTTGGACATTTTAATGGGCGAGAATGGGGCTGTCATCAAATTAAATAAAGTTTGTGATTTTATTTTAACTCTATTTTGGATGTTAGATTTTGTGATATAATTATGTCGAATGATATAACATTAAATAATTATTGGTCGCTTAGTCCGAGCGACGCCGGGTAGCAATACTAGTATTGCATATAATAAGCACATTTCTCAACTACTAAAACTATAGAAAACAACGTGTCAGGATTAGATTTCAAAAAACGTATAACTACATTGTATTTGAACAAACAAATCGTGAATGTAGGGACATACGGGCGAAACTACAAAAATCGGTGTTTTAAGTTAAATATGACATTGTCATGCTCAAATGCAGTTCTATAAGATATAAAAATATGAAACTTGTACGAAGAGGGGTTTACCAGATATTCCTCGGCTTTCCTGCAAATCCGTAAGAACAAAGTTTAACATTGAAAACTGTTTTGCCAATTATCTCAGTTAGTTGTTTTTGTAGTATTGCCTGTATGTCCCTGTTACAGTGAAACTGTATTCTCAGTGAAAATGTATCAAGTAATATATTTGTATGACAGCATGATTTCACTGCTCACGATCATTGAAATTATTGGCCCATGTCAATGATTTGCCGGCCTAAAATTTTGGTTTGCTTTAATGAAACAAAATCAGCAAGTAGTCCCTTTCATAAAAATAGATCCAAAGAAAAACACATACAAACATAGGGCTGAAGATAGGGCGGTCAATTTTAATTTCAATGACAGCTTGGAGAAGAATACATTTTTACTGAGAATACAGTTTCACTGTAACATCCCTACACCCACGAAATTTAGTGTAGAGTAAGAGGTCTGTACGGGCTCAGGTAAGCCCGATGGCCCGAGCCCGGCCCAGCCCGTAGCCCAGGTCGGGCCTGGGCCTGTGTATACAACAAATCAAATACGATTATTCTGGATGTATACGCCATCATTGTATATCTAAATAACAACAATATTTTTGTTTTTTTTGTTTTTTAAAGAATAAAAAAATATTTGGCATTACAGCTTGCGCCAATGCGCCAAATATTCTTAATTGTGAAAGTCATACGAGATTAACTCGATGATAAATAATGAATCAGTTGTGCACAAAATCAACGATAAATAACATATACACCCAGCCCAAGATCTCTTTTTTCAATTGAAAAAATCTAACCTTGCCGAGAATTGAACTCGGGTCCCCCGATCGCTAGGACAAAGCTCTTGCCACTAGACCACAGGGACCGACTATATTATAATTTGATGAGTTTAAATAAATTAAAATATTGTTAAAAAGTTGAAAATACTGGGCTCGGGTCGGGTCCAGGTAAGACCTTCGGGAATAGACCTAGGGTCGGGTTATATTTTTAAATTTCGGCCCGTGCAGACCCCTCTTAAGTCAGTATACCAGATAATGCGATACAAAAATGTTATGCATATTTTGTTTTGTCAGGTAATGCGCTTCTTTGAATTCTTCGCCGGTGAACGATTCATGAGTGAATCACTGGTATGCAATGATGAATCAAGATGTTTATTCGCACGATTTATTAAGAGGTGTTGACACGTCTAGTGCTATAGTATCTGCATTTTTAACCAAAACACACTTCGGAATTATTGAGCGTGACATTTCACGAGTCACGGAGAGTAATGACGTGGCCCTGCGTGATCGTCAGGAATAAGGGTAATATTCACCCCGAAGCGGCTAGCCGGGGTTAATATAAACAATTACGAACATTTATACTTGTATGTAACTGATAGCGATCCCGTATAATATATGTTTAAACAATTAAGCCAAGGGACGAAAGTGATATTTAACGAATATTTCGACGCTTAGCTCATTATGTCGAGTCTAGCTCGACACCGTATAGGTAACGCGCAACTTGTATGATAAATATTTTTTTTACTAATTTTAAATTAATTACAAAAACCGTATTTTGGATTGTGTGCCTCTGTTAAAGTTTGTAACATGTTTGAATTTTGTACTTTTCCGTGAGTTTTGTCGCTAACGACCCGCGTTTCGCATTTCGGCATCTTCAGGCATTTCAAGTGCACGGATGTACTTGAACTAACAGTTTTTATCTTTTATATACAAAAATAGAAGTAGATCACTAAGTTAAATTGCTATTAAAATGTAAATTAGCGAAAATTTTATGTAAATAAGCCTCAATGAATTTGTTATAATCAGGGCTGTGGAGTCGGAGTCGTGGAGTCGGGGCTTTTTGGCCGGAGTCGGAGTAGTCGCGGCGTTTTGGCCGGAGTCGTACTCGGAGTCGGAAATTTTGAAAAGTTTGAACTTTTTATTTTTGCATTTAATATGTCAAATTTGACTTTTGGCCGCATTGATAGGGTTGATATTTAATTGAATACACAGAAATACAAAAATTAGGGGAAAAATTTACGATATTAACCTTTTTTTAGTCGGAGTCGGAGTAGGAGTCGTGTTTTTGGTCAATGTCGGAGTCGCCGTCGTGGTTTTGGTAAATGCTGGAGCCGGAGTAGGACTTTTTTTTACCGACTCCACAGCCCTGGTTATAATTATCGGGATATTTGAAAATACTAATAACCAGATAATAACACCTATGTTATTTGATATTGAAATTCCATCAAGCACCCTCAGTCGAAATCCTTGTTTCATAATGTGGTATATATTTCGGTATTTCGTTTTACCATGCTAATAAATACGCAAACCCTGTGATATCAATCAATTTTTCAATTATACTGAGGAGAGCTAAGGGTAAGGAATCTAGAAGGTTCCCCACCTTTGAACTAGACGACTAGTTCGCACAAGATTTTGATAACTGTTGAATTACATTAAATAATTATTCTTTTTTTAGCAACATTACTGTAAATTCACGGTGGAAAAGCATTACATTTAAATAAATATAACACATTTTTTTTGAACGGTTGATAGTGGCAAGAGCTTTGTCCTAGCAATCAGGGGGCCCGGGTTCCATCCCCGGCAAAGTTAGATTTTTTCAATTGAAAAAAAAAGATCTTGGGCTGGGTGTATGTTATTTATCGTTGATTTTGTGCACAACTGATACATTTTTTGCATATTGGAGCATATGGACTTCTCACGGAATTTATCTCAACATTTTTTCTCATTTCTAGGAGAACTGCTTGTTACTCAGTTGCTCAACCTCTCTTTTTTTTTCGAAGAGAGTAGGGATGGAAAGGATACGAGGACTAGGACAGGACCAGTGATTAGTTAATCGCTGTCACTATGTGTCGCTCTTTTTGGGATCAAATTAGATACATTATTTACCATCGAGTAAATCTCGTATGACTTTCACAACTCAGAATATTTAGCGCATTGGCGTAAGCTGTAATGCCAAATATTTTTAATTTAAAAAAAAATCGTAAAAAAAAAAACAATGCTAGCGATGAACGAAACTTATTGACAATTTTTCAGAACTATACAGTTTTGGCTCGAATCCGAATAATCCGAATTACATAAATTGATTATATTCGACTGGAATGTATTATTAAGAGTGACATCTGTGTACAGGTTTCTCAAAAGGTAAACAATGGACAATATTACAATTCAAGCAATCTAACAGTGTAATGTGAACAAAATAAATACGGTTTGATATCCAGTATTTAAATATGATATCACATTGTGTACACTTAGGCAGAAGTAAGATAGCCACGAATTAATTGCAATGTAATGAAAATAAATGAGGAATGTAGGGCCGAATGTGACACTTATTTATTTACATATCGATGCGAGTTATTTTTTTCGAAGCTGAAAAGTGGTGAAAATTTAACTAATCTACTGCGAAGTGCAACGTCCAAATTACCGGTCGACATATCGATACCTTACTTTGAAAAGGTTCTAACTGTTCTAGACACTGTTTTGAGATATAAGCGTTTGAAGTTTCGGTTGATTAAATTTCACTTGTAACAATGAGTAAATGAAAATGTTTCAAATTACTTATTTTAAGGATATTTTTTCACAAGTCTTGCTGAGAAATAATGATTTTAATGATCTAATGATGGAAATAATGATGACAATCTTAGAAGATGGTCAAATAAATTTAGTAAAAAAAGTGTGCAGATGCAGTGCAACTCCGGAATTCTGCTAACTACGCTATTCAACCATAGATAATTCTGAAATTCATAAAATTTATATGATCGAATGCGGTAAATACAAGCTTTTCCGACCAAAAGGTCATTTTAAGCCAAAATGTCAATTAGAACCATTTCAAAGTAAGGTAACGATATAATAAAGACAAATGATGCCCATCGGAGACATGCATTATTTTGTTTGGCCACCAAGCGGTTTCAGTTGAGCATCCCTGGCTTAGAACTTAGGCTGATCATTAAGACATGTTGGAAAATAGATTTTAATGAATCTTACATGTGAAGTCATAACGTTCCATTTCCGATTTAAAACTTACTACATATAATAATATAATATAATGTATATTATACGATTTGCCACATTTACTATAGAATAGTATAGATCATCATAACTTGACCGCCGTTCAAATTCGGAACTAAAATTGTCCCCATATAGTAGATACATTTAAAAGCCTTCGAAGTTATATTGTTTTAATAAAAATATGTTTACATGAAGATTTTGTTTCATTTATAGCTTGCATATAAAAATGTGTTAGTAAATAAACACATTTGATTGAGTATTGCACACATTTGACGTGATGGTGGCGCCCTCACAAGCGGTCACGTTATAATGGTACATCTATAGTTATTTATTATTCGTTGCAATAAGCCCTTTCTTCCCCTCTTCTAAGTGTGATCGTGTATTTAACAGTTGTCAGGTTTAACGTTATCGTCACAGGAGTACAGGATGTTTGTCCTGTGGTAAATTGTTGATAAGATACGACCACACTCTACCGAATGATAAGAACAGTGTGGCCAATAACGATAACGACTAACAACGATCAGTTCATTGAATGAAACTAATAGATAATCGTTCCTTTCGAGATACTATAAGGCTAACATCAATAATAACAGCACTAAAAAAGTCGATCACCTGCAGTAAGCTTGCATTAACCTTTTAAGCGATTAAGACGAATTTATTTGTCATCCATCCCGCCAAGTTTTTAAACATTTCAATCCGGCCTGTTTCTCAAAAAGTCTGGTGACCCCTGACATGCCACATTGTTCACATACGTCCGTTATGGCTTAATTATGTCAGTCTCTGTGGTCGAGTGGCAAGAGCTTTGCCATAGCGATCATGTAGGTCTGAGTTCAAGTCCCGGCAAGATAAGATTTTTTCAATTTCAAAAGAAATCTTGACCATGGGTGTATGTCATTTTTTCATCTTTTTAAAAAAATAATGTCTAGAGATATGGCCACAGTGACGAGCGTAAATTTTAGCGCAGCCGGGCGATACTTGCTTCATAATCAAAGGTTTCTGCAATGGCTTTAACGATGGCGCCATATGAGAAGTCGAAACGCAGCGTCGTAACGTTAATAATTCGTACGCCGAAGCAAACGCTGTTCAATTTCAAACTGATTTGACTTCGGCATTTACGCTTCGACTTCGACTCAGACGGCGCCATCATTAAATCCATTGCGGAAACCTTTGATTACGAAGCAAGTTTCACCCAGCTATGCCAAAATTTACGCTAGTCCATGTGGCCATAACCTAAGTATTACTGTATAAGTGTATACCAAGCTGAGAAGCCTTTTTAATGGATAAAAAGGTGAAGTTGTTAATCCATTCCGGATTGATGATGATGATGATGTTCAGACTGGTGAAGTATGCATGGTATTTTTTCCGACCTTGAATGTAGAAAGACAAGACATGTTTCCAGTAGTAGTTATTCAGGAAGCTCTTGAAAAGTTTTGACAGAGCTTTTTACTTTGGAAACACTTGAAACTGTTTGTTCCGCTTGTGGCATTTGGTAAATATCAAAAAACAGGGGTGAAAAAGTAAGGAAAAATATTTAATCACTTTTTAGGTGGTTGACTGTAAATTATTGTGGAAGGGAAATATCAAATTTAAATCGTTTGAATTTTGTACTATTGAATGAGTTTTGTCGCTAACAACCCGGGTTTCGCCTTTAGGCATTTCAATTGCACGGATGTACTTGAACTGACGCGTAGTAAACAGTTAAATTGCTATTAACAGTATTTACGTAGTCAATATGAATTAGCGAAAATTGTATATAAATGAGTTAAGTGAATTTAAAACCATAGAACCAAGAACTTGACTGGAAATATATTTAGACGAATACAACACATTTTCTGCACTATTATAAAGTAAAGATCAGTACTGGTTCCGCTCATCGCGATGCAAATCAATTGAAACTGCTCCCGATGAACGAAACCGGTCCTGACCAATGTGGAGCACGTGTCTTTCAAATGCAGGTATCTCAACATAGTTTGATCAACCAGAACTAACTGTCACTTATTCGATCAACCCCTATTAAGTTCGATGAGAGAAATGATCTTATAAGCGGGGCGTAGCAAGGGCAACCAGCTATACACTAGTCCTGTCCTGGTCCTCGTATCCATTCCATCCCTACTCCCTTCGAAAAAGAGAGGTTGAGCAACCGAGTAACAAGCAGTTTTTGTAGAAAAACCCTATGTTGAGATAAACTCCGTGAGGAGTCCATATGCTCCAAGTTAGGAGCGGACATGGTTTAAAAAATAAATCCACACATTAATAAACAATATTGACTAAAATCCACGAGTGTCGAGTATTCTATTCAAATAGATTTTGAAACAATTGACTGAGAACGGATTTCGAGCCGAGGTTTGAGCGTCTCTGCTGGCAAGTTCAATACCAGCTCGCTTGCTCCATGTGCTATCCAATTAAATTTGATAAGGGCATGGTTGGGAGCGAATTAGTTAAGTTTAATATAATATATGAAGGGTACAGGCATATCGTCAAGGATTTAAAAATGAAATTGAAAAGTTGAAAGATTCAGACGCCATCTTGATTAAAGCCAATTGAAAGCAATATCAAGACTGAGTTGATTTGAATGTGTAATCTAAATAAATAGGGTGCACTGATTTACTGCAGTGTTAAATTTTTCCCAAACATTTGAATAGGTCCTTAACATATATTATGTTGGAAGGGCACTCGATGACTTACTGTTCATGCGACACTCTGTACAATACACAATTTTATGTATAACTCTATTCTGCCCTCATAAACATAAAGGCAAATATTTTTAAGTCGTATTCTTAGATAATGAGCTTTTAACTTAAAAGTTTTAACGCTTTTTTTCAAATTTTCTTATAAAAAAAAATTAATGGAAAAATTACAACAATTGTTTCTGAGTAAAAAACCAGTATACATACAAATGATATTTTAATTAAGGATTTCGACTTAGGGTGCTTGATGGAATTTCAATATCAAATTTGAATTTTGTACTTTTCCATGAGTTTAGTCACTAACGACCCAGGTTTCGTCTTTCGGCATCTTCAGGCATTTCAAGTGCATGTACTTGAACTGACGCGAAGTAAACAGTTTGTATCGTTTATATACAACAATAGAAGTAGATCAGTCTTTAAATTAATACTTAATGATAGTAAGTGCTTGAATGATTAATAAATGACAATTATTTAAAGGGCTGCAACAATGGTGAATCTGGAAGAAGAAGTTGCTCGTTTATAATTGGCAAACTGTTAAGATTAGCTATGTTAATTTCCAATAATTCTTGATAAAATAAATTTTAATCAATCAACTCATTAATAGGTCGGATAAAACCCTAGATTTATTTAAGATATCCCTATGTTATTATCTGGTAATTAGTAATTTCCTGTCCTGATATTATATCCTGATAATTATAACAAACCCACTTAATTCATTGAAACCTGTTTACATTAAATTTTCGCTATTTTAGATTTTAATATCAATTTAAGTTAGTGATCTACTTCTATGTTCGTATATAAACGATAGAAACTGTTTACTACGCGTCAGTTCAAGTACATCCATACACTTGAAATGCCTGAAGATGCCGAAAGGCGAAACTTGTGTCGTTAGCGACAAAACTCATGGAAAATTCAAACAATTCAAAAAATATGCACATAAATAAAAAATTCAAACTTTTCAAAATTTCCGACTCCGAGTACGACTATAACGCAGCGACTACTCAGACTCCCGACTCCGGCCAAAAAAGCCCGATTCCACGACTCCGTTACCGACTCCATAGCCTTGATTGACAGTGAACACCTTTTAAGTGTCTCGTAAGCACGCCTAATGTATTAGAAGCAGAATATTGATATATCCTGGAGATATTTTGTGTGTTTGTTTTAAATGTATTCATGAATGTTAAAATGAAAATTCAAATGAAAAGCATGACGACTTAGGCGAGTCCGCTACCAGCTCAGCAAACATTATATTCAAATGCCTTTGTTTAATTTATGAAATGCGTAATTTGTTGAATGACATACTACATATATAACTATAATATGTTTATTCTATCAAAAACAAATGAGTTCACGACACGTGCAGCGGCACGTGCTCGGCCGGCTCCCATACATGCCACTAGAGACTTCAATTCGAGTTTCGTGTACTCGATACTAAGAGAATATTCGTCCATTTTTCAAGTACTCGATACTAGAGTATTTTGAAAAATACTCGAGTATCGAGTATACTCGCTTTAGTAATAATCGTCGAGTTTTTCTACTGCGGGAATTATAAAAACATTGTTGAAATATATGTTGTATAAACTGAAATAAATGTATTAATGAAATTAAAAAAGCATTTTTATTTATTTATCTTCTATTGATTTACCATGTCCGCTCTTGCAACTAGGAGTATATGGATGGCACGGAGTTTATCTCAACATTTGTTTTTTCTACGAGAACTGCTTGTTACTCAGTTGCTCAACCTCTCTTTTTTCGAAGAGAGTAGGGATGGAAAGGATACGAGGACTAGGACAGGACTAGTGATTAGTTAATCGCTGTCACTATGCGTCGCTCTTTGGGATCGGAAAGGTGGGAAGGTATTTTCAACAACACAAACACCCATGCCTTTAAACAGATTTAACGTCTGAAAAAAAAAGCCGCTCGTACCGGGAATCGAACCCTGGCGATCCGGCACGCAAGTCAACGCCGTTGACACTGCGCCACGGACCGGACAATTGATATACACAAATTCAAATAATTAATATATATTTTGGTATATCTAAAACTACTCGAGTATTTTAAAATTTTACTACTCGGTACTCGAGTAGTTGAGATGTCGAGTAATTGGCGTCTCTAATGCCGACTAGGCGAGAGGACCGAGACCGAGTTAATCCCACGTCAGTCTGCCGAACGATAAATCATTTCTTCATCTATGAGGGATTTAAACATGTACACATTTATGACAATACATAATGACAGCTTTTACAAATGGATTGTATGCCACAAACGTAAGTAGTGCCAACAGATGCATGTATGGAAGAGGTCTGCACGGGCCGAAATTTCAAAATTCTACCCGGCCCGAGTCCGAAGCTCATTTCCAAACATCTAACCCGAACCTAACCCGATCCGAACCGAACCTAACCTAACCTAACCTAACCCGATCCGAACCTAACCTAACCCGATCCGAACCTAACCTAACCTAACCTAACCTAACCCGATCCGAACCTAACCTAACCTAACCTAACCTAACCCGATCCGATCCTAACCTAACCTAACCTAACCCGAATCGAACTGAAAATTTTCCAACATGTTCCGCAATTTTTTTTGAATTTTTGCAGGGATCTGGAGGGGAGCGGGAATTTGTTGTGCTCCGCTGCTCTGATATATATTTATATAAATTTTAAAATATTTATATTTTGATACAATTTATGTAGGCATGTATTATTTATAATAATACAAAAATAATTTATTAAATTAATATTTTTAATGAAAATAATATGCCTCCTATAAAAACTATTCTGAGCACGGAGCGGAGCTGGAGCCAGTATTTAGGTGTCGGAGCGGAGCAACTTAAAAAGATGGTTGCTCCAGATCCCTGAATTTTTGTGTACCCAAAAATAGAAGAATCGGATATAGTCAGTTATTTGTGGTCCATCGAAAAGCGTTACAACCAAAAATGTTAAAAAATCTAACGAACCCGCGTTGCATCCTACGGTATCTTCAGGCATTTCGAGCGCTTTTATTTTACCTGTTTGCAAATTAAACTGACGTTATTTTTACATTATAAATTGAGGATTTCGACTGAAGATGCTTGATGGGCTTTGAATCGTTCGAATTTTGTACTTATCCATGACTATTGTCGCTATTGGTCGAGGATTCGCCTTTCGGCCTCTTCATACATTTTAAGTGCACGAGTGACTCTAAGCTGAAAAATGCCTTAAGAAAACCTTCAGTCAAAGTCCTAAATTATAAAATGTCACAATTTCAAAATGCTCGCGATGAGCGAAACTGGTCCTGATCTTTGTAACATATATGTTGCAGGTCGCAGTGAGAGTTATATGCTTACTAAGAGTACTATTTAAGTTCGGCAACAATTATATTACTGAAGCTATTTCGTCTTACACCCTCGTCAGAAGTATAGTACATATCGATGGCTTAAAGCCATAAAGAGTAAATTTTCTATCTCCGTTTTTGTCAATTGTGCAGGAGAGGGTAAAAACTGATTATTATGATATTTTCAAACCGATCGGAAAATTTTCAAATTGGACTTTCAAACGATTTGTACCACCGCTGAAGAAAAACGAATGAATGACAGGCGACAATAGAAAATGGTGGAGTTGGATAATTAGCAGAGTAGGTTTTGGAACGACAATGGAGTTATCAAATTTTCCTAAAACGTTTTTACGATGCAATCAAATAAGTTTTGGTTACAAAAATTTTACGGGTCATGCACATTGCTTGATTCAACAAGATGGCATTATTAAGTCATTTTCAGCCGCAAGTGGAGTTAGCAAAATTACTCTTTAAGCCATCGACATTTTTTGTAGATACATAGCTATTTTTTTTACACCGTGTTATAATAGAGTTCTGTCAAGTAAATGTCCATTCAATGAATGAAATATGTAATTATCTATGACTCTTTAGAAACGGTTAGCCCCCAGGTTGCCAACCACTGCACTTTACGGCAGTGTAATCCGTATTTTTAAAAATTGTTTCGTAAGACCGGTTGAACCATGAGAGCAATTGCACCGTAGGCGTAACTATTTAACCGCTCACAACAATGAATGATATGATATTATCCGGTTTAATGCTTAATCCGATTGCTGAATCAGCGCCATGTATGGTGTCTTCGAGGTGGGCGTGGGCGGTGACGGTTGACCTGCTGGTCCATGCGGAGGCCACGTCATAATATTAGTCCATGTGGATGTGTTTAACCAGGACATGGGCGGATGAATCTACGACTACTGGAGTGAAAAGATAATCGCGTATTTACGAGCCACGAGTCGGCCGCATGAGAAAGGAATATTATTTTTTGAAAAAAAAAAGAAATTATTGGAAATATTTTTTTAACTTGACTATGCAGAACTTGTTATTTTTTCTTCTTTGTTGAAATACTCTTTTGTGACTTGCAATTGATAATACAGACAGCAATGGATTACTGTTCAAATGAATTATTCCATCGTCAGTTGATTCACTTTCTTACCTGAAACAAGAGAAAAAAAAAAAAAATTAATAACAGAAAAGATATAATAAAACATGTTTTTATTTATTAATTCGACTAAAGGCGCTTGATGGAATTTCAATTTAAAATTTGAATCGTTTTAATTTTTTACTTGGAATGCCTGAAGATGCCAAAAGGCGAAACCCGCTGGCGACAAAACTGAATGAAAGGAGTTTAGTCCCGACTTATGCTACCAGCCAAGTTATAGTGGTCAAACAAGAAATAATTATTTTAATCCAAGTCCGCTGCCAATATGGAACATATGGCTCCCTAATACCTCAACATACATTTTTATAAGAACACTGTTTGTCATCCAGTAGCTCAACCTTTAATAAGTTCGATGAGAGTAGGGATAGAAAGGACAACACCACATGACATCACAAACGCCGATGCTTTCGATTCGATAAATCGACTGAAATAAATGCAGCTCGTACTACAACTCGAGCCCGTGAGGTCCGGCAGCCACTACAAAAGTCAAGTCCGGCAGGGAAGACGGCAAACGACTATAAACGAATACATTTTAACCATGTCCGCTCCACACTTGGGGCATATAGAATCCTCACGGAGTTTATCTCAACATGTGTTTTTTTCTACGAGAACTGCTTGTTACTCAGTTGCTCAACCTCTCTTTTTCGAAGAAAGTAAGGATGGAAAGGATACGAGGACTAGGACAGGACTAGTGATTATATAATCGCTGTCACTACTGGAATACAATTATGCGAAATATTTTTTTTTACCGAAAAACGTTTTATTATTCTCTTCAAGACTACTATTGTACTTTGAACAATTTTGGATTTCTAAACCAGCGATTCTCAAACTTTTTCATGCAAAGGCACCCCAACAACAGTTTGTGAAACACTGTTCTGAACTATATGTGTCAGCAATCATATTATTTTGTATGGTAGGAATACAGAACGAATACTGCACACTGTTGCGCTGCGAGCTCGGAGCACAAAAATCTAAATAAGCAAAGTGTTTTTTGACGTCATCGAATTTTGGCAACAGGTAAACAGGCACGTAGGCGCATAATTATTTGTTATTTACATTAAAAAAAAAACATCACGCCGTGTCGAACGGGCGAGCGCATATTATAACGTGTTATCTCTGACAAAACATTTGTATGCAAATTATGGCATTGGCCAGGTTAAATAATTATTATTCAACAGTATGAATTCTATTGCGAGTCGAATGATCAACAAACTTTTTTGACAATCATGTAAATCGCGCAATGCATACGTCATTGCAATATATAAAGGGTCTTTTTATAAGGACGCTTAGTTTTGAAATGTAAATAAAACAAGTTGTTTGTGAGATTTCGACTAAATTTTAAATTCATTTGTAAGTATATTTTACGGCATTAAATATGGTATATAGCATCAAATGTCTGCCAATATCCATTCATTATAAAATGGGCCATGTCGCTAAAGTTGACTTTTTTGACAAATTTGGGTAAACTTCCAACTGCTCCAGAACCCAATCAGGCGTTGTCTGCGGTCGTTTACCTGAGGTTCCTTGGTTAGTTGGATTTTATACGGGTGCAGACATAAGGCCCGATTCAAAATTCGCCAAGTTGAAGTCGCAGAAAAGCCAAGTTCTTGTGAACAACGAGAAATAAGCTGCCTTGGGTTTTCCTGTACACTTTCACACACAGCAGCAATGTTTTCACCAGATATTGTATTTTGATGACGTACAGGTAGGTAGGTGTTGGCCGATTATTTACCAAACTGGTTGACTCAAATTTGGCCACTAAACAATGAATAATCTCAGCAGGACAAAGTAACATATTTTGAGCGTCCCTATTGAAATACCCTTTATAAGCCTATTTTAGAAGGTTTTTTCCAAGATTCACCCGTCAACATCCTTTCTTCCTCTTAAGACTCGTAGGACATCCCGTAACTTCGCTGAGTACGTCCTGTGGAAAGTCATCAGCGGCTGTACTGGCCGATGAAATCCATCCGGTTGATAGACAGAAGATTTATTTATTTATTTATTCAAGAAAATACAAATCATGGCATTACATGATATAGGATTAAAGCCCCACTGGGCATCCGCAGCAATATGTCCAAGCCAGGTCTATCGTCGCCTGACAAAGTCAAACCACAGGCACACACAATATTCGCCGCAAGCATACGATTACCCTGTGCTTTTATAACGTGCCATGAATCACAGTATGACTACGTTTAACAATTCGAAATTGGTTAGAGTACAACCGTTAATTCTAGACTTCTTGCATTGAATTGAAAGATACTCCAGCTATCCCTAATCGGGTCGCGAGCCCTTTACTCGGGTTGCCATCTTCCGTGATGTGTACCCCCAGCTACCTAAAACTGCTAACTCTCTCTATTTCTTGCCCCGCACTCATCATAGAGTAGTTTGGGGTTGGACAGGCGCTATTGCAGAACACATTGGTTTTCCTTGCATTGACCAACGCGATACGAGTTGCTCTGCGAAGCTTTCATTTTGTCATTATTCTTAGAAACAAAAAACATAGTAATTGCAATGGCTCAACCAACTATAGCTACTGCATGGTTAAACGAGTGTTAATGAACAAACTTTTAATTACAAAAAGTGAAAAAACGAATGCGTCAAAAATATGTCGTGAAAAATTCGTCACCGCTAATATAATATTCTGTACTTCTTTTGTATATAACGTGGACATGCCGAGTAACTTTTGCGATAATCTCCTGCCAGACTTATTGATGGCATATGTGTCTGGCACCTTGTGTCTGGCGATTAAGTAAAACGAAAGAAAACTCGGGGTGAAGAAAGGTTCAAGTCTGTCTTCAGACATACTTATAGTCAGACTTCAGACAGCCTTATAGCACACTACCAGTAAACTTATCAATATGAGGAATTATGTAGTTGTGGTATAAAAATAATAATAAAGCCTTTTCGTCAAGAATTGAAAATTGACTTCTAAACGAGTAGCAGCGGGACCAGGCACTTGGGAAGCTCCGGAAGCAATATAATTTGAAGGTCCACTTTTTCTCATGATACAAAAAGTGTCTACATTTTATTTGATAAATTACGAATAAAAAATATTTTGTTATTAATATTGATTTCATTTTGAGCCGTTTCTCCAAATTGATATTGATTTTTAGAATGAGGCTTGCACAGTGTGCGGTATTCCCGCAGTTCACTCGAATCAATTCATCAATCAATGAGTACCTAGCACAACTGCACAACTTGATGACACATCGGTAATTCAATATTACGACTATTGAAGATGCATTTTTGACGCGGTTTTTTGACGTCATTATAGATTTTAATGTGTCAAAAATATTTTGTGGGACACATATTATATAAGCTATCTTTAAGTCCCCAAAAAAAGTTCACCAAGTCTTTAAGTAATTCGATAGTGTTTATTTTAGGCTTCCTCCAAGGAACCGAAAGAACACGATGAAAAATATTTATCTTCACTTTTATGAATTTGTATCAAAAAAGAAAAGCAAAAACGATAATCTTCCACTTTTCACAAAAAATACTCATACGGCTTAAATCCTGAATATCTGCCCGTCCACAAGCCTCGCAGTGTTAACCTTCAGACGCCCGTGACGTACGAGGTACGCGCTGCCAGTTATAAATACTTAAAAAATAATTATGCATCGATTATCGAACATATCGCCGGAATAACGGGATTTCTCTGAAGGCGAAATCAGGGTTTACACATTTTATTATAATATCTCAAATCCACGTTCGTTAGTTCGCGACGCATGAGCTGGCGTAACGCACATCAGTTACTTGGTCGTTTATTTGTATTATAAATAAGATTTTTCTAAAATTAATGTTCAATTTTCATTAGTATATTGCAATAGTTCTCACGGAAAATGGCATCTTGGCCGCATCGTCGTCATAAGGGGTGCTATAAAAATATCTGGTGGCCGCACCAATTCTTTGTTTTGAATTTGTTTATTTGGTTTTCAATTTACTATTGGTCTTAATTTTATACGAGACATTTCATTTTCATAGTTTTTCTTGAGAAATTGACTTGTAAAACCTCATCTTTTTTACTATCAATATTTTCTATGAAGCTGTTGGTGGCCGCACATGAGAACGGCTGGTATAGAGTGATTATATATTGTGGCTATTGTTTTTCAATCTGTGATACCTTTAAATTTTGCATAGAATTTCTCTCATTTTCCCGAAATTGGATCGGATGAAGTATTTTGACTGGCTTTGACATACTACCAATGAATTCTGTTTGTTTAACTTTATTAAAATCTTGGGCGATGGGCTCTATGCCTAGTGTTTCAGTCTGGGCTGCTGAAAGGTTAAGGACTTAACTGTATAATCCCATCAAAGGGTTCTAAAAGCCTCTTTTTGCGGTACAATGGGTTGGCGCGGCGTTCGGAATAATTCGCTCTGTGGAAAGGCGATATACGACTTAGTTCTCTTTGACTGCCGGTAGAGGGAGAGAATTGAAGGGGCTTCGGTAGGTCTTTATTGCCATCGCTTTGAAGTCGTTGCTCTTTCAATTGAGAAGTTTGTCTGCGGTTTCAGACTGAAGATTAGACTTCATTTTATTCCACAGCGAGCAGTCAAAGTAATAGAGCCATAAATAGTGGCGGTCGTGGATAATATATCTGGGGGTGCTGCGATGGATTAAAATGAAAAAAATATTTTTTTGTATTTTATTTTACTATTCACATCAAAATTATTAAAATTAAATTCTACATGCATTACGTAAATTATAAAAGTAATGCATTTATTTTCTTTATTATTATAAGAAATACAATTCGCACACGTACGGAAGCAACACTGCTGGAGAGACAGTTCCAAAGCAAGCATATATCTGCTAACTCTCCTACCCGCACCCTCTCTTTGCCCACTCGACTCATATTCCATCAAAAACGGTACTGCAATATTAATGTACCAAGTGGTATGATAATTATTGGATGCATCACTGTTAATGCACGCTTAAATGATAGAGATATTTTCAAATAATTATACATAAATTTATGTATATTATTATCAATTTGGGGGTGCTGTAGTACCGTAGTGCGTATGGACGAGCCGCCAATGGGCTCTATAACTAAATAAAATTTAATGAGTTACGAGGTTTGTTTTCGGTGTGCAAGAAAAAACTGTCGTAGCGTATTGACCAATTGAACGAATGAATGGAATGCCGAAATCAATTGAATCAGTACCGATCTAAATGATCATATAGATCGGTTGTGATTGAATCAATTTTGGAAAAATTTAAAAAAAGATAAATTCTTATGATTGAAATTTAATGCATTGAGAGAATTTCCTATTTATTAAATGCACTTACCTGTTGGTTTTTACATTGCTAATGTTCATTCTTACTTAATTGGGTTTTAATGTAGTAGTAGCTTGTTCACTTTTAAGCAGGGCTGTGGAGTCGGTAAAAAAAGCTCCAGCGACTCCAGCATTCACCAAAACCGCGACTCCGACTCCGACTAAAAAAAGGTTAATATCGTCACTTTTTTCCCTAATTTTCCTATTTTGTGTATTAACTTAAATATCAACCCTATCAATGCGGCCAAGTGCCAAATTTGACATATTAAATGCAAAAATAAAAACTTTTCAAAATTTCCGACTAAGTATAGTCTATTTTGTTATTTTTTTTACTTTGATTTATTTGCCTAGTTGTAATACCAATTGTATATCATACCTTGTAAGTCTTGCTAACTTTTGTATAAATATCGCTGTGCATATTATCAGATGAGAATGATCGCTGTGAGCGAAATCGGTCCTGATTTAAATACATACTACATATAATGTGGATTAAGTAATAAAAATGTTTTATTAATTTTAATACGGCAAAAAAATAACAATGTATTTTAATTCTACAGATATTATTTTGTATATTTGTTGATAACGTAAATTAGTGTGGTCTTGATTTGTTTAAAATTTCATTAACGCTTAGTAACGGCTTAAGTAATTATTGAAATGCATTGTTGTTTTTTCACCGAATTATAATGGAATTCTACCAAGTTAATGTCAATTCAATCAATTTATTAATTGTAATATAATGTAATGTTTGTTTGTGCCTTCTATAAAAAAGCATGACAGTGGTAAGCAAGATTACACATAGGTTGGCAACAGCTGCTATAAATCACAGTAGTTAAAGATATAAAATATTTGAGAAATAAAATCAAGTCTTCGAAGGGAAATGAGCAATTTGATTTGTACAGAGACGTAAATTTAAAAATTATTAAAGAAGTCATAAAAAACCGTAATAAAATTCAGAAGGACCACACAAGTAATAATAAAACGCTGTGGCATTTGTATTTTATCCAAGCGTTCGTGTTCTTGAATTTATGAACAGGCACACACACTAGAGGTCTGCACGGACTCGGGTTTGGCCCGCGGGCCTTACCGGGACGGGCCGGGTAACGAGGTTTTGGATTCGGGCCCGGGTCCAGGCACACAAAAAATATTTAAAAAATCGGGCTATTTTCGAATGAGCTCACCATTATCGTAAATCTTAATTTTATACAATAATAAACTTCACGTACTCGTATTACAGACATCTTTTCGACGCCTTGCTCGTAATTTAAAAAACGTTATATTCTCGTATGAACACATCCATTCGATAGAAAAACACACATTGTTCGTAATTTTATGACTGCGCGACAGCAGCCATTAAATACTATATTATTTTTTTATGATGTCTGCTGTTGAGGAGTTTGTACAATACGCGTTATAAATATCATAATATGATCCCGAATTCAGTATTTCTAAAGGGGTTATCTCGATCGGTCGCAATTCGATTTGTTAAGTTGATTTTTCTTAAATATATCGGCAAGAAATGGGCTTTTTTTACACAACAATTAAAATAGTGGTAACTGGCAACCAGGGAGACTTTGCATTGAATGTCATTAAGTTATTAAGTAATTTAAAAGAAATGTATTTTGCAAAAACACACACGCGGTAGCTGGTGAGTCAATTTTAATTATTTTTATTAGAATTGTCGAAAAAATATCGGGTTTTTATCGAGCAAAATTGAAAAATGTCGGGCTCGGGTCAGGTTCGGGCAAGATTTTTGGAAATGAGCCTCGGATACGGGTCGGAGGCTTTCGGGCTCGGGCCGGGTAAAATTTCAAAATTTCGGCCCGTGCAGACCTCTAACACACACATATTAATGTATTTATTTATAATCAATTTTTTTATAACCATAACCGGATTATTTTGTTTATTATATTAAACATACAACTGTGCAAATTTTGAAACTTTATAAAGTGGGCGTAAGAAAGCAAAACAAAAAATCGCGTAATCTGTGTTGAAAGAGCGGTGCTCAAACTTTACTATTCTAACAATTAGCGCGAATCGATATTTATTTGGTCGAAAAACATACACTTTGAGCCCCGACTCAAATCATCAAAGCAATTTTCAGTCGATAATATCAATAACTATATTTCGAATGGTGTAGGTCTCTACTATTATTATAACTTGCAAATGTTTCGAAAAGATTTACCTAGATGGCAGTAGTACGATCATATTTGAAGAGACGGAAAATCAAGTCAAAAAACACGTAATCGGGACTCCACGCATAGTTAACGTATCACGTCAAAACACGGCTCCGGGATAGATAGTGTTACACTATCAGTTTAGGATAGTTAATAGGTCTGACGATGGTGTAAGCCGAAATAACTATCAACCATATATTTTGTCGGAAAAAATACATTGATATTTTTTTCACCGTGTAATAGTTAAAGAGCCGGTAAGTAATTCAAGAAAAAACCCATAGCTTGTGTGAATCCAAGCGAACGAAAATCCAAACGTGTTAAGATGGACTGTTCGTTGGAAAATTATATTTTTTTAAAAATAATAAGGTACTATAGATATTGCTTTCCCATGCTCGTGGAAAAGTACAAAATTTGTCAGCATTGTTAGTACTACTTCCACATATATTCTGATATAGATCATGACCGGAAGCCGAACAAAATATAATGTCTTTTATTTATTTAAAAATATCATTACATTAATTAATTTAAAAAAAGGTACAAGTGCACTTTGGAATCGTTTGAATATTGTACTTTTCCATGTCGGTTCAAATTCATTCGTGCACTTAAAATGTTTGAAGTTGCCGAATGTCGAAACCAGGATTGTCAGCGATAAAACTCACATTTCCACCTAGAATGACAGTCAATTCAACAAGTGATTCATGAAAATAAATATTTAGATTTCAAAGAAAAGAGTGAATGACGGTTAAAAAATACTCGATAAAAATGTACCCTCGCCAGTATTGAATTCTGGTATTGCTAGTGTTCAGCGGCCGACGGATTAAGTAGGCGTAAGGAGTGCTGCAGATAAAAAAGATTGAGAAACGTTCATTTTTTATTGAGCATAAAAAACTGCTTTCTAGGATGTTGGGAAAGGAGAATGAAGTCATTCTTGGCTTTAGAAAACAGTTTGTGAAACAAAACAACTAAGTACTACAGCTTTACAAATTACTTTGTCTTTCATGCACTTACAAAGAGTTTGAGAACACATTCGGAACCTTATATACTAGTCAGTTATCAGTTGGCAATGCTCGCCATGATCGAAATCGGTCGTGATCCAATACAATTCATGTGGAATAAGTACAAAAAATGTTTTATTATTTTCTTATATACTAAGTTCCACAATTTTTTTAAATAGATCTTTATTTAATCAGCACATTTTTTCAAAACTATATGTCAAGGCCGCTGATTCGGAGTCGGTATCATGGAGTCGCGGTTTTTTGGCGGGAGTCGGAAATTTAGAATTTTTTATTTATGCATTTAATATGTAAAATTTGGCTTCTGGTCGGATGGGTTTGGTTGAAATTTAATTGAATACACATAAATAGGAAAGGTTAGAAAGAAGCGTGACGAAATTAATTTTTTTTTAGTTTAAATCTTGTTTTTGGTAAATGCTGGAGTCAGATTCGTGCTTTTTTTAACGACTCCATAGCCCTGTTACTTTTATACAAAATATAAGCAAGACTTACAAGGTGTGACAAACAATTGGTATTACAACTAAGCAAATAAACGACGGCTGCTGGAGTCGGAGTCGTCGCGTCATTTTGGCCGGAGTCGTAGGTACTCGGAGTTGGAAATTTTGAACTTTTTATTTTTGCATTTAATAAGTAAAATTTGGCTATAGGCCGGATTTTTGACTGATATATAATTGAATACACATACATAGGGAAAGAATGAAAAAAAATGTCCAAATTAATCGGTTTTTTTTCGTGTGTTTGGTAAATGCTGGAGTCGGAGTCGTATTTTTTTTAACTACTCCACAGCCCTGAAATAAACCAAAGTTAAAATCTATTACGAAGCATTTGAATAGAATATGCTCGATAATCGAAATTATGCCACGCATTTATTGGATCGGCCTGCTGGTTATTTGAATTTTCCGCGCAGTTACTGGTACCGATGTGTTAATTGTCTTGCATCCTTGCTCCCTACGTCACGAGACGCTGGCTTCACAAGAGTATCCACAGATCCCACGCATCCAGTGATAAAAAATAAAAACTGAAACCCAAGGAGATAAGACGTGAATGCGGTCGCAGCGTGGCGCGAGGTGGAGTTCAGCTTTCATTCATGCGTCGAGAGGGCGTCTGTCGGAGGCGAGAAAAACATCCGCTTCCGTTTCAACGGAGAGTCCCCGACGGCCAAGACACAACAATGTCTATATTATGTACCAGTGTCTGCCAAACTGTGTTATTTCACGGCACACCGGCGAATGGGATTTGACACGCGGTACATTTTTTTTTCCTAACATTATTCTCCTGGCTAGTTTTCTTGCTAGGGTGAATACAGACTATGTCTTTGTTTCCTTTTCCCGCATGTAAGCTAGCTAAGTATTGACATTCTAAAAGATTCTGTCAGCTGAGGGCTTTGTGTGGGGAAAACCCCCTAACGAGAATGATTGTCTTGGAATCATTAAAAAGTTCCAATTCTTACAAGGAATTGCTCGTAATGTTTACGTAAACTTGAGGAGTTTACTTTTCTTATAAGAGACGTGCCCAGTCCCTACTGAATCGACGCTGATTCACTTCGCCTGATGAAGCTTCATGTAATAACCCCAAGTTTTCAGGTTGTTCATGTTTTTCTTAAAGAAAAAAATACTGTTGTTTGTAAGGCATTATGTAACATGTATCTCTGATCTATATTAGTTTTTTTCAAAAAACCTGTATAAACAGCTTGGTTATTTTAATTAATACCTTCAAAAAAGTATGGTCGTTAAGGGGTTAAAAATGAACTGTACTACATTAATAAGAATAAAGGGAATCATAATGTAGAGAAAATTGTATCAACGTGTAAATATTTAGGTATGAACGTGACAAATATTTATTTGAATATGTAATCTTGAATTTATTTAAAATGAGAAGGCATTTCCTTGGAAGAAGTCCATTATAATACGATAAAAAATAGCGATGTATTTTAGTTCTACAAAAATTATATAGCATATAGTTGATAGCTATTTCGGCATAAGCCTTACGCTAATAATTTTTGAGGAACTAAAATAGATAGCTATTTCATTACCGTGTGTGAATGTATATTATTTGAAATGAACAGTTTGAGGCTTTTTCCTTCGCAGCACACCCTGAGACTCTTTTACGACACACAGTTTGGCAGACACTGGTATATACAGACGACGTCTCCACTGCTCTGACTTGCTCAATGCGAACTGAATGAATAACACAAAGATATAGTTGAATAAATAAAACATTTTATATAGTATGACTTCTACATATATTTTGATAGAGATCAACACCGGTTTCGCTCATCGCGAGCATTAATTGACAATGCTTGCGATGATTCTGCTATTTAAAACGTTCGCTATATTATCCAGAATACGATAAAAACAATTAAAGAGTGATCTACTTTTATTATTATAAATAATCAATATAAACTATTTACTACGCGGCAGTTCAAGTTCATTCATACACTTGAAGATACCGAAGGGTGAAACCCTTGTGTTTAGCGACACTTGAAAGCAACAGAATCGAGTTAAACGGTGAGGGAACGTCTAATAAGGTGGTGTCACTCGTGCAATAGGGGGGCGTGCTATAAGAGGAGAACACTGTATACATTGAAATATTTACTAAATCATTCACCACGGAGGAAATTTCAATTAAGACAACAAGTTGCTGTTATTTGTTTAATGACAATATCTTAACTGCTATTGGAAAATGAGTAAAGGAAATAATAAATTAAGTATTCCGTGTAATAAAAAGTAATGATAGAAATAAAGCTGTCACATTAGCAATTAACTTAGTGCTAAAAATAGTGAGCTGTCACTTAGTATGCAAAAAAGAAATGCATATCTCGGCAATATCGCAGCGTTTTATATGGAAGCTCAAATGAAACGGCGCCTGTTTCAATGACATTTAAACAGTGGTGGCACGCGACACTATCAAAAATATGTTTTTATTTATTTACAACCGTAAAAAATATGTGTATTTTCAACGCTTGTCATTTTACTGAGGGTATCATTAAGATTCTTTCTTGATGATGCCAAGAAACTCGTTCATAAATTGTCTTTTAATTGAAAAGTTAGCGACATAAAATACACATTAAATAAATAAATAATTTTCCGTCATCCTTATATGTTGGATGATAACTGATCGTTAGGCACAGAGGTCTGCACGGGTTCGGGTAAGCCCGCGGGGCCGAGAGAGAGATGAGTAATAAATAGTCCGACTTATTTTCATTTTAATTTAATTTCGACGAAACTAGTCGATAAAAATCATATTTTTATTCTGCAAATGGTGTAAAAAAACAATGATTTAAGAATACCAAAAGTTTACACATTGTATCACTAATATTAAAATAGATATCTAAGATAAAGTGGCAGTGGTGGTCGACTGTCTCACCGACCGGAAGAAAATGTTAAGTACAAACGAAAATAGGTTCGGAATCGAATGAATTGGTTTTTACCAGGGCTGTGGAATTCTTAAAAAAAATACGACTCCGACTCCAACATTGACCTAAAAAACTACTCCGACTTAATTTCGCCACCTTTTTTCCTAGCTCTCCTATTTATGTGTATTGAATTATATACCAACCAACTAACCCGGCCAATAGCTAAATTTGACATATTAGGTAATCCCGGAATTAAATCGTTTTTTACAGTCAAACTCAAATTTGATTTTTTAAATTATTTATTATTTTTTTAAAACAAAGTAATTACCAGTGTTGTCTATGACTCTTTGCCATCTATTTTCAAGATCTAAAATTCCTTTCTCATTAAAGGTCTTTGGTTTAGATTCGAAGAACTCCGAGAGACTTTTTTGTGAATGGAACAAAAACAGTATACAGCTTCTTAAATGTGTTTCCGTAGGACACGTCTCTGCCATTTTTTGTAGACTACTAATTATTTGGTCAGTTTCTAATTCGATAAATGGTCAGTTATAAATACTTAAAACGGTCAGTAATAAATCCTTAAAACGGTCAGTTAAAAATAATAAATGGTCAGTTAAAATAAAAATAACATGTCATAAATTTGCCTATTACGACAATATTTGATAAAATTTACAAGCTGTCAAACTAAAACTTATCATTTTTTTAAAAATAGCTGACTATTTAAATTAAATACTAACCATTTTTAATAAATAACTAACCATTAAAATATATAACTGACCGTTTTATTTAATAACTGACCACATTCACACTGATACAATCACAACTGACCGTTTGTAATATTAACTGACCATTTTGATTTTTAACTGACCATTTATTTATGTAACTGACCAAAACTTGAATAAGTTACTGACCCATTAAATACATGCCTTTTTTGTAGATGGGGTAGAATTGTTTTTTTTTGTTTAAAAGACAGGTAAAGAATCACAAAGAGAAAAACAATAGCACACGTCTTTACTAGGCAACAGACCCAAACACACTAAGTCAAAGTTGCATGGTAAAAAAAACAACATTTATTCCGGGATTACCTAATAATATACGCAAAAATAAAAACCTTTCAAAATTTCCGACTTCGGATACGACTCCGACTCCGGCCAAAAAACTCCGAACCCACAGCCCAGGTTTTTACTTTTGGAAACATCATAAACCAATGATGAGCTTACCAGTTCTGTATTTTTGTATCTACTTAGATGTTTCTAAATATGACACGATAAAATAAGAGATAGTTAAATTCCACGGCACTGCTCATCGGAGTCTGGTGCATATTCTATTTTTAAGAAACAAAGCCGTCACATGGCCTGGCTATACCACACGACTTTTGGCGCCACTACCAACAGCTCAATATCCTCATATTAATTAATTAGTAGCTATTTTGATATCGATGGATAAGATAATATTTACTGTGGGAGTATAATTTCTTAGAAAGTAAATGCGTGTACAAATAACGAAGAATTATTAATAAAACCTCTGTTATGTGACATTGATAGACTGTCTATTAATTTAAATGATACACGAATTACACGTTAGAAAACGATATTGTAATAAATATTTAAGACTTTTTTAATGTGCATCAAGCTGTTCCATACGCCGCTATTTTAAAATATATATTATTTAAGCAATATGTACTGACTTTTATTCACATCGTTAATTTAAAATCTAAATACTTATATTTGGTTGGACACATTCAATGCTGTTCACTTTGTATCCGTAGTGGAATGATATTGAAAGATTTATGGAATGGAAAGCACTATGTATGTAATAGATGGCCCATGCTTTATACGAGTGATCGCCAAACAGTTGCTTGCGAGCTACCGGTAGCTTAGGATATTGTACCATATTAATTTATAAATTTGCCTAGGATCAAATTTTATCAATCGTTTGGGCGCAAAACAGCGGGCGAAACTCGGGTCGTTAGCGACAAAACTCATGGAAAAGTACAACATTCAAACGATTCAAATTAGATGTTGAACTAAAATACATGTTTTAGTTCGATAATTTTACGTTTAATACTGTCAATACTTGGGTGGATTTTTTTTAAACCGTGACCGCTCCCAACTTGGAGCATATGGACTTCTCACGGAGTTTATCTCAACATATATTTTTCTATGAGAACTACTTATTACTCAGTTGCTCAACCTCTCCTTTTTGAAGAAAGTAGGGATGGAGAGGATACGAGGACTAGGACAGGACTAGTGATTAGCTAGTCGCTGTCACAATGCGTCACTCTTTTGGATCGGAAAGGTGGGAAGGGCTTTTCAACAACACAAACACCCATGCCTTTGAACAGATTTATCGACTGCAAAAATCCGCTCGTACCGGGAATCGAACCCGGGCGGTTCAGCAAGTCAAAGCCGTTGCCACTGCGCCACGGACCGGACATATGGACTGGGTGGAATAGCATTATAATAAAAATAAATAAAAATTGTTAGTACTTATTACACCTTGGAATTATTGAGATCGCGTGCATTATCAACTGAAAATTCCAGGGCTGTGGAGTCGGGGTTTTTTGGCCGGAGTCTGAGTCTTTTTGGCCGAAGTCGTACTCGGAGTCGGAAATTTTGAAAAGTTTGGTCATTTTATTTTTGCATATAATATGTAAAATTTGGCTATTGGCCGTATTGGTTGGTTGATATTCAATTGAATACACATAAATCTGAAAATTGGGAAAACAAAGTGACGAAATTATTTTTTTTTAGTCGAAGTCGTGTTTTTGGTCAATGTTGGAGTCGGAGTCGTATTTTTTTTTACCGACTCCACAGCACTGCTTGTAATCGTCATTTCATTGATACTAACCAGTGCAGGGGTCGTCAACCTTTTCATGTCTACTGCCCACTTTTGCCTATCTTTCATGGTAAAATGTCGGTATCGCCCTCCAACATCGCTATATTTCAATACAGTATATGGGTGAAAAAAATTGGGATAAAAACAAAAATCGCCCACCGCCCACCACGGAATCCTTTATCGCCCACTAGTCGGCGGTGCGGACCAGATTGACGACCCGTGCACTAGTGTGTGGCGATGATTTTTGTCTCACTATCATAATTACATTATTCCTGTTGTCTCGCAAACACGTTTACATATTTGATAAGCCTACATTTTGCACCGAGAATAACTCCACGGTGGTATGCTGATAATTAAAACTCAACACCTAGAGGCGTATTTGTGCTGATAAGGTTATCTCGAAAAGATAGCTGAATACACAGAAATGGTTACAATTAAGTGTTGAACTACGAAACGTATAGTAAGAACAACATCGGATCTGGAGACTCGAATTACTCGAGTATCGAGTAGTAAAATTTGTAAATACTCGAGTAGTTTCAGATGTACCAAAGTATACATTATTAATATAAAATTAAAAATAACTTTGATTATTCCACGTATTGTGCTACTAGCTGTGACACGTGTTTCGCCTCATTCAGAGGCATCTTCAGACTTAATAGTAATGAGTTACTTAGGTAAACTTTGCGATAGTAAGTCTGAAGATGCATCTGAAAGAGGCGAAATACGTGTCACAGTTAGTAGCACAATACGTGGAATAATCAGTTATTTTAAATTTTATATTAAAATGAACTTCCACGAAGTTACCGCCGAAACCATCGAACGTATTATACATTATTAATTTGTGCATATAAATAAAAAAGTAAGCATATTGAATTTCATTAATAAATTTATTTCAATTTATTAAACATGTATTTCAAAAATAATAGAAAATTAAAAGTCTCAAATTTTCAAATTGGTATGAAGTTTTGTTTTTATAATAGCAGCAGCAGAAAAAACCAGGGCTGTGGAATCGTTAATTACGACTACGACTCCAACCAAAATAAGTTAAATTTCGTCACGTTTTTTCCCTACCTTTCCTATTTATGTGTATTCAATTATAAATCAACCAACCAATCCGTCCAATGGCCAAATTTGACATATTATATGCAAAAATAAAAAGTTCAAACTTTTCAAAATTTCCGACCAAAATCCCGCGACGACTCCGACTCCTGCCAAAAAAACTCCGACTCCACAGTCCTGGAAACAACTCATTTATAAATTAAGAGTATTTATCAAAATATTCGAGAATCGAGAATTCGATTGAACGACTTGAATTGGGAGTCTTTAATTGGATGCCAGGAGCTGCAAAGGTGCGAAGAACATGGCACGTGGCAGACATCTGCCATGCAGCATCATCCCTTAGTAGGCTGTAATGTCCCTCTGAATAATATGCACTTCCGGTGTTATCTTAGGCAAGCCTTAACACATTCATTTATAGTGCATAATTAAATATCTAAATGCATATAAACGAATGCAAATATTAATCTTCACTTTTTGTTACTAAGTTGCTTAGTTTTTACCATTTGCATGTCTCTGTGTGTTTAAACATGTTTTTCTTTTTCCAATCGCCAAAAAATTATATATCTTAACGCATAAAAAGGCGTTTTTTAAAATAATTGAAAACACATTTTTTCATAATGTTAAAGATAAAGACGGTTTCGCTTATCATGATCATCTTCATAACAATAAACAATCGGTGGAAGAATATTTTTTCATTTTCAATATGATATAATTAAATAACTCCAATTCTTCAATATAAGAATACAAATAACTTTATCGTTGAATTTATTGTTTATTCAACGTAGATTGTTACACGTGTTTCGCCTATTTGAGAAGTATCATCAGACCTACTATTGCACGGTCGCTTTAGATAATATGACATCTTGATCACTTTTAAGGTGTTTACTGTCAATACTAAAAACAATAACACATTTTTCGTACTTATTCCACATAATATTTATTAAGATCAGGACCGGTTTCACTCATTGCGATCGTTGTCAGCTGATAATGACCGCGATGAGCGAAACCGGTCCCGATCTTGATCTTAACAATAGTAGTTCAAAAAAGTATTTTAAAATAGTTTAAATGGGCTGCGGAGTCGGAAATTTTGAAAAGTTCAAACTTTTTATTTATGTGTATAATATGTCAAATTTGGCTCTTGGCCATATTGGTTGGATGATATTTAATTGAATATACATAGATAGGAAAGGTAGGTAGGAAAGGTTGGAATCGGAGTCATGTTTTTGGTCAATGTTGGAGTCAGAGTCGATTTTTTTTTAAACGACTCCATATTTTTCTGTACGTGTCGATAATACAGACTGAGATAGCAAAAATATGTCGAGGACTCGTACTGATTCAGTATCAATTGAAGCCAATAAATATTTAACACATTTTTATTGATGTGTTGAATAGGACTAATGAACTCAGCGAAATAAAAAGTATCAATATATAATAGTATCTTCAATGATTGATAACTGGTGGTGAAATATATATTGACAGTAAAATGCTTTATTATACGATGCGTATAATTCAAATCTAAGCGATTTTACATATCACAGCAGTGGATATCAACCTTTTTATTGGGCGGGCACTCAAAATGGCATGCTGGTGGCACATGGCACTTTATCTTCATTTTGATAGGTATTTGATGTTGCGGGCAAATTTATTTACTGTATGTTAGAGGTCTGCACGGGCTCGGGTTTGGCCCGCGGGCCGGGTCAGGCCGGGTAACGAAGGTTTGGATTCGGGCCCGGGCCGGGCTCGGACGCAAGCATACCACAAAATATAACAAAAATCGGGCTAGTTCCGAATTTCCATTATCGTAAATCTAAATTCAATACTATAATAAACTTCACGTACTCGTATTAGTCATCTTTTCGAAAAAAAATCGGATTTGTTTCGGGCAAGGTTGAAAAATGTCGGGCTCGGGTCGGGTTTTTGAAAATGAGCCTCGGGCCCGGGCCGGGATGGGTCGGAGGTCTTCGGGTTCGGGCCGGGTAAAATTTTAAAATTTCGGCCCGTGCACACCTCTACTGTATGTCAATAAGATTGCATCTAAGCAGGGCTGTCGGTCTAAAAAAGTCCTACTCCGACTCCAACATTGACCAAAAAATTTAAATCGTCACTTTTTTCCCTAATTTTCCTATTTATGTGTATTCAATTAAATATCAACACTGTCAATGCGGCCAAAAGTCAAATTTGACATATTAAATGCAAAAATAAAAAGTTCAAACTTTTCATAATTTCCGACTCCGAGTACGACTCCGGCCAAAAAGCTCCGACTCCACAGCCCTATAAACTTCACTAGAGTCAATAAACTCGTCTAACACAGCGGGCTCTCAGTATGCGGACTATACACAGGATACTTTGTATCAAATTGATTTCAACGGCTGAGTTAGTCACACCAATTTATTTTCTATTTTCAAGCACACTAGTGCATGCATCAAAATCAGACCCGTGCAGATCTGCTCGGGCCATGAATGTGGTAAATTCCCTTCTCTATGTCGATAGCATTGTGAAAGGCGGCGATGAAGCATTGGCTGCATATACACAACGGGTGGTGGTGGGAAAAACCAACTTGTATTTGAATAAATTCAAAATACATACAATGTATTTTACGTTATCAATCAATCAATGTAAGTATTATATTTGTAACATTTTTCAACTTAACGATAGTCCACTTTACTAGAAAAATACATGCGTGGAAAATACTTACTAATAGGTCGGGAATGAAAAATACTTCCAATTTTGATTATAGAGATTTTTATCTATGTTAGATAATCTGCAAATATATTCTTCGAATCGGGTTAATCAATTTTGTATCGCCCTGTTTGCATTGTATATCTAAGATATTTCACCAAACAACTTCAAAATCAAAGCAAAGTCGAAATCCTCAATTATGTATCATCAGTTTGAAATTCTCGCGGTGAGCGAAACCGGTTCTGATCTTCATAAAATGATTTTGTTTTAGATTATTTATGAAATTTTGAACGCATTTCCACCAATTGGCTACATATTTTCGCGAAATTGGATAAGAAAAATTATTTTGACCGTCTATAAGCAATTTTTGGTTTCACATATTTTTTCTAATAAATTCTGCTTTTAAAACTTAATTGAAATATTCGCCTTTTTTCTAAAGTTGGTACATTCACACAAAAGCAAAAAAAATATTTAAAAGATCTTGCAACAAAATAATGCATTTCCAACTTCTCGTGTTTTTGGTTGTCCATGTGTTAAATGCATTCCGCTCGAGTGTGCGAGTGTCTGCTTATTAAAATAGCAAATGGCGTTGAGCACGTGCACACGTGTGCACTAACTGAGCCGTTTCAAAACTGCGGCGCTGGAATTAATATCTGAAGATGGTCGTTCAGCCGAAACACCGCCATTGTGCGGCGCGAGCAACCGGCGATATTGCATGTGTGTGTTTTTTTAATCTTCATACTGCGCGACCTATTTTTGTATACATACATATGTATGTGGACCCTGGAACGTTTGCAATGCCAGGTGTTTAATTTTTTATTCATCCGAAAGCAATAAAATTTTAATGCTTTTTCAATGAGCATTTTATCCCGTACAAGTGGATTCTAAAATAAAATATGGAGCTGGCTCTGAAGGGAAATATGCATCGCGTTTTGGTTACAATGTTTACGGGTTAAATCATAATATGTAATGGATATTTGTATACACAGTCGAACCCCGATCAAATGGTCTCGCGTTAACCTTTTCCCCGCGTGGTTCGTTCAAGTTGTATAGTCCCGGCGAAACACATATAAGAACAATGTTAAAAAATCCCGCATTAATAATTATCGAATTCCTCGATTTATATTTTAAAAATCATGGTTCCGTCACAAATATTATCCCGATTGACCGTTTTCGTTCACATTCGACCCCATTCAATCGATTCTCAGAAAAAAGAGAATGCAAGTGTGCTAACTATGGTCATAATGCTTCCGGTAATTTTGTTTTTTACGGTCCCTTAAAAACGCAGAATCGGGGTTTCACTGTAACTAATAGCTTTAGTAAATATTTGTTTTTAGAAAGTATATCATAAGCCTGCGGTGGCCAACCATTCAGTTTTTAATTTAATCATGTCCACTTTCACAAAGGAAAGCATATAGACTGCTCTTTCTGTTTAACTGAACAGAAGATCTACGCAGACTGCTTGTTACCTTCTCAGTTTCTGATCCTCACTTTTTCGAAGATAGTTTTGATAGAAATGATGAGACTAGTGCAGTGGTTTTCAAGTTATTTTTGTTCTAAAAAAAAATTCACCTTCATTAATTTTTTTTGGAACAAAAAGATGGTTGTGAGTGGGAACTTTCGACAATACAGACATCTATGTCTTCGAACCAGGGCTGTGGAGTCGGAGTCGAATCGTGGAGTCGGAGCTTTTGGGCCAGAGTCGGAATCGTCGCGGCGTTCTGGCCGGAGTCGTACTCGGAGTCGGAAATTTTGAAAAGTTAGAACTTTTTATTTTTGCATTTAATATGTCAAATTTGGCTTGTGGCCGCATGAAAGGATTGATATTTAATTGAATACACATAAATAGGAAAATTAGGGGAGAAAAGTGACGATATTAACCTTTTTTAGTCGGAGTCGTGGTTTTGGTAAATGCTGGAGTCGGAGTCGAACTTTTTTTGACCGACTCCACAGCCCTGCTTCGAACAGAAGTCAATGATTCGATAAAAAATTAAATGGGATAAAAACCCGTGAGCAGAATTTCGAATATTACACATGTATTTTTAACGATAACGTATATAGAACATCACCGAAATTGTCTCACATACCACCGGTTGGCGACCGCTGACATAAACAGCTAAATTTTAAGTGACATTTAAGATTTCGTTTAGGACATTCGGTATTTTGTTGAAAAATCATTTTACACAGCATTTAATTAATAAGTAAGATTATAATATTTTTATGTATGTAATTAATGCAAACTATCTCAGTATACAAAATAAACTGAACATATTAAGATTTAATACATTCTTTGAAAATAAACGTAATTTATTCTATCTTAATATTATCTGAAAATAAAAAATTGTAAGAGGGTAAATCAATTGAGTACAAATTTAAACTAACTAGATAATTTAAAAATTAGGTTGCATTAGTATTTCTGAGAAAATAATTCGTACTTAGATATGTCATTTGATTGGCGGAGTGAATGGGAGAATAGTCGCCATTCGCCAATTACAAAGCTTAACCTTCGACAAGTCAATCACTAAATTGGCGTACAAATTTGGGATGACCCGAGTCTATTCAAAGATGAAGATGAATTATTATTGCTTTTATCTCATTTGCGAGTCGATTACGTTATTCCAAGACGGCCAAAATCTTCCAAATGTAACCATTATTCCATAAATACGAATTTGATTAGACCATTTTTCATGCAGTGCAATTTAATAAAAAATAGTTATTTTAAACGAATCTGTTTCTTATAGAGAAGAACTCGGACACACTGACGGAAAAAATAAATTTAACCCTCGTTTTCAGCGGTTTAATTGTTAGAACTCCATTATAATAAGGTGAAAGCGAAATCTAATTCAACTCATGCCTTTGTAACCCCTTGTAAGGTTTTTTTTTTTTTTTAATAAAACAATTTAACTCGGCAAAGGATCGTTCACAGCTGGATTTATAAATACCAGGGCTGTGGAGACGGGGTCATACTCAGAGGAAATTTTGAAAATTTTGAACTTTTTTGCATATGTTTCGTCAAATTTGGCTTTTGGCCGGATTAGTTAGTTGAAATATAATTGAATACACATAAATAGGAAAGGTAGGAAAAAACGTGACGAAATTTAACTTTTTTTAGTCGGATTAGTGTTTATGGTAAATGTTGGAGTCGAAGTCGTATTTTTTTGAAGCCCTGATAAATCAGGCCACTAGGCATAAAGCTTGGATATTATATTCTTCCACCGAGAAGCAAGAAGTACAGGATTAGTAAGTAAGTAGGCTTTATTATTTCAAAGTGGAAGTTACATTAAAATGTGACATACGAGAAATACTATTTTCATTCTTCGTTATCAGTTAATAATTCAAAACCCTTCCATGATGGGTTACAAATTAGATTCTCATATATTCAGCTAATCGTATTTTAGTAAAATTCATAAACACATTATATGAAGAGTGGCGTGACCAAAGAAGGCTCGTTAGAGCACGCGCCTCACAGATCAACCAGCGAAATAATAATAAAGTAAATATTTTACAAACCCACGCAAATCGATCGGTTACAATTGGTAAAATTTCAAAGATGCCATCTGTCCGATTCGCTGACGCCAAAATTAAAAAGACAGCGTACGAAATTTCAGCCTACAAAGTTTTTAGAACGGAAATTCTCATGAATAAAAACAATCAAGCTCGCGATTAGGGTTTCCATTCCCGGACCAAAATTTTGATCCCGGGATGGGTCCCAGGATTTGGAATATTTTTTTAATGATCGATGTCGGTCCCTGTGGTCTAGTGGCAAGAGCATTGTCTTAGCGATCAGGGGACCCGAGTTCAATTCTCGGCAAGGTTGGATATTTTCAATTGAAAAAAGAGACCTCGGGCTGGGTGTATGTTATTTATCGTTGATTTTGTGCACAACTGATCTATTATTTATCATCGAGTTAATCTCGTATGACTTTCACAATTAAGAATATTTGGCGCATTGGCGTAAGCTGTAATGCCAAATATTTATTTCTAAAATTAAAATAAAAAAAAAAAATTTTTACACATTTATTAAGTATTAGCCATTTCGGTTGTTTATCCGTTATTGAAGACCGAAAATATTTTCTTGAAATACAATGTTCGAGAGTATCGGTCTCGTTCGAATACGATCCGAAAACAAATTGAAATTAAAAATTTCTATGTTTATTTGACACCTCCTTGTATTTTAGGATATCAGCACTCTCTCGAACGGTCTATATTTCACCTCAGTCTATGAGTTTAAGACAATATCAGGAAGTAAATTCAGTATTATAATTCCCTATCTTGAAATCTATAGCGATTTAGAATAGGAAAATTCTTAAATTTGTAAACATGACATTTGAGGGCGACGTCTCCGGATTGGATCTGCGGACATCTCACTCTAAAAATGTCCTGTCTCTGTCACACCCGGGCTGCGTGAGATACGTAGTATTGCACGCAGAATCCGCTGACCAAAAAAAATGGTACAGCGAGGCGTCTGTAGGCCGGATGCAGCTACGGCCACCTTTCATAACAAAGAGGCTGCGAGCCGCTCCGAACCGTCGCATTCGCTATGACAACCCCGGAATTTTTTCATCTTAAATCAGTTTAAGTTACAGTGCGAAAGGTGGAAGTCGATTGTACGTCTGTTGGGTAAGGCTTATGCAAGGATCGAGATTTCTCTCCATAATAAGCTCCTCAGACCGCCTTTCAACTCACTGATCGTATCTGTAACCCGGTAATTCCTGGTATTGCCTTTGTAAAGGCGAGAAGGTAGTCGCACGTAATTTGCAACCCTTAAACTAAATTCTATAAACGTAATGTAACTGTGTAATCGTCGTAATAATTTAAATTCGTGTAATTGTGTTATATAAAGTGTTTGCTTAAATAAATTGTATAGGTGCAACTATACTTGCATTGTACCCTTTGAGATCATCTTTCACTAAGAGCGCCTTACTCTCCTTCTCCCCGTCTATGGTCTCCTTTTTTTTTTTCTTCTCTTTTTTTTCCGAGAAGGACCGACAGAGAGGCTGTCTCCCTCTTTCCGAGAGGGCCGAGATTGAGGTCGTCTCAATTGGCTCCCAGAACGTGGGGCCGACGTCGTTCGACAACGACGGGATCCATTCCTGATTTTTCATGCTCACCCGATCTCAAAGCGGTCTGGGTTCGAAGAAACCCAGTGGCGTCCAAATTAACAATACAAACAATATGTGCGACAGTGAAAGTGTCAGTATTCCCGAAGACCGGCTGATCGAATCGGGAACTACAAGGATGTCGACACCAACAATGTCACCAACGCCTACGCCCACACCTATGCCCACGCCTACCATAAACGACGCCTACCAAACACGTTACGTCTACCGCGAAGCGGTAGAATTTAGGCGGACATTTGACGGCAGCTCAAGGGCTGACATCGTCAAATTCCTCGGAGAATGCCGAGAATACTTCGTGGCAGCCAGGACCCACGAAGAAGATAAATTGGAGAAAGCCGTGTCAGGCCTCAGAGGCGAGGCCAAGCGATGGTGGGCGTCACTAGGAATAAGCCGAGCAGCTGGGAGATGATGTCGTTCCAGCTGCTGCGGCAATATGATAACGAGGATAGGCGGATCATGATAGACCATGAGTTTCGGTCTATCAGGCAAACCGAGGATTAGGAGATCGTCGAGTTCCTCGACGATAAGAGAGCGCTATCGAGGGTCTGCAGGCCGGGTGCCGATCAGAAGGATCTGGCAAGGGCGGTACACCGCCTACTCACTCCTCGCGACGTCGACAGGACGAAGGCGATGACGTGGTCGACGCTCGACGAGCTAATAGAGGCAGCAAAGACTATCGAAATCTCGACCCCAAGGACAACGTCGTACATGACCCCGCAGCCACCACAACGCTCACAGCCTCAGTACAGAATGTACGAGGATGAGACGGAGCGTCTATATGACGAGGAGCAAGGGCGTTATTACATCGTCCGCCGCGACGGCTCTCGTCAGCGTCACTCATCACCACCCCCGCCTCAAGTACGATGGAAGCAGAGGAAGGAAGCCGACACCTCAGCATCAAGAGGCGAGCCAGAGGTTGACACCAGCAAACCCCCACCTAGCGTCCAAGAAGGCAGGTGGAGGGATAAACGACAGAACAGTCGTTTGGAGTGCTGGCGTTGCCAAGGGAAACACCTGGCAAGAAATTGCCCAAAGCAACCGGGGACCTCTGACGACAGGAGGAACTGAGGAGACCGCAGCACCAAACCGGATAGACGGACTGCCGAGGTGTCTCCATCATCAGCACGAGGAACGTGCCTACTGGTGACGAAGACATCTGGAAGTCCTCAGTCACGTCGTCCGTTCGAGGAAGTCAAGACAGTGAACCTCAAGTGCAATGCGTCCATAGACAATGATATGTGTAGAAACAATGAAATAAGCGTTAAGGATAGAGTTAAGTTAATAAACAATCAGTGTGTAAATAATTGTAATAGTGATAAAACCAATGAAACATGTGCAGACAATAATCAAATAAGTGTTAGAGACCGAGTTAAAATGATAAACACTAGTGAGAAATGTAAAAACCTTTTAAAAATTGAAAAAAGTATTGATACTGACAATAGCGGATGTGAAATTTTCTTTAACAAAAGTGACGTAAATATAAACAATAACGTAGGTAAAGGTATAAATAAAGACAATGTGGGTGACGGGGCATTTTCGCCACAGCCACCAATACCAGCGCCTAGACAGAGGTCAGCGAACTCCCCGCGAGGTGCGAAGGTCGGGGAACCTCCCACACCACTTCCTCGGAGGAAGTTCACCACTAAGAGGATACTACAGGAACTAGAAGAGTGTCCTGTAGTGGGTATCAGCGAGGCAGCCTCCATCACGCATCCGCGGTTATTGAAAGTGCCGTTGTCGCTCTCGGACGTGAAGCGACCGCTTTCAGCCGTAATAGATAGCGGGGCGACGCACACGGTTATCCGGAGTGATCTAGTGCCGCACTTTACGCGAAGGGAGGTGGGACCCTGTCTACGGTTAGCCGGGGGAAGCACGCTGGCGACGTATGGACACGTTACCGTAACGGGACTGTTACAAAACGAGCCGTTTTCGGCAACTGCATTAGTGGTAGAAGGCCTATGCTTCGATTTGTTGTTGGGACTGGATTGGCTTGAACGCGAGGAAGCCAGTCTCGACTTCAAGCGTAGGTGCTTGCACTTTGGCCTTAAGATTCGGCACACAGTACACTGTGCCACACTTACGAAGCCAACGATGAACGCCTCTCCCGAGATACCTCCACTAGGCGAAGCGGTACCGGATCACATGATCGGCCGGTTTAGTCGACTGCTGAGGGATTTTGGCAGTCGATTTGAAGCCACCGGGCCCAAATGCCGCACTGTTGAGCACGAGATTCGGCTATCTGATCCTGTTCCCTTCCGAGCTAATCCTCACAAGCACTCGGAAGGCACCAAGCAAATGATACGGGCCGAGGTGCAACAGATGCTGGCCGATGGCGTCATCGAGCCGAGCCGCTCTGCCTACAGCTCTCCGGTAGTCATCGTTAAGAAGAAGGACGGGACTCCTCGCTTCTGCGTGGACTACCGGAAGCTAAATTTAAATACGAAGGACGAAGCCACGCACCTGCCCCGGATCCAAGAGACACTGAAAGACTTGGGCCCAGCAACCGTCTTCAGCTCATTAGACCTGAAAACCGGTTATTGGCAGGTGCCATTACATAAGGACACAAAGGCCCTCACGGCCTTCAACGCTCCGGACGGAGGGTGTTACCAATTCACGGTGATGCCCTTCGGTCTGAAAGGCGCTCCAGGAACGTTCCAGCGTCTCATGAGTCAAGATGTACTTGTCGGATACGTACAGAAGTTCTGCCTCGTATACTTAGACGATATCATCGTCTACAGTAATACTTGGGAAGACCATGTCCGACACTTGCGCCTGGTCTTCGAGAGGCTGGAACAACACGACTTGCGCGTGTCCGGCAATAAGTGCCAGATCGGGAGGAACACGGTGGACTACCTAGGTCACCAGGTGACAGCGACAGGCAATATACCGCAACCAAGCCACTTACGAGGCGTAGAGGAGGCCTCTACCCCACGCACGCGCCGCGAACTGCGTGAATTTTTGGGGCTCTGCAATTGGTTGCGGGAATATGTGCCAGGGTTCGCCGACCTCGCCTTCCCGATGACGGACTTGTTGAAGATAGACACCAAGTTCCGATGGACCCCGCAAGCGCAGGCATCCATGAACAGCGTGAAAGAGGCTCTGCGAGGACCTCTGCAGTTGGCGCGGCCCGATTTTACACGGCGCTTCGCACTGCAGACCGATGCCAGTGGGCACGGAATCGCAGCAGTCCTCTTCCACCCCCGAGAGGACGGAGGGCGAGATATTATCTCGTATGCCAGTGCCCGTCTCTCCGAGGTGGAACGGCGGTACCACAGCAACGAGCAGGAAGCGCTCGCTGCAGTGTGGGCCATTAAACGGTACAGACCGTTTTTGGAAGACCGGCCGTTCACGCTGATCACGGACAACAAAGCATTGACTTGGCTGAATAAAGCCAAAGATGAGCGAGCGAAGTTGACTCGGTGGGCGATCCTGCTCTCCGAGTTCAACTTCGAGATAAAACACTGCGCCGGGAAGGACAACCAACTCCCCGACGCTCTGTCCAGGAATCCTGACTCCGAACCTGGAGTAGAGGAAGATGTGGAGAGGATGTTCCGACCGACCGGCGTAGCTACTGACGTAGCTCCCCTGGTCTTAGCACTCGACCTCAGCAATGTGTTCGAGGCGGTAGTCGCTGCTCAGCAGGCTGACCCTAGAGTACAGGCCCGCATCCGCAGTCTGGGAGACCCAGATGCACCCCACCGATGCCGGAACACCCGAGTGCGGGATAACCTCCTCTGCCATGTTGGCCACAAGGGCCAATACTTGACAGACGTGCCACATGCGATACGCCGCGAAGTAATTCGGGCGTATCACGATGACCTGAGTGCGGGTCATCCAGGTGCGCACGAGACCGGCCGAGCGATTGGCAATCGCTTCTACTGGAAAAAGCGGCGGCGAGACGTAGAGGCCTACGTCCGGCAGTGCCCCGCTTGTTCCACAAGGAAGCGAGGCGCGATCCAGACGCCGGCGACGCAGCGCTCCCACAAGGAGGCTACGAGGCCATTTGAAGTGGTGGCCGTGGATTATATGGGTCCCTTCCCAACCACCACCAGCAAGAAGAAGTATCTCCTGGTGGTTACAGACCTCTTCTCCCGATGGGTGGACGCCTTTTCCACTGGCGGCTGCGACGACCGCAGCCACCTTGCCGTTGCTGAAGCGAGTCTTCCGTACCTTTGGGTTCGCCAGAGCCGTCTTGACGGATAACGGACCCCAATTCCGGAACAGGGTATGGAAGGATACACTCGATCAGTGGGGATGCGATCACTGGACAACTCCAAACTATCATCCACGCGCTAACCCCACAGAGAGGAGAAACCAGGAGATAAAGAAGGCTCTTCGTCTCCGTTTAGAGGCCGGCGAGTACGACCGGTGGGACGAGGTGCTGTAGGACACGCTGTTCTCGCTGCGAGTGCGCGAGAATGCAGCCACCGGCCTGACGCCTAGCCAGGCCGTTTTAGGCTACGAGATGTGTCGTCCGGGAGAGTGGCGATCACAGTTAAACGCCGAACCTCCACGCTTCCTGGACCATCAGCGGGCGGACGCCGACGCCAGTCTGCTGCGACATCAAGAGGAGTATTTCAACAGGCGCTACGGCACCGCAGAGAGAACCGACGCCCCGACGTTCAAGGCCGGTGACAAGGCGTATATGCGAAACACGACGCTTTCCAAGCCTAACGCCCCCCAAACTTTACTTCCCAGATGGGAAGGGCCGTTCGCGATAATCGCACCGAACTCACCCCATACTTACTGGGTGAACGTGAGGGGAGCCGCCCGAAAGACGCACGTCGACGATCTCCGCCCCGTGCCGCAGCCGTTCGCAGAACCCTCCTCAGACGTCGAGCAGCCGACGCCAGAAAACGACGCTCCTACGACGCCGCCACGACCGCCCTTCGTACGAGCCCGGTCCGTTTAATAATATAACTGTGTTTTTTTTTTATCTGATTTGGTGTTAATTTCAATGTGATATATTTGCCTTTTGACAAGCAAAATGGTTAGCAACATTAAATTCTTTGCCGTTTATACGGAAACGTTCTAAGCTTCATTTTGATAACTGTATGTGTTACTCTTTGCTTGTCTTGTCACCCCTGTATTTCTGTTTGTTTTGGCTAGGGTGTATTTTTCTCTACTTGAGCTTCCTCTGTCCTTCAGACAGTTATTTCTATCGTTTGTATTTGTTTTTGATTGTTTTATGCTTTTTGTGGCGACTAATAAAAGTTCTATACTGTTTTGTCGCCACTGTATCTTCACCATGCTATGTTTTTGTGGTTGCTTTACGTTGAGCCACAGCTGTCCTTCAGACAGCGAGTTAATTGGTAATTGTATAAAATCATCTTTTTCTTATTTTTTTTTGTATAACTTTTGGTTGCTGGGGAAACCATTGATTGAGGAAGACGTCCGAGATAGTCGCTGATCCTCAGGAGTAGGGTGGTTTGACACCTCCTTGTATTTTAGGATATCAGCACTCTCTCGAACGGTCTATATTTCACCTCAGTCTATGAGTTTAAGACAATATCAGGAAGTAAATTCAGTATTATAATTCCCTATCTTGAAATCTATAGCGATTTAGAATAGGAAAATTCTTAAATTTGTAAACATGACATTTGAGGGCGACGTCTCCGGATTGGATCTGCGGACATCTCACTCTAAAAATGTCCTGTCTCTGTCACACCCGGGCTGCGTGAGATACGTAGTATTGCACGCAGAATCCGCTGACCAAAAAAAAATGGTACAGCGAGGCGTCTGTAGGCCGGATGCAGCTACGGCCACCTTTCATAACAAAGAGGCTGCGAGCCGCTCCGAACCGTCGCATTCGCTATGACAACCCCGGAATTTTTCATCTTAAATCAGTTTAAGTTACAGTGCGAAAGGTGGAAGTCGATTGTACGTCTGTTGGGTAAGGCTTATGCAAGGATCGAGATTTCTCTCCATAATAAGCTCCTCAGACCGCCTTTCAACTCACTGATCGTATCTGTAACCCGGTAATTCCTGGTATTGCCTTTGTAAAGGCGAGAAGGTAGTCGCACGTAATTTGCAACCCTTAAACTAAATTCTATAAACGTAATGTAACTGTGTAATCGTCGTAATAATTTAAATTCGTGTAATTGTGTTATATAAAGTGTTTGCTTAAATAAATTGTATAGGTGCAACTATACTTGCATTGTACCCTTTGAGATCATCTTTCACTAAGAGCGCCTTACTCTCCTTCTCCCCGTCTATGGTCTCCTTTTTTTTTTTCTTCTCTTTTTTTTTCCGAGAAGGACCGACAGAGAGGCTGTCTCCCTCTTTCCGAGAGGGCCGAGATTGAGGTCGTCTCAGGTTAAAAAAAAAATGTCAATTGTACTCAATAAAACATTATTTATCACCATTAATGAGCTACAGTTTTGTATCTTGATGTTTTTCGTCATCTAAATTCATTCCAAAGCATTTGTATTCCATGGTGTCATCAATGCATAACGCAAATAATTTTATTGATTGAGTAGGCATTTACTTGGTAGAACTCCATTATAATACGGTAAGAAAAATAACAATGTATTTTATTTCTACAGAAATAATTTTGTAAATTTGTTGATAGCTATTTCGGATACGCCCTGGTCAGAACTAAAGCAAATAAATTTCGTTATTTTCTTCTACCATCCGTTGTTCCAAAGATGACACGGGAAAGTCCACGTGATTTTGGTTTTTTTTAAATAATAAATCTTTATGTTTGATAAATAAATGAATCCCAAAAAGTTTTGATATCATGTTTTCTAATCCCGGAATTCATCAGGTATTGAAAATCCTCCGGGTCCCGGGATTGGAAACCCTACTCGCGGTGTATTACGAATGAAAACAATGACCACGATTTTGATTTATTACCGCTGAAATTACAGTTTGTGTTTATTATGCCATTACCGTATTGTTGTTTTATGTTTTGTCAGAATTACAGAATATGTCCATGTTTTTCTTATATGCAGCATATTATGGGCAACATGAATCGCCTTTACGACTGTATGCAAAATTTCTACTTTATGACTATGAATTAAATCGACGACTTTATTATTAAAAAATTACGTATAACATGTAACTATACTCCGGTATTGATTGAATTTGCATTAATATGATAGAAATCCATTACAATACGGTGAAAAAATAGCAACGTGTTTTAGTTCTACAGAAATTATTGAATATATTTGTTGATAACAGTAAGACTTAAAATCAGGGCTGTGGAGTCGGAGTCGGAGTCGTGGAGTCGGGACTTTTTGGCCGGAGTCGGAGTCGTCACGGCGATTTGGCCGGAGTCGTACTCGGAGTCGGAAAGTTTGAAATTTTTATTTTTGCACATTATATGTCAAATTTGGCTATTGGCAGGATTGGTAAGGTTGATAATTATGAAAATTAGGCAAAAAAAGTGACGATATTAAACGTTTTTAGTCGGAGTCGTGTTTTTTGTCAATGGTGGAGTCGGAGTCGGACTTAAGACTGAAAATGCTTCTCGAAGAAGCGAATCACGTGCCACTTATAGAAGCGATTCCTTCTATCTACACTCTGTAATTAGAATCGAGTGGTTGTGGTTAAATATAAAAAAATAAACGACATCTCTGACTTGAAGAAACGTATCCATAAATCGATTAATGAAACGGTCCGGCCAGGGGTTGAATTTATTCTATTATTCATCTTCTTATTGTTGTTTTGTTGTATTGTAATTGTTTTATAAAGGTTGTACAGTTAAACAAATGATCAAAAAAACAAATGCTGTCAAAGTGTGTACAAAAATCTCTGGGATTCTTCGCATATGTTCGTGGGGCCCCGTGGGATTAAAAGGGTTAATATACACATCAGCATTTTCCTGTCATAAAACACCATTATTTGGGCGTTTTTTTGAATAACAACGTTTGACGAAAAGCAATATACATTTATTTTATAGAAGAAAGCGACAGCCGGAAATGGACGATCCCATAATTCTAAAAAACTCAACATATTCACACCATTTATTGAGATTTCATCTCGGTCTGAATTCGCAGTGGGCAGGGGCCGTCATGTCATTTAGAAAATAAGTAGAGCGAGTGTGGGAAGCTTGGCCTGCCTACGACAACAACTCTGCCATAAGTAACAACGCTGCCGACTAATCACGTATCCATTGATATTAATGGGACAGGAATCAAAAGAAATGTCCGGTTACCAATTTGACGCAGACAAATGTAGTGAAAGTTTAATGATCACAATCAATCAAGTTGGTGACGGTTTGATTTGGCAAATTAAACGTTGTTCTATATACGAGACATTATTTTTCAACTTTTTAACACCCGCGGACAACAAAAGAATTTTTGAGGTTTTTGCGGTATCACTTTTTTTACCATGTACGCTTCCAACTTAGAGCATATGGACTCTTTGCGGAGTCTATCTCAACATGTTTTTTTTTTCATTCATTATTCGAAATGTAGAAAAGATAAAAATATTTTTTTTGTACTACTTCCACTTGTATTTGAAGTTAAATATGATCGCGATGAGCGACACCGGTTCTGATCTTCAAAGAATATATGGAAGTATGAAACGTGTGAGTTTTGTCGCTAGCAAGTTCAAGTTCATCTTACGTTGAAATGCCTGCATATGCCAAAAGAAGAAACCCGGGTCGTAAGCGAAAAATCTCATCGAATAGTATAAAATTCAAACGATTCAAATTTGATATTTAAATTCAATAAAATTCAGTAGGAATCCTCAATTATATGCCAGTTATAAATATTACACAAAAAAATATTTAAATATAATTCATTTCTTCCTTGGAATCGATTTAATGATAAATAATTCAAGTGATGAAAGCATCAAATGCAATGGCATTTATTATGCATTAAACAGAAAAAAACCGCAATTGAATTCCCAGCAACGCAATTGAACGACGCAGAAGGCCGAAAACGCGATCATTTTTTTTTAAATTACATTGGCTATGTGCACATAGGTTATCGTGTATTATATTCATGGCATGCACGTATAATTAACGTAATCCATTTCATCTAAGACACGATACACGAAACAAAAACGCAATTATTACTACGTGTTGCCCGTGTATAGTGATGTGAGGCACAGGTGTGCCCAGCCAAGGCATAATAGCGGCACATTGAATGGTAATTAATTATTGCAGGCAAGCAACGGGCACCGCGGATCGATATTTAATGGCCTACGTCTCTCCCACGTGGATACTTGTTTCATTCATAAAGCAATTTGTATAGTAGGTACGTACACATCGCAGGTATTATTATTAATATTATGAATGGTAAATTGAAGATACTTTAGGCGGGTTTAGATCGACTCGACAACGGTTGTCACACCGCCGGTAGTTAAAAAACAATTATTTTATTAGATACATCAATAGCTTGGGATGAAATTTGTGCCTGTTTGATTTAGACACTTCATTGCCAAGCGTGCACAAGTGTGCTGTATTCTTAGTGGCCACAATTGCCGAGCGTATATTATTTAGTGTACACATATGTTAAGTATTTCGACTGAGGGTGCTTGATGGAATTTCAATATCAAATTAGAATTTTTTGAATTTTGTACTTTTCCATGAGTTTTGTCGCTAACGACTCGGGTTTCGCCTTTCGGCATCTTCAGGCATTCCAAGTGCACGGATGTACTTGAACTGACGCGTAGTAAACATTTTGTATCGTTTATATACAAAAATATAACTAGGTCACTAAGTTTGGACCTACTTATATTTTTGTATATTGATTGAACTTAAACACGTTTGTTTCAATTTTAGCCATTCATTTAGATGATTTGGATTTGTCATTCGAGAGTATTATAGTCATTGTAAAGAATCATATATGAATAGTAAAAAATACATACTTAGGAAATGGATACTTAGTAAAGTTGTGCTAAAGTTCAATTCTTGTTTTTGTCTCTAGTCACCTGCCAGTCTCTATTCACCCCGTTTTACCGGTATATTATTATTGGTAACCGGACAAAACAGAACTTGACTTTCAGAATATGATAAAATAGGTTAGGTTTTTTGTCATGTTCTGTTTTGTCATGGAACCATTATTTTTATCGCATGGACATTACTGGACGTTTCAATCGGCCAAGCATTACATTTATCGTAATTGTTTTATGAATGAATTCATTGCAATAAATATTATGTATTTCGTGCAGTGGGTATTGATTTGATATCGCGTAGGAGTCGCGTGGGCGATCAGCTTGGTGATTTAGTTGCAATATTACGAAATCAAAGGTCTCAGTTAGAATCTTGTTGAAGAAGAAGTTTGTTGAAATGACGCTGTAAAGCGAAAATAAACGTGCGCGCATAGGAATGATGTTCTAGATTATAAGGCTAACGTTCTTGAGATATTTTAAGCCACGTCCGCTTCCGATGTGAAGTATATTGATTATTGCGAATGAAACTTATTGTTGGTTTTCATGTAGGTCTTTCAAAAGGGACGCTTAAAATTCGATAGTTTATAGCAGCCATGTTGTTAAAGTGACATCTGTAAAATTTTCCAATTGTTAAGTAGTTTACGGCAAATCACCATGGACAGTTACCAACAAAGCTCCGTTCCAGAAACGTTAAAAAAACGAGTGTTATAAAAACATAAACCAAAAATACTGTTTCTTAAGTAACGGAGTACTTCGTATTATAAATTGTCATAACAGTGTTAAAATCTTATATATAAAACCGAAACGGCGTATGTATGTATGTGGGTCTGTAATTCCCTTTTGCATTGTTGTTGCAAGTTCAAACAAACGAATTGATTTCGCTCGCGAAAGTTTCGACGGTAAATTTGTTTCGTTATCAATGTGTGTGTAGAGACTCCAATTACTCGAGTATCGAGTAGTACATTTTACAAAATACTCGAGTACTCGAGTAGTTTCATATGAACCAAAATATCTTATATATAAAACCGAAACGGCGTATGTATGTCTGTAATTCCCTTTTGCATTGTTGGTCATTAAGTTGCCAGTTGTTTCAACTTGGCCCGTCTGAATTTACGCGCCGAGGTGAACATAACCCCAAACTGGTCCGAGCGAAGCCGGGTTCGAATACTAGTACTACATAAGAAAGGTCATAATTTCTATTCAGTAGCATTACGTATGTCAATAATTAAAACCACGCCACGATATCAACGAACTGACCACAATTCGATAAAAAAAAATCCTGTATGTGGTTTAGGTTATTTCTTTAGAAATTTTATTTCCTGTCATTGTTGTTCCAGAAATAAAATAATCACGTAGGTAAACTGGCTGATTAATAACGTAATAGTTTTAATATTTTATTAAATATATATTTGACGTCGAATCGATTGAACTTTGTACATTTCCATCAGTTATGTCGCTGACGACTAGGGTTTCGTCATTCGGAATATCCATGCATTTCTAGTGCATGAATTAACTCGAATTGACGCGTATTAAAAGGTTTTTCATAGTTTCTCAGGTTACGGAAGTTGTTTGAGCGAGGTCTGTCAAATTTGTTTTCAATTGTTAAGTAGTGTACGGCAAATCGCCATGGAAGGTTATAGCGTTGAAAAACGTGTACAAATCATCAGATTTTATTGTCAAAGTCACTGCTTTGTTCGAGAAACGTTCGAGGCCCATTTTTGGATGAAACACCAGCATCAAACGCATCCCGAGAAAATCACTGTTAGGTGTAGATCTGGCGGGATTATCGGTATGCACTTCTTCCAAAACGAAACTGGCATTGCAATAATTGTTAAGCAATTTATTTTTCTAAGCTGGATGATATGAATACCGATAGCATGTGGCTCCAACATGACGACGCTACGTGCCACACAGCACATGCAACGATGGACATTCAACACGAGAGATCGTCCTTGTTGATGACCTATACCCTATAGAAAGCACGTTTGTTTGACTTCGAAAGTACGAGCTGAATACTAATGGTAATTTAAGTAACATTTTACCTGGATGAAAACAATAAAATAAGTTTATGACTTTTCAACCATAACCGCGTAAGAGTAAATGAATTAATTAGTGTTAATTACTTGAGGCATACGTTATTCTCACCAGTTAAATATATCAAATTAAGACGGCGTTAAAACACCATAATGAACCAAACAACTTTCCTTCCCACTTAGCATACACACAACAGCAATGAATACTAATTAATTGTTTCAAATGTTAAAACCGTAAATATCATTTTATTGTCGACTAGTTAGTAAAAAATAGTCGCCAATACAAAGCTGCGACGAGTTTAATAAGGCCTTCGGTGAAAGGTCACGGAGGTCAAGCTGATGTCCCACAAAGGAAATGGTGGCGTACCATATGGCGAAAGCTCAACCAAAGAGTGCGAAAACCAGCGGAGAGGTTTGCCATGCAAAACTACGATTGAACGCTAACTTTGACAACTCATTTTTAATTGAAGCAAAAGGCCTGTTTATTTTTTGCATTAATTAATGCAGAAGAACTCGGAAACAATGATTGACAGTGATAGCTGATTGCATCATCCCCCTAGCATTATATTGTATTTATCATGTTGTAGTTTGACTCTCCGGACATAAAACAAAGCCCGTTTACAGCGCACAATAGATAAATCAAACATGGTAAACTTGAGAAACGATAAAACATTGCTAAAACTATTTGACGGTTGATATTGAATGTCTAATTGAACTTTAGTGTACGGCCTGAGTGGAAGGGACAAACACGTGCTGTCAAACAAATGTTGGTAGCTTCATTGGCAAAAAACGGCTGAGGGCTTGTCAATTACTTGAGCCAATAATGCCACCTCCATTTGTGTAACATGCGTTTGTCCGCTGCGCTGTACCCTACGCTACCACTTAAGCCCCACACTTATGGTGCCAACGATTTTTCAATTTGCAGCGTACAGTTCAGTGGACAAACACGTGCTACACAAATGCCGATGGCCTCATTGGCTATAAAAAAAGGCAGCGGCGATAGCCAGCCAATAAGGTCATCCCAATTTGCATGTCTGCTGCGTTGCACGCTACGCTGTAAAAAAACTCTTCCACTGAGGCTTCACACTTAGTCATGCTCTGCATTATATTGGACAGAATAAAATTTATTTAAATTATTCTTTTTTTTTATTTTTATAAAATGATTTTCTGTAATTTGTTCCGAGTGGTGTTGTGTTGAATTAAAATACATTCTTATTTTTCTCACCGTATTATAATGGAATTCTACCAAGTAAACACTTGCGTAAACGTTGCGGAATTCTCGACTTCTGTCACTAAATCGGCGCTGAAGGAGAAATCGTTGTTTCTCATGATGGTAAACGGAGTGGTGATTCAATGTAAATTGCGAGAAATAAGTGGCCTCAGTGAGATGACCATATGTTCGCAAACTATTATTATCATTCATAAACGCCGCCAGCACGACTTAAGTAAATTGCATCCGAGGTGAAAAGTGACTCGGTGTCATACGTGTTCAGAATTGCCACGATACGTATAAACAAACCAAAATGTTGAATATTTGAATACGGTGAGAAAAATAACAATTTATTTTGATTCTACAGAAATTATTTTATATATTTGTTAATAGCTATTTCAGCAAACACCCTCGTCAGAATTATGTTTTAAACGTTCATTAGATAATGTACATATATGTATGTTACAGTGAAACTGTATTCTCAGTGAAAATATATTCTTCTCCAAGCTGTCATTGCAATTAAATTTGTCCGCCCTATCTTTAGCTCAATGTTTGTCTGTGTTTTTTTTGGTTCTCTTTTTTTGAATGGGACTTGCTGATTTTGTTTCAATGAAGCAAACCAATATTTGAGGCCGGAAAATCATTGACTTGGGCCAATAATTTCAATGATCGTGACCAGTGAAATCATGTTGTCATACAAATCTATTACTTGGTACATTTTCACTGAGAACACAGTTTCACTGTAACATATATACCGTTATAGACAGGGTACACAATACATATTCTTCCCTGTTCCAAAACTTTAGTTTTATATGGTAATAATAAGTTATTAAATGTGACAAATTGATTTGATGTATTCTTGAAGTGAAAGCTAATCTAGGTTTTTTTTTACCTAGTATTTAAATGAAAAAAAGAAAAAACCGTTGAAATATGTAAAAAAATTGGGTACGCTCGACCAGCCTCTGGGATTCTTCGTATATATTTGCGGGGCCGATTGATCGTTCCCGTAGGATTTAAAAGGTTAACTATATATAGCCTGTGCATTCAATTGATCTCGCAGATAAAAAAAAATTGTCAAATTATTTTAAAGTAACATATCAAACACATTTACAAAAAGTTTCATTCATTTCAAGTTCATTTGTAAGTATATTTTACGGCATTAAATATGGAATATAGCATCAAATGTCTGCCAATATCCATTCATTATAAAATGGGCCATTTCGCTAAAGTTGACTTTTTTGATAAATTTGGGTAAACTTCCAACTGCTCCAGAACCCAATCAGGCGTTGTCTGTGGTCGTTTACCTGAAGTTCCTTGGTTAGTTGGATTTTATACGGGTGCAGACATAAGGCCCGATTCAAAATTCGCCAAGTTGAAGTCGCAGAAAAGCCAAGTTCTTGTGAACAACGAGAAATAAGCTGCCTTGGGTTTTCCTTACACTTTCACACACAGCAGCAATGTTTTCACCAGATATTGTATTTTGATGACGTACAGGTAGGTGTTGGCCGATTATTTACGAAACTGGTTGACTCAAATTTGGCCACTAAACAATGAATAATCTACTCAGCAGGACAAAGTAACATATTTTGAGCGTCCCTATTGAAATACCCTTTATATGTATGTAACAAACAAAATTACAGTGCTTACCCAAGTTAAGATTATGTCAAATTAATGCCATGTTTTATTAAATTCAAAGAAATATTCTATAATATAGATATATATATATTTCGAGTGAGATCATGTCACAAATGGACATGCATTTTCCTTCACAGGCACGATTATACCAATGTCAAACAGGTAAAGTGTTGTATTTATTTTACCTTATACGGTCTGATTCTAGTTATGGTCATTATATTATATTATGTATGCCCGACCCAAGTTACAACAGCTTACTATAATACACCACTATTTCATTTCATAACTATGATAGAATATAAAGTAGCGAAATGTTGCCAGCAATCTGGACAATAGAATTCCCTGACAGCTAGATAAACACGCTGGATTTGAATTCAACGCAAATTGACGGGACGAACACGACTTATGGAAATTATTTGAAATCATATAGCAATACTACTGTAATATATTGTTTATTCACACTCACACATACAAACGAAATAAACATTAAATTGTGTCTATTTTTTGGATGCGACGTTTCCTGGCGACGCTTGATGTCTTTAGAATTATTGCGATTAATATATTTAAAAAAAATTACATTCATTCGAAACTGTCACCTAATTTCACGCATAATAAGGTTTAAAATAGCGTCGAGCACGAGGCAGAAAAAATGTTTATGGTTTGCGGGGATAGGAGCCTTTTGTTAGGAAATGGATTCGTACGTTAATATAGACGCGAATTTTTTAGATACCCGCTAAGACGAAAGTACCTCAACTGTTTCAAATTTGTGAGATAAAATATATGTATGCGTACTGTGATATCAATGTTCAGTTATTATGGTTTTTGGCTTATGTAATATTAACCTTCCAATAGCCCAGACTGAAACAACATGAACACAGCCAAGGGCCCAAAATTTCAATAAAGAATTCATCAGAAAAAATATGTTGAACAACCACTTACATATAAAAAATCAATCGAAGCCGGTCAAAATACTCCTTCCTTTCTGATTTCGCGAAACTAGAGTTGTAACAACTTACAACACCATGCACGTTTGACAGATTCAAATTCAATACCAATGAATAAAAAATCTTACGTATAATGCAAATAAATGATCAAGTAACTGGTATGCGTTATGCCAGAATACGCGTCGCGAACTAACGAATGTAGATGTAAGATATTATAATGAAATGTTGATCCTTGTAATTGCCCACCTGTTGTAAATAGTTCTCAACAGATGACAATACTCGCAATGAGCGAAACCGGTTCTGATCCTAAGAAATCAAACGTGATGACATTCCACCATCCGTATTAACAGTGGACACTTCAAAAGTTACCAACTCATTGAATAGTCATGTGAATGAGTTTCAAAGCGGCACACATATACAATTTAATTTATCATTCTTCGACAACAATCGCCATTTTATTAATCGTAAAATTTATTTGCGTTCGTATCGAAATTACCTAATAGAAAAGATGCGTCGGAGGAGAAAAACAACTTATGCCCAGAAATATATTGAATTTGAGTGATGCCATACATCTGAATAAATATTTACGCCGGGCCTAGCCTATTTCGGACATGACAGAATGCGATGAGATATTCTCGGTTGAATTTTGATTCGTCTAATCAAGATATTCGTCGATGAATACTTTGGTAAGATATTTACAATAATTTTAAGTGGGAACTAATATTATTTAAATCGTCAGAAAACAGTTTGTATTAGGAAGCAAAACAAGCTACTTATATTTATATTATAATGCTGTTATTATAACTTGAAATCCCCCACGTTAGGCGCTTCATTCCTAATGAGGTAGCATTTACGCAAATAATGGGACATGTTATTCGATAAAAAATTGAATCTTTAGCCAACGCTGTCTTTTTCGAACACGAATTCTGAATATAGCAGGGCTGTGGAGTCGGTGAAAACAAGTCCGACTCCGACTCCAGCATTTACCAAAACCACGACTCCGACATTGACATAAAACACGACTCTGACTAAAAAAAGCATAATATCGTCACCTTTTCCGCCTAATTTCCCTCTATATGTGTATTCAATTAAATATCAACCCTATCAATGCGGCCAAAAGCCAAATATGACATATTAAATGCAAAAATAAAAAGTAAAACTTTTCAAAATTTTCGAGTCCTAGTACGACTCCGGTCAAAACGCCGCGCCGACTCCGACTCCGACTATACAGCCCTGGAATATTACAGTTACATTTTCGAAGAAGAGTACTGAAACAACATACAATCACGTTACGTCATTTGTGGGAAAACCTAAACCTGACCCTATTTGATTTGTGTACTTCAAGCTGGGAATTTACGCGGCTAAACAAAGACTGTGCGATGACCATTTTGGGAAGTTTGCAGAGTGGATCCGCTGTGTGGACTTAACCGGTTGTATGCCATAAACGTATAAATTGCACGAGCGCAGCGCCGGCCATGAAAAATGCGCGTCCACTTTACACCCACTAATACTGGACAAGGTCAACGATTTTATACACAGCGTCATCTGTAAGAATCACAGTCTTATACAGTAGACACATTTTGTGTTATAATCAATGTAATATCGATTATAACCGTTCTAAAGCTAATGACCAACCGGTGTGTCGCATAACAAAAAGCTCTGGCAGCTAAGAACTCACCGGTGGGCAACTACGTTTAAGGCGTCAAAAAATAATATTTTTAAAATTATCACATCGAATATGTATCCGAGAACTCTTAAAGCTCACAAAATGAATATAAAGTTTTCGTTTTAATAGTTTTCTTAACAGTGTATCAGGGCTGTCAAAACCTTTGATAAAATATTCACAATATTAACGTAAATATTATTTTGCATGTATATATGTTTCAAGCTAATTGAATAAATACATTTAATTCATTAAATCAAAAGAAAAAAATATATTATGATAGCCAATCGGGGTTCCTAATTGAAATAATTTTATAAACTGTGTGTGACAACCCTAATCGAGGATTCGTAAATACGCTCTAAAAGCCGTGTGGTATGGTAATTAACATGGGATTGCTTTTATAAGGGATCAAAGATATCTAAGCTCTTAAATAACGTAAGTTGTTTTACGGTATTACAGGGCAAAAAGTAGGGAATTCTTCTAGCTGGTAACAGGTTAAAGATAACTTCCTTGTATTACCGAAATCCGTCGCTATTTTTTCGTGCACGACCGTTTCAATACCTACCGGCATATAATAAGTTAAGAAATGTGAAGATATGACACATTGTTGCAAGTGGACGTCCCTGAATGATTGTTTGACGGGAAGCATTCGAGACGTGACCGCCGTTGAGGCGAATCGATTCACCAACGGATATCCACAAATGTCACATTATTTAAATAAGAATACTCGTGTATGTTTTTATCTGTGATATTTACGCATCGATGCGGTGGGCGCAATATTGAAAACGTTGTCCTGCGAGCAGAGAAGGTTATGGTCGAATATCCCCTTCCCTCTACGCCAGGGTTCTTAACCTTATTGCGACTCTGGGCGCATTTGAGATTGAGGAGAATAGTGACGGGCGCAGGCGGGATTTTTTAAAAAACAAATCTTTTCTACCTAGTACATTTTTAATAATTTTTATGATTGTTTCCTGAGAAGCTTTACATGTGTTAAATTCATGTACTATTTTTTAATTTACTTTTATTTTAATTTTATTTTTAATTTGTGCTCGCGGGCACAGGGTTAAGAAACCTGCTCTGAAATTCTGAGCAGGCCAAACCAACAAATGCAGCGCAGAATACATTGAATAATTTATAATAATAAAGGAAAAAATAATCAGAATGAACTGATCAATCAGCCGGTTATGTTATTACCATGTAATAGTAAAATATACTTTTTGTCTATTTCACGGATCTTTTAATTATTTTAAACATTCTTTAATGATCGGGTCATCAAATTCATCAATTATTAGAGTGCGCGCCAACCTGGGAAGAGTGTGCGGAGGTTTTTAAACTGTTCCGCGGCCACGCACGCGCGCGCAGCTTAGGGGAATCATTGGTTGTGTTTCAAAGAATTATGCTATTGCGAATATCTTACCGGATATGGAAATAGACTGCTAACAAATTTGGGAAGATTTTTATGGGATGGTGCGAAGATGTATCACTGGAGCTTACCTGAAACAAAAGAAAAGAAAAACAATTAATATCTGTTATACGAAAATGAGCGAAAAAGCTTATTAATGTTGCATACTTTTAAGGTGTTTACTGTCAATACTTAGTGGAGTGGAATTATAATAAAAATAATAAAACATTTTTAGTACTTAATCCACATAAACTATATTGGATCAGGACCGGTTTCGCCGATGGCGAGCATTGTCAACTGATCAGTGATTGTCCCTTCCCAATTGATTGCATCTGATTAATTAATATTTTGTAAAGCTAAAATCATTAGTAGTATAATCATTTGTTTACTTTGTTTTGATTCTATAACCCTCTCCTTTCTTACCGTAAAAAGGAAAAATACCAAACTTCATTTTTGTAATTTTATCATTTATAATATTAGAATCAATCTTGCTTTATTACTTCCGAAGATGCATCTGAATGAGGCGAAACACGTGTCACAATAATAATCAGTAACATAATACGTGGAATAATCAAACACATTTTTAATTTTATGTTAGTATTGAATATAGATGATTTGCGAACTCTGTAGTAATATCTTGCTGCACCCTGTCCTGTTACTAACCCAAAGCCATATAGTCAGTGAGCGTGAAATAAGAAGGTATTGGGTTCCTCCAAACCGCACACCCTAATTTTCATTCGAACATCATAATTTTTGTGTTATTTTTATTAATTGTCAAATGCATGGCGCATTGGCGTCAGCTGTAATGCCATGTATTCTGTTTAATTTTTTACAATAAATAAATAAATAATTATTTCATAAAAGCCGGTACCCGACAAGCGTTGAAATCCCACTCAAAGAAAAAAAGTGTTTGTGTTTATTGAGGTGCTTTTGGATGCACAATATTTTAGATAAATAATTTCACTAACATTGATCGGTATCGATGACATTTGCCGATTGTCTATGGTACGACAAACGCGCTACATACTGAAAGTTAATTGTACTATGTATATAACCTTTGCGCAAGTGCAACAATAAGTTGTCAAAATGAACGGTATGGCAGCGCATAAAATATACAAAAACATTGATTTTTATAAAAAATAAGTTGACAAAGTTTTATCGCAATCGGGTGAACGGTATAGCAACGCATAAAATACGAACAAACATTGATTTATATATGTATATTCGATTTTCACGACCAAACTAGTTATGTATTGTACATGGGTTCAAAACAAAAACGGTTTATTGTTTTACGATTACTTTTACTTTTAGAGTTATGATTTCCGACAGTGCAAGCCAAACTTACTTTCGGTTTCAAAGAAGCAGCAACACGCGGTATAAACTAGATATTGATTACGTACTACTAACTGTCGATGATGGATTATGATTTGGGCATACTTTATTGCCATACTGCATTATAATAGGGCACTTTATCGACGAGTTATTAACCTATTTAAGTATCGATTACTAATCTGAGCATACGGCTACTAGAAAAAACAAAGCATAAGGTACGGATATGACGATCATAAAAAGGAGTACGGGCGGCCCTCGAGTTTTGCACATGGTTTGTGAAAATTTGTGCAAAAGTTGAATGTTCGCAAGAGGAGGGATGTAAAAAGACATTTTAAAATAAAAATATTTATTTATCAACTAAGATAATTTCACGTATTGTTACACGTGTTTCGCTTCTTTCAGAGTCATCTTAGGACTTACTATCGTAAAGTATGCTGAAGTAATGTGTGTAACGAAAACAGGCGAAATACGTGTCACAATCACGTGAAATAATCATAGATATTTTACCGCCGAATCCATCGAAAGTATTGCCAAGAGATAGCTGAATACCACTCATTCATTCGTTTTTGATAATAATGATCAGTTATTGTCAAAATAATACAACCACATATTTATTGTTATAACACGCAAATTCATAAGATTAATGACAATTAAACTTAGTGATCTAGAGATCTAATTTTATTTTTATATATAAACCATACAAACTGTTTACTACGCGTCAGTTCAAGTCCATTCGTGCAGTTGAAATGCCTGAAGATGCTGAAAGGCGATACCAGGATCGTTAGCGACGAAGCTCACGGAAAAATACAAAATGCAAACGATTCAAATGCATATATGTTTGTAGGCATGATGACATAATTTTGTTGCTTCTTAAATAGTGACAATTCAACGTGGTCGACCTAATTAAGCTGAGCCCTGTTAATCTCCAATATTTCTTGGTATAACAATTTATATTCGCCCTTGTTAATATGTAATAAATTAATGCCCGAGTCTATATCGAAAGCGTGACTTTCCGTCCGTGCACTTGAAATGCCTGAGGATGCGGAACGGCGAAACCCGGGTCGTTAGCGACAAAACTCACGGAGTAGTACAAAATTCAAGCGATTCAAATGTATATATGTTTGTAGGCATGGCGCCATTATTTTTTCGCTTCTTAAATGGTGTCAATTAAACATGGTCGACTCAGGTAACTCCGCGGTTTGATCATCCGCGTCATTTTGGCGTATTAACCGTTCATACGCCACGGTGTGCAGCCACGCAAACGCCATTACGAGTTTATTTATGAATAAATATCGTATTTTTAAATGAAACCTAATGCAGTCACATCTTTTTAAGTTAATGTGTTTGTTTAAATATCAATATGTTTAGCCGTTTTTATTTTATTTGAGGTTAAGCTAACAGATGTCACTAGGGCTTGCACCTTATTATCGTAAAAACACACGGAAACAATTTTTATTCTTTTTTTAATTCTTACAAATTCGATTTTTTTCTCTCACTTATCTTTGAAAACCAAAAATAATTAGGCTTTAAAATGATTTTCCGGGTATGCTACGTGGCGTTTCCATGGAAAATCTATAGTTGAAAACGGTGGCCTGTCGAAAAAATCCATAGAATTGGCTTGTCGTTCAAGGGGTTAAGGTGCTCTGTCATACGAGCGATGCACGACTCGCATCCCGGTTGGGAGTACGAAGATCCAACATAGTAATTCAACGTGCGCCGTGGGCGGAGGCGTCAGACGCGCTCGAAATAGCTCACTAGTCCGCTGGGCTTTTACTACCGACCGATCCCAGATCTTGGCTCCGCACTTACACCACAATTCGGAGAAGGTGACTATGATTACGCATTATAAATTTGCACTATTTACTACATTGCTACGCTTTGTGTATACACAAAACGTGCAAGTGTATTAGTTTGTTTGAACTCGGTGATTTGATGGTACGCAATAGAGTGCAAAGTTAAAAAGAAGTTGGATATGTAAACGCTTTATAAATTTGTACTATTTACTACAATGTTACGCTCTGCGCAGTGACGGCTGGTGACGGTGTTCTGGGGGGTGCAAAAGGAAGATTCAACTATTTTTCCGTACTACGGAAGAGAAACAGTTGGTATTGCGACCATCTGAATTGAAAGTCCATGCTATAGAAGTCTTTTAAAATCCAATGAATAGGAAAGAACTCTTGCAAAAATGGTTGAATCTTCCTTTGCACCCCCCAACACCCCGTCACCAGCCGTCACTGGCTCTGCGTATGCACAAAACGTGCAAGTGTAGTTGTTTGTATGAATTCCGTGATTGGTTGACGAAGATCGGTTAGATACATTCAATACGCCACAGTGCAAAGTTATAAAGCGTATACTTTTACACTATACGCCGTTTTTTTTTATATAAAGAATATAACGCATATATCGGACAGTTCATTCAGACCGGTACCGCCAAATCCAACTTTGTAGAAGTTCATTTTAATATAAAATTAAAATAGTTAAGAATATTCCACTTCTTGTGCTACTATTCGTGACACGTGTTGCCTCTCTTTCAGAAGCATCTCCAGGCGTTCTATCGCACGATTGCTTTAGTAACGCAATCATTACGAAGGCAACCGTGCGATAGTAAGACTGATGACTCATCTCAAAGAGGTTAATAAGTATTTAGTAAGTAGAGAGTAAAAGTAGTAGTATCATGTAGTCTACTAATGTGGTTAATAATGGAGCAAGTACATTTCAATTCATAAAGGGTATTTCAATAGGGACGCTCAAAATATGTTACTTTGTCCTGCTGAGTAGATTATTCATTGTTTAGTGGCCAAATTTGAGTCAACCAGTTTGGCAAATAATCGGCCAACACCTACCTGTACGTCATCAAAATACAATATCTGGTGAAAACATTGCTGCTGTGTGTGAAAGTGTACAGGAAAACCCAAGGCAGCTTATTTCTCGTTGTTCACAAGAACTTGGCTTTTCTGCGACTTCAACTTGGCGAATTTTGAATCGGGCCTTATGTCTGCACCCGTATAAAATCCAACTAACCAAGGAACCTCAGGTAACGACCGCAGACAACGCCTGATTGGGTTCTGGAGCAGTTGGAAGTTTACCCAAATTTGTCAAAAAAGTCAACTTTAGCGACATGGCCCATTTTATAATGAATGGATATATTGGCAGACATTTGATGCTATATTCCATATTTATTGCCGTAAAATATACTTACAAATGAAATTAAAATTTAGTCGAAATCTCACAAACAACTTGTTTTATTTACATTTCAAAACTAAGCGTCCTTATAAAAAGACCCTTTATATGTTTCCAAATAGGTATTTTTTTACAGTGGCAGTGGTTGCTCTTGAGACGCTCATGTCAACCATTTGATAGAGGTGTATGCTGCTGCTACGAAATATGCTTAGAGTCGGTAGCGGATAGTTGCAGAACAACGATTATCCTTTATAAAAAATTAAGAGTTGGTTAATTTTCATTGTTGTAGTATGTAACGCAAGCAATGATGGATGGCAAATAATTAAAAGTAATTCACTTTCAATGTAAGAGAGAATTCATATTCATATATTATTAAACATAATTTGTATATTTTACTATTGGGGTGATAGGCCAATCATCAATATCTAACACGTTCGATCCTGGAAAGTTATTACTTTGTCCTGAAACGTATCCGTGATTAACCGGTGACACAATATGCATGCCTGAATATTTTGTGATTAGGTACTGTCATACATATGTAGTTGTGGTGAGTACTGATTATTTAAATATTCGGGAAAACATGTATTATGACTATACTGTCTTGACCGCATTGGTATGTCGCCAGTTATTATCTTGGAGTAACAGGAATGTATTACTTATTTCAAACGAATGTAATAATACTCTATGAACAATGAAAATGATTTGTAGAATTATGTAAATCATATTATTCATATTAAGATATGAAAGAAAAATGACAATAGTATTAATATAACCTGGGCTGTGGAGTCGGTAAAAAAAAGTTCGACTCCGACTCCGACATTGACCAAAAACACGACTCCGATTAAAAAAAGATTAATATCGTCACTTTTTTTCCCTAAATTTCCTATTTATGTGTATTCAATTCAATATCAACTCTATCAATGCGGCCAAAAGCCAAATTTCACATATTAAATGCAAAAATAAAAAGTTCAAACTTTTCAAAATTTCCGACTCCACGAGTCCGACTCCGACTCCACAGCCCTGATTATAACGTTTCCGTTGTAAAATCAACAATTTTAATGGAAGCATATAAACACGGTCACAAAAACATTATTGTAATGAAATAAAAGTTATCAATATTTCCTTTTTTTTACCATGTCCGCGACAACTCTATGAACTCGAGATTATGGACTCCTCACAGAGTTAATCTCAACATATGTTTTTTTCTACGAGAACTGCTTGTTACTCAGTTTCTCAACCTCTTGTTTTCGTAGAGAGTAGGGATGGAAAGGATACGAGGACAGGATTAGTGATTAGCTAATCGCTGTCACTATGCGTCGGTCTTTGTAATAATATAAAATATGTTTTATTAATTGAAATTAATGAGTCTCTACTGCGCACATATTATATTATGATTATGCCATTTAATCTATAGAAAATTTCAGTTTCGGGCCATATCTACCGGTATTGTTTCATGAAAAGTTGGCAAGCCCACTTGGCAGTGATATTTGACCAGTGTTGTGAAACATGTAATGTTTTTATGAGTGCTGCCGCGTGCACGCCTGGCAACATCATCTACAAGTTTTTTTATTAGTTGTCTAAATGTATTTTTGCCAGAGAGATATGATAACTGTTTATTAAAAAATATTGCAATATGTATTTCAAAAAGATTATGAAATTCACGCATTTCTATGTACTAAAAATGTAAAAATACTCGCGATGAGCGAAACCGGCCTCGATCATTCCTTCAAGTATTGACAGTGAACACCTTACAAGAGATCAAATATTTCTGGTTTCGATTTTATTTAAATATGTTGATACATTTTATTATGGGCTCACAACTTCACATCCGAAAATATAAAAACCGCGAAACCGGTCCCATCTACAGAAGAAGCCAGCAGCACTGCCAGCTTCTATACTAACGCCCTAAGAGATACATTTTAAGCTACGAGCTAGGCTCGTCGATTTAGTAACAGTTAGGGACTGGGCATGTCTACTATAAGAACAAGTAAACTCCTCAAGTTTACGTAAACATTACGAGCAATTCCTAGTAAGAATTGAAAATTTTTAATGATTCCAAGACAATCATTCTCGAAAGGGGTTTTTCTTAAGTGTTTTCCCCACACAAAGCCCTCAGCTGACAGAATCTTTTAGAAAGTCAATACTTAGCTAGCTTACATGCGGGAAAGGGAAACAAAGACTTAGTCTGTATCCACCCTAGCAACAAAAATAGCCAGGAAACTAGGAGCCCGCCTAGCGGACTCCACATATAGTTTCAGTAGGAAAGTAAAGGTAGGAAAAAAAAAAAAAAAAAAAAAAAAACCCATCTACAGAAAGTGGATGTTTTCAAAAACACATAAGAATATGTACGCAACTTTAGAACAAACTAAACATATTTTTATCTTTTCGATAACAACGCGATCGGGATCCATCTCGTTAAAAACGGTAAGATTTAAAAGAGTTCTATTCTCGATATCTGTTTTAATTCGTATTTGAAAAGAGAATCCGTTTGTTTATTTGGCGGGCTTTTCAATAGAGATGGCCGATTAACTTTTTCCCGCCACCACTTCTAAATCATAGGTGGTCCTTTTCTTTCCCGCCGTGCGGATGTACATGCTAGGAAAAAACAATATTATTATTTCAAGCCGCGTGTTTTTTGAGACGGCATAGAATAATAAATAAAAGTTTCACAAAATTTAGTGTTTTAGTTGAATTCACATCTTCGTCACAATATGACTTCCAGGCTTTCGTAAGATAAATAATACTATGTATAGTTATTATATATGCTATAGGTAATTTATAATCACTTTGCCCCATGCGGACCTCGACCTATCTGAAAATCGATTATCCCCTGGCCTTTCTCATTAAAAGATTGTGCATCACTGCAATATGAGATGTGCTTGAAGAAACCTTGGCTTTGACAAAATATAGTTTAACACGGTGAAAAGAAAACCGTGGTATAATGGGTTCTACCAAGTAAATGCCAATTTAATCATTACATAAACTAGATTTGTTTGTTTTTTTTAAGGATTTATTCGAATCGTACGAAAAAAGAATATTAAGCCACTGCCAATCAGAGACGAATCGTTTGAATTTTGTACTTTTCCATGAGTTTTATTTCCATGAGAACGATCCAGGTTTCGCCTTTCGGCATCTTCATAAAAATCTTCACGTTTTAAATTTGATTTTGAAATTCTATCAATGGATCTTCAGTCGAAATCCTAAGCTGAACTAATAATAATCTTAAAAAAAGCGATGTTGAATTGTCGATCGAGTAGATTTTTTTAATATTAGCCCACTAGAGAAACAAAACAAGCGCGCTACTGCAATGGTTGCAACAAAGTTTCAATTGATATCAATAATGACAAAGATGACCGATATGTCAATTACTGATCTACGACGCAAACATTGTCTGCGGGTAATTACGTCGCACAGCGCGTGGAATTCGCGCCGGGTTGGCCAACACATTAACATCGCTTGTGACGGTGGCAAAGGCAACGCACACACAGTGCGCCGTCGTTCGTTATGTATTTTGTCTATTCAATGAGGACTTGGGCGTTAGCCTAATCCTCTTCATCTGAATATTGGTGACTTGGATCATGGTGCACGGAGCTGGATAGCTTTCCGTGCGCCAATCTGTCATGTAATCTCGTCTTCTTCTTCAGCTTGGAGTCGTGAAGTCATCTTCTTCATGTCCCTCTACAGCTTGGAGTCGAGATGTCGTCTTCTTCTTCTGCTACTGCATCAGGTGTACGCATCCTCCGGGGTCCTTATACCAAGCAGGTGTGAGGAGTGGGGGAGCTAGGGTGGGTCGTGTAATAGTACGTCTCTAGGCCTTGGGTAGTCGGCGTGTGCGAATTTAATGTATTCTCCTTCAAGCGCTTTAATGGACAGATTAGGGTGATTCTTAATATCGTCAAAGAAAGAAACAACGGGTTTACGAGTGTGTTTGCGCATCTTTAGACCGCGTCGGATCGTGGAGTTTCGCACGTACCAAAACGCGTTGACGATATTTCGTAGTGTTTTGTTTTGCACTACGTCAAGCCTTTTCACGTGATTTTTGTTTGCGTGTCCCCAAATTTGGCAACCGTACGTTATTATCGGACGGGTAATCGCAGTGAATAGGAGCAGTTTGCTTTTTACAGGCAACTTGCTCCTTCTTCCAATGATGGGCCCCAGTCTGCCTGTGACTTGGATGGCTTGGCGACGTTTAAGTTCAATATGTTCGTTGAAGTTAAACTTTTTGCCGAGGGTTAGTCCTAGGTATTTGACCGAGTCGGAGTGCGCCGTCACGTCCAATCTGCTAACTCAGGAGTTACCAAACCCGTACCCGCGGGCGCCATGGCGCCCGCCGACCGGATTTCTGTGCGCCCGCTAACGTAAGCTCGAAATAATTTTAATTTTACTTTTTTGCAAAATTAGTTTTGTGGATATCACATCGACAGGATAAGTCTCTTGTGCATTTCCCAAATATGAATGAAGATAAGATGGTAGATAACAGTGAATTAAACGTCATATACATTCAAGTGCTTCAAAAAAAGTTTGAAGAGAAGATTTATGCAGTTTCGACTATCGAGCCAATGGTGTTCTTTGTTGTCAAACCTTTTATTTGCCAATTAAATACAATATGAATAGCTTCATGTTTTGCAGGTTGTGTTCAAGAAAAGACACACCAAGAAGAAATTTACACTGATAATCTTTTCAACGAGTTTTCACTTTATTCAAATAAGAGAGGTTGAGCAACTGAGTAACAAATAGTTCTCGTAAAAAAGAAAAATTTTAAGGAAAGTCACCAGAAAGACTACACATGCTCTACGTTAGAAGCGGACATGGTTGAAAAAAGTCGTTATATTTTTATAATATCCTTAGAAAAAATAGGTGGGGACCACCGCCCCACATTTTTCTTTAAATGCGCTCTGGGGTTCAATTAGGTTGGGGACACCCGTGCAAACTAAACAACAGACAATATAAATAAATTTATCGACGACCCTAATAGGATTGTAAATAATACGTTTCGACACAGCGGCACGGCCGCGGGGAAATTGATGGGACGTATATTTTACATAAATTCATATGGCATTTATAAGTATACTAGTATTGCTACCCAGCTTCGCTCGGACTAAGCGACCAATAATTATTTAATAATTAATATTCTGTGGGTCTGTAATTCATTCCCAAAGAATTACAGACCCACATACATACATACGCCGTTTCGGTTTTATATATAAGATAATATCACTCGTAGGGTCGACTATCGCTATAGCTATTGGCCGTATTGGTTGGTTGATATATAATTGAATACACATAAATAGGAAAGGTAAGAAAAAAAAAGTTACAAAATTAAACTTTTTTTAGTCGGAGTCGTGTTTTTGGTCAATGTTGGAGTTGTAGTCGAATTTTTGGGAAATGCTGAGTCGGAGTCGTAATTTTTTAACGACTCCACAGCCTTTACTGATTTATAAACAATTACTATCAAGTTTATTCGTATGACTTTCATTATTAAAAATATTTGGCGCATTGGCATAAGCTGCAATGCCAAATTATAATTTAGAAAGAAAAAATAAACTCGAAAAAGTGCAAAACTAAATCGATCCAAATTTTAATTATAAATAACAATTGCCTGTGAATTAAACAACACAGAGCCTTATGCCTTCGAAGAGAAATTTAAGAAAATCATAAATGACATGTATGTCCATACTGGGATTAGAGCTCTTTATGCAAGATATCGCCAAGAAAAAACCATCTTTCCATGAAGCGTAGTGGCTACATATCACTGTAGAGCAGAGAATCTCATGTGCGGCCACGGTGGCCGCATGCGCCCGCCAGTGGATTTTGCTGCGGCCACCAACAGCTTCATAGTTAATATTGATATTTAATAAAAATGTGTTTTAACAAGTTAATTTGTCAACAATAACACTGATGTGCATTTTGAATTGTCAATTGGCAAAAACTCAAATACATAAATGTTTAGGTATTTATTGACAAAAAAGAAATTTGGTGTGGCCACCAGACATTTTCATAAGACCGCTGATGTCCCCAATGCGGCCACAGCCAAATTTTACGTGAGAACCACTGGACTAGACAATACCGCATCGGTTGTTCTTTTGGGACCGTAAAGGGAAGGTTAACTCCGCAATCGAAGCCGACAACTCTAACATTCGACCACGCAACGGCAGAAATACAAAATTTTATATTAAAAAAAGAACAAATCACGTGATTAAAATGCGTTCGATCAAGTTGACCAAGATTGACAGCTGACATTTTTTTGAATACTAACACAATGTACCACTCGTTATAATTTATACCAAAGGGACCGAATCCGAGTAAATATAATATCATGTCAACACTGATGTGCATTTAGGTCGCGCAAGGCTGAATAAAGCTTTTACCAGACAACTAAAGGTTAACTACTTCCGCCTTGCCCCAGGAAATAGTCGCCGGATCGACTTGCCATTATACAATGTACACTGATGGCGTCAAATTAGGAACTATGTTAGGTGCGGGTTATGTGAAACAAGGTCTTTTGTGTGAAGTGGGTCAGAGCGAAGATGGGGCCAGGCTGCCGCACCCATATAACCGAAGGCCGGGGATGTCCCATCAGATTTCGTTCGGTGGGTTGATTTTAAGTGTGTCACTTTAGTAAATCGATAGAATTGAAAAGTTCACGGATTTATGTCCGATCTGTGAGGTGGAGGGGCAGCCCTAGATGCAATGTGCCACCAATCTTTAACACGTACAAACCACCTTCGTGTACCGTTTGTAAGTGGCTAAATTTCCTTACAAGAATTCCACCAAAACAATTCTTTGTAAGGCAGATAATTGTTAAATAGCGATGTATGCACTAAGCTAGTGCTTATGGTCTTGGGGGACATTCTTTGTGCCCTCATCAACTAGTACTCTGAGACGTGGTCAACGTCGTTGGATACTGTGACGGACCTCCCGGTTTCGAGCCCCGGTACGAGCAGATTTTTCCAGACGATAAATAGATTCTGTTTGAAGGCAATAGGTATTTGCATCATTAAAAATCCCTTCCCACCTTTCATATCCCAAAAGGTGGCGCGTAATGAGAGGGACTAGCTTACGGCTTTCCTTTCAATCCCTAATCTCTTGAAAAAAAGAGCAACTGAGTAGCCCAAGCCATTCTCGTAGAAAAAAACACGTTGAGATAATCTTCTTTAGAACCTCATATACTCTTCGAAATATTTCTTCCGGTCTGCCCCACAATCACATGTACCGCAAGTCATCTTATATATACCGCTTCTATCAATGCTTTAGTATATATGTGGGGCAGACCGGAATAAATATTTCGATTCGGGCAAATGAACATGTTAGATCCATTAACAATAAAAAAACTGATTCACAATATACAAACTACCTCATAGAGAAAGCACATGATCCAAATTCGGTCCTGATTTGTTTACATTCCTGTAATAAAGGCCAGCTAAATGCATTGGAACAGCTATAAATTAATAGGTATACTCAATCCAATGACATTCTTAACGAACAGATTACGATTAACACATCACCTCTTCTAAATCCTTTAACAAGCAGCAAGCTAAAAACAATTTAAAATAGATTCACTTGAGACATTGCGGATTTTGAGTTGTTTCACACGATAAAAATAACCCAAAAATACCCAGATTAAAGTTCTCAGGATTACGCCAGACCAATAACTAAAAATTATTTAAATTTTTCCATGTGGGGTTGGTATGGTTGAGCAGAGAGGGGATGTATGAGGTACCCTGTCTAGCCTAGGTATATAAGCTATCTCTAATACTCGTTTAAAACATAGTTCTAACGAAGGCGTAAGCCGAAATAGCTATCAACAAATATATAAAATAATGTATGTAGAACTATAATACATTGTTATTTTTCTTACCGTATCCTATATTATAAAATAAAAAATAATTTAAGCACAGTTTAAAAAAATAAAATAGATAACAGTGCTTTTTAAAAGCTTTCGATACTACCTCAGCGTAAACGCGTAGCTGGTCTTTTCGTAACGCGTGGGTGTAGCGAGGAGGAAATTTGCATAGGCATAATTAATTTATCACCGGGTAAGTTTGTCTAGCGAAAACAATTACTTATCACGCACAATTTTGACACACGTCAAAGGTTGTTAGGCAAAATACAAGCCAAGAGTTCAACAGTGTCGTTGTGAATAAATTACGTCAAACGCTTTCAGAAAAACGTCCTGTCATTATGATTGTGTACAATATAATCCCGAAAGCAATTTATGGGAAAATTAAGTTTAATTCATATGATGGTTTTGAGCAATGCTGTGGAGTCGGAGTCGGAGGTTTTTGCGGGGTTTTGGCCGGGGTCGTACTCGGAGCCGGAAATTTTTAAAAGTTTGAACTTTTTATTTTTGCATATTATATGTCAAATAAGGCTATTGGCCGGATTGGTAGGGTTGATATTTAATTGAATACACATAATTATGAGAATTAGGGAGAAAAAGTGACGATATTAAAAAAAATTTAGTCGGAGTCGGAGTCGTGGTTATGGTAAATGCTGGAGTCAGAGTCGTACTCTTTTTTACCGACTCAAAAACAAAAAAAATAAACATAGATTGAACTATGGAAAATAATAACGTTTATTTGTGTGAACAAGAGCAATGTATTTTCTTCCACAAGTGTTCACGAAATGCGCTGGAAAAATTGTGATGAATGTAACAACTTTTCAATTAGATAAAATTAGAATTAAAATTCCGACAGAAGCTGGGAAATAAAAAACTAATATTAAACTAAAATTGAAAGCTTTGTTATTCCACTTACTGGGTTACAATTATCGACATGTTTTTTGTCTCTTTGAGAATCATCTTCAGACTGATTTATTTTTCACTTTTCATTTCATCAACATATGAGAACTTAACTTCCGCAAAGTTATCGCCGAATCCATCGAAGGTATTTTAGCTGAAGTTGTTGGTGTTCGGTTTTAGAAGCTGTGTTCCCCGGGTTCAAATCTAGGTACAGACAGTTTTGTATAAGTTTTGTGTCTCGATTCCTTTCAACTCGTTCGATCTTCAAAATAGGGTGACAGCGATAAGCTAAACACAAATGCTGTCCTATAGTAAACTTTAAATCCTTAAGATCTCGGTAACGAAAGGATGAACGACCGAGTCAACTTTCCAACTATGTATATACACGAGTGCTACAGGAGGGGCAAACTTTCTTTCAGAAAGTCACAATGGTCTTCAGTACAGAGCTCTACTTCGAGTCTGACTATTTATATGCAAACTTTAAAGATAAAATTTTAAGTACACAAAAAATGCATCAATAATCAGGACACACTCAGTTCCAAGTAAGAATAGTTTGGGCACAGATTCCACCCATTTGAGAATCATCTTCAGACTAACGTGAGATTCATATTTATAGAACAACGTATGTTGAGACAAGCTACATTGGAAACTATATGCCTTACATTTGATAGCCAGAATGATCTTAAAAGGACCCGAAAAGAACGCAGGCTAAATGTATTTAAAACCTTTAAGACATACTGCCTGTCTAATTAGTTAAAAACCGAATTCAATTTTTTGCAAGCTAAGCACGGCAACAAAATTTGCAATGACGTCAGCATTATTTTTTGCAGTACAGTTCAAAAGTGAATTAAGACGGTTATTAAAAAGGCAGTCGAGGATTAGTCATCAGTTATTCGGATGTCATACTCATTGACTAAACATGATGCATGCTTCTAAGACCATTTGTTGAATCGATCTAAAAATGCAACGTCACAGATCTGATATCAGATATAGTATTCGAAGATTTGAATGGCCATTTATGCCATAAGAGGCAATGTCTGTGTATGACATACGAGGCATGGAAAATGCATGAATAATTAATTTACTTAGATACTTACACTAACGGTGATATAATATCCTTTATTTAAGATATTTGTCCTTTTCGGAAGTTGAAAGTAGTTGATGGCCCTAAGAAATATTAAAAAAATCATTTGAGGAAAGGAAAAGAAAGCCCACATTTTATCTTGACATGTTGAGATTTTTGGATGTTTATTACTGACCAAGCATTGGGTTTTATATCAAAATTATTAATTCCTCATTATCTGATATATTTTTTTTAAATAAAATCTGTAAAATTCAGTTGAGTTCAATGTTCCCTCTTTGCCGAGAAGTTATATGCGCGGAAAATTCAAAGACTGAAGGCCAATCCAACAAATGCGCTGCATAATTTCAATCATTTTGAAAACATATTTTTTGTATTGATTTTGATAATCAAGTTTGTTTTTACCACCATCACCCGTTGTGTATATGCAGCCAATGTTTCATGGCGGCCTTTCACAACGCTATTGACTTAGAAAAAGGAATTTACCCCTCACATTCATGGCACGATTTTGAACCATGCACTAGTGTCATTCTAAAGTTGAAACAAATAGTTATAATAAATGTATGCTTCTCGATCTATCGATGTTTTTATCAATCATAGTTGGAGTGCGCGCTAAACCGAAACGAGTGTGCGGAGGTTTTACAACTGATGCGCGGCCGCGCATCCAATCAGCTGGAGAGATCATTGGTTGTGTTCATTGTAAGTAGAGGAATTTCGATAAACAAGCAAACAGAAAGAGGTAATGGAAACCTTACAATCCAAACAAAAGCACAATTTTGACTCACTGGTTAAATTAACCAGATAACGAAAAAAGTAATTTACTTCAGTATTTTTAACTATGATAGAGATGACCACGTTGGTTTTGTATCGTCACATATTATGTACATACTTCATTCGATGAATCATACGAAACAAGTTTTCCATATAGCATGTGCTATCCTCTCTCTCTAATATAAAAATAGAAATACCTATATAAGAGATGAAGAGTAAAAAGGTACTTCGTTGTTTTATGCCAGGCAGCTAAACACGAAAAAATATCACTAAACCTAAGGGTTGCCTTAACCTTCGCCATCCATATGAAATGACACATAAATCATCAAATTAATGGCTGAATACTTGTATGTGTGTATACGTGTATTTTTTAATGTATTCCAGATTATTGAATCTTATGCCTCGCCCCCGGCAGCCAGCGCTTCTCAATCATCGAGATTTTTACGCTCGAGAAACTGCCAAAATTCAGCAATATCTTTGATAACACTAAATGCATTCCGGATGACCAACCTCGTCTTCCACATAAATTCGTATAAATACGTTTGTAGCAAATGTCTGTGTCCCTCTACGCTTCTTATTGCCCCACTTGGCTGATCCCCACTTTCTCTCTACTTGCTGGGTGTTTGCAAGTGTATTGGGGTTTATAAAATTATAGTAAGTGTAAAAAATGAGCACTGATCTCCGATTATGCACTCCAGGAACCGCTACATACTCAGCAACCATCACCAAAAAACACTCTTGGCAAACCCAGCGTGTCCTGACTCCAAATGAAAGCGTCATTAAATGTCCATTACTGCACACAATCTCCCGCGGAATAATATTACTTGATTGTAGAAATGTCACTGCACTTTCTTCGTCGCGCACTTCCAAAGTTATACATGCTTTGGCTCCTCTTTCGCAACTGATGGCAAGGGATGAATTCTTTGTTTTTATTTCAAAATTCGTCAAGTGATGCCCCCCGCCCCATGTGTGCATTGAGGTTGCAGCGACATTCATTTCAAGTTTTGCTGCCTGGCATAAAACAACGAAGTACCGAGTAAAATTCAAAAAAAGAACAGGTCTTGAAGTTATACAGCTTCGTGATCATAATGAGTTTTTTTCATATCGCATATGCTATCCTCTCTCCCTAATATAAAAATAGGAATACCAATATACGAGATAAAGAGTAAAATCAGGTGAATAAAATTCAAAAAAAGAACAGTCCTTGCAGTTATACAGCTTCGTGATCACAATGAGTTTTTTTTTATATCGCATGTGCTATCCTCTTTCTCTCTTTAATATAAAAAACAGGAATATATCCGAGCTAAATTTAAAAATCAGGTGAGTAAAATTCAAAAAAAGAACAGGTCTTCAGTACTACGGCTTCGTGATCATAATTCATACGCGGAAGTCCCCGATTTTGACATGACGTTTAATGTTGTGTAACACGCCAGACGTCCGGTGGCCTATTTATGTACTACGGGCAGCCATTACCTCTGCACTGCGTTATGTGGGTACAAATTAGTCTTCCATCAATTTGGTTTTCAAAGCACTTCCTTACAACGCCGGATCACTCTGATTCAAATTAACTGAAAGCCAATTTTAAATGAACAACTTAATATTCCAAACTCACCATTGTTATACTGATTTAAATAAATATCATTAATTATTACTTTTAATGTGTTCACTGTCCATACTATACTAGGTGGAATGGCATAATAATAAAAAAAACATTTTTAGTACTTATTCCACGTAAACTTTATTGGATCAGGACCGGTTTTGCTGATGGCGAGCATTGTCAACTGAACAGTGATTGTCAGTTGACAATACTCGCCATTATCCAAGCCAGTCCTGATCCAATAAATTGTATGTGGAATAAGTACTAAAAATGTTTTACTATTTTTATTAATTATTAATATGAAAAAAAGTGTATAGATGCTGTGAACACGCCTAGCGTGTTTATCTGCATACTAAAAAACCGGTTCAGCATTGAATGTGTTTAAATGAACTTCCACACAGTTTACCGCCGAATCCATCGAAAGTATCATTAATTATAATTATAGTCTATTTTTCTTTATTTTGCTTAAATTTATTTGTTTAGTTGTAATACCAATTGTGTGTCATACCTTGTATTTCTTACTTGACTTTTGTATAAATATCACTGTTTTGTTGTATTTCTTTTCAGTAAACAATGCTCGTCATGAGCAAAACCGGTCCTGATCCAATAAATAGTATGTGGAATAAGTACAAAAATGTTTTATTATTTTTATACATACGTATGTTTATATAGTCCCAAAAATATATTTAACAAAACAAAAAATGCATTAGAAAAAAAATCGCACAAAAAGAAGGTTTGAGTGCATTTCTATTTTTACCTTGTAGGAAAAATCGAAAATATACAGTTCGTGAATCGAAGGCGCGTTGAAATCCAGATTGTTCACCTCATATCACTGAATTGAACACTTTGTTTATACAGTTATTCCTGAAGATCTCTGACAATATTATTTTTACGTGTTTTTTTTACTCTCTAACGCGTAGAATTCTCAGCAACGGCTGTGGAAATATAAACACACGTAGGTATAGCAAATATATTTATTGGCAAAACTCTTCCAGTGTTTATTTTATTTACCCGATCTCGCGATGAATTATTGCGTTCGTGCGGGGAGAAAATGTCTGCATAAAAAGATAATAGAAAAGAACGAGAAAAACATTTGTGCCGCAGAGATGGTCGAATTAACCCGTTACGTGCCATGCTAAAAAATATCTTGCCAAGTCGGCTTGGCAACTCCAAACTGTCTTCAAAATTGAAAAAAATACAAATAAAAAATATTTTTAGTACAGTAAATTCGGGTAACTTTGGACGTCATAATAACATTGGACAAAACTTGAGCAAGTACCTGATTAGTAGTCGGGATCATTCTTACGATTGATGAATATAACAAATCGATCTTTGGCTTATATATGATCAACAAAAGAAGCCACATTCACTCGAAATTTAAATAAATAAATTAATAAATGCAATAAAATAAGCATATTTATTTATTTAACATCTATTTATATGCACAAATTTGATTTTCATAATATATATTTTGGTACATCTCCAACTAATCGAGTATTTAAAAAATTTACTACTCAATACTCGATAAGTTGAGTAATTGAGTAATTGGAGTGTCTACCTTTGACAATAGCAAACTATTTTCTACGTCACATACCCGAGATTTGACAAAGTTGACAGTAACGGTAAAAGTTTTTATCTGCAAACTTATTCGAGGCAGTAAAAGATCCCCCATATCTGAGAAGAAGGACGGAAGAGAGGACTGCGAGATGTAAACTCCCGTATACAATGCAATCGAACCGGTTCATTCAACCCATGAAACAAATGGAGATGTTTTTATGGATAATTATTAGATTAATGCAACTCTGTTCAGAATAGCGAATCGTCGTAAAACCACAATACGCGGAAGTAAGAATCGAAGAAACTATTCCAGCGGTGGACAAACACTGCCAGACGAGCCATTTTTTTTTTTTTTGTAACGAAGTTATTACGAATTATACAAAATTTTAGTTTTTTTGGAGTGCGTAAATTTATACGGGCTACTGTTTATGGTTTATTACCACTTGATTTTCCGTCATGAATAAAATCATTTTCACATACTTTAAAAATAAAATATCAGTGAAATCATCCACTATATATATTTGGGTGAAAGGTTGGTTCTCCCACCACCCTTCCGTTATATATGTGCAGACGTTTTTCACAGCTGCCTTCCATAACGCTATACGATCAAGAAAAGAAACGAATTTACTCCTCACTTACTTGGCCCGAAACAGAGCAGCACGCGACTGTTCTTTGAATCGAGCACTAAGGTGCATAAAGAGAAGAAAAATAGAAAGGAAAAAAAAAAGAAAATGTGACTTGCTCAGCCACTTTGTTAAAAGGAAATTAAGTATCATATTTATACTGAGAATCCGTGGAGATTAATCTACTTCGCGTTGAATCTGAAGAGGAATCAAGAGTATCTCGTTCCCCACATGATTTATCAAATGCCTTAAAATTGGCCTTGGTTAAGTTTAAATAAGCGTGGGAGATTGAGCCCATATAAGGACGGACCGCAGCAATCATCCACTATAAGAATTTTCCAATATAAATGACCCGCAATACTAGTGGTTGTGAGAAATATGCCAGAACACACTTGAACAGTGGTTCTCGTGTGCGGCCACCAGAGGACTTGGTTGAGGCCACCGACAGCTTCGTAAAAAAAAAAAATATTACAAAAAAAGTTAATTCCTCAACAAAGATTCTTAAAATTTGAATAATGCAGACGCAATTAATACCAATAGTTGAAAACCAATCAATTAAAATCATTTTTAGGTCCATTTGACATATCTCACACAACAGACCCGAGACAAAAATTTGGTGCGGCCACCAGACATTTCCATAGGACCACTAATGGCAACGATGCGGCCAACGTGCAATTTTCCGTAAGAACCACTGCACTAGAACGTCCGTTATAAATTGCTTAAATTGAAACATTAAAATATCAGTGGTACTCATGTGCGAGCAATAACCGGTTCAAAGTAAATAATAATGTTTTTACAATCTTATTTTTCAACGACTGTATTAGCTCAGAGCATACTTTTATTGTATGAAAAAAAAAATACTATTACAATGTGTTTTTAAAAATTTTATTTAACTTGTAGGATACAGGAAAATGAAAAATATGATACTGAATCTAACTTATTTTTCCAACAATGGAATTTGGTTCACTTCTCAGTAGAGGTCTGCACGGGCTCGGGAATGGCCCGCGGGCCGGGTAACGAAGGTTTGAATTCGGGCCCGGGCCGGGCTCGGACGCAAGCATACAACAAAATATAACAAAAATTTGGCTATTTCCGAATTTCCAGTATCGTAAATCTAAATTTAATACTATACTAAACTTCACTTACTCGTATTTGACATCTTATCGAAAAAAAATCGGATTTGTTTCGGACAAGGTTGAAAAATGTCGGGTTCGGGTAAGATTTTTGAAAATGAGCCTCGGGCCCGGGCCGGGCCGGGTCGGAGGTCTTCAGGTTCGGACCGGGTAAAATTTTGAAATTTCGGCCTGTGCAGACCTCTACTTCTTAGGGACTTAATTGTCAGCGCTTAGTTTGTTGTAAAACTTAGATGATATACTTTAAATTGTGTATTCTTTGATGCATAAAAACCAGGGCTGTGGAGTCGGGAGTCGGAACTTTTTGGACGGAGTCGGATCGTCGCAGAGTTGTGGCCGGAGTCGTACTCGGAGTCGGTTTTTATTTTTGAATTTAATATGTCAAATTTGGCTTTTGGCCGCATTGATAGGGTTGATATTTAATTGAATACACATAAATAGGAAAATTAGGGAAAAAGTGACGATATTAATCTTTTTTTAGTCGGAGTCGTGGTTTTGGTAAAGCTGGAGTCGGAGTCGGACTTTTTTTTACCGAATCCACAGCCCTGATAAAAACATCATTATTTTCCTAGTAAAAAATAATCATAATTCATTGTCACCGTGGTTTCCAAAACAAATCGCGGTTACCAAAATGAGCGGTCAAAGGTTTAATCGAGTACAATCAGTTACTAATTTTACATTTTGCTGGAATCAGCCGAGTATATGAATCAAAAACATTTATCAATGCAGATAATGCGATTATTCATTGAACTGACTATAAAAATGAGTCTTCGCTATCTTCTTTCATTATCTTTACCTCGAATTTACTTAAAATAAGAACCAGCAAAGTTAGGCTTGCCATCATATCAAAGGTCTAAAACAAGAAAATTTATAATATAGGCTTTTATCCCGACGTAAGAGAAAAAGTTGAACTAACTTTAGGTATTCAGGTATTGTAGCATTTTAGTACCTTTTCCACATACAATTTATTAGATCAGGACCAGTTTCGCTCATGGCGAGCATTGTCATGACTGATGTCAGTTGACAATGCTCGCCATGAGCGAAACCGGCCCTGACCCAAAAAAAAAATATGTGGAAAAAGTACTAAAAATGTTTTAATATTTTTATTATAATGCCATTCCACCAAGTATTGACAGTGAACACCTTAAAAGTGATTATTGTAGCATTGTTTAAATCAGGCACGGGCAAACTGCGGCTCGCCGAGTGTTTTCTGCGGCCCACCACCATACATCGTAATTCTAAGTAAGAATAATTTTATAATATTTATTTAATAAATAGATATTGAGGGAGTATACAGATATTCCTTTTCACAGTCAAATTTGATGGTTTTGCTTGGAAAAAGTGCTTCGAAGAGTTCGGAATATAAAAAATATTATAATTTTATTTTAGGAAATGAAGAATGTTACGCACTTTCCCGATACTGATTAG